>CM060443.1:14079070-15279070 GCA_030545235.1 Helianthus tuberosus | reverse complement strand
TATCAGAGGTTTGAAACAACAGTGGACATGGACAGAATTTTAAGGATTTATTAAAAAATTTCATTTTTGCTATTTTTAAGGATGGATTTTTGATTTTCTGAAAACATTTTAATGCTATTTATTCAAGGATACGAAGGTTTTAGCCTTCTAATCCAAGTTAAGCATGCCAATCCTAGAGATCAAGCTTTCAAAGGTTAATGTCTCTAATGCTTTTGTTAGCACATCTTCCAGCTGGTCTTTAGTTGGAACATGATGCAGAGAAATTACACCTTTTTCATAGCAATCTCTCACAAAGTGATGTCTGATGTCAATGTGTTTGGTGGTTGAATGGGAAACTGGATTTTTGATGATATTTTCAGCTGCTTGACTGTCCAACATGAGAGGAGTCTTTAGAGCAGTTATACCAAAATCCAGTAACTAATTTTGAAGCCACAACAGTTGGGTTGTACAGTTTGCAACAGCAATGTATTCTGCTTCAGTAGTGGATGTGGAAACATCTGCTTGCTTTTTGCTTTGCCAAGACACTAAGCAATTGCCTAGGAATTGACCCCCTCCTGATGTAGACTTCCTGGTGGTGTTGCATCCAACAAAATCACTATCTGGGAAACCTGAAAGCTTAACATTCCCATTAGCAGGGTACCAGATACCAAGTGTGGGAGCACGTTTTATGTATCTGAATATCCTTTTCACAACAATGAGGTTAGACTTCCTAGGTGCTGACTGGGATATGGCACAAACACATGTTGCAAACATGATGTCTGGCCTTGATGCAGTTAGGTACAATAAAGACCCAATCATGCTTCTATATAAAGTCTGATCAACCAAGTCATCTTTTTCATCAGACAAGACCAACTTTGTGGTTGCCGTAGGTGTACTACATGGTTTACAATCATTCATCTCAAATTTGTTTAAAAGATCTTTTACATATTTGCTTTGATGAATGAAAGTTCCATTTTGCAATTGCCTAAATTGGAGACCAGGAAAGCATTGTAGTTCTTGCACTCATTTCAAACTCTGTTGTCATAAGTTGTCTAAACTCTTCACACATTGCGTTGCATATGCTTCCAAAAATGATGTCATCCATATAAATTTGGACAATCATCAAATCTTTTCCTCTCCATTTTAGAAACAGTTTTTTATCAATTTTACCCCTTGTAAATCCAATAGAGATGAGAAAATTGGAAAGAGTTTCATACCAGGCCCTTGGTGCTTGTTTCAAGCCATACAAAGCTTTATTTAGCTTGTAGACATGATCTGGATAAAAAGGATCTTCAAAACCAGGAGGTTGGCAAACATATACCTCTTCCTGAATTTTGCCATAGAGGAATGCACACTTAATATCCATTTGATATAACTTGATGTTGTGGTTGACAGCAAAGGCTAAGAACAATCTGATGGCTTCAAGTCTTGCTACAGGAGCAAATGTCTCATCATAATCAATGCCTTCTTCTTGTATATAACCTTGAACCACAAACCTGGTTTTGGTCTTGACAACAATGCCCCTTTCATCTGTCTTGTTCTTAAAGACCCACTTTATGCCAATTGGACTTACATCCTCTGGCAGTGGTACAAGTTCCCATACTTGTTGTCTTTTGAACAGTTGGAGCTCTTCTTGCATAGCTTCTACCCAACTATTGTCTTTCAGTGCCTCTTGGTACTTGACTGGTTGATGGAGTGATAGAAAGCCAGCAAAAAGATAAATGTTTTAGGATTGACTTCTTGTGAGAACCCCTTCATTGATGTTCCCAATCACTTGATTAGGTGGATGAGATCTAAGGAAGATTAGATCCCCCTTGTATGGAACAATGGCATTGAGAGGTGAAGGCTGTAGATGTGAATCATCTGAGCTAACATCTGTTTGAGACTTTGATGAACCAACATCTGTTTGAAATGGAGGTGGAGGAATGGGAGGAATGGGTGTGGCACAATGTTGATGTTTATCCATTGTTGATGGACTTTTATCAATAGAGGTTGGAGATGATGAGATGGCAGAGGCTAGAGGGCTACTTTGGTCAACAACTGTTGATGCAACAGTGGATGAGCTTTAACAGCTGTTTTGAACATCTGCTGCTCTGGTGGTGGATGTGATTTTGTATTGTGGGATCACAACATCATATCCATAGTCTTGTGATGGAGATTGTGGGGTACCTGCAGGGTTAGTCTTGACAGACACATCTTCAAATGTAAATTTATCAAGGTTAAACAGTTCAGCAGGGTTTGCTGGGATTTTTAATGATGAAAGTTCATTGAACTTCACATTTAAAGTCTCTTCCACACACCTAGTCCTTGTGTTAAACACTTTATAGGCCTTGGCAGTGGTTAAGTATCCCAGATGATAACCATAATCTACTTTGACTGCAAATTTTAAAATTGAATCTTTTAAGTTTAGAATAAAACATGGGCAGCCAAAGATTTTGAAATATGAGATCAGTGGTTTGATCTTGAACAGGGTTTCATAGGCAGTCTTTTGATGTCTTGGGTTGATCAAAACTCTGTTCTGCATATAACAAGTAGTGTTTACAGCCTCTACCCAAAAGCTTCAATCAAAGTTCTGTTTTTCCTTTCAACCACCTCATTTTGTTCTGGTGTTCTTGGGATGCTGTACTGCCTTACAATCCCTTTTGACACACATAACTCATCTAACTCCTTGTTTCTAAACTCTGTTCCATTGTCACTTCTAAAGATTTTTACTGGCAAGTCAAATTACTTTTCAACCTATTTGACAAAGTCTTGCAAGATACCTGCAGTCTCATCTTTAGAATGTAAAAAGTAAGTCCATGTAAACCTAGAAAAATCATCTACAATGACCAAACAATATTTTTTCTTTTTCAAGCTCATGATTTTTACTGGGCCAAACAAATCCATGTGCAGCATTTGCAAACACTTAGTTGTTTTAGACTCTTCAATGGACTTGTTTGAGCTTTTATGCTGTTTACCTTTTAGACAGGAAACACAATGCTCAGAACACGTGAAAAGCTTTTGTGGAAGACCTCCTACAAGGCCTTGTTTTGAGAGTGTAGTGATAGTCTTAAGATTTGTGTGCCCAAGTCTCCTGTGCCACAATTATGTCTCTTTGTAAGAGGCAACTGAGAACAGACAAGCATTAGCCATTGGGTTATCTTTTGACATATCAACTACATAGACATTGCCACTCCTTTGAGCAACAAGCTGCGTTTTACCCACAACTATGATTTCTTCAATCTTTTTCACTATTTCTGGCCCAACAATCTTACATCTATCCTTAGTGAAGAATGACCCATAGCCTTTGTCACTCATTTGTGAAACACTAAGGAGGTTAAACTTCAAATTGTCAATAAGATTGACATTCTCAAAGTTGAGCTTCCCAGCCTAAATTGTCCCTGACCCCAACACCTTTCCTTTTGAATTGTTACCAAAGGCTATATCACCCCCTCCATGGTTTTTGAAATCTTTGAGTAGGGCTCTACATCTTGTCATGTGCCTGGAGCCTCCACTATCTACATACCATAAACTATCTAAGCATGCAAAAGCTCCCTGCACATCAAGTAAACAATTAGTTCAGGAGGCTCTCCAAAGCCAATAAGGCTTTTGATGAGGTCACAGATAGGCCAGCCTCAAGTCTAGGAGCATGGACAGTGGTTAGGTCAGGGTTTTGAACAGGTTTTTGAACATTTTTCTCTAACCACTGTTGTGGACCATTTCCTGTTAGATGTTGAAAACCAAAAGGATGCCTATTCACTTTGGGCTTAGAGGGCTTTTTGTAAGCTTCATAAGCATGTGGGACCCTTTGGTATGGTGATTGACCATGTCCTCTTGGGAATTGGTTTGATGGTGGTGCATCTGTCACTTGCACCTTTCTGGGAGCAGAGGTTTTGTTCAACTGCTTTGTAACAACTGTTTAGACAGGCACAAAAGTCTGTTTGGTCTTGGTGGATGGTTTTTGAGGACTTTCCAGTGTTTTTGAAGTGTACTCTTTTCTTTTAACCTCAAAAGTTTTGACGTACACACAATGTTGAGTAAGATGGTTGGTTTTTCCACAAATCGTGCACCTAGGTGCAGGCTCAATGACTCTTGTTTTGTTTATATCAAATGCTTTTAAATGAAAACAGTCCTTTGTGGTATGATTTCTTTTTTCACAAAAGTCACAAAACAAGTTTTTAATCTTTTCTCTTCTCTTCCTTTTTTCGGTTTCCTTTTCAACAGAGTTTTTAACCTATGTTGGGATATCTTTCAAAGGGATGACCTTAGCCTTGGGTGCTTTGACACCCACAACTGTGGAAAAATCCATTGGCTTGAAATTTTCAAGGATGTCACATTCATCTGACCAGGTGGGTTTGAATTGATATTTTTATATCTCTTCAAAGGTTGATGACCCTTGTGGTTTTTCTAAAATGATTTTGTTTCCATTTTTATCTGTGAATTTAATCTCTTGACCAGCCAGATTTGTTGGTATTACTTCAATTAAGCCAGAATCAATTTCAGTAGTGTTTTCAGTTTGGCATGTTTTCTAAAGCCTATGCCAAACTTTACATTGCTCTTGATCTGCTTCTTTAACATCAGCTCATAACCTTTACAAGACTCCACCCACTTTTCACAAGTAATTTGGGTGGATTCAAGCTCCTTTTTGCAAACTTGGTATTTTTCTACCATAGTTTGGAGTTGGTCTTTGGTTATGCTGTGTTCATGTTTCAGATTGCAGATTTCATTTTCTTTTTCATACAATTTGTTTTTCAACTCTTTGACAGTTTTTTTTTTCAAATTGTACTTCATCTTTTAAAATCTTGTCCCTAAGGTTTTCATTCACCTCATTTATATTTACAAATGCAATAATGCGTTTGTCTGAACATAAATTTTTCAAGACCTGAGGTGATACCTTAGCTGCAGCTATCATGGAACAGTCACATTCATCCTCACACACTCTAGCATCCTATGGATCAGCAAGAGGTTCCAACAGTGGTTCAGGTTCTTTCTTCTCTAACATCTGTTCACCAACAACAGCAGTAACCACTACTTCAGCAACTTTATCCACTGTTTCAGATCTGGGTTCCACTTCATCAGATTCCTCCCCTTCTGGTATTGACTCTAATGCCATAAAACAAAATTCATCATAAGGAACATCAGAATTAGAAAATAGAGCAAAATTTTCATTAGTCAAATCATCAGGCATACTGCTCTAATCAACAAAGCCCTGAGTAAAAAAACTCTGTTGACTGGCCTCTGCTGGTGCAAATGTTTGTGCAGTTTGTTGTGGTGCAGGTTGTTGCACTTGGACCTGAGAGACAGGGGCTTGGACATACTGGATTTGTGGAACAGTGGTTTGAACATATTGCACTGGAACAGTGTTTACAGGCTGTGCAAAATGGGTCGTGTTTTGCATATGAGGAGCAGGAGTATATTGGGAATAGTGCACAGTGCTTTGTGTGTTTTGAGGTCTTGGACTAGGGTGAGTAATGATTTGACCACTGTTTTCACTCCTACATTCCCTAGCAAAGTGACCAAGCCTGTTACATTTATAGCACTTAATTTTGGGCTTATCCAACCCCACTTTTAAGTTCCCATGCAATCCTGGAAACTTTCTACCTCTTCTTTTGTAAAACTTGCTGGTTCTTACACTCAACAAGGCCAATTGGTGCAAAATGTCCATCTCTTCTAGATCAGTGGGATCAAAATGTTAGAGGTCATTGAGTTCAAAGGATAAGTTATCAGAGATCTGGTTTTCCCCATTAGCTGTGAACGCATAATTGGGTGAGTAAGGCTCAGAGTTGAAGGCTCCACCTGCAGTTATGTCAATGTAATGATCATAACTCTGGTCCTTACTACCACCAGATGACTCTTCTTGACCCAAAAGTGTTGTGTTGCCAAAAGTGTAATCATCAGTAACTTTTCCAGATTCCTGCAACTTCTTTTTCTGGTTTAGCTCTCTCTCATAGGTGAGAAGCCTACCATGAAGTTGGGTCAGACTTAACTCTTTGAATCCCATAGAATTTCTGGTCACAAAAGCTATAGTGTCCCACTTATCTGGTAATGATCTAAGAAACCTACTATTTAAAGTGGACTTTGCAAATTCAACATTAACCAGTTTAAGTTCACTAATGAGACAGCTAAATCTTTCAAACTATTAGGTCAGTGACTCTCCTTTAACATGACAGAACATTTCGTATTGTTGGTTTAAAACCTCCCTGCTGTTTTTTATAACCACACTGCTCTTTCAGTACATCCCAAAGCTCTTTAGCACTGTTACAATGTAACAGGCTAACATATATGTCATTTGGTAGAGCTGAGGCCACAATACTAAAAGCCTTTGCATCTAATTCAATTTTTTGAAAATCCTGATCTTAGTAATTTTCAAGGCTTTTAGGTACTTGGACCTTCGGATCTTCTGTGCTTGACACCATTGGAACATGAGGTCCAAAGATGACAGACTTCCAGCAGCCGGTGTTTTGTTGTGCTAACACATGGCCCATTCTACGTTGCCAGATATTGTATTAAGACCTGGCAAGCATAGGTGGCTTGAAGAGTGTTCCTGTGTTGTGAGAGTCATGTGATTGTGAAGACATCTTGGTTGTTTTACAGAAGTTTTTGAATAATCAACTTTAAACGTGATTACACTTGTACTCTGTTTTTCAACTGATAGGGACAACTTAGTATCAATGAAATTGAGCTGAACTTTTATGTCAAATTGATTGTTAGATCGAATTTGACTGTCCTTTGCTCTGATACCAATTGTTAGGATCTGAGTTTGACTTGATTGTGTTGTTTTAATTTACATGGTAATGAAATAAGATAAAGCAGAGAATAATTGCAGCGGAATGAGTGTAAAACTTTACAACACAATCAAGGAAAGATTAGCTTTGATCATACAATGCTTTTATAGCCAAAAGATTGAAAGATTACAATATTCGGACTTATGCATGCATGAACACTAACTCCTCCTCAGCCTGAGCTCACTATGATTGTTCGTACAAGATGAGTGTGTGTGCAAAGGGCTCAATAGAACAGTACAGGCACTGTCTATTTATAGTACAAATCCTAACCACAGAGCATCTTTGCTGATGTTACCTAGACAGTGACATCTAACTATCATAACAAACTCTAAACACTGATGCTACATACACTGTTACATTGATAAAACAAAACACTGATGGAGCTATCCGCTGATGATGCTTAAACTCTGATGGTGCTGAGCAGTGCTTTCCTCTAAGGTTGATCAGGCCTTTGATTCAGCAGTTCTTTAATAATCAGCAGCACTTTGACACCAGCAGTTGATAGGTCTTCAAGAGTCTTTGTAATCAACAAGGCTTTGGTATAACAGTCTCTGTGCACAACAGTCTTTAGGATCATCAGTTGTTAGAAGCCACTGCCATTGGAGGGAATTAATCTTCAAACACTGCTTCTTGTGGATCAACTGTTGAGAACCAGTTTTGGCTTTTGTATCATCTGTTCTTCAAGGAAGGATTACATGGGCCAACAAGGCGCATCTTTTGGCTTCTAGTATTGCAATGATTGTCGTCTGCTCTTTATATAGCGAGAAAACGTATGTGGGTGGAGACTCTACCTCCATCAATTGGGTTCTTCCATGACAAAGAACTACAAAACAAAAGCAAACTTTCTATACAGGCAGAGAACGAGCATGCTTGGGACGTCAACATCAGGAAAATAAACAGAGTATACTACTTTACAGATGGCTAGAAAAATATTGTTGATGATTTAGGGCTTGATGATGTTTGTTTGATAGTATTTGACGCTCACAGTGAATGCAAATACAAAATCAAAGTCTTTAAAGATTCACGTCGACTGGGACCATCATTCTGCGATGCAATATTCAAACAATCGGAGAAACGCATTGTACACTCTCAACCATGAACTCCCAACATAACTTAAAACCACAAATGTATTATAATTTACATAACAAATAACTGCATCTCATCTGTCTAATATAATTATTGCAGAGGCTCCCTAAAAACTTTCTCAAAGACAATATGAAAAATAAACCCCCAAACATGTCAATACACATCCTCTGAGAATACAATTAAATATAAATAATTGCTTACTGGCTTTGTTTATCTTTCACACACTTATATCGTAAATTTTTCAGCATGACCACTTTCAGAAGCATGAGCCTTCCACTTACCGACATAACTGAGGCTTTCTATAAGGAGAGTCTCTTGTCCAACACCCCCAAAACAACTTGAGCCTTTTTTTAGTTTAATTTTTTTTCTCTTTTCTTATAAATTCATTGTTTTGGTTCCTTATCTCTTCCACATGTGAAAAAACATTACTTGTAGATTGCAAAGGAATTAAACTAAAAAATAATTTGGAATTTCCTACTCTCTAGAGAGTCACCATTGCAGTTCTTTTTGCCGTCAACACATCATTTGTTGTCTCAGTCGGCCAGTCGGTGTTGCGGTCACCACCACGACATTAGACTATCTGTTGTGGAATGACGTCCCCATGCCAAATCAGCATTAGGGGCACTAAACACCGAGTCGGGGGCACTAATGGTGGGTGCCTAGGGCACCCTGCCATGCCATTAACGGGCGTTAGGCCCTCGGAGATGGGGTCCGATCCTTTTATCCAATCATGTCTTTTTCTTTTATTTTATATTTATTGGGTGTAGCTATTGGGTAGTTATTCCATTATACCTAGTTATTGAGTATATAGTTATTGCTCAAATTCATACATGGCGGTGATGTGACGATGTTGTGACAATGGTTTAGTTATTTCAAAAAGTATATCCTTAGAACTTCTTTAATAAATTAATAACCAAAGATGATTATTTTTTCAACAAAATGTATAACAACATTCAATTTTATTGATAAATCCCAATTTATTAAACAAATTTCAACTCCAAATCAATATTCCGCTTCATTCTAAAACATTGCAACTCCTTGAAAAGTTTACGTGAACTAAAATTACCTCTTACTTTTTATTTGAAAAGAAATATATACATATATCATTTAAATTTCTCGTTATTTCCTCTTGTAACTTATACAAACATTAGTGTGGTCAGAGACATTACTGTGCATCACACACTCATTATTTCTTTAGTAAAATTGCACAGACAATTCCGAAAGTAGCATGAGGGGAAGCGGGGGGTTGTCTAAGGTGGTCGAGTAGAAAGTTTTCTCATATATGCGAAAATCCATACATAATAACACAAGTAAAAACGGTTCCTGGGTCAATAACTAATGAGAACATAACGGAAAATTGCCAAAACCGCATAATACACTTGTATTTTTTACTTTAAGTGTAACATGTACATAAAGCGGTTACATTACCGCCTACCCTATTATCCTTCTTTCTCCCACTTAATTATCATTGCACTACATAAAATTGTTTGATATGATCCTGCAACTCTGGTAAAAGTGATTTTTTTTTTTTTTTTTTTTGAAAAAAGGTAAGGAGAAATCAAAAAACAGAAAAAAAAAAAAGACTATATCGTTGTAAGAATAGGAAAGATGATGACGGGCCAAAAGTTTCTTCGATGTAGGGATAATCTCTAGCCCACTTTCGTTAGTTACAGTATCAAGTTCTTGGGCTTCTAATATGTATGTTGGGCTCCAAATAATAAAAAAAAAACAGGTAATAATAAATGAGTACATCAGGGGCGTTTGAAATTAAAAAAAAAAACCATGTTTGAATTTAGAATTAAATAACAACGTCTCAGCAAACATACATGGACACAGGGATTGATAATCAACGTTGTCGCGACGGGAAGAGAGAAATAGAGATTGATCAATCGAGCGACATTCATGAGAGGTAGAAACAAGGCTATAGGTATGTTATGCATATCTATAAAGTGTTATTGATCAAACACAAAATAAGGTTAATGTGTTAAGCATATGAATCAAAGGAAAAGAAAAAAAGAACGCAATAGCAAGATTGTAAATAATAATAACCTATTTTTGAGACGGTTTACGTACTAGTGTCTATAGTAATTATATGTTAAGGTAATTACATAATTTCTCTGTACATTGTGAGTCGGTTTTCATATGCATAGCTTCAAAAATGTTTTGCTTATGTACTAATATCTAGAGTAACTTTATTATTCCGTAGTTTAATATTTTTTACAGATTATTTTCATAACAAGAATAATTATTTTTACAAATCTACTATAAAGTAATTATATAACTAGCGTAACTATATAATATACTAGGTTAATGACCCGTGCATTACATGGGCTGAGTATAAAAATGATACAATAAAAAACATTCATGATAAATAATTACATATTACATGTGATAATGAAAAAATACAAATCAATATACATTTACAATTTATAAATCCATTGAACAAATACAAATTAAATATCTAAAAACATCTTTGTAGACGACAATGAATCTTCTACTCAAAAGAAGATTACAAGTTGACAGACGGTGTCCTTTATTAGGTATTTTGTTGCAATTTTAGTCCTTTACCTAGGTATTTTGTTGCAAGTTTAGTCCTTTACACCCAACAATTAACATGGTTTTTTAACCAGGTTGGGTGGAAAGGACAAAACTTGTAACAAAATACCTAATAAAGGACACCGCCTGTCAACATTTGAAAAAAAGGACACCGCCTGTAAAGTACCCTAAAGATAAAGGACAAAACTTGTAATTTATCCTTATTTTAAAAAACAAACCAACTTTGAATAGCGAGTGTCCTTGAATTTTATTTATTGTCATCACGAAACATACAACGAGAGGAATCTGTCTTCTTTGATCTCGTGTATTACACTGAGTTGAACAGATGATAGAATGCAAAATGAACAAGTATACGTATATGTTGAATGTTTTAAATAGATTTATCATAAGTTATACGTTTTTTAATATAATTTAAAGATATTATGAAATTTAATAGTAACCTTGTTATTAAAGAAGGATTATCTTGGAGAATTTTAAATCATAAAATTAAAATTTTAGATAATAATGAAAATTAGTTTAGAGATAATTTAGGTATAAATTTAAATTTAAAATTATATCAATCTATATATGATAAAATTGAAACTGAATAAACAGTAATGTGATTTATTATTTATTTTTTAGAATGAATAGTAACATCATTAAGAGATGAGCAAATGGTATCGGGTATAGGTACCGGTCTCAAATTTACCAAACTGGTGTATTTTCGTTACCGGTTCTGCACAGGTATTCACCGGTTTTTACCCTCAAATACCGGTGACGTACCAGTACCGACCGGTACCGAACCGTACCACACTAGGTATATTCGGTACCGGTACCCACTTTGGGGGATTTCGGTAACGGTATTTTCGGTACCGGTTGGTACCGAGCTCATCAAATCCTGTAGCAACGCAGCAATGCAAGTAATCCGGTCTCAAATTTACCAAACCGGTGTATTTTCGGTACCGGTTCTGCACAGGTATTCACCGGTTTTTACCCTCAAATACCGATGCCGTACCAGTATCGACCGGTACCGAACCGTACTATACTAGGTATATTCGGTACCAGTACCCACTTTTGAGGATTTCGGTAACGGTATTTTCGGTACCGGTTGGTGGTACCGAGCTCATCAAATCTTGTAGCAACGCAACAATGCAAGCAATTGCACCGTTTAGATTACTTTTCATACACACAGTAAGTAAATTGTATTTCATTTGAATGAGGTTTTATATATACAACAACTTATTTTGCTTTCTTTTTTGTCTTTATCTGTAATGAATGACTTGTAGCATGTAAAATTAACTTGGATATTTAGAATATTGATGAGCAAATCGTATCAAATCCTGTAAATGAACCGGTATCGTATCGGTACCAAATTTACTATACCAAATCATTTTCGTTGCCAATTTGGTACCCACCTTTTGGCGTTTTCAGAATCGTTACTTTCGGTTCGACACCTTTCTAGAACCATACCTGTATTTATTGATTTTTACATTCAAATACAATACCGTATTGTACCGAGCATTTTCGGTGCCGGTACCTAATTTCGATGATTTTCCAGATCGGTACTTTCGTTGCCGTTACCGGTACCGAGCTCATCCATATTTTAACGTGTTAGCACCGTAATAACTGAACTTAAAACAACCGAATTTCCAACGTGTAGGACGTGTGGGTCCTATTATTATATATTAGGTTATTTAAAATCGTTTTTTTATGACGGAGTGATTATCTTTACCACGTCATTTGATTTATGTTTTGATATTCGGTATTCGTTTGCCGTTACTGACACGCCTTTTGTAGTCATTGGGTCCCGCCGCAACGCGCGGGTGGAAAATAACTAGTTACCGTAATATATGATATTCTGGTATTTGTATAATAAATCAGGAAAGAATTATTTCTACATTTATATTATTTTATTGTCTGGTATTAATTACCAAAAAAATGGATTAAAATAAAGTATAAGTAAAAGTTGTTTGACATTATATATATATATATATATATATATATTGTTAACGAACAATTATGAATAGTAATTTTAAATAAATAATAACATATAGCTTTTTAATTTATTTATTATTTTGATATTGTAATACTTAATTATTATAATTTTTTAACCTTTTTAACATATTTTCATTGTTTTCTTAAACTATATTCATTTCCTCTATCATTTATTTTCTATTTTTAATACTTATTTTTTTTCCTTTTTTAGTTAATTTGATATTTTTATAATAACTTACGTTCCTTAATTTTTTCCTTAACATTCTCGTATAAATTTTGTTAAAAACAAACATGTATTCAAAATAGAGTATTTATTTAGTATCATAGTAATTTTAAATTTATAATAATATACAACTTTTTAAATTAGTTATTTTTTAATATTGTAATATTTAATTGTTATATTTGTTTTTAACTTTTTAACATATTTTCATTTTTTTTCTTAAACCATATTTGATCTATCATTTATTTTCTTATTTTAATAATTATTTTTTTTAATCATATTCCTTTTTTAGTTAAGTTGATATTTTTATAATAACTTATGTTCGTTAATTTTTTCCTTGACGTTTCCGTATAAATTTTGTTAAAAACAAACACTTATTCAAAATAAAGTATTTATTTGGTATCATAAAACGATATGATGATAACTGAACCGATTCTGACAGTTTGACTTTCTAAACAACATGCTTCTTTTTCAAATAACGTTTGTTTTATCTTATCATTTGCTCTGTTTCGACGCAACGCGCGACGTCAACAAATCTAGTTAATTTAAATTGCTTATTAGAAGTTAAATTAGATTTGATCTAACTCAAACATATAACTAGAGTAATTACTCTAAAGTATTATATAATTACTCGATGTATAATTACTTTAAGAGTAATTATATTATGTAACTATATACTGTATTATATAGTTGTATTTATCGATTTTCAAAAGGGGCATTTTACCAAATTCGACGAGTAATCAATGAATTAATTTATATATGCGTTAATTGATGACACATATATATACATAGTATTAAGCACCTCTCGCGTTGCGGCGGAGTGAGCACTAATGTTTAGGGATGAGCATATGCCACCGAATACTGATCCCATACTGATCCCGATCCCGAAATACCGATACCGAACTATTTCGGTATCCCATACGGTATCCACTTTTTGGCGTTTTTGGTATCGGTACGGTATCGGTATAATACCGATACCGACCCTCAAAATACCGATACCGTACCGATACCGAACCGTACCGTACCGATACCGAACCGACATGTTTCGGTATCGGTACCTAGTTTGGGTGAAATTCGGGATCGGTATTAGGCGGTATCGGTTCGGTATCGGATACCGCTTTGCTCATCCCTACTAATGCCACACTACTGTCAGCGACCACCGACACTGAAGTTGCGGTGTTAATGCGAAGAAATTAAACCGAAACGTAAAACATAGAATAAAATAACTAAGTTGATCTAGGAATCGCGCGTTACGATGAACCCGCGTCAATTTTTTCTCGTTTGACAGGTTCATCTTAATCTATATATAATATATGTCATTACCACTATACAAACCATAATGCATACATTACAACAACCATTGCATCAATATGTTTCAAATTATATTTATACAAGATTTTGGCTAAATTAATTAGATTATTATAAATAATAATAATTTACAAATAAAACAACACAACTTTGAATGGAGCAAACCGAGTGAATATGGTAAGATAATGAAACCATTATTTGATTAGGGTACAACCACTTAAGCACAATTTACAACCATACATGCATACAAAAGAGATTGAATTTGGTAAGGTAATGAAACCATTATTATTTGATTAAGGTACAACCACTTAAGCACAACTTACAACCTATGTTTGATTAAGGTACAACCATTTAAGCACAACTTACCATTAAATATGCACACAAATGTTTCAAATTAATAGTATATAAATGTGTTAATTGAGTGATACACTTAGCGTATACAACATACCAAACCTAGAATATGTAACCAAGTGAACAATAAAAAAATCCACAGACATTACGTAAAAGAAATAACATAAAGTTGCACAATAAAATTACATCTTCCTAATTATACTCGAAACGTCTCATGTATGTTTATCTCACTTGGAAATTGAGGATCCTTAAACAGAAGGCATAAATGAATGCAAATAATACGCAAAAGCTAACCAGAACCAAAGCAACGGGGCCCATGAAATCTAAATGAAAACCATAGTATTCTTTGATATACCAATTCATGGCTGGGTCATATGACATCCCAGGCACTTTGATCGTGTTCTCAGCATCATGGTATTGTGAAACGATGTACCCATACACACTCCAAGCTATGGGACATAACCAGTAGTACCACACCCACCACTTTGGAATCCTCTAAAATGTTCAACAATGTGTTAACTTTATGCAATCAAAAGAATGATAAAAAATGGTGTAGTGTAACTTACGGGTCTAGGGATGAAAAACCCTGAAAAGAAGTTAAAGAGCCCGTAGAATAAAACAGCTAACACGGCTGCTGCTTGCTCGTTTGGTGTGATGGACACAGTCATCAATCCATAATATGTAAAATAGAGGAATGAAAAGAAGCTGATGAAAAAGAACCAAAAAAATTTGGGTGCAGTCCAATCGAATGACACCATGGGATACACTATCAAAGCGTAACATGCTGCTTCGACAAATACGTATGGTATCTCCACGAAAACCTAAATAAACCCTTAGTTATTAAATTTAGGAATCAATGATAAAGTATATTGTTCATTATAAATGTGGATATTTATTCAATCTTTGACCTGTGCCATGGCATACGGCAATGTCGAGTACATTCCAGCTGCTCTTTCTCGATAGAAGACTGTTCTTTCTGAGGCTACTACAGGTTGCGCTGTTTGGCAATTATTCATGCCAATGAAGAATACTCCAGCATATGAAGCCCCGACGATTGTGGTCAAATTGCTGCTACTCTCCCTGAAGATATATAAACTCTTAAGAATTATGAAAATGATTTTAATTACATCGTCGTAACTAATGTTATGTTTAGGTGTATTAAAGTGACCTTTTTTCACCAATCTTCCAAAATGTTATCCCAATCAATAATGATGCAGCCAAAGTGAAGATGTTGCGAACAAGGTTATAATCAGGATTTCTCCAATAACTCCACCACATCTTCCAAATACAAGACGTGAATTGCCCCCATAAAGATTGAGAATATTGCGATACAAAATGAAGATCTTCTGCCCCTGGAGGTGGTGTGCTTAATTCCATCACTAAATCCTTGTTCTTTCTGTGGATCATGCATACATATACGCTTCATTACCACTTAATTTGTGTTGCTTTATAATTGACATAAGATAAAAACTTAATTTGTGCTTCTTTATAATTGACATAAGATTAAAGCTTACTGGTGCAATACTGATGATTTAAAGTGCTCAGCAAAATCTATCCCAAGTCGGCTCTCTACAACACTTGAACTGACTTCTAACATCCATGTTGCTGGGTTATATTTGTCTGGAATCTTTGGGATGCCATGAATTCCCTGATTATATGATTAAGTGTTTATTAACATCTTAATGTTACATTAAACTAAATGTTTCATATGGTTTCTTTTCAAAGATATCCTTGTAGGTTACCTCAAAGTAGTCTATAATATTTCTAGAATTCCTTCCTAGAGGTCCTGCATAAATCATTTGCCCACCTCTTTTAAGTAGCAACAACTCATCAAAGGATTCAAAGATATCAATGCTTGGCTGATGAATGGTGCAAACAACAGTTCTTCCTGTATCAACAGTATTTCTTACAGCCCTCATAACAATGGCCGCTGCTCTTGCATCAAGACCAGAAGTTGGTTCATCCATGAAAATAATTGAAGGATTAGCAACAAGCTCAACTGCAATTGTTAGCCTTTTTCTTTGTTCTGTTGATAAACCAGTAACTCCAGGAAGTCCCACAATTGCATTCTTGAGGTTGTCTAGTTCAACCAGCTCCATAACTTCGTGTACAAAAGACTTAAAAGTAACAAACAAGATGAAATTAGCACATCATATTTCATAGTATCGTATTTAACAAAAATATGCTACTCCCTACCATCTTCTCTTCATTATTGATTTCTTTTGGGAGGCGAAGAAAAGCCGAGTAAATCAAAGATTCATACACAGTGATATTGGGAGAATGGATATCAGTCTGCTCACAATATCCAGAAATTCTAGCAAAAGTTTCTTGTTTCTTTGGAAATCCTGATATTCGTATATCTCCTTCAATGTAACCACTTGTCTTTCTTCCCGCTAAAACATCCATAAGTGTTGTTTTACCAGCTCCACTAACCCCCATTAATGAAGTTAAAACTCCAGGCCTAAAAGTACCAGTTACTTCACAAAGTAACTGCAACCTGTTTTCTGTCACCCCTTGTTCTCTCATTTCCTGTTTAATCAGTTACACTTGGATTCTAAGTAAACATAATAATGCAACTTGTTTTAGGTTTCTAAGAAGGAATTTAAGTTGAAAATAGGTTAATGAGGAAATGGATTTACTTGGGGCATATCAACAAAATAGTTCATCTTATCAAATGACATGGAAAGTGGAGTAAATGGAAGAACCATTCCCTTCTTATGAGCCTTAGCATGTCTTCTGTCAAGCTCTTGTTCTGTATATCCTTCTACAAAAGCCATATATTGCGTTAGTAGAAAAACATGTGTTTAAGTTTCTAAGCTTTTGTTCTCAATCTTATTCAAATTATTTTCATCGATTGTATACAAGGATTAAGGAACTGTATTTCACTTAGACATGATTGTTTCAAGTGTTTACTACTACCTTTTTGAGTTTCTATCCTTGTGGTTGCTTCTTTCGATATGACTGCTTGTGGCTTTCCAAGGGCTGATTATTTAGTCGAACAATGAGGATGGTTAGTAACCGGAACCGCTTAAAAACTATTAGTTTTTAAAGACGAGACTTACGATCTAAATACATAAGAGCAAAAGTGAATAGGACGTTGAAGAGAACTACAAAACCCGCAAGAGAGGCAATACTAATCCAGAACCAACTTTCTTGTGTTGGGATATCCGCACTTTCTAGTATCGCATTGCCCAGTCGAGTTATATTCCCTGTACTCTGTTAATATCACAACATAGACAATTATTATCCTTTTTTAAAGTTTGTATTTTTGAATTGAGAATCAATAACTTACCATCTTGTTCATCCACCTATGCCCAAAGAACTCATTTATTGCAAGGGCTTTGAAGCCATATGACAAAGGTGATACCCAATATCCCCACTTCCACCAACCAAGAAGTTCACTTTTAGGAATGAGGAAACCACCTAAAAGAACTATGGTAAGAAGTGCAAGGGTTCCACCTGTGTTTGCAATGTTCATTGTCCTACATACTCCGGCAATAAATCTAAAATATCCCCCTCCAACATTTTGGAGCATAAAAACTAAAAGGAAGTGCTTAAAGATCCTATATATAAACCATGAAATGATGAAACTCTTTGTCAGTAGTTAATAGTCTAAAAGATAGGTACTATGCAATAATATATAGTAATATTTGTTACCTGCTAGCTTCAGGGGCAAGGCCAACACCGTAATATACTATGGCCATCCAAAGAGTACTCTCCAACAAAGATATTGGTATACGAAGCAAAAATGTTGGAAGTGTATATGCCCATGGAGGGTGGAACAGAAGGTCTCTTTGCTTGAAAATGACTGGAAGCCTTATTATGGATAGGGCAATTTCAGCATAACCATTAAACATATTTAGAAGCAAGCTGAAAGCAAGTGCTCCTATGTAGGCTGAACCATCTTGTTCATTCCTTGTGTGCATCCTAGTCCTAAAGAACACAGTCATTGTAGTAAACGATAATATGATGAATTGCACAGTCTTGAAAATGTAAATGGGACTATTTCTTTTGATTAACAGCCATTCCTTATCCCATGAGGCCTTAAGCAGCTCCCTTTTAGAGACCAAGTACTTCTTGAAGACTAAAGCGGCTCTATGGCTTTGGCTCTTGTCATAAGGGACTGAGAGCTCATTCTTTAGCTTGTCGCCTACATGGAAACTCTTGAATCGCTCAACAAATTCACTAACTGGGATATATCTGTATGGTTTGCTTCTATCTGCCCAATATTGCTCTTGATCCTTTCGTGAGGTAACCTATTGCCATTAAGATATATATATCGAATTACAATCTTAATTATAAGCTTGTTATTCATTTTTTAATTGTAAATGATACCTCTTGCAAGAAGTCAGAAGTGCCCTTTCTCTCAGGCAACCTAAATCCACAACTCTCAAAGAACTCTAACGCGTTTTCTCGTGGTCCTTGATACACAATCTGTCCCTCTGATAGTAATATTACGTCATCAAAAAGATCAAAAGTCTCTGGAGCAGGTTGTAGTAGTGACATAAAGATTGTTGAGTCAGTGAAGTGTACAATTTGTTGTAAGCACTTCACGATCTGAAATGTAGTGGAGCTGTCTAAACCAGTGGATATCTCATCCATAAACAAAGTTGTTGCTGGTCCAACAAGCATTTCTCCTGTTTTTATTTTGACAATAAACAAACTAGGTTTAAATGAATTATTATAAACACACATGACTAACGTATGTTGAACATGTGTATATTATTAAACGATAATAATTATAAGAGGGTTACTCAATAGTTGGTTACCTTATAGATTAATTTCTTCCTTAACTTTCGGTTTGTTTAAATAAAATATTGTCTGTATATTATGATGAGTACCTTAGAATCAATTACATATGCTTATACATATACACGTACACACAAAATTAAAAAAGCATACATTATTTATATATAGTACATACATATCGCGTGTAACATATATTACCTACACATAACCTTGACATGTATAGCAAAGTTTAAAAATTAACAAAAACAAAATATCATATGAATTAATTAGTTTACTGGGTTTAATATTTATAATATGCATAAAAGTAAATTTTCTTAGAAAAACATATGAACCTTTGATAAAAAAATTAAATTTAAATGATTTAGCTTCTGTTTCTTTTTTTTTTTCCTGTAATAGAACATATAAATTTTTTTTTCCAATTTTACATAAAACAAAATAAAGATTGATTGATATATTAATAGTAGTTAACCTGTAGTGACTCTCTTCTTTTGTCCTCCAGAGATTCCTTTTCTCATTTCATCACCGACATAGGTGTCACGACACATATCCAGACCCAATATCTGTGTTCGTTTAACAAGAATATCATGTTATTTGTGAAAGCATCCAAAGTTTAGATAACATAAACACAAATAAGATCATAAACATAATAGAATTTAAATAGCTAGTTGTTTCTTACTCTAAGAATATAGTAAGTAATTAAATTGCTTTCAAATCCTTCTACGGTAGTTCCTTTCATAAAAAGATCGACATCAGCTTCTGGGAAAACTCCTGCTTGCTTCTCTCTTCTTGCAAGCTCCGCCAACAATTCTATATTTCATTGTTTAGTGTTATGTCGTATTTCTTTTAATTCATGCAAGATTTAATGCAACATTATCTTCCTGAAAAAAAAGTATTACCTATTCTTGATCCGACTCCTTGGCATCTTGCTGCGAAATCAAATGTTTCCTTAACAGTCATTTCTCCAACATGAACATCGTACTGGCTAATGTAGGCTGCGGTCTTTCTTGGTTCGAATTCATTTAGCTTATGACCATTGTAAGTAATATCTCCTTCAACCTGTTTAGTTTATATTTAATTAGCTATGTTGGTTTATCTTATGACAATTGTAGCTAACAAAGAGTTCTTGTTTATGTTAATATTTATAGATAATTTTTCTTTTAATGGTGTCATTTTAGAAGAAAAAACATAATTAGGAAAAAAAGTGCTTGAGTTGTTTTAATATGTAAAAGAAGGGTTTAACGCATTGAATAAATTATGCGCTGATAGAAAGCTTTATAATTTTAGAGCATTGTCATTCACAACCCGTCCCTCAAATTCTACGAGGGAGCTTTTTATATTATGAATAAAGATTATAGATGGTTGGAAGTGGTTGTGAGTAGAGTAGAGAGAAAATATTGTTGTTCATCTGTAAATTTGAGGAGATATTGATCACCCTCTATAATTTTTTAATATATTTTGAAAGTGGTTGTGAGTGAATGAGAAAGAAAATGTAATGATAAAAGTATAAAAATATATTATTTAATTAGAAAATATAATTGTTATTAATAAAATTATAGGGTAAAAAAGATGAAGACATGTGAATGCTCTTACACATGTTAAAGCGATGTTGCTTAAATTTATTTAAGAGAGAGGGAGAGAGAGATAGAATATAAAGGATAAATGAGACGCGAGAGTATTCACATCCCTTCCTTCAAATTTTGTGATGAGGGAAGTTTTTATTTTATGAAACGTGGTTGTAGATGATTGTAAGTGGTTGTGAGGGTGAACGGGGCACTCTCGGTAACCCCATTCGGTGACCCAAGTCACCTAGCGGGAACACCGCCGCCATCAACGAGGGGAGTCACCTCTTAGGGGGGAATCGGTGAGAGGTTACCGATTGAATATGGGAGAGAGATGGTGGGCCAGCCTTTTTTCAACCAATCAAAACATTTCTTTTTTTTAATAAAAAAACAAGGGGAGTTAAGAGGGGAGTGCCGCCATCAAATTGAGGGTGTGAGGGGAGTTTAAGAGGGGAGTTGACGTGGCATAACCTGATTGGGTGTACGTAAGAGAGGGGACTCCCCTAAGAGGGGAGTGCCCCTCTCACCCTGTGTAGAGGAGAAAGAGAATGTTACTGTTCATCTATGAAATTGATGAGACACCGTTCATCTTTTATAATCTTTTAATATATTTTGAAAGTGTTTGTGTGTGAGAGAGAAAAAATGTAATGATAAAGGTAGTAAAAGTATTATTTAATTGAAAATGAGAGAGAAAAAAATAGTGACTTTTAGTTTAATATAAGGTAAAAATGAAGAATTGGATGTGAATACTCTGAAGTTGGAATAAATGTGAGTTTTTATTAGAGTTAATTACACGGTTTGTACATGTGATAAGTAACAAATGTTGAGTATCTAGACAATGTCTTGGTAAAAACTAAGAAGCAAGGGCATATTCTTTTAGGTCACGTATCAATTAAATTAACATTTAGAAATAAACTATAATTTTATTTTGTAAGAAAAAAGAAACATCTTATATTTTTTCGAAATTATTATACTTTGTCTTTGTTTTTTTTTTCCAAAATATTTTATGTGTAGAATACAATTTTGTTTTAAGTTATTTTTTTTCCATTTCTAAAAATGTGAAGTTTAAAAAATAAACATGTTAGAAAATATATCTAAAAAAGATAGTTGATTTGATAGTTAATTGAGTGATCGATTAAGAAAAGAAGAGATAAAACAGTTGATTGATTTAAGAAAGAAATTGCCATTAGACACATGTCAATAAAGTAAGATTATGATTGAAATCTCCAATGGGTCAATTCAGTTCGTTTTTCGACCCCGGAACTTTTCACCCAAGTAGTGTTATGTATATACGTATGTTTGGTATAGAATTTTTTAGGTATATACGTTTTCGACCCCCCCCCCCCCTGATTTTATATAAAAAAAATTTAGGCATATACTTTTAGGTCCGGTGACTTCCGACTCCCCGGTGCAAATTTTCAAGCTTCGCCACTGGATATGTATGTGTAAAAGAAAAAAATTTAATAGGGTATACCCATACAAACACCAACATAAGCCCATTTACAAAACTATTTTTATAGTTTAGATTAGTTAGTAGTCCATTGGCATTAGGTTTAGACTTTTAGTGAGCCAAATACCCAATTTCGTTAAGGTCTAAGGGCAGGTTTTTTCGAGCACAAATAGGGTACATGAATTCTCAAAGCCGGCCCTATATGATTGCACGGTAAAAAAAAATTTTGGATACTCCTGATTTAATGGGCTAGTCCACCACTATATAAACAATCACTGGAAGTATTTTCGCTAAGCTTTTCTAAAATGACACCATTTTTTAAACACTAAAAAAACATGTTTATATTGAGTACTTTTAAGCTGGAATCATGCTTTCCTGCCAAAGCTTTAAACACTAAAAAAACATGTTTATATTGAGTACCTTTAAGCTGGAATCAAGCTTTCCTGCCAAAGCCAAAAGAAGAGTCGTCTTCCCAGAAGATGGCGGACCCAAAAGAAGTGTCATTCTGCAACATTAATTACAAGTTCATCCTTATATACATATATACACACACTCATCACCATATATGTATTGATCATGTCTTAGTTTTGGTACCTTGAAGGTTTGATTATCCCTGATACATCTTTAAGAATGGTGAGTTTGGTTTTCTTAGACAGATGGATTCCCACAGAACTCAAAAGCGATTCGAGTGAATTTCTAGCAGCATTTAGTAGCGTTGGAAGCGCTCTATCACCGACGTAGCAATCTGCTTCTATGGTCACATTCTGAAACCGAACTTCTATAGTTGGTAAAGAGATGCCAACCCTGAAAGGGTTTAAAAAGGTGAAAAGTTAGGTTTTAGACAATAAATAGTTCTTATAAACAATATTTCAAACGGAGTCAGAGCATTCACATTCGAGGAGGCTCTATTTTATATAATATAGATAAAATAATAGAGGAAACAACAAAAACAACACTACATTGGAGTCTTAATAATAAAGAAAAATATATAGAAAATAAAATACACCTTTGTATTTAGAGGTTTATATTCAATCCTCTATATTTATATTGTGAGTGTGTAGAAAAGAGAAAAAAACAATAAAATAATTGTTTTTGAGTAAGAAATAAATAGAGATATAGAGTTGGATGTGAGATATTTTTAAGAAATTAACAAAATTTAGAGAAAAGTATTTTTTTATACGGAAGGAGATGAAGGCTTCAATGTGAATGCTCTTAGTCAAGCTTATTATCTAGAGTAAATTTCTGTTTTGGCCCCTATGGTTTAGTCAGTTTAATCCTTTCAGCCTAAAAAAGATTCTTTTGACATAGCAGACCCCAATGTTTCATTTTATAACGATTTTGGCCCTTAACACTAATTTCGTTACTTCTTTACAGTTAAGTGTAAGGGTAATTAGTTCATTATATATCTTAGGGGTTGTTTTTTATAATTACAAAGAGTTTTCAATATTTTAGAGACTATTAATGAAATTACTCAAGTTTTTTATTATCATTTCATTATTTACAAGATTATTATTTAATAAAATACGTTTTAAATATACAAACAAATATGTATTTTTATTAATCGTTTGTTTTGATAAACGTCATTTTAAAAAATAAATTTTTAACATTTTTTTAAACCGTCTATCATTTTTAAAATTGTTCCTTCCTAAACCGTTTGTTTTTTTTAAATCGTTCTTTTTAAACTCGTTAGTCTATTAAACTTTTTTTAAACACTTCATTTTATACCATTATTTTTAAAATTGTTTGTTTTTTAAACATTTTTAAGTCGCTCATTATTAAAATTATACAAAACGACGTGTATAAAAAACAAAAGTAAAGGAAAATTTGGAAAAAAAAAAGATGAACCATTCTAATAAAAGTTTGCAAAAAAAAAAAAACGTTCATTTTTCAAACTTTTTTAGAATGGTTTATCTTTTTTCAAATCTTCCATTCCTTTGAACCGTTTGTTTCTTCAAAATTCATTATTTTTTTAACCTTTCGTTTATTAAATTCGTGCATTTTTTAAAACGTTGCACTTGTTTACTTATTTTTAGGGTTTTGTTTTTTATAAACATCATTTTTTTAATTTTCGTTTTTTTAACCACTTGCTCTTTTTAAAAACAACCGTTTTTAAATTCCTTCAATTTTAGAAATCGTTCATTTTTGAAGTTCTTTTTCCGTAACGGCTATAAGTAAATTGAATACTAAGTTTCAAAAATAGACGATTTCAAAAACAGTTTAAAAAATAAACGCTTTTAAAAATCAATGACTTAAAAAACAATTTGTTTAAAAAGGTAAAATAACAATTTTAAAATATAACGGTATAAAATGAACTATTTAAAAAGAACTGTAAAAGACAAATGACTTAAATATAACAATTTTAATAAACAAACGGTTTAAAAAAGAACAATTTTAAAAACAATAGATTGTTTAAAAAAGGTTAAGAAACAAATGATTATAAAAATGACATTTATAAAAAAACAAACGGTTAATGAAAATACATATTGTATATTTAAAACACATTTTGTTAAATAATAATCGTGAAAATAACGAAATAATAAGAAAACTTGATTAATTTTATTAATAATCTCTCAAATACTAAAGAACTTTGTAATTATAAAAAAGAACCCTTAAGGTATATAATGAGCTAATTACTTTTACACTTAACCGTAAAAACGTAACAAAGTTAGTATTAGTGGACAAAACTGTTATATAATGCAACCTCGGGGTCTGATATGTCAAAAGATTCTTTTTTTGGACTAAAAGGGCTAAACTGGCTAAACCATAATGGCCGAAACAGTAATTTACTCTATTATCTATTATAATTATCTTCATTTGATTTATTATTTATCTTTAAGTTTGTTTGTTAGTTATTATTCCATTTCTAGTTTGATACTAGGATATTCATTGGCGTTTTATCATTATCATAGCTAGAATTGATTCCCCACGTTGCAGGGATCGGATTTTTAATGTCATTTGAGCGTACTATTTTTTTTTTCTATTGTTTATCAATCAACTGTTGACCAACTAAAAATATCCATAAAAATACACACAAAAATGTATTATATGTGACATAACTCATCTTCGAAAAAAATTACGTCAAAAATGCAAACAAACTTGAATTTATATCGACACATATATAAAAATGAGCACTTATAACTCGAGATAGTCAATATGTCATTACGTCGAACCATAAACAAACTTGAGTTTATACCGACATGTACATATAAATCAAAACGTAGACCAACTAAAAACGTCAATAAAAATAAGTATCAAAACGTAGTATATTTGACATGACTCATGAAATACAAAGTAACTAGAATTTATACCGTCTAATGAAAACGTACTATATTTAAGGAATATTGGATTTTAATAATCCTAATTATTCGTCGTTGGCCGCCAATAGTCAAAACTTCAAAAATAACCACTGGCAGACTCAACTATTAACATATTGGCCTCCAATGGACCCTGACTAACAGAACCCTAACATCATTGTCTCTGGTCGCTGCAAAAACGTTTTTGACCGGAAAATTCAACCTTTTCGTCCCAAACCTCTTAGTAACCTTATTACAGACCTTTAAGAACCTTTTTTCTAATAAAAACCCCAATTATTGAGGTCGCCGGAAAACTCCGTTTTTGCCGGAAAACTTTTTTTTGCCCGGAAAACTCAACTTTTTGGCCGGAAAACTTAACATTTTCGTCCCAAACCTCTTTTAAACCTTAGATCGGACCTTTAAAAACATTTTTTCTAGCCAAAAACGTTTTTCAGGCGACTGGAGACTAACTGTATTATGAATCTGTTAGTCAGGGTTCATTGGAGACCAATATATTAATAATTTGGACTGTTAGTGGTTAATTTAAAGTTGAGACTGTTGGCGGCTAACGGCGAATAGTTGGGATTATTAAAATCCAATATTCATATATTTAACATGATTCATTTTTGAAAAATGTTATGTTGAAACGTAAACCAACTTAAATTTATATAGACACGTAAATAAAAATAAGAACTTAAAACTCAAAGGGGATCAAAATGACATTTTAAAAGAATTTAGAAAGTGGAAGGGGTGTATGAAAAATTCTGAAACTTGAGAAGGATGAGATGCCAAAAAAAAGGTTTTACTGTAGGTAAGTAATACACGTGGAGAACAATGACCTCTGATGAGTGTCTAGAACTCTCATCAAAGTGTCAAGATTTTAAAAGTCAACAAACTTTTGGGGCAAAAATAAAAGACTCAAAAGTACAGAGAAGGAATGCAATAAACTCAAAAATGCAGCCACTTCAAATTGTAATGATATATAATAATAATTTGTCATCGTGATTCCTATGTGCAAAGAGATTTGGTTTTCAATTATTCAATTTCAATACACGCAAGTCATTATTCATAGTACAAATTTTCAGTGTTTTTCTATATTTCTTTCACACCTTTAAGACATTCATATCCAAAAAACTAAATTGTGAGTGTGGGGTTTTTAAAATATAAAGAGTATAAAAAATGTTTGTGAGTGAAGGAGAGAGAAAATGTTACTGTTCATCTGTATATTTGGGGAGGACACTGTTCATCCACTATAATTTTTTAATATATATTGAAAGTGGTTGTGAGTGAAGGAGAGAGAAAAATGTAATGATAAAGGTATAAAAATATTATTTAATTGAAAAGGAGAGAGAAAAAATATTTGTTTTTAGTGAAAATATATTGATATAGGAGTTGTTTTTTAGTGGAATGTATGTATAATTTTAGGGGGCTGGATGTGAATGCTGAGCATTCTCATCCAATCCATCAAATTATACATACATTCCACTAAAAAACAACTTCTATATCAATATATTTTCACTAAAAACAAATATTTTTTCTCTCTCTTTTTCAATTAAATAATATTATCATTACATTTTTCTCTCTCCTTCACTCACAACCACTTTCAATATATATTAAAAAAATTATACTGGGTGAACAGTGTCCCCTTAAATATACAGATGAACAGTAACATTTTCTCTCTCCTCCACTCACAACCATTTTTTATACCCTTTATAATATAAAAACTACCCCTCACATATTTTGATGGTTTGGATGAGAATACTCTTAGCTAGCTTAATATTACTAAAACTTAATAAATAGACAATCAGTTAATCAATTCCAAAACGAAAAAAAAAAAAAAAAAAAAACAGATTATGGAGGTAAAGGTTAGCTTACTTATCAATACGATCTCTGAGCTTTCTCAAGAACCTGCCATTATCTTCTTCAGTATCCTTGAAGATCTTGTCAATGAAGTTTTGATGAGCTTTCGCGTCGAGCTCTCCTACGTCTACTAGTAAAGTATCAGATGGTGTTTGCCTTTGTAGATCATGAGCTGAAAGGTTGTTCTTGAAGATGGTTGTTCGTATGCGGTTGTATGTTGGCAGTTTCTCCAAAGCAGCCCATCTCAAGGCCTCTTCGTCCGCCACAGAGCCGTGGCTGCTCCGCCCATGACTGCTGCTCACGGAGAACACAGCATCAACTCGCCTACTCACACTTCTACTTATGCTTCTCATAATACTTCCTCCATGAGTTTCCTCCATGGTCACTCTTCACTTTCAGAACAACCAGAGTTTAGCTTTGCTTGTTATCACTCATAATGTGACTAGCATTGTTAACATTGAGTGGCTATTTAACAACTAAATTCTTTTTGTCGTGCTTCGTTTATTATTTTATTTTCTGGTTTGTTTATATCACCACATTATTTTAAATTATAGTTGAAAATTCAGGCTGTAACAATAAATATTTTTAATTGAGAATTCAGACTTCAACTAACTTTACAACCCATTATATAATACGGACACATTGGAAAAAGATGAAAGGGTCAGAAACAAGTTAAGTAGAAGGATATAATACGGACACATTGGAAAAAGATGAAAGGGTCAGAAACAAGTTAAGTAGAAGGAATATAATTTTGATTAGTTTAGAGTTTATCTATAGCCTCCGATTTTGAATTTTGACGTTGAAGATATTGAGCATCCCAAAATTAAGTGAGGAAGGTTTTTATTTTATAAAAAGTGATTATAGGGAGTGTAAGTGATTGTGAGTAGAAAAGAGAGAATGTTATTTTTCATTTGTAAACTAGTCATAAGACCCCGCGTTGCTGGGCGGGGTCGCAAAATCGTGCTACCAGCATTGCAAGGCGGGGTCGCAAAAAATCTGCTACCACCGTTGCAGGGCAGGAGAGTAAAACCGTGCTAAGTAACAACTAAACGACGAACAAAACCGGACAACGATGTAAACAAAAGCACGAATTTTTAACACCAAATGACTAATGTGACGTAAAACACAGACAAATTCAAATTTATATCAACACTTATTAGAAAGTCGAGAGGGTAAAAAAACCTGATAAACCAAATGTGATTAGCATACACCATGCTAAAACAATCAAATCTGGAAAAAACGTAAAACAAAATTTAATAAAAAAGAGTTAATTACATAGTTAGTCCCTGTGGTTTGCACAAAATAACATACTTAGGTACTAATAGTTTAAAATCACCTTCTAGGGTATTAACTTTTCATTTTGTAACGTTTGGAGGTATTAACTTCTAAGGTAATAACGTAGGTAGTCCCTGTGGTCTGCACAAAATAACATACTTAGGTACTAACAGAATGTGATTTTAAGCCTACAAATAAGCTTAATACCCCCAAACGTTACAAAATGAAAAGTTAATACCCTGGAATGTTATTTTAAACTATTAGTACTTAAGTATGTTACTTTATGCAAACCACAGGGACTAACTATGTAATTAACTCAATAAAAAATTTAAACTCTTTTAAGTTTATTATGTAAAGCAAAAAAAAAATATAAAAGAATAAATCACAAAAGACAAAAAGGTACTATTCATTCACGTACATTTTTCACCATTTATATATTTTTAATATATTTTGAAAGTGGTTGCGAATGAAAGAGAGCAAGAATACAACCATAAAGCTATTAAAAAGTATTATTTAATTGAAAAAAAAAAGATAATAATTTTAGTGTAATATACGTTAAAAAAATGGGAGGTTGGATGTGAAAGCTCTTAGAAGATTCACATCCCTTCCCCTATTTTTATGTATGTGGATTGTACATATTATAAAGAGTTAACTTCTGTTTTTCTCCCCGTGGTTTGGTCGTTTCAACAGTTTTGCCTCAATCCTTTAAAAATAGTCATTTTCCTCCTTGATCTTTCTAACTTATCACAATTTTGCTCACCGCCTCAAACTCAGTTAAAAGTACGGGTATTTTAGTAATTTTACATGTAATCATAAGGGTATTTTGGTAATTTACAAATAAGCACTTAACCTTTTATTTTAATATCAAACTACCTACCACAAACTTTATCCTCTCTCTACCATCCCACCATAAAAATTATCAGCCATCAGACACCAACTACCCTAGATTTCGGACCACCCAACTACTACTGGCCACCCCAGATTTCCGGCTATCCAACGACTACCCACCATTTGTCTTTCTATGCATCTCTCAGCTTCCCTTCTCTCAAGAACACTCTCAGATCTTCCTTTCTCTCAACAACTTTTTCAGATCTGAAACTAAACCGACGCCCATCATCTTCTTCACACATAGATCTGGTTAGGGATGAGCTCGGTCCGGTTCGGTACCGAACCGGTATCGGTACCGAAAGAACCGGTACCGAAAATCCTCAAAAGTGGGTACCGGTACCGGTACCGAATATACCCGGTTCGGTACGGTTCGGTACCGGTATTTGAGGGTAAAAACGAGCAAAATACCGGTACCGAACCGGTACCGAAAATGTCAAAAGTGGGTACCGAAATGGTACCCGGTTCGGTAAATTCGGTACCGGTACCGGTTCGGTACCGGTACCGGGTCCATTTTGCTCATCCCTAGATCTGGTGATGTCCACAATTCACACACACGAATCTGAAACCAAACCATCGATGATAAAGACGCAAGTGAGAGGCATTTATGCTTGAACAAAACTCAAAAACTCACAACAAATCTGGTGATAATAAAAAATTGTGTTGTTGGATAGTTAGGGTTCGATGTTCAGGGGTTCATTATCATCACTAAAACCCCAGCCAAAACTCTAAAACCCTAGCCATCATCGTTAATGCAGGCGCTAGACACACCATTATCATCACTATAGTTGTTTGTGTTGTTGGATGGTTAGGGGTTTGATCTTCACATCTTGGTTTTAGATTTAGAAGTGGTGACTAGAACAGATCTGCTGGTCTGATGGTTGGGCTGGTGTGTGTGTATGTGAGAGAGAGAGATAGAAACAAAGAGAGAGATAGTAGGGGTGGTGGTGGCGGCACATGGTGGTGGTGGTCGGTTTGTGGTGAAAAAAACAATGAAGAAGATGGTAGGTTTATTATAGAGAGAGATAGAGTGGTTGTGATTATAGGTAGTTGCGGGTGGTGGCGGAGGCTGATGGTAGTTGAAGGTGGTGGTAGTTGGTAGATGTTGGTGGCAGGTGGTGTTTGGTGGTGGTGCTAGGAGAAAGAGAGATTTGTGTATAGTATGCATATATACATAAGTAAGAATACAAAAATGAATTTAATGAATTAAAAATAAAATGAAAAGGATAAAAATTTTGGATTGGAAAAGACTAAAATGCCCTTATGTGAGGGGCACATGATCAAGGTTTAACAATGGAAATGGATGTCGTTTGAGGCGGGTAGCAAAATGGTGATAAGTGAGAAGTATCAGGGAGTAAAATGACTATTTTTAAAGAACTGACGCAAAACGTTAAAACGACCAAACCACAGGGAGCAAAACGGAAGTTAACTCTATTATAAAAAGTGTTGTGAGGGGTTGTGAGTGGAACAGAGAGAAAATGTTACTATTCATATGTATATCTGAGGAATATTGTCCACCCTAATTATTTTTTTAATATTTTTAAAAAATAGTTGTGAGTAAGGTGAGAGAGTAATGATAAAGGTATAAAGAATATTATTTAATTGAAACTAAGAGAAAAAAAAGTAGTGATTTTTAATGTATATAGAAATGGAGATAGGGAAGAGAATGTGAGAGAACATTCATATCTCTTCCGTTAAATTTTGTGTGTTCTTTATATTATAAGAGTTTGCTTGTACTTTTTTAATGATATTATTACTATTACTAGGTTATGGATCTGTGTATTACATGAATTGTGTTTATATATATATATATATATATATATATTATTTATAAATCTCTAAATACATCACATGTCTGAAATTAGACTTTTACATATGATAGTGGAAACGATTAATTAGAGTCGTATTTTGTCGGAAAGATTCAACTGAGTAATAAAATGTTCTTAATCGTTTTATTAAAAAGAAATCTTATATCATACTTTTAATAATATGTTTTCGCTACTCATAAATAATACATCAAACATTACAAAATGTGTATATATATAAAAATAGAATGCACAAAAGGTGTTGAAACGTTGGCCTAATATGACACAAATCCTTTTGACCCGTAAAAAATCACCTGTTTTGACATGTACCCGTTACAACCTGAAAAGAAGGAAAAATAAAATTCAAACACTATCCATTAAAAAAGAAACAAAAATCATATTACAAATATGTGATTGACCCGTGTAGTTCATAATATTCACCTTAAAGATAAATTATTGTGAAATACAAGAATAAATCGAAAGCCACACTACACCTTAAAGATAAATTATTGTGAAATACAAGAATAAATCGAAAACCACACTAATTAATATGTGGAATATGAAAATTATAGATCATATGAAAAAACTTAAGCATAATTATTCATTAAAGTATTAAAATCACAGGTTTAAAAATTATACATAACTTTCGTTAAAAAAAGTTGAAGTATTCTTTTAATAAAAACTTTAAGTATTTTTTAATTATCAATCTTGAATTGTAATTGATGCTAATAGCATAATATTATTAATAATAATGAATTAGAATTAGATTTAGATATTAATTAAATAATATTAATAATGATTTGAAGAAGAAAATACCTGTGGCATTAGTTGGATTTTTTAATATGAAAATGACATGTAACATTAGTTGTAGTTTTTTCTTAGAATTAGATGTCATTTGAAATCATATAACCTGTTTAATGTCGAATGAATTAGTAAGTTATGTTCGAATTTTGTTTTAATTGGAGATAATATAAAAAATAATGGAATTATTGAGTCGTAATGTAACCAATCTTGCGTTGCCGGAATATTAACGATTTGGTCGGATCTGAATTGAAGTCGTATATTTCATTTACATGTTATCGACTGCGATAAATTGAAAGTATCGACTTGGTGGTAATAACTTGATCATCGCCGGAGCTGTCGAATGTTTGGGCGGGGCTGGTGAACTGAAAAAGACATAAGGAAAAGTTTAGGGGGGGGCAATTGTAGGGTTTTCTAAAAAATCTTACACTTTGGCCCTTGGTTTTTGAATCATTTGACATATTAATTTAAATTTTATATTTTCTTTAATAAGATATATACTTCTATAGGTTTTATAAACACCTTTATAATCTTATTATTTATTTAGCTGTTTTTATAAAAACTAATAAACATATTTATTTTTTATAAAAATAAATCCGAGACTTATATATAGGGTAGGGTTCTAGAGTGAACACTAGTGTATTTGTGAAATGAGTGAACAAAACCGGCCATTGATTTATATCATCAAATCGTAAAATACACTAGTGTATACACGTGTGTATTGATAATCAAATGCTATGATTAGTTCACTAGTATTTAGTACAAGGGGTTGTTCACTAATGAACATACCCCTATATATATATATATATATCTTGTGTATTGATAATCAAATGCTATGATTAGTTCACTAGTATTCATTATAATGAACATACCCCTATATATATATAGGAGAATGATAAAATGAAAACCCACTTGAGTTGAAAAAACTCAAGAAACCCTTATAAAACCCTATGTAACATTTTTTTTTTTTTTTTTCTAAGAAAATAGGGAGTGTAACATACATATATTTGAACATTTTTGTAAAAGAAAAACAAAAAAAACGCCAAGTAGTTTTTTTTTAAATGTTAAACATTCCATGTTACATAATATATATGTAAAAAAATGTAACATACAGATTTTGAACTTTTTTTGTTAAAAACTAGTCGTCGCTTTTTACATTTTCTTTTATAAAAATGTTCAAATATATGTATGTTACATTCCCTATTTCTTTTAGAAAAAATAAAATGCTACATAGGGTTTTCTTAGTTATTCTTTTCTATTTTTACGTTACAGTCTAATTTCTTCGCATTATCATATCCCAACGGGCATGCGTGATTCAACGAATTTACATATGCTTTTCATTCGGTGTTATTTTTTCCTTTTGGTTTATTTTGTTTTTACGAGCTTTTTCGGTGTTGTTAGTCGCTGGTAGTTGCGTAGCATTAGTGCTACTTGGCACAGTTTATGCCCCCCGCCGCAACGCGGGGGCACTTAATGCTAGTTAGAATAATTTTTTAATTCACTAATTATATTTATTTTAAATAATACATAATATTTATATGGTTGGTAAAAAATATCGAATATATGATTATGTAGGTGTGTCTATATAAATACACACATGATTGTATAATCAATAAAACTTGTAAATAGAGCGTGATACTATATTGGTTATAAAATAATAACAACTAGGATTGCGACCCGCCGCAATGCAACGAGGATTCTTTACTTATAACTAAGTCGATCTAGGACACGCACGTTATGTTAAACCTGTCAAACGGGGAAAAATAGACTATTTAAAAACGTTCACCCATACACGCACATTGGATCGTGTTAACTCGCAAAATTTAGAACGAAACGTAAAAACGTTAAACCAAAGACGCATGTTGCGATGTGTTAATTCACAAAATTTAGAACCAAGCATAAAGCGAAAAATTTGCGAAAAATGAAAACTATAAATGACCAAAGTTGAAAGTAAAAAAAGTTATGAGGAAAGATTGCAAAAGATAAAAAGTTTTGGGTTAGAAGTAATAAAACAAATAGTTTTGAGTTAAAAGTAATTTATGAAATACTTTTGGGTGAAAAGTAAAAAAAAATCATTTTTTTTCTGGAAAACCCCCAAAGCCAATGTTACGACAACCATATGCATAACCATTTTTTATTTGAAAAACCCCAAAGCACACCCCGCGTTGCGGCGAGGCGTAAAACGATGTCAAATAGTAATAATGTCACACAACCGTCATCGACCACCAACACTAACTTGACCTAGGGTATGCGTGTTGCGATGAACCTGTCAAACATGGGAAAATAGAGGTAAAAACGTTAAACCACACATGCACGTTGCGTCGTATTAAAACTCGAAAAATTTAGAACTATACGTAAAACGAAAATTTGCGAAATATGAAAAGTATAAGTGATAAAAGTTGTGAAGTTAAATTGAAAATAGTGAAAAGTTTTTTGTTAAAGTTAAAAAAATAAATTATGTAGGGTTAAAATTGCAAAAGGTAAAAACCTTTGGGTTAAAAAAAAATCAATGTTTTTTTTTTAAAATACCCAAAGCATAGTGTACAACTCATGATACACTAAAAAGTTGCTTCTTTATATATGGAATAATTACAATGGAAATAAGATTGGATCACAAATGATAAAAAAAGGGGTCGTGTCACAACCATGGATAGGTACCGAACTGTCACAGGACGGTGGAAGGTGGCAGTAGCGGTGGGTGGCGATGGAAACCGAGGGGGCAATGGAGGGTGGTGGGTGGCGGTGGTGGCGGGTGGTCAGTGCTGGTGATGAAGGGTGAGAGATGGAATGGAACAAAAAAGAAAACACAGGGTGGATGGAATTAATTTGAGGTTTTTAGAGGGAATGGAATACTTTATGCAATGGATGATTCCATAAACTTGACCAACCAAACATATTCTTTTCATTCCCCTGCAATAATTCGTTCCATTTCGGTTCTCACTCCTGCAAAACAAACATACCTAAATCTAACTAGTATATTCATTCTTGTTACGCGGCGTACATTTGGCCAGTATTGGTTCTGTTCATTACGGTATCAGTACAATACTCGCATTCAGAATAGTAACCGATAGCACAAAACTAAAACTATAAAGTCGGCATACGCTCAATAAGATATCGACGCATGTTTTATGTCGATCTAAAAATATATAAAAACGAAAGCCCATAGCGCTATTATTTGATGTAACAACAAAAAAGAGCCATGTTGAATACAACTTCGATTTCAATAAATTTACATTGAAGTGTTGATAAAAAAACCATACTTAACCGTGTATAGAAATTAATTTAAGTAAACGAACTTAAGTTATTAAAAAATCAAATTAAATAATAAACTAAAAACTAAACTCAATCACATATATAGTTTTTTCAGTTATTAAAAAAATCAAATTAAATAATTAACTAAAAACTAAACTCAATCACATATATAGTTTTTTCAAGTTAACAGAAAGATATTAAAAGGATTTTTGTTTTAATGGTATCAAGGTGTTGGATAAGACTTTGTTTTTTCATGTGATGAGGGCTCAAATCTCATTAGTCATTGATGACAAAATAATCCGATAGAAAAAAAACAGAAAAAGATATTAATTACGAATATAATAAGAACTAGATTATAACCCCGTGTATTACACGGGTTGAATAAATGAATTTCATATACCAAATAATAAAACATTATCTTTTTAAAAGCCTCCTTTATTGCACGGGTTAAAGAAATTTAATTTTATATATTAAATAATTAAAAAATTATATCTATAAGAACCATATGTATTTGTACTGGTTGAATAAATGTAATATTATATACCAAATAATAAAAAAATTATATCTTTAGAACCATTGTATTACACGGGTTGAATAAATGTAATATTGTTTACCAAATAATAAAAGTAGTTATATTTTTAAAAAACCCCGTGTATTACATGGGTTGAATAAATATGATTTTATATACCAAATAATAAAAAAATATATTTAAAAAAACTAACGGATTTTTTAATATTTAAAGTAGGAAAAGATTGAATATTGATCTTCATTTATTTAGTTAATATAAGATTGAAAAATCATATGATTGAATAGGTGGGAGGTTGTATGGTGATAAATCGGTACTGAATGATAAAGATAATAGTGATTGTTGAACAAATTAATTAATTAATCAAATTTAACAGAAACACTTGTGATGTTAGGTGGATATTTTTTTTAACTATTTGAAAGTTAATATCAACTTTTGAATTCGTATGAATTCTTATTAGATTTGATTAATAGATTTGATTAAATAATATTAATAATAAAAATTTGTATTAGATTAGATTAAATATTATTATTATTAGTATTATTAATAACTTTAATCAATTGAATGAGCGAATGACAAGTGTCCAAAACATGTTTCTTTTATTATATAGTTAGATTAGATTATATGTCTGATATTATTCTTTTAACTTATAATTATATTCTTTTAAGTTTTAAAGGATTAAAATTTAATAGAAAAAAACTAAGATAAATTGATTACAAATGAATGATCATAAGAAATTAATAAAAAATGTTGATGAAAAGTTAACACATGCAAACACTATCAGGGTAGAAATAAAATTTCAAAATTATATTAAAATAGAAAAAGCGAAAACTTTAAAATTAGGTAATAAAAAACAAAAAGCATGAAAACTCTATTAAGATTTAATCGGCATCTATTGTAATTTCCACTTTAATTAAACATGGCCACATAGTGAATTTCTATTTACGATCGTTCTTTTTTAACATCATTGATCAAGACGTCATGTTTGTGTTCATTCATTAAGTAAATGAACACATTTACAAACACAAACAAAACTAACTAATTCAGTAGAGGTTAAAGGTAAATAGCTGGGGGAGAAGTGCTCGAACTTTATTTTTGGTAAAGCCCTAATCATTTAACAAATGTCGATAATATTCATTGATGTGAATAATGAGAAAAAAAGGGAAACGGTGCATAAACATGATGGAAATGAGGTTTCGTATTCTATTTGTAAGGATAATAAAATAAATAAATGTACAATAATCCTTAATGAACAACATAAATAAACGAAAAATAACTGAACGTTCACGAACACGTTACCGAACGTTTACGAACGAGACCTCTGTTCGTGTTTGTTCATTTAATTAATCGAACGAAATTTCTTGTTCATGTTCGTTCGTTCGTTTACTAAACGAACGAACGTAAACGAACTTCCCGCCGAATGGTTTACGAACTGTTCGCTGAATAAATATTATTTTGTTTAATCTCTTCTACTTAACAATAGATAATTATTATTTAGTTTAAATTTAATGTATACATCTCATTTATAATATTATTTATTTGATTTTCTATATCATATAACAGATACCTATTTTTTATTTGTAATATACAAATTTACTCTTATTCTATTCGATGACGTAATTATCTCTAATAAACTTTAAACTTTTATCATATTATATATAATGCTAGACATAAAATCAAAAAAATATTTTGGATGACATCAATAACTTAAAACATAATATAATTATATGTATAATATGCACTTTTTAATAAAATAATACCAAATAAAATAACTAATATAAAATCATTGATTTTACTAATAATAGCAAAGTCTTAATTTTTTTAAATTAGATTTATTTTATGGGTTTTTTAAATATAATTTATATTTTATCACTCAAATGATTGCTTATTTGCTTCTTAAATAACATGTTCGACCATTTTATCATCTTTTCAATAATCATCTCCGCAATCAGCATATCTATCGCGTAGCAAGCATATCCATTAGTTTTTTTTAAATACAAATTTCTTATTTGGTATATAAAATCATATTTATTCAAGTCGTGTAATACACGAGGATTTTTAAATATATAACTTCTCTTATAATTTGGTAAACAATATTACTTTATTCAACCTGTGTAATATACATGGTCTTAAAAATATAATTTTTTTTTCTTATTTGGTATATAAAATTGCATTTATTCAACCCGTACAATATGGTTCCTATAGATATAACTTTTTATTATTTAATATATAAAAATACATTTATTCAATCCGTGTAATAAAAAAAGTTTTTAAAGATATATTGTTTTATTATTTAGTATATAAAATTTATTTATTTAACCCGTGTAATAAACGAGGTTATAACCTAGTTAAATAATAAACTAAAAACTAAACCTAATCACATATATAGTTTTTTCAAGTTAACAGAGAGATGTTAAAAGGATTTTTACCCTAGTGGTAACTTTGTCTTTTCATGTGGTGAGTACTGAAATCTCAATGATGACAAAATTTGAGCCGATAAAAAAACAGAAAAAGATATTAATTATAAATATAATAAGAATGTTTGATAGGGAGCCGCTAGAATGAGAACCACCACGAGTTATGAGAACCACGAGAACCGTGCCCCGCGGGTGGCCGTCGGCGACGAAATTTTTTTTACACCTAGATCCGTATATTTTAGCGGGGGGTTTAAATTTTCGGTTCAAACGGCGCGCCCGAGGGGGTAGTTTTTTACGCCCAAAGTTTGGTAAAAAAAAATTAAAAAAATTAAAAAAACCCAAACTTTGGGCGTAAAAAACTACCCCCTCGGGCGCGCCGTTTGAACCGAAAATTTAAACCCCCCCGCTAAAATATACGGATCTAGGTGTAAAAAAAATTTCGTCGCCGACGGCCACCCGCGAGGCGCGGTTCTCGTGGTTCTCATAACTCGTGGTGGTTCTCATTCTAGCGATCCCCTTGTTTGATATTATTCTTTTAAGTTTTAAAGGATTTAAATTTAGAGTTAATTGTCATTTTAGTCCCTGTGGTTTGGGCGATTTTGCCAGTTTAGTCCAAAGGTTTCATTTTTAACATCTGGATCCAAAAAGGTTTCATTGTTGCCATTTTGGTCCAACTGACTTAACTCCATCCATGGACCTCAGTTAAGTCAGGGGCAACTTGGTCTTTTTCCTTTTATTTTATTTAAAGTGTTTATTAAATCCACCATATTTTAAAAAAATAATATATATCTTACACATCTCTATATCTCTCTCTCTCTCTCTCTCTCTCTCTCTCTACCTCTCTCTCTTTCTCCCGATACTACCAGCTACCGCCTCCCACCAGTCACCACCGCCCACCACTATCAGCCACCACCGCCCACACACACATATGGTCCTCTCTTTATCTACGCACTCTCTCTTTATTCTCCATAACCAATCACCACCAGATGACATCACCATCAACAACCTCACCACCAACAGCCACCGTCCCCACCAACTCGACACCGACAGCAACCACCGCTGCCGCCGCTAGCGACCCTCACCGCCGTCGTAGCATATTTAACCCATCTCTGTCTCTAAACCCCAATCACCACCGTAACAGATCTGAACCATTATTTGATCTTTGTTAAAATCTCCCATCTTCACTGTCTCAACTGTACACCACCACCACTACTACCGCAAGGCGACCATGAACAGTAACTAGACCAGAACTTTGAGCAATTTTGGAGGAATTGAGAAATGGGTTTGGTGGGTTTGCATTGTGGTGATGTTTGGAAGAAATTGGGGGTAATTTAAGTGGGCATTTGTGGAGGTTGTTAGGAAGATAGTTGAAGGAAACAATGGAGTTGAGTCTGTCTTCTTGCTGTTGTTGGGGTTGATGTTCAATATCGTTGTAGATGCTGCAGGTGTAGAGAGAGAGAGAGAGAGATGTGTTGGGATCCTCTGTTGCAAGTGTAGTCAACTTACTAGGGTCAGGTCTCCATAGTTCTAGAATAGCAGTATGAACTAATCTTTCCAACTTTCGATCTGGGCTGCAGAAGTTTGTAAGGTTAGAGCTAGATGCTCACATGTATGATTTCTTGTTCAGATTTAATGAGTCAATCAGCTTATTTGTTTCAGTGGCAGATGCAACGACATTGAATAAGATTTTGTGTATCTTTGATATGATGATGTTCAGTGCATCATCTGGGTCATTTGCTAGAAGACGATCCAACCCTTCTAAGTCAATGTGTATCTTTTATATATTTATGAAATGACTAAAATGCCCTTGGCATACTTAACACATATGGATGGAGTTAAATCAGTTGGACTAAAATGGCAACGATGAAACCTTTTTGGATCCAGATGTTAAAAATGAAACCTTTGGACTAAACTGGCAAAATCGCCCAAACCACAGGGACTAAAATGACAATTAACTCTTAAATTTAATAGAAAAAACTATGATAAATTGATTACAAATGATCATATAAGAAATTAATAAAAAAATGTTGATGAAATGTTAAACACATGCAAACACTATCTGGGTTAAAATAAAATTTCAAAATTATATTAAAATAGAAAAAGCGAAAACTTTAAAATTAGGTAATAAAAAACAAAAAGCATGAAAACTCTATTAAGATTTAATCGGCATCAAATGTAATTTCCACTTTAATTAAATATGGCCACATAGTGAATTTCTATTTACGATCGTTCTTTTTTTACATCACTGATCAAGACGTCATGTTTGTGTTCAGTCATTAAGTAAATGAACACACTTACGAACACAAACAAAACTAACTAATTCAGTAGAGGTTAAAGGTCAATAGCTGGGGGAGAAGTGCTCGAACTTTATGTTTGGTAAAGCCCTAATCGTTTAACAAATGTCGATAATATTCATTGATGTGAATAATGAGAAAAAAAGAGAAACGGTGCTTAAATAGAATGGAAATGAGGTTTCGTATTCTATTTGTAAGGATAATAAAATAAATAAATATACAATAATCTTTAATGAACAACATGAATAAACGAAAATAACCGAACGTTCACGAACACGTTACCGAACGTTTACGAACGAGACCTTTGTTCGTGTTTGTTCATTTAATTAATCGAACGAAATTTCTTGTTCATGTTCGTTCGTTTACTAAACGAACGAACGTAAACGAACTTCCCGCCGAATGGTTTACGAACTGTTCGCTGAACGTTTGGTTCGTTTACAGCCTTATGTATTATAATAATAAGGAAAAACATAAAGAATTATATGTTTGATGTAACCAAAAAAGTAAAGTCATGTAACAAAAAAGAGTCGTGTTTTCCATTTTGAATACAACTCTGATTTCAATAAATTTATATCGGGGTATTGATAAAAAAAACTATACTCAACCGTGTGTATAAATTATTTTGAGTAAACGAAAATAAGTTATTAAAAATTCAAATCTATACTATATAATAAAAGACACTATTTGGGGGACACTTGTCATCGTATTAGGTCATGTCTTATGAATAATTATTATTTTAGTTTAATCTCTTCTAATTAATTAAAGATAATATTCCTACTAAATATTATTTAGTTTAATATTTTATGGATAATTATTATTTAGTTTAATCTCTTATAATTAATTATAGATAACTCTCCTAATAAATATTATTTTGTTTAATCTCTTCTACTTAACAATAGATAATTATTATTTAGTTTAAATTTAACGTATACATCTCATTTATAATATTATTTATTTGATTTTCTATATCATATAACAGATACCTATTTTTTATTTGTAACATACAAATTTACTCTTATTCTATTCGATGATGTAATTATCTCTAATAAACTTTAAACTTTTACCATATTATATATAATGCTAGACATAAAATCAAAAAAATATTTTGGATGACATCAGTAACTTAAAACATAATATAATTATATGTATAATATGCACTTTTTAATAAAATAATACCAAATAAAATAACTAATATAAAATCATTGATTTTACTAATAATAGCAAAGTCTTAATTTTTTTAAATTAGATTTATTTTATGGGTTTTTTAAATATAATTTATATTTTATCACTCAAATGATTGCTTATTTGCTTCTTAAATAACATGTTTGACCATTTTATCATCTTTTCAATAATCATCTCCGCAATCAGCATATCTATCGCGTAGCAAGCATATCCATTAGTTTTTTTTAAATACAAATTTCTTATTTGGTATATAAAATCATATTTATTCAAGTTGTGTAACACACGAGGATTTTTAAATATATAACTTCTCTTATAATTTGGTAAACAATATTACTTTATTCAACCTGTGTAATATACGTGGTTTTAAAGATATAATTTTTTTTATTATTTGGTATATAAATATGCATTTATTCAACCCGTACAATATGGTTCCTATAGATATAACTTTTTATTATTTAATATATAAAAATACATTTATTCAATCCGTGTAATAAAAAAAGGTTTTTAAAGATATATTGTTTTATTATTTAGTATATAAAATTTATTTATTTAACCCGTGTAATACACGAGGTTATAACCTAGTTAAATAATAAACTAAAAACTAAACCTAATCACATATATAGTTTTTTCAAGTTAACAGAGAGATATTAAAAGGATTTTTACTCTAGTGGCATAAGGTGTTAGATAAGACTTTGTCTTTTCATATGGTGAGTACTGAAATCTCAATGATGACAAAATTTACAACAACAACCATACCCAGTAAATCTCATAAATAGCAAAGCTAGTTATAGGGTCTGGGGAGGGTGGGATGTAGACAGTCATTGCCTCTATCCATAGGGATAGAGAGGCTGCTTCCAGAGAGACCCTCGACTCGAAAACGAATAGCAAACCAACACACCAAGTCAAAGAGTATAGAAAGAATATAGAAATAAGAAGTCGCCCATACCAAGAAAGTGAACAGAGTGGCACAATATATTGTACATCATGTAAAATATCATACACTATCATTTACGCATAAACACAAGAAGGCAATCACCGGAAAAGTCACTTAAAGAATAAGAGAAACCTACATCCCTGAAATACACCTAAGAGCTTACTGCCATATCCTCTATAGGTCCTTAACCCTAATCCTACGCCTCCACGAAGTCCTATCTTGGACCATGTCCTCAGAAAGATGCAACTCTAGTAAATCACGCCTGATCTGCTCATCCCATGTCAGTTTGGGTCTGCCTCTACCTCTCTTCCCCTCCACAGTAAGAGTTTCCACTACTCTAACTGGTGCCGTCGTTTCCCTCCGCTTCACATGCCCAAACCATCTCAATCTCCCCTCCTTAATCTTCTCCGATATACTAGTTACTCCTAATCTTTCCCTAAAAACCACATTTCTAATCCGATCTAACCTCGTGTGTCCACACATCCACCTCAGCATCCTCATCTCTGCTACCTCTATCCTGCTCGCTTGTGTCTTCTTTTAAGTTATAATTATTCTTTTAAGTTTTAAAGGATTTAAATTTAATTGAAAAAACTATGATAAATTGATTACAAATGATCATATAAGAAATTAATAAATAAATGTTGATGAAATGTTAAACACATGCAAACACTGTCAGGGTTAAAATAAAATTTCAAAAGTATATTAAAATACAAAAGGCGAAAACTTTAAAATTAGGTAATAAAAAACAAAAAGCATGAAAACTCTATTAAGATTTAATCGGCATCTAATGTAATTTCCACTTTAATTAAATATGGCCACATAGTGAATTTCTATTTACGATCGTTCTTTTTTAACATCACTGATCAAGACGTCATGTTTGTGTTCATTCATTAAGTAAATGAACACATTTACGAACACAAACAAAACTAACTAATTCAGTAGAGGTTAAAGGTCAATAGCTGGGGGAGAAGTGTTGGAACTTTATTTTTGGTAAAGCCCTAATCGTTTAACAAATGTCGATAATATTCATTGATGTGAATAATGAGAAAAAAATGGGAAAAGGTACTTAAATAGAATGGAAATGAGGTTTCGTATTCTATTTGTAAGGATAATAAAATAAATAAATGTACAATAATCTTTAATGAACAACATAAATAAACGAAAATAACCGAACGTTCACGAACACGTTACCGAACGTTTACGAACGAGACATCTGTTCGTGTTTGTTCATTTAATTAATCGAACGAAATTTCTTGTTCATGTTCTTTCGTTCAACGAACGAACGTAAACGAACTTCCCGCCGAATGGTTTACGAACTGTTCGCTGAACGTTTGGTTCGTTTACAGCCTTATGTATTATAATAATAAGGAAAAACATAAAGAATTATATGTTTGATGTAACCAAAAAAGTAAAGTCATGTAACAAAAAAGAGTCGTGTTTTCCATTTTGAATACAACTCTGATTTCAATAAATTTATATCGGGGTATTGATAAAAAAAACTATACTCAACCGTGTGTATAAATTATTTTGAGTAAACGAAAATAAGTTATTAAAAATTCAAATCTATAATATATAATAAAAGACACTATTTGAGGGACACTTGTCATCGTATTAGGTCATGTCTTATGAATAATTATTATTTTAGTTTAATCTCTTCTAATTAATTAAAGATAGTATTCCTACTAAATATTATTTAGTTTAATATTTTATGGATAATTATTATTTAGTTTAATCTCTTATAATTAATTATAGATAACTCTCCTAATAAATATTATTTTGTTTAATCTCTTCTACTTAACAATAGATAATTATTAGTTAGTTTAAATTTAATGTATACATCTCATTTATAATATTATTTATTTGATTTTCTATATCATATAACAGATACCTATTTTTTATTTGTAACATACAAATTTACTCTTATTCTATTCGATGATGTAATTATCTCTAATAAACTTTAAACTTTTACCATATTATATATAATGCTAGACATAAAATCAAAAAAATATTTTGGATGACATCAGTATTATAATAATAAGGAAAAACATAAACAATTATATGTTTGATGTAACCAAAAAAATAAAGTCATGTAACAAAAAAGAGTCGTGTTTTCCATTTTGAATACAACTCTAATTTCAATAAATTTATATCGAGGTATTGATAAAAAAACTATACTCAACCGTGTGTATAAATTATTTTGAGTAAACGAAAATAAGTTATTAAAAATTCAAATCTATACTATATAATAAAAGACACTATTTGGGGGACACTTGTCATCGTATTAGGTCATGTCTTATGAATAATTATTATTTTAGTTTAATCTCTTCTAATTAATTAAAGATAATATTCCTACTAAATATTATTTAGTTTAATATTTTATGGATAATTATTATTTAGTTTAATCTCTTATAATTAATTATAGATAACTCTCCTAATAAGTATTATTTTGTTTAATCTCTTCTACTTAACAATAGATAATTATTATTTAGTTTAAATTTAATGTATACATCTCATTTATAATATTATTTATTTGATTTTCTATATCATATAACAGATACCTATTTTTTTATTTGTAATATACAAATTTTGTAAGACCCGTATCAATTTACTTGATTTTAGTAATAGGTTATACCATTCCAAATAAAATATTGTTTAAGTAACATGACTTTCATAAACAAAGTTCATAAGTAACATCAATCTTAGTCAACTGATGACTATGTTAAAACATTTCAAAAGTTGTTTAACAAGTGTTTACAACCCATAAACCAAGTCTAGTAAAGATTTAAAAACATTGCGGAAGCTTCAAAAGTAGTGTTCGGTTCTTCATCATTCGCTTGACCGCCATCCGTAAGATCCACCTTGTTACCTATGGTCAAAACCTTTAAAACATTAGTTTTGACATTATTATACAGTACATAAACACAAGATCCAACATCAAATTTTGAATAATAAAATACTGATTTTTCTGGTTCCACCGTAACTTACGGTGTCACCGTAAGTTACGGTGGGTTCTGGAAATTCCTGGTCCACCGTAAAACAGGGGTAACCTACCGTAAACATCTGACCTCTACCGTAAGTTACGGTACTACCGTAACTTACGGTAGTTCCTGGAAATCCATATTTTGTTTGTTTTGTTCATTGCACTCAAACCCAACTCTCGGATTTCGCTTTTCTAACAAACCAATACATTAAATTCTCGTATTTCTAACATGTTATATATTATCCAATATCAAAGATCAATCCATCATATTCCGTCGCATTAACCATGCTTTACTTGATTATTCGACCCGTTTGGCTCGTCTAAGGAATCCTTCCATATGACGACTACCAACGATTTCCAAGCAAATTTGACCAATCATTCAATATAGCGACATCACCGCTTAATTCAAAACAACTCTTATTCTAAAATTCAATTACTCATTATATAATCATCAAAATCTACTTAATGTAACGGGTCAAGTTACATACCTTAGTGTACGCCCTTCAACCGCAAATCACCACCGGCTTGTCCACTCGATGTTCCGGTATCCTTTCCTATAGAGTTCTGTAAGTCCCGTTAACCGGATCTTTCAATGATATCAAACAACCTATTGATTGTGCGGAATCCAATCAATAGGTGATTCAAGAAATAAGATGAAAACAAACAAGAACACTGAAATAACTTTTAACTCACACACGTTTCGATTACTTGAACAAGCAAAAACTTCTGGTATGAGTACACCACTCCTAATCGCATCCCCTTCTTTGATTCTCTAGAATTGTGTAACTAGGAGGTTCCAACCTAAAAACAAGTTAGAAACTTGTTTTTATACTAACTCAAGCCCACTTCCCTACATGGGCTCCCCTTGGGCCTGCTTGGCCCACATGACCTAAAGCTTAGCCTAAGTGACCTATAAAGGTCCACAACCTAATATAAACTAACCCGGTAAGGCCCAACTCGTAACCATAGCTCGTTGTGTTAATTTGATGCGTCAGTCTCACACTTTAGGGCCTAACAATCTCCCCCTATACTGATGCCATCAAATTGTCTTCATAGCATGAATTCAGCAACGTCTTCAACGTGGTCTATGGTTGTCTCTATGCTGCAGATGTTGTGGAAGTTCTTGACTTCTGAACTCTCAGCACTTGGTCTCTTTCTTCAGCTCTTGTGGTTAGCTTCATATCAGGATCTCGATCCGCATCTTCTTGAAAGTCTTTGTTAAAAAGAATGTGAGAGGAGGATTCTCAGCAGCTCTTTTCTTCTTCAATCTTTGTCTTTCAAGCAGGTTCACAGGTACTTCTTTAAATGTACTTTCACTATTAGACGATGTTTCATAATCGGTTCTTCTGACTCAGGTACATCTTGTTGTTGTGCTGCTTCAGGCTTTTTCAGCAACTAACAGCATCTCATTCTTCACCAACCCCTGTTCTTGATAAAAATCAAGTTCTGCACATGCTCACAAACTCATAAGCAAACATTTCTTATGCAACAGGGAGAGTACCATATGAACACTAGGTACATGAAATTTCACAATTTAAATTCTTTTAACTTTTGATGATCAGTCAAATCTTCAGAACAGTTACATTTTTAATTTTAAGAAAAACAATTAAAAACTCTATTTTTAGATTTTTTTTTATAGAAAAACAAGACACTATTTTTGTATTTTTGAAAATTTTAATTTTTTAGTTTTTAATTTAAGAACTAAAAACAAAAAAAAACTCAAAATATAAACAACTACCATAAAATACAATTACAATTGCAATGGGATCAAAATTCGTTCTCAGGCAGACTAAGGAACACTTTTCAGTACGAGCCTAATCAAACTGGTCTATGCGATTGCCAATATGTTTGTCCACTTAAACTTTAACGCTCAACTTCCAATTTTTCAACTTCGTGATATGCTTAAGATAATATTATACTATTATACCCGTGTGTCCCATTCCAAGGCATACCCCCGCGATCAAGGTAAGCACAACGATTCATCGTAGCAGGTGAGTATACTGATGTCATCCTTTAAGATATCCTGACTGTGTCTAGGTCTGCATATAATCTGTTTTATCATGTTTTGATTTCTTAACAATGAACACCCAAATAAATACTAATCAAATCCTAGAAATATAAACAGCACACTCTATCATGCAAGTATCTTCCCTACCACATATTTCACAAGTCCAATCCAGATTTCTGAAATCTTAACTGGGAATAGGTTGAGAAGAGAACAGAATAGATCTTTTGCAGAGATGGTATAATATACAGATCAAATGAGTTTTTCTCAGTTTGATATAGGTTTCTTGGGTTTCTTTTGGGCACTTGAGGGCCTCTTTCGGGTGTATTAGAACTATAGCGCGACAACGTACAGCTAGGTCAACATGTATCTGGATGCAGCAGAAGTTGTCGTTGCCTAGCACCTCCAGGTCAGCATATATCTGGATGCAGCAGAGGAGGTACACGACTTTTTTCAGAGAAGATTTCAGAATCAGATCAAAATTGTGTGTATCGGGACAACATACAGACATTCAAATAGAAATGAGCTAATTCCAAGTGACTTTCTTTCCTGGGGTCATGTACAATTTTAGTTCTGAACAGAAGGACAGCCAAGATATCCCCGGATTATACAACAATATAAAGACCCAAAACCTCAGATGTTGGCTATCTATCAACGCACGATTTAAGACCATAAAATCATACGCCGTTGGTATGTTACCCACATGGTACATAGTTCGTTATGTTTATACCACTTAGTATCTTTTATCATTTGAGCGTCAAGCCTATCGACATATCGCAGTAGATCCTAGTCTTTTCAGCTATGGCACCTTACATGTGTTAGTCAAAACCCTTTAACACGAACATTTATTTCACTTCCCATATCATGCAATCTTTCTTTTTTGCTTTTTCATTTTCTAATGTTTTTGTATTTTTCTCATTTTCTCCCCCTAAAACAATACATATTTACAGCAAACTCTTTTTGTATTTTCTGAGTTTTCTCCTCCTAAACTCTATATCTATCTATATGTTCCTCTCCCCCCCTAAATTTGTGCATAAATCTTGCATTTTTGCGCAAATTTACCATTTACTAGAGAAAGGACAATTTATATACAAAGTATAAACTAAGAAAAAAAGAGAAATTTTTTTTGCTTAACCGTTCCGTCATTAGATCGAAGACTAATCAAATTTAAATCAAAGTACTGAATTTAAACGGTACCTTTTGCTGATCATTTCTTACTTCTCTTATCTCCTCCAAAGGAAACATATCATCTGTAAAAAAAATTGAACTTTTTGCAACAGTGAAATGTTACCCGTTTTTATCTCTGGAACAACCGCTATCAACATTCCAGAGATTGTCAATAGTTCCTCCTTGGTTGTTCCCGAAAGGTAAGGAGATTAGTAAGACATGGGTACCCAGGCCATCGTGGTCCTGGGATTTCCTGAAGCATCAAAATAAGACACTTCCTTTAAACATAGGTCCCCTTTGGTTTCAAGGATTGGAAACATTGCTGCTTTGGATTTGGGTTTCCAAATCAGTTTCGGTTCAACAAACGTGTTTGTTGCCTTCGGTTGAGCAACTTTAGCTGATTCAGGCTTGTTAGTGTTAGAAAAATGTTTTTGTTCTTGAACAACCTTGCGTTTGTTTTTAGCAGCATTCCAATCCCCATCAGATGGTTTAACCTTGGGATTCACATTCTTCATTGCCTCAGGTGATGATACCTTCATCGGCTTGGAATGGTAGTTATCCTTTGATGTAACCCTCTGATTTTGCATATAATAGGGTACATAGGGACGATGTGTGCAATTTCGAGCAATGTGACCAGCAATGCCGCAATTGAAGCATGTCTGTCTCTTCATGTAGAAAGCATTCTGATCAGTTGGATTTGCTCTTGCAGGCCCTGAAGGACGAACCGGTCCTTTCTATGCTTGTTTGTGTTGCACATTTCCTGCAGACGAAGATGAATTTGGGTGCCTGTACTTGTCGTTTGCAGGGGCCTTCTGCGGTGGAGATTTCCTTTGATTCTTCTTGTTTTCCTTAGACTGCAAGTCTTGTTCAGAATTCTCACCAGTCTTTCTGAAACCCTTGTTAGCACAGTCAAATGCATATTTCTCACATTTGCCATTACAGACTGGCTTAACAAAGACATTTTTCACATCACGGGCCTTTTGAGGACTATTACTGCCCGTTGAGGACTGTGGAGAGCCTGATCGTCTTTGATGTTTAGGCTTCTTATTTCCGCGTCCTTTACCTGCTCGCTTTGGCTCTTGTTGCTTGATCTGAACTTTGTCATCACTAACAAAAGGTTCAGATTGTTTAGCTTGCGCACTTGGAGCCTTGTTCATGCATGTCTTCTCTTCATCCTTCATGTCATCAGCTTTGACAGAATCGGAGAGTTCTGGTTTGTCGGAAGAAATACCAGAAACTTTAGCAGAAACTTCAGCTGAAACATTTGACGAATTTTCAGCACAAGACGGTTCTGCACATGACACCCTTGAGCTGAATTCACTAGAATCAACCGATTCCAATTTCTTAGAATCAGCTGCTTCAGGTGATTCGCATTTGGAATTAGATGGTTCAGATGGCTCATTCATTTCGTTTGCCATTTCAGTCTCTGTTACACAAGCATCAACGTTTTCGCCCAAACCATCAGGCCTGAAATTAATCATAGAGTGAAAAAATGAGCCAAAAATGTCACACACATGAGAATTTGATGCTTGTTCATCTCCAACGACACCTTCAACTTTAATTTCATCTGCAAGGGAAGACGAAGCATTAGGATCAAAAGTACCCTTTGAAATAAAATTTGTTGGAGGAGTCACTCGTTTATTAACAGGTCTGCTGTTGATTGATGACTTATCAGTTTTAGGACCGTAAGCCATCTTGTCCTCATTCATCAATTCCTCCTCAGTCATGGGTAAATATGTGTAGTTATCATTGTAAGGAGGAGGAGCCTGATTGTAACCCAATCCACACCCTTTCTTTTCCTTGTATGCGAGCTGTTGATCACACAAGTTTTTGACTAATTTGCTGGAAGAATCAAATTTCTTAATATTAAGCTCATTTATTTGATATCTATCTCTGATATCTTCCAGTTCCTTAGTCACAGCACACAGTTTCTCCTGAACATAAAAGAGTTGACTGGATTTCACACTTACATCATCCTTGAGTTTGACGATGTCTTTTCGCTGAGCTTCAATCTTTTCTTTATAAAGTTTTTCGTTTTTTGATAAAGTAAAGTTTTTATTTTTGATGCCGTTGTAGTCTTGAATCAACTCAGCGTTGTGTAACCGATATGCCTCATTTCTTTCTCTACACTCAGGAGTGCAAAAGACAGAAAATATCTCTTCACGATCACGAGTAACTTCTTGAGCCAGGGGTTTGTTAAACATAAATACTGAATTTTGTGTGGATGAGCAAATAGCAGCAGATGTGTTGCCTTGAGTAGACTGCTTGTCAGCATTGTCATATGATTTGATGAGTGAGATTAGCTCATCTGACTTCATTTTCTAACAGTTGCAGTCGGTTGTCACTAATATCTTATTAACATTACGAAACCAACTACAGTTCGCCTGATCTGGAATCCCTTTTATAGCATCCAGAAGCTTTATGTTGCTCATACGAGTAGACACCACCATCTCTGCCTTCTCCATTTTAGAGAGCAGTTCAGCAAACCGGCCTGTAAGTGCTTCTATAGATTCACCATATGAGTAACTGAATCCTTGGAGTTCCTGCTCAAGCACCTCTCTCTTAGAAGACATTTTAAGATGTGATCCCCAAAAAAATGATTCCCCGAAAATGTGCGTTTTACCGAAACGAAGTGTTAAAACTGTGGCCACACACTTGTACAAATTGCACACTTGGAATCATATATACTATTTCCTCAACGTAAGCCCAAAGCGAGAATCCGTGTACTCGCTAACTCAAACCCCTTGCACGCGATTGACTGAACTCGTTTTCTAAACCGCACCTCAAAAATCTGTCAAAACCGTTATCACAAACAATCCTTTTTTTTAATTTATCTTAAAATAAACTTTTTTTTATGTCATAAACTCATTAAATTATTATTATTAACTATTATTATTATAAATAATGATTATGTAATGATTGCTTTATGATTATGATTATTATATTATAAAATTAAAAACCTAAAATATTATTTAAAAATGATAACAGTTGTCTTCTTCGTTTTGTCTAATCCCCCGAAACCCTAATTTCAAATACCAAATCTTGCTGCCTCTCAATGTGCCAACAACGGATGGTGAAAGGAGGTTGACTGGAGATGTAGAACCGATCGAAAAAGATGACCGGAGAGGTGGTTACGTCGGTGAACAGTATGACGATGGTAACAGGATGATGAACGATTGATGGTTGCGACTCGAAAGGTTGAACGAGATGATGATGGTGTACGGAGTCGGGGTTGAGTGATCGGAGAAGTTTTTCGGAGACGGAGAAGAAGATAGTTGCAGGTGATCAGGTGTACGGTAAGGGATTGATGGTTGCGACTCGGAAACATCGGACTCGAAACCTTTGCTGATTGCGACTCGAGAACAGAAAGAGATGACTCGAGATCTCGGTTGCGACTCAGAACCGTGGTTGCGACTCGAGACTGTGAAAATAGATGAGTCGAGACAGTGGTTGCGACACAGGAATAAATGACTCGAGACCAGTGATGAGCAGTGAGTCGAAACCATTGATTCCTTAAAAATTGGAGTCGAGACCAGTTGATGAATGATGAGTCGAGACCACTGAGTCAAAACTGTGATGACTCGAGATCGGAACTTGAAATCGGAGAAGATGATGAGTCGAGACCGTGAAGGGACCTCCTTGACTCGAGACCTGCTGAAGATGAATCGAGACCTTGAAGTCGAGACCAGTTGTTGAGATGATGACTCGAGACCTTGAAACAGTGGTTGCTTGGAACTCAAAATTAGAAAGTTGAAAACTATTTTGAATTTTTCTATTTTTTTTTTATTTTTAAGTTTGGAAACAAGGATTTTCAAAACAAACTAATCAACTAGATTTTTCAAAATTTTTGGGATCTTTAAATCCTTTTCAAACTTATCAAATTTCGGAAATTTCAAATCTTAACAACTTTCAAAAATCAAACACCACCTAAATATACCAATTTTTTAAGAAAAACACGATGAACATGATGAAGAACGCGAAGAACACCAACCAAAAAAAAAAATCTTGAATCTTTATATCACACTGAGCCTAGAAATAGGTTCTAACGACTCTGATACCACTTGTAAGACCCGTTAACTGGATCTTTCAATGATATCAAACAACCTATTGATGGTGCGGTATCCAATCAATAGGTGATTCAAGAAATAAGATGAAAACAAACAAGAACACTGAAATAACTTTTAACTCACACACGTTTCGATTACTTGAACAAGCAAAAACGTCTGGTATGAGTACACCACTCCTAATCGCCTCCCCTTCTTTGATTCTCTAGAATTGTGTAACTAGGAGGTTCCAAGAGGTTCCAACCTAAAAACAAGTTAGAAACTTGTTTTTATACTAACTCAAGCCCACTTTCTTACATGGGCTCCCCTTGGGCCTGCTTGGCCCACATGGCCTAAAGCTTAGCCCAAGTGACCTATAAAGGTCCACAACCTAATATAAACTAACCCGGTAAGGCCCAACTCGTAACCATAGCTCGTTGTGTTAATTTGATGCGTCAGTCTCATACTTTAGGGCCTAACAAGTTCAATTCAAGACATGTTTAGAACTCTCTTTAAACCTTACATCGCATAATACACCGAAACATCATAATTATGCGTTTAATCTTTAAATTTCTATTTTAAGCCTTCTTTGAGGCATTTTCACAAACACCTTAAGGGCAGATTTTTACATGATTATATGACAAGTTTCTAGCTTATCATTTAGCCCTAATTTCACCTCAATCAACATTTTACATGATTGTTAGCTTCTAGATTTCTGAAATCACTTCCAAATTGTCAAATTACACAAGATCAACACCCAGTACCCTAGTGTTCATCAATTTACACATAACCCATTAATCACCTACAATGGTGATCATAGTTTCCACTAAAATTTTACATGATTTCAGCTTGTGTTTGTCTAGGGTTTGTCCCTAGACACTATAGATGTTCTTAAATCATCACAACATATACATGCAACCCTAATTTCAGATTTTCCCAATTTCATGAGAATTTCAAGTTAAGAGTTTTCACTAAATTTTACATACCTTGTAATCCTCTTGCGATGAGGATCACGATTCTAAGCTCGAATTTTCGTTTGGACCAGATTTGCACCTCCAATTTGAGAGTTCAAGCAGAATTTTTAGAGTTTGAAAGTGGGGGTGTCGCCCCTGCTTGTTCTAGTCGACCAGACATCCCTTTTTGGGGTGTTTGGTTTGTTTTATTTATTTTAATTAAAGTCAAGTTTCAATTCTTACAACTTAAGCCCCTCAACTTTGTTCAACATATTGTTTAGTAGCTTTTAAGCCTATCATAAGCTATTTCTAGTCTTTTAACTAACTAGGTTAAAAATTTCTAGTTAGTAAGTTCTCGTTTATTTATACTTTATAATTCTAATATAAAGTTTTATATATTTTTTTTCGGGGTGTTACAAGTCCACCCCCCTTAAAAAGGGTTTCGTCCCCGAAACCGAAGTACGTACCAAATAATGTAGGGTGAAGACATCGCATCTCCTCTTCGGACTCCCACGTAGTGTCCGAACCTTTCCTATGCTCCCATTTGACCTTGACTTGATTAATCACTTTGTTCCTCAAACTCTTCTCTTTGCGATCTAAAATCGCAATTGGTTTTACTGCATAGTTGAGGCTGTTATCCACCTCGATATCATCGTAGTGGATACGAGAAGTTTCGTCTGCCAAACATTTTCGGAGATGTGACACGTGAAATGTGCTATGAATCCCACTCCACTCCTCGGGTAATTCGAGACGATAGGCTACCTTACCAACCCGTTCAGTGATTCTGAATGGCCCAATAAATCTCGAGCTTAGTTTTCCCCTTTTTCTGAATCTAATAATGCCTTTCCATGGGGAAACTTTTAGCATAACCATGTCGCCAACCTGAAATTCAATTGGCCTATTCCTTTTATCAGCATACGCCTTTTGCCTATCTTGAGCCGCTTTCAAGTGTGCCCGAACTATATCGATCTTTTCATTTGTGGCCCGTACTATATCTTGGTGGGCGAGTTCACGTGGACCCACTTCACCCCAACATACCGGGGTTCGACACTTTCTACCATAAAGCATTTCGTACGGTGCCATCTTAATACTAGATTGATAGCTGTTATTATACGAAAACTCAACTAACGGTAGGTGAACATCCCAACTTCCTCCAAAGTCGATTATACACGCCCGTAGCATATCCCCCAATGTTTGTATCGTTCTTTCACCCTGTCCATCCGTTTGAGGATGGTACGCAGTGCTAATGAACAATTTGGTTCCCATTTTCTCTTGGAAATCTTGCCAGAAATTCGAAGTAAACCGGGTATCCCTATCAGACACGATGGATACCGGCACTCCATGACGTGCTATTATTTCATTAGTGTAAACTTCTGACATCTTTTCTGACGTATAAGTCTCACGAATCGGAATGAAGTGAGCACTTTTCGTGAATCTATCCACCACTACCCATATGGCATCGAAACCACGATTCGTCTTAGGCAACTTGGTTAATAGGTCCATTGTAATATGTTCCCATTTCCAAACCGGAATTTCTAACAGTTGGAGTTTGCCGTATGGTTTCTGGTGCTCCGCCTTGACTTGTAAACATGTCAAGCATTTTTCCACATACTTTGCCACATCCCTCTTCATTCCGGGCCACCAATAATTTTGTTTCAAATCATTGTACATCTTGGTCGCACCCGGATGAATTGAATAACGGGATTTATGAGCTTCATTAAGTAGAAGCGCCTTCATTCCACAAGTATGTGGGACCCATATCCTTCCGGATCGAGTCTTCAACCCGTTATTTCCATCTGACAAATCTTTCAATTGACCAATTATTCTTTCTTTCTTCTAATTCTCTTCTTTCATTGCTTCAAATTGTGCCTCTCGAATACGTTCAAGTATACCTGAGGTCACCACGAGTTGCATCGATCTTACTCGTATTGGGACATAGTCCGCTTTTCTGCTTAGAGCATCCGCCACCACATTAGCCTTTCCGGGGTGATAATGTATTTCACAATCGAAGTCTTTCACCGTTTCTAGCCATCGCCTTTGTCGCATATTTAACTCCTTCTGATCGAAGAAGTATTTTAAGCTCTTGTGATCGGTGAATATGGTGCACTTTACCCCATATAAGTAATGCCTCCATATTTTTAAGGCAAATACCACCGCAGCCAACTCAAGATCATTCGTGGGATATTTCTTCTCGTGTATCTTCAATTGCCTCGAGGTATAAGCTATCACCTTGCCCCGTTGCATCAAAACGCACCCGAGCCCCGATAGTGAAGCATCCGAATAAACCACCATATCTTCGACTCCGTCGGGTAATGTCAGTACTGTAGCTTGAGTTAACTTTTCTTTTAGCGTTTGAAACGCTTTTTATTGATCGACACCCCAAATGAACTTTTCTTTCTTTTGGGTTAGCTTTGTTAGCGGTGACGCAATCTTGGAGAAATCTTGAATGAATCTCCTATAGTATCCCGCAAGCCCCAAAAAGCTTCTAATTTCCGAAGGGTTCTTCGGGGGATTCCATTTTGACACAGCTTCGATCTTGGACGGATCCACCAATACTCCGTTGGCACTTATGACGTGGCCAAGAAATTGTACCTCTCGTAATCAAAAGGCACACTTAGAGAATTTCGCATACAACCTTTCTCGCCTAAGTGTCTCTAACACTTCTTGTAAGTGGTGTGCGTGTTCAGCTTCACTTTTCGAATACACCAAGATATCATCGATAAACACGATGACCGACTTATCCAACATTGGCTTGCAAACCCGGTTCATGAGGTCCATGAAAGCCGCGGGTGCGTTTGTTAGCCCAAATGACATCACGAGGAATTCATAATGTCCGTATCTCGTGCGGAAAGCCGTCTTAGGTACATCTTCTTCCTTGACCTTTAATTGATGATACCCAGATCTAAGGTCAATTTTTGAAAACCAGTTCGCACCTTGTAATTGGTCGAATAAATCATCTATTCTCGGAAGCGTGTATCGGTTCTTTACCGTGAGTTTGTTTAACTCCCGGTAATCGATACACATGCGCATGCTTCCGTCATTCTTTCTCACGAACAATACCGGTGCGCCCCAAGGAGACACACTCGGCCTTATGAATCCCTTGTCAAGCAGGTCTTGAATTTGGGACATCAACTCTTGTAATTCCGACGGTGCGAGTTGGTACGGGGCTTTTGCTACGGGTTTTGCACCCAGAATCAATTCGATCCCGAACTCTACTTCCCGTTCAGGCGGTATCCCCGGTAAATCCTTCGGAAACACATCTCCATAATCTCGTACTACCGGTACATCTTCAATCTTCCGTGATTCTTTCTCGGGTTCATTTGCGTATATCATGAACGCCTTGCATCCTCGCTTCATAAGCTTGTGAGCTTTCAACATTGAGCACACTATGGGGTTACCTCCTTTTTCGCCATAAATGGTAACGTGTTTCCCGCTCAGAGATGTTAATTTTATCTCTTTACGAAAACACACGACTTTTGCATGGTGCTGGGCTAGCCAATCCATTCCAACGACTACTTGAAATTCCCCCATTGACATTGGGATCAGGTCTATCAAGTATTCCTCATCGTCGATGCTAAATTTGCAGCATCGACAAACATCACAAACTATAAAACTTTTGTTGTCCCCTATTTCAACTTCTAAGGGCACATGTAATTTCATCAATACAAATGAAGGATGTCGAATAAATCCATGCGAAATGAAGGATTTATTCGCACCCGTATCAAACAATACACGTGCTGGAATTGAGTTAATTGTGAATATACCTGAAACCACATCGGGTTCTGTCTTCGCTTCAGCTGCGGTAAGTTGGAAGGACCTCGCCTTCGCTTTGGGAGCTTCTGTTGGAGATTCTTTAACATCTCTTTTTCCAACTAAGTCCGGACATTCGGACTTTTTGTGGCCGGGTTGATAACATTTGTATCAGAGACTTTTCCCGGTCATAGCGAGGCCGTGTGCCCCGTCTTGTTACATATAGGGCATGGCTTGTCTTTGAACCGACATTCCCCTTTGTGTCCCTTCCCGCACACCTTACAACTTGGCGACCCACCTTTAGTATCTACCTTCTTCCCCGATTCTCCAGTTCGGGCTTTCTTTGTCGGGCTTGGATTCACATCATGTGCCCTTCGTTCACCTCTTTCGACTTGCTTCTTCAACTCGATTTCCCGTTCCCGCGCAACATTAATGATTTCGGTAAGGGTCTCGTATTTTGAAGGAGTCATAAACTCCCTATATTCAGCGCTCAACATATTGTAGTAGTAGTAGTATATTTTCTGTTCTTCGTTCGTCACCAACTCACTACTAAACTTCATCTTATCCATAAACATCGTCGTGATCTTGTCTATGGTTTCACCCTTATGCCTAAGTTGCATGAACTCTTCCTTGATTTTGTTGATGACCGCTTTGGGACTATGATGTTTAAGAAATGGTGTCTTAAACTCTTCCCATGTCATGGCCCTTGCCTCTTTGGCCCCCATTTCATTCTTTTTATTATCCCACCAATCCTTGGCTTGTCATCTTAACTGACCCGTTCCGTAGGCAACGAAATCGCTTTCATCGCAATGGGTCCTTTCAAACACCCCTTCAATATCGCCTAACCATCTTTGGCAAATTATCGGGTCGACTTCCCCGTTATAGATTGGCGGTTTACACGCCATGAATTCCTTATATGAGCACCCTTTACGTTCTCCCATTTTGTCTTTCGTAAGGTTGACAGTATCCTCCAACCTTTTAACTCGCTCTTCTACAAGCGACAACACTGTGCTTTGGATCTTGTCTATAAACCCGGATAGACTGCCCTCAATTGCCTTTCCTACCTCCTCGGCAATCATTTCTTTCAATTGTTCGGTGCTTGTCGGCACCAGATCATTATTGCTCTCTTTCGACATCTTGAAACTGAAATGTTTACATCAAACGTTAAACATTTCATTCATGGCATTGTTTTATTTGTTTCGGTTTAGCCAAGTTCCTAACTTGCTTTAACCGTTCACATTTAGTGCATTTTCCGGGTTTGAGTGTGTTAACACGCTCTTCCCATGCATAACAATTCGTTTCTTATTCCTTACACAAGACATAATCTACTTAACATAATAAGTTAATTCTTACCGGACGATCGATCAAGCTTGAACCGAACACTTTGTTGACAACCTTAAGCTCTGATTACCAACTTGTAAGACCCGTATCAATTTACTTGATTTTAGTAATAGGTTATACCATTCCAAATAAAATATTGTTTAAGTAACATGACTTTCATAAACAAAGTTTATAAGTAACATCAACCTTAGTCAACTACTGACTAAGTTAAAACATTTCAAAAGTTGTTTAACAAGTGTTTACAACCCATAAACCAAGTCTAGTAAAGATTTAAAAACATTGCGGAAGCTTCAAAAGTAGTGTTCGGTTCTTCATCATTCGCTTGACCGCCATCCGTAAGATCCACCTTGTTACCTATGGTCAAAACCTTTAAAACATTAGTTTTGACATTATTATACAGTACATAAACACAAGATCCAACATCAAATTTTGAATAATAAAATACTGATTTTTCTGGTTCCACCGTAACTTACGGTGTCACCGTAAGTTATGGTGGGTTATGGAAATTCCTGGTCCACCGTAAAACAGGGGTAACCTACCGTAAACATCTGACCTCTACCGTAAGTTACGGTACTACCGTAACTTACGGTAGTTCCTGGAAATCCATATTTTGTTTGTTTTGTTCATTGCACTCAAACCCAACTCTCGGATTTCGCTTTTCTAACAAACCAATACATTAAATTCTCGTATTTCTAACATGTTATATATTATCCAATATCAAAGATCAATCCATCATATTTCGGAGCATTAACCATGCTTTACTTGATTATTCGACCCGTTTGGCTCGTCTAAGGAATCCTTCCATATGACGACTACCAACGAGTTCCATCCAAATTTGACCAATCATTCAATATAGCGACATCACCGCTTAATTCAAAACAACTCTTATTCTAAAATTCAATTACGCATTATATAATCATCAAAATCTACTTAATGTAACGGGTCAAGTTACATACCTTAGTGTACGCCCTTCAACCGCAAATCACCACCGGCTTGTCCACTCAACGTTCCGGTATCCTTTCCTATAGAGTTCAATTTAAGACATGTTTAGAACTCTCTTTAAACCTTACATTGCATAATACACCGAAACATCATAATTATGCGTTTAATCTTTAAATTTCTATTTTAAGCCTTCTTTGAGGCATTTTCACAAACACCTTAAGGGCAGATTTTTCACATGATTATATGACAAGTTTCTAGCTTATCATTTAGCCCTAATTTCACCTCAATCAACATTTTACATGATTGTTAGCTTCTAGATTTCTGAAATCACTTCCAAATTGTCAAATTACACAAGATCAACACCCAATACCCTAGTGTTCATCAATTTACACATAACCCATTAATCACCTACAATGGTGATCATAGTTTCCACTCAAATTTTACATGATTTCAGCTTGTGTTTGTCTAGGGTTTGTCCCTAGACACTATAGTTGTTCTTAAATCATCACAACATATACATGCAACCCTAATTTCAGATTTTCCCAATTTCATGAGAATTTCAAGTTAAGAGTTTTCACTAAATTTTACATACCTTGTAATCCTCTTGCGATGAGGATCACGATTCTAAGCTCGGATTTTCGTTTGGACCAGATTTGAACCTCCAATTTGAGAGTTCAAGCAGAATTTTTAGAGTTTGAAAGTGGGGGTGTCGCCCCTGCTTGTTCTAGTCGACCAGACATCCCTTTTTGGGGTGTTTGGTTTGTTTTATTTATTTTAATTAAAGTCAAGTTTCAATTCTTACAACTTAAGCCCCTCAAATTTGTTCAACATATTGTTTAGTAGCTTTTAACCCTATCATAAGCTATTTCTAGTCTTTTAACTAACTAGGTTAAAAATTTCTAGTTAGTAAGTTCTCGTTTATTTATACTTTATAATTCTAATATAAAGTTTTATATATTTTTTTTCGGGGTGTTATAAGTCTACCCCCCCTTAAAAAGGGTTTATCTGCAATTGGTTTTACTGCAAAGTTGAGGCTGTTATCCACCTCGATATCATCGTAGTGGATACGAGAAGTTTCGTCTGCCAAACATTTTCAGAGATGTGACTCGTGAAATGTGCTATGAATCCCACTCAACTCCTCGGGTAATTCGAGACGATAGGCTACCTTACTAACCCGTTCAGTGATTCTGAATGGCCCAATAAATCTCGGGCTTAGTTTTCCCCTTTTTCTGAATCTAATAATGCCTTTCCATGGGGAAACTTTTAGCATAACCATGTCGCCAACCTGAAATTCAATTGGCCTATTCCTTTTATCAGCATACGCCTTTTGCCTGTCTTGAGCCGCTTTCAAGTGTGCCCGAACTATATCGATCTTTTCATTCGTGGCTCATACTATATCTTGGTGGGCGAGTTCACGTGGACCCACTTCACCCCAACATACCGGGGTTCGACACTTTCTACCATAAAGCATTTCGTACGGTGCCATCGTAATACTAGATTGATAACTGTTATTATACGAAAACTCAACTAACGGTAGGTGAACATCCCAACTTCCTCCAAAGTCGATTATACACGCCCGTAGCATATCCCCCAATGTTTGTATCGTTCTTTCACTCTGTCCATCCGTTTGAGGATGGTACGCAGTGCTAATGAACAATTTGGTTCCCATTTGCTCTTGGAAATCTTGCCAGAAATTCGAAGTAAACCGGGTATCCCTATCAGACACGATGGATACCGGCACTCCATGACGTGCTATTATTTCATTAGTGTAAACTTCTGACATCTTTTCTGACGTATAAGTCTCACGAATCGGAATGAAGTGAGCACTTTTCGTCAATCTATCCACCACTACCCATATGGCATCGAAACCATGATTCGTCTTAGGCAACTTGGTTAATAGGTCCATTGTAATATGTTCCCATTTCCAAACCGGAATTTCTAACGGTTGGAGTTTGCCGTATGGTTTCTGGTGCTCCGCCTTGACTTGTAAACATGTCAAGCATTTTTCCACATACTTCGCCACATCCCTCTTCATTCCGGGCCACCAATAATTTTGTTTCAAATCATTGTACATCTTGGTCGCACCCGGATGAATTGAATAACGGGATTTATGAGCTTCATTAAGTAGAAGCGCCTTCACTCCACAAGTATGTGGGACCCGTATCCTTCCGGATCGAGTCTTCAACCCGTTATTTACATCCGACAAATCTTTCAATTGACCGATTATTCTTTCTTTCTTCCAATTCTCTTCTTTCATTGCTTCAAATTGCGCCTCTCGAATACGTTCAAGTATACCTGAGGTCACCACGAGTTGCATCGATCTTACTCGTATTGGGACATAGTCCGCTTTTCTGCTTAGAGCATCCGCCACCACATTAGCCTTTCCGGGGTGATAATGTATTTCACAATCGAAGTCTTTCACCGTTTCTAGCCATCGCCTTTGTCGCATATTTAACTCCTTCTGATCGAAGAAGTATTTTAAGCTCTTGTGATCGGTGAATATGGTGCACTTTACCCCATATAAGTAATGCCTCCATATTTTTAAGGCAAATACCACCGCAGCCAACTCAAGATCATGCGTGGGACATCAATAACTTAAATCATAATATAATTATATGTATAATATGCACTTTTTAATAAAATAATACCAAATAAAATAACAAATATAAAATCATTGATTTTACTAATAATAGCAAAGTCTTAATTTTTTTAAATTAGATTTATTTTACGGGTTTTTAAATATAATTTATATTTTATCACTCAAATGATTGCTTATTTGCTTCTTAAATAACATGTTTGACCATTTTATCATCTTTTCAATAATCATCTCCGCAATCAGCATATCTACCGCGTAGCAAGCATATCCATTAGTTTTTTTTAAATACAAATTTCTTATTTGGTATATAAAATCATATTTATTCAAGTCGTGTAATACACGAGGATTTTTAAATATATAACTTCTCTTATAATTTGGTAAACAATATTACTTTATTCAACCTGTGTAATATACGTGGTTTTAAAGATATAATTTTTTTTTATTATTTGGTATATAAAATTGCATTTATTCAACCCGTACAATATGGTTCCTATAGATGTAACTTTTTATTATTTAATATATAAAAATACATTTATTCAATCCGTGTAATAAAAAAAGGTTTTTAAAGATATATTGTTTTATTATTTAGTATATAAAATTTATTTATTTAACCCGTATAATACACGAGGTTATAACCTAGTTAAATAATAAACTAAAAACTAAACCTAATCACATATATAGTTTTTTCAAGTTAACAGAGAGATATTAAAAGGATTTTTACCCTAGTGGTATAAGGTGTTTGGGTGTACCGTGTGGTGATCGGTAAAGGGTGGTAAACTCCTTTACCGATCGGTAAACACCACCGCCAACTCTTGTTTGGTCACCAAAGTTTGCCAAATCGGTGGTGGCATGCCGAATCGGTGAGGGGAGGAAGAAGAGAGAGAGGGGGGTTTGGGGTGGGGTCCAATCCAATCTCAACCAATCACACCTTTTTCCTTTAAAAAAAAAAATAGTTTACCACTTCAATAAGTGTCTAAACCATTGCCAACACTTTTCACCAAAGTTTAAACACTTTTCACCGATTGACATGGCACGCTCTGATTGGTCGGTTTTTTGGTTTGCCACTCAAAGTGTTTAACCACTTCCTACACCCTTAGATAAAACTTTGTCTTTTCATGTGGTGAGTACTGAAATCTCAATGATGACAAAATTTAAGTCGATAAAAAAACAGAAAAAGATATTAATTATAAATATAATAAGAATGTTTGATATTATTCTTTTAAGTTATAATTATTCTTTTAAGTTTTAAAGGATTTAAATTTAATAGAAAAAAACTATGATAAATTGATTACAAATGATCATATAAGAAATTAATAAAAAAATGTTAAATGTTAAACACATGCAAACACTATCAGGGTTAAAATAAAATTTCAAAAAGAGTAAATTACAATTTTGGCCTCTGTGGTTATATCACTTTTACCCTTTTAGACTAAAAATAATCTTTTAACATCTGAGCCCCTAACGTTTTTTTTTCTAACCCTTTTGGCCCCTAACACTAATCCCATCCATTTATTTTTAGGGGCCAAAAGGGTTAGAACAAAAGACGTTGAGGGCCAAAAGTGTTAGAAAAAAAATGTTGTGGGCTCAAATGTTAAAAAATTACTTTTTGGGCTAAAATGGTAAAAGTGATATTACTACAGGAGCCAAATCGTAATTACTCTTTCAAAAATTATATTAAAAAGAGAAAAAGCGAAAACTTTAAAATTAGACAATAAAAAACAAAAAGCATGAAAACTACATTAAAATTTAATCGCCATCTAATGTAAAAGCATGAAAACTACATTGAAATCTAATCGCCATCTAATGTAATTTCCACTTTAATTAAATAATTATGGCCACATGGTGAATTTCTATTTACGATAGTTGTTTCTTTAACATTTATCTATGTATGTACTTTTAATAATAAGAAAAAACATAAACAATTATATTTTTATTTTCACGTTATACGACCACATGGTGAAGGTAGGTGACAAATACTTTTAGTAACTTAAAACGTTTGCATCGTTACATGTGTGCCAGCGTATGTAAACGTAGTTGTGGTGGTTAACAAAATACATAATATCCGTTGTCACATGTGTGTGCCAGCGGATGTAAACGGAGTTGTGGTGGTTAACAAAATATATAATATACGTTTATTTAGCCACGTTTTCTTTAAGATTAAAAAATGCGAGTCAAGATATAATACTAAGTTTATTTTGTGTTTAAAATGCAATGGACTATAATGTGTATGTGTGTTTTTTTTTTCTAAAACGTAATTGACTAAAAACACAAAAAAAATATGTTTTTTTTTAAATGTAATTTACTAAAAACACAAAAGAAAGTGTATTTTCTAAAACGTAGTGGACTAAAAACACAAAATAAAGTGTATTTTCTAAAACACAATGAGCAAAAAACATAAAAAATATGTTTTTTTTTCTAAAACGCAACGGACTAAAAACACAAAGAAAGTGTGTTTTCTAAAACGTAATGAACTAAAAACACAAAAGAAAGTGTTTTTTTACAAAATGTAATATAAAAAAAACACAAAAGAAAGTCTTTTTTCTAAAACGCAGTTGGTTAAAAACATAAAAGAAAGTGTTATTTCTAAAACGCAATTGATTAAAAATACAAAAGAAAGTGTTCTTTTGTAAAACACAATGGATTAAAAAACATAGAAAAATGTGTTTTTTCATTGTTTTATTAAAATGTAATGGATCAAAAACACAAAAAAATATGTTTTTTCATTGTGTTTTATAAAATGCATTTTTACACATATAATTATAGGTGTGTTTTTAAACTTATAAAACTACAAATCAAAGATAAAAATCATAAAAATTAAAACACAAAACCCGTTAAGTTCCAGTAATTAACTTAATTAAGAGAGGTATTTTGCTAACTGTCAAAAACAAAATAATAAATTAATTAAATAGGTTTTGCATGTTCGGTATGTATAATTAGAGAAGCATAAATCCCTCCCCGTGGCCCAGTGGTAATTCCCATTGGGTTTATGTCGGCCGGCCCTCCTTTGGGAGGTCACCGGTTCGACTCCCACTTGTGGCTTTAGGGGGGGGACGTCCCAATGATGGACCGTTCCTACCGAGGCATGGTGCGGTCCTGAGGGCAACCCGGTTTTACCCAGCTGTTACCCCAGCGAGTCTCTCGTGTGGGGGCAGTATGGGGGCTTGCGCGGCGGCCGGGGCCCGATCGAACATCGCGTCCGAGAGTGCGGGGCTGACGGGGGAATGTCTTAGACATGAACCCGGTGACCAATAGGTCCAGTACATAGAAAGTCACCTTCCAAAAAAAAAGTATAATTAGAGAAGCATAGTACACATCAAATCAAGCATGATCTTCATATTTATTATACTAAAACAAAAATAATAATAAAAAAGAATAGTGGTATGTATCCCAAAAAGTCTAAAACGCAATCTAAAAGGTTATTCTATACACACACCTCTAAAATCTTATTTTTACATCCCTAATGTATACGAGCCGTATAAGGTTATATGGCTCGTATAGAATGATTTTGCACAGAAATAAATGCACTGGAATCTTTTTTTTTACATGTATACGGGACGTATAACATTAAACGAGCCATATACATGTGTATACGAGCAATATAATGTTATACGGCAAAATGTGTTTATTTTTGTGAGGTTTGATCAGATTTTTTGGTTTTAAGATTTGCGTACGGGCTGTATAATGCTATACGACCAGTATATAATTTTTTTTGTGTAAAACCGAACAACCGTTTAATAAATTTTAGTAATTCTTTAGATAACGTTTTCAGTATCTGGAGTTTATTGGGTTGTTTGTAGCTAGGGTTCAGAATGCTTGTATACGGTGATATTAGAACACTATACACTGCATGTAAACACAGTGGCTTTGTGATGCAAGGATCTTCGAATGCGGTATGTACGTTAAATTTCATTAAATGACACTATTATTCGTCTGTTAACTACCGGATGGAGTCCTTTCGTGGTCTAATCATATCAACTATGTAAGAGAGAGAGAGAGAGAGAGAGAGAGAGAGACCTGTTAGGCCCTAATAGGTTTATGGATTAGTAGGTATGGAGTGGGCTTAGGTGGTTTGAGCCTAGGGTTTAGGGAATATGCTCCCTAATCCACTTACTATATATAGTAAATCATGTTTAGGAGCATGGGTGTTGGTGAATCATAGAAGATCTTGTATTTGACAAACCTTTTGTATTCAAGATTAATCATCAATCTACAATCTTTCTACTTCATCTCCTTTTTATTCTTGAATCTTAGCTTGTTTGCGTGATTCCGCCACCAAACAAGCTTGTGTGATATCATTGTGATCTCATATCGAGACTTACAATTGGTATTAGAGCATGTTGGACCTGTTTCCAGGCTTGGATCTGATATAACACGAATTTCTGGATCTCGGACTGTGCTGGTTACTGTTTCTATTCGTGTTCTGCTTGAAGATCTGATCATTTTGGACTCATCACTGATCATCTCGGACCCTTTTACCTTCATCTCGGATCATCTTCAAAGTCTCTCGGACGATCTCAGATAGCATCCCGGATCATCAACTTTGAAGATTGCCTTCGTCTCGGATATTGTTTAAAGCATCTCGGACAAACATCATACCATCTCAGATAACACTTGTTGAAGATTGCCATCATCTCGAACAGCATTCAAAGCATCTCGGACAGCATTCAAGGCATCTCGGATAAACTATTTGAAGATTGTCTCTCATCTCAGATATTGTTCATTAAGAGTTGCTTGCATCTCAGATAATCACCTTATCTCAGACAAACACTTCATCTCGGATCTTTCATCTCGGACACCCTATCATCTCAGACTCACCATCATCTCGAACCTTATCATCATCTCGGACCATTTTTCATCTCGGATCAATCATCATCTCGGACTCATCATTTCTGGAACACCCCGAAAACGGGTTTGGTAATCAAACCTCCTTAATAGTAATGAACGAGTAAAATACCGTTAGTGGTAAAATTTAACCCCGTGAATATTAGGACTTAAACAAATAATTCCTAATATTAGTTAAAAATGAGAATAAATGTCTTGAGAAAACAAAGTTATAAGGAGCCTGAGTTAACGGGACTTAAAATAAACGGGTTATAACTCCCGGAACCCACTAAGTTAACTAGGAATAATCAACCTAGTTAGTTATTTGTTTTTAAGACAATAAATAAGCATGAACTAGTGAGCCTTTTATAAACCTTGAATATTGGAGGGACAAAAAATGGACAAGCTAGAAAGTGGACTATTAAAAAGAAAAATCTAAAACAAAACACAAACACACACACACAGAGTGTGTGTTCTGGATCGATCAACATGAGACCAAAATGGGTGGAACCCTAGTTCACCCAAAATCTACAAATTGAAGGTAAAATCCAACCCAAATCAGATGCCTGAACACAAATTCATGATCACCTAGTCGTGGGATCACAAGGTTATAAGTTGAATTTTGTTATTTGGTGATACTTTGAAATTATGATGAACAATCATAATCGAAATTCTGGAATGAATAATGAATCTACGAGCGTTGTTGTGATGAAATTCATGTTTAGAAACAAACCCTAGTTGAAAACTTGAAGAATTAGTGTTAAAAACTAGGGGTTTGATGAATTCCCTTGTATGTGCTAAGTGGGTTTTAGCTAAACAATGAGGATGATGATATGTTTGTGCTATAAATCATCATAATTGATAGTTGAAGCGAAATACTTAAACAAATTGCAAATTTGAGTATTTAATTATACATGATTCAAAAAGGGTTTTGAATGTTGTAGTGAAATTAGTGATTTATTTCATGAATATGGATGTTTGAAATCATGTTAACTACTAAATTGATAGGTAGAACTTGATTGTATTAGGTGTTCGGATGAATGCTAGTGATATGACGAAACGGGTTTCACTCGTATATGAGGAACCCTTAGTCCTTGTGAAATGAATGAACAAATTAGTCTTGATAATCGCATGAACAAGATAAAGTGTTGAAAACATAATAAACTCGACTAGAACCTTGGGTGAATTAGTGGCCTAAAAAATAGTAACTACCGAATAGTCGAAGAAATTCCTAAGTGAGTTTGTTGAACTCAATTGTGCATTTCATACATATTAAAAAGGGACAATTGACTATTGAAATTCAAACTGACCATTAATAAGATCGAATGAAAATTTTAATAGAAAATGCGTAGGGTGGAATAATCGTATTAAATTATGATTTAACTAACCACCTTGAAAACGATGATGACAGCTTGAGGCGTAACAAGCTAGGTGGAAGCTTGGGCAAGGAAGCGGGTCAAACAAATTAAGAAGGAAAAAAGAAGCATAGTTTGGATGCGAGGTAAGTGAAGCTTACGCCTTTTTATTTTTATTACAAAATACTTGATTGCGAGTATTGAATCTGAATTATATTAAGTAAATGAAACATGATGTTCCGGCACGATATAATGCGAGTCGGAAAAAGTGAGAAAGGTAAGAAACCATAAATTATGGTAAAAAGGGTAAAAATGGTCAAATAGTAATCTGGAAATGGATTAACGAATAGATAAAGGGATTTGAAAGGACACCATTTGGCATGAGTCATAACGGGTCAAACAAAACGAGAAACGATTTTTAAGTAAGATGAATTCAAAAAGTAAACCGGGATAGGTTAAAGGGGTGAAATGGTAATTAAATACCATCTCGTAATGATAATTGGTCATTTCGACTAAACGGATCAAATGGTGTTGTTAATACCATTTGTCAATAATATTTGATGATCGCTTGTTGAGTTTTGTGATCACAGGAATTAACACATGGTTCGCGTTGCTATTAACTAGAAATTAATAGCGAAAGATATTTAAATGGGTCAATCCTATGACCCGAGCCAGGTACGCATGCTTAGAATTATAGCTAAAAGCGATATTTTGGTCAAATATTAGCGAAAGTCCTTCGTCGCAAAAATGAAGGACTAAAATGACCAAAAAGCCCTTGAGGGGTAAATAGGGCAAACAACCTTTAAGAGTTGTTTAGAAATAAGCGTTTTGTTAAATTGAGTCCTTGGGATACGTATAAAAATGGATATAGGATGTAAAGTAAACTAAAAAGAAGCGTGATTTAAGCTTGAAAATGTTAAATACCCTTAACGGGTCAAAATAAGTAGATATGCAAAACGGGTTAAGATTTGCATAAGAACTCGTAATTTGAACCTTGAATATTAGTAAACTGATATAATGTGATTTGCATGACATTTTAAACGTAACCAACAAGTTTGTTTGATCAAAACGCAAACGGGTCAAAAAGTGTCAAAATTGAATTTCAAGCCGAGAGCTTGAAATCTAAAATTTTGTGAATTTAGATGTCGTGTTTTCACTCCATGAGATTGCAGAAACAAACCTCGCGCCACGCGAAAATGCAGGTTGCAGAAACAAACCTGCTGGAAAATGGTGACCCTCGCGCCACGCGAAGGACCAAGAGGGTTGGGGCGCGACACGCGACCACGGCCGCGGCACGCGACAGAATTAGGGAACCCTGTCGCGGCACGCGACAGGGGTACAACTTGCAAATTTTGTTTGTTTCGCTTATTCGGCTAAAAGTACTTGAAGAAACATGTTATATAAATATCAAAACTAACGTTTTTGTTGGGTTTGATTACAGGTAAATGATATCGGCTATCCAGATGAAGATCAAACGCCTAACAAGAACCGAACACACGAGATTAAAGCTTCCGCACGTTGCTTCGTTGTCATTTTAAACGACGATTCCGTACATGCTAAATTGTATTACTTTCAATTGTAAAAGTTTTAATTTACCCGTAATTATTCAACAATAATTACATGTTTTATTTTCGTAAATTATAAGAAAATCATTAAATAATAACAAGGGTGTTACAATTTCGGACAACATGTTGAACCCAAACGGTGTTATGAATGGCGTTGTGACTGCTGCTGATCTCGCCAATGCTACCCTTGCTGCTATTCAGACACAGTCTTTGGCATTCCATCAAGAACTCGATCAAGTTATTGGCATATCTACCAAGGTTTCTTGAAACGCCCAAAAATTCTCAATGGTCAAACATCATGTAAAAACGCTAAAATTATGAACTTTCGTAACTTAATATAACTTTTGACCAATTCTAACATATTTAAAGTATAAACTTTAAACTTACTTACAAAAGACATAAACATTTAAAACGACATTTACAATCCAAAAGTAGTTTGACCCATTGACACTAAACATAAACCGGAAGTGCGTAAAGGGCATCGTGGAGTGTGTTCGTTCCGAGCGTAGCGCGTCGTTTAGATTACGGCTTTACCTACATCACAACAACAAAATTAATTCTACATGTATGCACCACATATTAACTTCTAACTATTAAATTTGCATTCGTTATTTTACTTCCACAATCCAACCCATTCTCATTAATTTACTTATATAAACATTCTTTAATATCTTATTCTAGTTGTTTGGCGTATTCCCTACGTTCCGATTAGATAACATTCCAACATATATTCTATTCGTACGACCCGTTCATACGGTTCGACTACATAGCATTCCAACATACATTCTATTAGTACGACCCGTTCATACGGTTCAACTACATAACATTCCAACATACATATATTTATTAGTGTGACACATTCATACGATTCGACTACATACATACTATTAGTACGACCCGTTCATATGGTTCGACTATATGACATTCCAACATACATTCTATTAGTACGATCCGTTCATACGGTTCGACTACATAACATTCCAACATACATTCTATTAGTACGACCCGTTCATACGGTTCGACTACATAGCATTCCAACATACATTCTATTAGTACGACCCGTTCATACAGTTCGACTACATAGCATTCCAACATACATTCTATTAGTGCGACCCGTTCATACGGTTCGACTACATAGCATTCCAACATACATTCTATTTGTCACACCCCCAAAATACCACATGCGGGAATCTCCGCGAGGCGTGTGACGTACCAGGATCTAGCCACCAATCACATTGAACTCATACATGATTTCAGTAAAAACTTTCATTTATTAAGGTAAAGTATTACATTACATAAAGCATAACTCATCGTATTTAGCGGAAGCATAAATCATAAGTGTTACATAAACAGTATAAACTAAAGCCATTAGACTTGTCATGCAATCCCATGCTTTACGACCCATGACCACTCCAGCATCCCAGACATCAAGTTCCACGATCCACATAATCTATAACCTGCGAGCATGCACACACGTGTATCAGACAACGCCGGTGAGTTCATAGTTTTACGAAAACGTTAGTTACCAAGTGTTTAGTTACGTTCATTGATTACAATGTTGATAATACCTCAGATACAAGACGGCTCCTGATTTATTTTGCCCTTTCCCCAATGCTCCTATCAAAGCATTGGTCATGACTAGGTCATTAGTTCACACCCGTCCTCTCCAGTACGGGGTGAGGGTGCCAAACCTAAGTAGCGCTACCAACTAATACCTTGTTACCTTTCAGGTAACCAAACAACACGGAGGGACTTTAATGGTGATAGGACGAGTATATTATCCAACATTCCAGATTTACCACAAGACGTATTCCTCTCAGGAATACCCAATTGATTTACCCAAACCCATCCCTCTCAGGGATGCCCAATGACTGTCCCAACCACCGGGACGCATGCTCAAGAGAGAAGAACTCACCTTTGGTTTGCTCGGTAAGACTAGTCACTTGTTTAACAGTTGATCACAACGTCCTAACATGGTTACCACTAACAGTTAAAATCCCATTCTATCAAACCGCACATGTAACAATTGTATCAATTATCACATAGCCACATAGTAAACATTCGAATTACATACGTTTCACATAATCCATTCGCGTCTCACATTAACACTTAGCAACATAATATATTGACCCAATAAACAGTGCGGCCCAAATCAACACACTAAGCCCAATTAACTAATATTTAGCATAAGATCAGTGAATTAGATCAATCATATTATATCACATAATTGAACTGTTTCATAAGCACAACATTTATCATCCTAGGCATCATACACCGTATACACTATTCAACTCATATTCATACATAACAAAGTAACCCTGTCGACGAATGATCAAGTTTCGTCGGGGTAAGTTATGACGAAAAACCAACAGGTTTCGTTGTGGTAAGTCATGACGAAAACCAACATGTTTCGTCGAGTACTATGCGATGAAAGACCTTTCATGCACATGACGACGAACCATAGCCTTTCGTCGTCATTCCTTAACTGTCGTTGCAACCTTCTGCAAACCCTAACCATTTTATATCTAATTTCATGTGTCCATCAAGAAGCTGTAACATATGATTTATTCACCAAAACTTCATGTATGTGCAACCTATCCCATGGATACTAAGATCAAACGATGTGTTATACTTCTGGATTCGAGCAACTGATTTACCAATTTATTTACTAACTAACAACAATGGGTCTGATCAAATTCATCGCATACAAGTAATCTTAATCATTTAACAAAATGCATGAATGCAATCACAACCAATTAACACATACATATATAAACACAAGGCACTCATCGAACCCATGATCATAACAACCATCAAGTCTCTCATGTTTTATAACACATATGCACCCTGTCTTACTAATCAAGTTCACACATTACAAGTCCAATTAATTGAGGATTAATACAATTACAAAAATCACTAACCAGTAGTCCGATCAAAAGGAATGATGTCTCGACAATATGGGGTTGCTTTGATGGGGGGGGGGGGGTCGTTAGCCATTGCAAAACGAGTGGGAGGAGTAGGGTTTGTTATTTTGTGATTTAGGGATATACAAGGAGGTTACATACAAGTCTAGATATATTGCCAATTACACAAACAAATGGGCCGATATTACTGCTTCTTTGGGCTACACAAACTTGGCCGAATTGATAAAACTATACGAAGAGTGAGTTGGGCTCGGGTGATCCATTTGGGCCGATACAGAGTGTAGTTGTAAAGTATGAATACATCGCCCAATACATGCGCAGCCCAAACAAACGCCAATAAGTTATTTAACCAAGTTATCATACATTAATCATACTCAATAATCACGTCAACAAACAATAATAACACAAATTAATCACATTCAACAAAAACGGTTGTGCAACAAGCAACGCGTCAAGGAAAGACCTGGAAAGTTCGAGTTGTCACACTATTAGTGCGACCCGTTCATACGGTTCGACTACATATCATTCCAACATACATTCTATTAGTACGATCCGTTCATACGTTTCGACTACATAACATTCCAACATACATTCTATTAGTTTGACCCATTCATACGGTTCGACTACATAATATTCCTTTACTTTCTCATTTTTCTAACCATTCCTTAAATGTTCAATACATCGAATTACCATGTTTTACACTACCACTTTCGAACTAGATTTTATATAATGAGACTAACATTCATAATCTACATTAAGGATAGACAAAGTTCATAAGAACTTACCTTTGTTTGTGTTGCTTGCGAACCGTATTGACTTGTACCTTCTTCCTTCACGCCTACAATTTCACATTCAACATTCTTTCAATCTCATGCTTTTATCTCACATTTACATTAACATAGTGAGCTAACAACTCATCATTTCACCAATTCTAATCAATTACCATCATGTGCATATGAAATCATCAACATTACATAAGAACCAATACTCAAGCATTTCATCAAACACATGGTGTGCATAACATTAGCAAAGCATAATGTACAAGTATATTATGCATAACCTCACAAGATCATCAAATTCAACTAATTTCATATAACATTCATTCATAATCAATTTCATCTATCAAATACTCATTATAAACGACATCATACATAATCATTACACTAATTGTACAAAATTCATCATTACACTTCACAATATCCTTACTTCAAGTGGGTTTCCACTTTTAATCATCAATTCAGCCAAATTTAAACATAATTCATGTTCTATGTGGTGTTTATAACCCTTACTCATGCTAATTTCACATAATTTCATGGATTGCTTGAAACCCATTTCATACAAGATCATCAAAACATAAAATTCCACTTACCCTATGCTTTAGTGTGCTTAGATGATCATGAAATCAAAGACATGCATGAATTTTAATCAGTTTTCATCCTTCAATTGGCTGCATTTTCATTGTGCTTTCATGGGTGTTTTTCACCCTTCTTCTTCCTCTGGTCGACACCCACATCTCACCCACATTCACATTTTTTATTTTGTTATAACACTAAGTTTTCATATTACACTTTCAGCCCTTCATATTTTAAAACATATCACTTTAATATCAAACTATTAAGTAGGTTACCTTTCACTACATTAACTTTGTTCATACATAAACAATAAAAGTCTATAATTATCATTTTCCATTTAAGACATCATACGTAAAAAAATTATAATATAACATATAAAATTTGGGGTGTTACAAGTCTCCCCCTCTTAAATAAGGTTTCGTCCTCGAAACCTGCTTTATACATTCTGACAAGTCTACTCGTATCCTTTCGTAAGTACATACCTCGAACTTCGACAACAAGTTTTCATCCGATCACCCATTATGATGAATTGGTCACTACCACTTTACAACTTGTCCAATACACTTGGTAATTCAATCTTGTATGATTCAATACGATCCTATTACATTATTCCATGATCAACGTTCATTCGTTCGAGCTGATTTTCTTAAAACTTGTGTGTCAAACTATGCATACCCACATACCTTTAACATCCACTTAGGGAAACAATTATCATAATATTCATGCCTGTTCATTCCTATTCATTTATATAAAATCACAAATCAAACACCATTCAAAAGTTGCTAACTACTTAGCTTCTGCATACTCCCCACCCTTTTCTAGACCAATATCAAACAATTTTTTTATGTCACTGGCTTGGTAATTCTTTTCACACTTTTCTTGTAATACGTACGTATGATCTCTACCCGAGACCAATATTTCTTTCATTGATAATCTATCATATCTGCATGGTTAACCGTAATTCAATGCATACCTTTATACAACTCGCGTATATACTATCTTGCTCCAACCCCTCAACCGTCTATACCTTGGTTATAAGGGCCTATATAAGGCTTTAGACACACAACCAATATAACCGTGTATCAATGCTTATATTTATGTAACTCAAATTACACCCAAGGTGTTATACGCATGCAACTACACACGCTATCACATTCCATAGCTGTCATACATAGATCAGTCCTTCTAGCATTGCAGTACAAAGGCAAATACCTAACATTGTTCCACAATGGATAACTCTACCTATATACGCAATAAAATTCCGTTACATACGAGGTTATAAGCTTATTACATATGCCATTCCATTCGACGTATGAGTTACATTAAACTAGGTATAACCATTCATTCAATAATTTGTTTACACTTTACCTCATAGGGTTGTCCAATAAAACGAACCAAGAATCCTTACATATAAAAACTATAACTCGTGACATTTTTCGAGAGGTTTACCTTCTAATAAATCCTCACTTGTGTTAGGAAACCCAACCAGGGGTTGAATTCATTCAAATATCCATTCATTTACTCACTTAGTCCAAAATTTCTTGCCATATCGTAATCCCGTCTTACATTCTTTGCAAGGCTTACTTGTGGCAAAATATCTTTTATGCCACATTCCACTCAATTATTCTTCATTTAACATTCCACTCAATCATTCTTTATGTAACATTTCACCTTTCTAATAGTTATGCATTCTAATGTTTTCATTCTAACTTCCTTCAACGTTAACATTTCAAATCTTCCATACGATTCTTTCTAATTATTTTAAAGTTGGCATACTAAGCATTTACCCTGCTTTGTTACCATTTCCTTACTTTCCTTTCTACTACCCAGTTTTCTCGGTATGCGGGTTGACTCTTACAATCTTCCCACAACGACACTTTAAGACATCTAATAACTATCCTTTGCAATAAACAAGAATTTAGAGCCGCTCTTATTTCTTGTATTCATATGAAGTTTATAATTCAATTGCCAGCATAATAAGTAATTTACTTCTGCTTTCTAAGTTACTAACCATACTTGTTCCTTCACTATACCGTTAGTAACAATAACGCTCATCATGAGCCTACTACTCAATCCCTCCATTATTATTATCATCATTCTTTCTAATCGCCTCCTTCGTGACGTAAAATTCTGACTACCAATATATATGTGTGTGTGTGTATACACACGCCACATACATTTAGTAACTCTATCCCTATTAATTGCTTGTATTTTCAAACATTCACAAATTTCCTTCGTATGCAATATCTAGTTATCTACCTTACTATGACAAATTTAATGTTTTACTTCCAAACCATATTACATGTTCAACTTCGTTAATTAAAACTCATGGCTTTTGGTCATTGCCCTTTCCATCCCCACACTATGGACTAATTCGCACATTTGTATTTCCTTGTTAATTTTCAGACATACTATGTAAATGTTGTTCTTGCCATGCCTTGCATATTTTTTGTTATCTTTTTTTTTTTGATAAAATTAAGCCACTTGTCTCAACTTGTTAGCCATCCTGTTTCTTTTGAATCGTTTACTAATAACTCCAACAGGTAATTATGCTTACATGTTGGGCCAACATCTTTCATTTTTGTAAATCATGCATATCTTTCAAACATTCAAATTCTATATATTTATTTCTTGCAATTCATGCATATATTTCGAATGTTCAAGTTCTATGTCTCTTTCTCAAATTCTTTTTTTACACAATTGTATTCTACCTTTCTTTCTAGTTGTTCATGCATACCCTCCCTTTTATTATGGAATGTTCTGGATTACCCGAGTGTCTTACATCCTCTTTTCCCTTCTTACAAATGCTCACTAGCTTCCCACGTTTTTTAGGCATATCTGTGATGAGTTTCTGCTCGTGAGCATCCTTTCGCTAAGTTTATTTGTTTTCTTCACATCGAGGTCTTTACCTCCTCATCTCGTTTCAATTCGGACATACTTACTATAATTTTACCATTTCTTTCAAAAATCTCTACCCCTGTCGGTACTTAAATCATTCATCAAGATCTTAGTCCATTATCCATTCTAATCCTCACGAGTCAATCACTACATGTCTATTTCGTAACATATTCAGTGTATCATTCTTTCATTAGAATCTTTTATTACCACAACATCTTTCTCTAGATATACTTACTTTCACCATCACATGCTACCACATTTGTCATATGTTTTTCACTTACTCGTATATCCCATTTTGAGTCTACACGTTTAACTATCAACATATCCTTACTATATTGTTGTATTCCAACACTGCATTCTACTTTTTGTTTCATGTGTTGCGTCTCAACGCAACTCTCTAAATTCTTTTTCAAGTGTTGTATTTCCATATAATTATCTTCCTTTAAAATTTTCGTACTACTAACATTTACCTTTTTATTTGGCTAGTTTTTTTTTATTCATCATCTCCATCATTGGTCACGATGAACCATATCATACATGCCTTCAAATCCTAGGGAATAAGGATCCCTAATCTTTCTTACTCATAATACCGTACCATACATTTCTAGTAACGTAACCATGTGTCATAGTTAAGTTCTTACGACCTTTTCACAATTATGCTAATTTCTGGAAGTTTATCGGGGCCTTTACGTAAGTCTTAAAGGGGGGGGGGGGGTTATGAAAGTCCGAAACTCGTTTAAAATAAAAACAAAATTTTGATTTTTGAGGTGGCATCGACGACGGCCACACCTTACGGAAGTTGGCGTCGGGTCAAGTTTTGCGTCGGTAGAGTTTTACGGCGTCGGGACAAAAGGCATTTCTGGGGTTGCGTCGGCGACGCAAGAAACCGGCGTCGGCGACGCCCTGCCGAAAACCCGTTTCGCTGCTGTGTTAATTTTTGCCTATTTGACCCGTTTCCGAATCCCATATCGACAGAATTTGCCCCGACACTTCCAGAAATATCATTTGTCGAACACTTTTATATTTTTAATTCCCCACATCCATCCCCATAACCTTACCCGTTGAAAACGAGATTAAGAATGAGGTACTAAATACTTACCTCCTTTGTGTCTTGGAACGAACACACATTCTCATGAGCTTTCAGTTTGAGTCCAAGCACTCTAACTTGTGCTCGAATCTCTCAAACCTCGGCTCTGATACCAACTTGAAATGCCCAAAAATTCTGAATGGTCAAACATCATGTAAAAACGCTAAAATTTTGAACTTTCGTAACTTAATATAAATTTTGACCAATTGTAACATATTTAAAGTATAAACTTTAAACTTACTTACAAAAGACATAAACATTTAAAACGACATTTACAATCCAAAAGTAGTTTGACCCATTGACACTAAACATAAACCGGAAGCGCTTAAAGGGCATCATGGAGTGTGTTCGTTCCGAGCGTAGCACGCCGTTTAGAGTACGACTTTACCTACATCACAACAACAAAATTAATTCTACATGTATGCACCACATATTAACTTCTAACTATTAAATTTGCATTCGTTATTTTACTTCCATAATCCAACCCATTCTCATTAATTTACTTATATAAACATTCTTTAATATCTTATTCTAGTTGTTTGGCGTATTCCCTACGTTCCGATTAGATAACATTCCAACATACATTCTATTAGTACGACCCGTTCATACGGTTCAACTACATAGCATTCCAACATACATTCTATTAGTGCGACCCGTTCATACGATTCGACTACATAGCATTCCAACATACATTCTATTAGTACGATCTGTTCATATGGTTCGACTACATAACATTCCAACATACATTCTATTAGTGTGACCCGTTCATACGGTTCGACTACATAACATTCCTTTACTTTCTCATTTTTCTAACCATTCCTTAAATGTTCAATACATCGAATTACCATGTTTTACACTACCACTTTCGAGCTAGAATTTATATAATCAGACTAACATTCATAATCTACATTAAGGATAGAAAAAGTTCATAAGAACTTACCTTTGTTTTGCGTTGCTTGCGAACCGTATTGACTTGTACCTTCTTCCTTCACGCCTACAATTTCACATTCAACATTCTTTCAATCTCATGCTTTTATCTCACATTTATATTAACATAGTGAGCTAACAACTCATAATTTCACCAATTCTAATCAATTACCATCATGTGCATATGAAATCATCAACATTACATAAGAACCAATACTCACGCATTTCATCAAACACATGGTGTGCATAACATTAGCAAAGCATAATGTACAAGTATCTTATGCATAACCTCACAAGATCATCAAATTCAACTAATTTCATATAACATTCATTCATAATCAATTTCATCTATCAAATACTCATTATAAACGACTTCATACATAATCATTACACTAATTGTACAAAATTCATCATTACACTTCACAATATCCTTACTTTAAGTGGGTTTCCACTTTTAATCATCAATTCAGCCAAATTTAAAAATAATTCATGTTCTATGTGGTGTTTATAACCCTTACTCATGCTAATTTCACATAATTTCATGGATTGCTTGAAACCCATTTCATACAAGATCATCAAAACATAAAATTCCACTTACCCTATGCTTTAGTGTGCTTAGATGATCATGAAATCAAAGACATGCATGAATTTTAATTAGTTTTCATCCTTTAGTTGGCTGCATTTTCATTGTGTTTTCATGGGTGTTTTTCACCCTTCTTCTTCCTCTGGTCGACACCCACATCTCACCCACATTCACATTTTTTTTATTTTTTTATAACACTAAGTTTTCATATTACACTTTCAGCCCTTCATATTTTAAAACATATCACTTTAATATCAAACTATTAAGTAGGTTACCTTTCACTACATTAACTTTGTTCATACTTAAACAATAAAAGTCTATAGTTATCATTTTCCATTTAAGACATCGTACGTAAAACATTATAATATAACATATAAAATTTGGGGTGTTACATTTCTGTACGGAGACGACTACTATGAGTGGAAGTTCAAGTTTGAACAATATTGTAACGTCAAGGAGCCTCACGTTTGGATGAGTATTAAGAATGGACCACGTACTGTCATGTATGCTACTGAAGATGACCCTCTAACCCAGATTCCAAAACCTGAAGCCATATATACCGAAGAAGGCAGAAAGGTCATAGCTGAGGATGAAACTGTTTTTGGAACTCTCTCAATGGCACTTGGTCCAGCATTTCAATTGCCGTCCGAAACTGCAAAAGTGCAAAGGAAAGTTGGGATTAGCTGACAAACTTGTTTGAGGGTAATGCTGACATGAAGGTAAACAAAGTGAACATGATGAATCAACAGTCCAATTCTTTTAATCACATTTATGGCGGAACCGTTGAAAACCAGATAAGGAGATTCGTCAAACTTGTGTCACAAATGGTAAGTGCTAGAATCAATATCTCAAACAGTGGAATGAATCCTGAACTCACTGCCAAAAAGCTGGGATGCCGATGTTTCTTTGATCAAGCGTACGAAGAATCTGAATGAAGTGACACTTATTGAGTTGATTGCCACAATCAAGTCTTGTGAGATTGATAATCAACAGAGAGAGATAAATCACAAGAATTCGCTGATGGCCACCGACATGACTAGTCCCAACAATGCTGCTTTGATGTCTCAAGGTCATCCAAGTTTGGTTTTTAGTCCAGTTCATGGAGTTGTGAATAACAATCCAAATATTGTGTTCAGTCCTGTACTAGCGCCAAAATCCAACTACGTGTATGGTATGTCACTTCCTTCTTCTCAAGCAGCAACTGTCAATACCACCAGTGTTCAGCAGCAACCCCAACCTCAGCCACAACATGCTAATGTAGCTTTTGGTCCTGTCGCCCAGCCTGCATCTCAAAACGTTCCATCCACACCCTCAATGGAACATATGGCCCTCTTAACTAAGCAAAATGAAGAAAAGCTGGCTCTCGCAGCTTCCATGATCACCAGCTTCAAGTTTTTCATTTATACAACTTTGTCTGTGACAATAAATGAATACCAGTACAACTGTCGTGCAATCTGAACCGATCAATACCGTTAGAACAACATTGGTGTCAGTACCGGTGTCCATTTAAATCGTTTTTAGTTAATGTAAAACATGTGTTTACTTTTATACCTAGTGAATGCATGCTACAAGTATTGTAACGAACCATATCGATATCGATCCAATGTATGCGATAACATACCGTCACAATACACTAGTAAATAACTTGAATTGTTATAATAAGAAATAAACACAGTTACGAATTTAGAATTTAAAATTAAATTGAATGATAAATGAAATATTATTAATTACAAAAAAAATTAATGCAATTATCAGTTGCTATTTATTATTAAAAATACTTACAAAAAGAATAATAAGTAAAATAAAACTAAAAAATAAAAAAACAAAAACCTAAAATTACCATCATCCACTATTCATCGGCATTTTGAATTCATATAGTTAACTAGTGTGATTATCATGCACATCGCTACAGTTCTTTGGTCATTATTGGTTTGGTTCATTACAGTACTCGTACTTGCACTCGACATAACAATCGTTGCCAATCGAAATGTTTTTTCATCGATTGAAAACAATAAAAGCGATTACATGTACCGGCACCGGTGTTGTTCGGCCAGGGTCGGTCGGTTATGATATCAGTATGGTACAGACACTCGATGTAGCCTACGATACCAAAAACAAACTTTATTTCGAATATAACTTTGTGTTCAATGCATTTTATACCGCAACGTTGAGAAAACTATAAAGACGTATACGATACCGTTACCAATGTTGTTTGTTTGTTTGGTATATGTTCGGTTGGTGATGATAAAAATAAATCAACTATATATGGCTCGGTCAAATATAACTTTTATCGAATTGCACATAATAATAAGCACATGATGACGCTAATAATAAGAAAAACTATACGGGTGTTATACGGTACAGACAGTATCAGTAATATTAAAAAAAGAAAATCATTAAAAGTTATAATTAAAGAAATATGTTTAAGGTTAAAGTATATATAATAGTAATTTATTGTAATACTGAAATGATAAAAGTTTAGAAAAACTATATATTTTATTATAAAAATCAAATTTCTATTCATGATCACTTTCCAACTATACGTGTTAACGTCGTGTCTTGCGGCGGAACGAAAAAAAAATGACAATGTAACGTTATTTGAAAATTAATCATTTTGTTTAAAAAGTCAAACCATTAGAATCGACACAGTTTATCATCGTACCATTTTATGATACCAAATAATTAATCAATTTTGAATACAATTTCGTTTTTAATAAAACTCATACCATAATGTCAAGGGAAAAAATTAACGAATGAAAGTTATTAAAGAGATATCAAATAAGATAATAAAGGAAATATAATTTAAAAAAACAAAAAAAAAAGAATTATTAAAATCAAAAAACAAATGATAATGGAAATATGGATTTTTTTTTTTGTAAATTATAAGTTTTGTCCTTTATGTTTGTACCAAATTGCAGGCGGTGTCATTTGTCTTTAAATTTGACGAGTTTTGTCCTTAATGTTTCAAAATCCTGTACATTATCCTTTGAGCTTAACATAGCTAAATTTTTCTGTTAAATTAGGGTATTTTTGTAATTTTAGTAAGTAGACAAGGGTACTTTTGTAATTTTATGCATTTAGTTAAAAAAAATATATAAACTCAAACCCCCCTCTCTCTCTCTCTCTTCAGTCTTTCTCTATCCCCCTCTCTCTTCTTTCTCTCTCTATCAGAAATCACAGAACCATCATACGTCGCCACCAACCCGCCACTACCACCACCTCCGGCGACCATCCCTCGCTCCCGTTTCCCCCTATTTTGTCTCTCACACATTTTCACACTCAAACACACACTCTCTCTAGTTAACAGAATCTGCATCGGATAACCAGAATCAATCGCCTATGAATTCGATTTTCTAGAGAGAGAAATGATGTCGTTACTGAGCGTGGAGGTTAGAAACGAGTACAACTTAGGGATGCCGGAGCCGCACACGGAGACAAATAGAGAAGATCTGAAGGCGGTTTGAAGATTAATTTCAGTTTAGTTAGTTTCATCGATTCTCGTGGTAATTTTAGGTTGTTTTTGAGGATTAATTGTTGCTGAAGTTTGTGATTCGACTGGCCAATTTGATTGGCCAGAATGGGGTTCGATTTAGGGTTTTTGGTTGGGAAAATGGGGAAGTACTACACTAGTTATTGTTTCTGTGTGTGTGTTTGATAATCACTTTGGTTAGGAAGTGTAAAGTCTTTGTGTGTGTGTTTGATAATACCTTAGGTTTGTTGAATTCTGAAATCAGCATATTAATTTGAAGTTAAATGGTTATTGTTTTTGTTGAACTGGATGATCAGCAGATTAATTCATTTATCTTCTAATGTTCAGCGACGGCTGAAGGGTGGCGGTGGGAGGTTGCGGCGGTGGGTGTTGGTGGTGGGAGGTGGAGATGGTGGTAGTGGGTGGAGAGAGAGAATATGTTTATTTCTTACACAATCAGTCCCTTGAATATCAAGTTATTTACTCAATAGTCCCTAGGGAGGTAAAATGACAAAGAAATTGCAGGCGGTGCAAGTCACATGACCATATTTAACAAAAAACTCTGACTGAGTTAGGACTAAAGGACATAATGTGCAGGATTTTGAAACATTAAGGACAAAACTCGTCAAATTTAAAGACAAAGAACACCGCCTGCAATTTGGTACAAACATAAAGGACAAAACTTGTAATTACTCATTTTTTTACCCTAAAAGACGAATATGCCTGTTTATTTTTCTATACCAAAGTAGCAAATTACAAACAAGTGGATGGTAAACGGGCAACAAGCTGTGCCGCAACCCCCTTTTGAATTGCAAAACCAATTCTACTAAAGACGAAACGACCCTTAAAGGTTGAAAGATTACTATTCACAACCTGTTGGACCCTGTTTAGAAATTCCACAGCCTCTGAGACTAGGGAACCAAATGTATCAAAAGCGAATGGGAATAATATGAATTTAAAAAAGGAAAAAATATGTTAAAGCTTAAAATAAATATAATAATAAATTATTATAATATTAAATAAAAAATATTAAAAAACTATATATTATTATAAAATAAAATCACTATTCATATTTACTTTTCAATTTTCAATTATATATATTAAATAATAATAAATAAATATTCTCATTATTTTATATATAGTTAGAGATTGTAGGCCCTCAAAATCTAAGAAACGAATTGGTACACTGCTCTTCATGCAAAATTTAAAACTTGTAATAAAGTACGTCAAATAATGAGTCAAAAGAGTTTAGACAAATCAATATGTGTGAATTTAGAGATCAAATGATTATACATCCATGAAGTTATCACAAACTCTACAATTTAGAAATGACAAAAATATATCAACAAAGATAAATGGGAACATATATATCGTACTATTTTTAAAATACACATAAATAAATTATGGTATTTCAAATATGTTATGTCTATCTGTTGATATCTTAATTTCTCAAACACTATACTCATTTATTTTATTTTATAACAATTTTTTAATCTTATTTAAAATTTACAGATTTCAAATTTATTTGTGTATTATTTAGAATCATTAATTAGATTTTTTACTACCCGTTTAATAGTTGTTTGATACCATTACATGATAAAGATATTATTATGATATTTCATATTTATTATCCCTCTATAATTTAGCAAAATACTCTCCCCTCACACATTTACTGTTTAATTTTCTTTCATCGCATTTGTCCAGTTGTCAGTAATTCATAGATGCATTCAACTTTCTTTTAAACTTGGAACACATTGTACAAGTAATCAAAGAGAAGATGGTACAACTTCACTCAAACACCAAAACCACCACCACCACCACCACAGTTGATTAAAGAGAGTTGAAAAAGAGGAATAAAGTTGAGAGAGAGAGAGACACGAGGTAAGGGTTTTGCATTGGAGAAGATCGGTAATGGTGGTTGAAACGTGTGTCGGAGGAGATGAGAGAGAGATAAGAGCAAATGCATTGGAGAGATGTTTATGGCGAGGGAAACAATGGTTGAAGGTGGCCAGGTGGGTAGAATCGGTGGGAACGAAAGGGGTAGAGATTACAGTCGGTGGCGGTGTGGGGAGGTGGGGTTGCTATCGGTGATGGTGTTGAGTGGTGGGATTTCTGGTCAGATCGGACCGGCTGGTCGATGCTGCCTGATCAGGAACCGTGCACCATGCCAGTTCGGCTGAGCATCTTTGAGGAAATTAACCCAAACGACCACGACATCATCACACATACTACCACCCTCCGTCAGAATTGTTGAGAGAGACCGAGAACACAAGATGAAAGCAGAGAGCACAAACACATGGATCTGATGGACGACCTGAATGTGGCAGCGCAATTGGTTATGGTGGGGGGGGGGGGGGGGGGTGGAGGTAGATAGGGCTAAGGTTGAAGAGGAAGAAAGGGAGTTAACGGTCGCGATGGCTGTTGTGTTGGGGTACATATCTAGTGACATTAAAGAAAAAGAGAGATACAGAGAGCGATTCTGAACGACGGCAGCGTGATGGTGTGGATGGCAAGACAGAGTGGTTTGATGTCAAATTATCAAGATTTAATAATGAATTATAAATCGTATTTTATGAAGCCTTTCACGTCCGCATCCACCATTGTATTCTTTCACTGAAATGATTTTAAATATAGGAGAAGATGTAAATATTTAAATACTTACATACGTATTACCAATGGGGTGGTGGTCCATTGGCAAAGGTAAAGCCTTTAAAACACCTAGGTTAGGAACAGTGGCGAAGCTTGACCCGAATGACCGGGGGGTCGAAAACGTATATACCAAAAAAATTCTATAGAACCGGGGGGTCGAAAACGTATATACCCAAAAATTTCTATATAAAAACTACATATATAACACTACTAAGCGAAATGTTCGGGGGGTCGGGCGCCCCTCCCCGCCCCTTTTATCATTCGCCAATGGTTAGGAAGGAGAAGGTCTTGGGTTTAAGTTCCACAAACGACAGAAAATTAAAGAAATTAACCGTTAAAATTTTTTTTTAATACGTATTATTAAAATACTAGGGCTGGCATATCGTGTATACCCGTACACGATAAGACGCGACACGATAAGACACGATACACGAAATCCCATACACGAACACGACACGATAACTTATCGTGTCCTTTTTTTCAAACACGAACACGACACGATATACACGAAAATTACCTGTTAATACCTGTTAACATGACTTAACATAACTGTTCGTCTGTTATACACGAAAATTACTTGTTAATACCTGTTAACACGAACAAAAACACGGATACGACATGCTATCTGAGAGTTACAGAGGGAGTTTAGGGTTTTATTATTTTTTGAATTGAATGAGGTATGAAAATAGAAAGGAATTAAGGAACCCACACTCCCATGGCTGACGAGTTTTATTTAATTTAATTTCTTATCATGTACTAACGGGTATTAACAGGTAAACAGGTATTTAACCTATTTATACACGAAAATTAACAGGTAATCTCGTGTCTACCTGTTTGGTACACGATACCTGTTAAGGCCATACACGATACCTGTTAACTCCGTGTAGGTTCGTGTCGTGTATTCGTGTAAAATTGCCAGCCCTATAAAATACATACATTAGTTTGGTTAAGATGCAGTTACAATTTTCTTAAATATATTGACTTATTATTTTTATGTTTATGTAAGGTATTTCTCTCACAAAAGGTTTGATATAATTTAAATGTAAGTTAACATGATTGATTTTTGATAATGTTTTATCTTTCGGTCAAAAAATTTAGGGAGTTAACACCTAGCAACACGCGTATGTGATTCAATGTCTTTAGTCTTTTTATTTGGTTTTTAAAACTCGTTGGTTTTTAATTCTCAAGATGTTATATAAATTCTCACAAGTTTAGTAACAGTTCAATCAATGTTTGTTTATTTTTATGTTAAGAATGTGGGGCGTTGAGAGGTTTGGATTGGTGGCAGTCCCGCAGTAACGCACGGGTTCTTAAAACTCGTTGGTTTTTAATTCTCAAGATGTTATATAAATTCTCACAAGTTTAGTAACAGTTCAATCAATGTTAGTTTCTTTTTATGTTATGAATGTGGGGGCGTTGAGAGGTTTGGATTGGTGGCAATGCTCGGCACGTAGCATATGTGGGCTTCACCAGTCCGCACCCAAAAAAATGGGGTGTGGTAGTGTCGTTGTCAGGCCGGCCGGCGTGGGGTGCCATGTGGTTTTTTTAGAGTTGACAATTATATAAAAAACACAACATATATTAATTTTAAAAAAAGTTACATAAAAGACAATCCTAAATTATAAAAAACCTACTTAATAAATCCTAAAAAATAAAAAAATCAACTTATTAAATCCTAAAAAAAATTAAAAAGTACGGTAAATATTAAAGTGAGAAACTCACTTAAACTCCGTGTTCCCGTCATGCCTGTACTCGATCTTCGCAATCTCCACTCGATCGTCGTAGGTCAAGGCGCCTGCAGTGACACGGTCGAAGCAAATTTTAAACCGATCAAACCTCGGTTTGAGCTCACGCTATTTGTGTTGACACGTGTTTAAGTTGTGAAGCGTATTCCTGACGTGTTGTTGGTATTGTTGGAACGCTCACCCCCCATACGTGGTTTGACCGCGTTGTAGGGTACGTTGTGCGTCCACAATCGATCTCACTAGTGCTATTTCCTCCTCTTCGGTCCAATTCACCATTTCCGACTTTTTGGTTTGGGTTTGGTGGAAGAAAAATGGGAAAATATGTAATTTTTTTGTTTGGGTGAGTATTTATAGGTAAAAAATGTAATTTTTTTAAAAATCTGAGTTACCATATCTAACCGCCACCCACAACGGTTAACCTAAACGGCTACATTAAACCAACCAATCAAAGTCAGCCATGTCAAATCTGCCCTCTGCCTCACGCCAGGCTCAATCCCCACGCCAGCGGGGCAACGCCAGGACCAACGCTACCCCGATGTGGTCTAGCCAGCGTTTTGGGCATTCCGCCGTCCCAATCCACGCCCCACACCCCGCGATCTAATGAGTGATACACACATAACGTGTTTATTAATGATGTGTTTATATCATTCAACGCGCCAAACACTACAAAAAAGTCCATTTAGTGGCACACATTTCTAGTGACATTTAGCTTTTGTGCCACTTATTTAGGTTTTAGTGGTACTTTACATGTGCCACATTTGCTTAGCACGTGTTTTTAGTGGCATTTAGTTCTTATGCCACTAATTTAGATTTTTAGTGATACTTTCTATATGCCATTAAAATATTTGATAACTTTTATGGTACCTTATGTGTGCCACTATTTTCTAAGTACAAACAAAAAGCCATTTAGCGACACATAATTTTAATTACATTTAGATTTTGTGCCACTAGTTTAGGTTTTTAGTTACAGTTTGCCTACACCATATTTGCTTTTAGTGGCATTTTTATTTTCTGCCATTAATTTAGGTGTTTAATTACACATAAAATTTGCCACCGAGAATTTCCCTCCTTTAAATCCCTTGAATTTTTTGGGTTCCTCCAATACCGCTGATTATTTCACCCCCAAATTTTGGTTTCCTTCCCAAATGAATCTCCACCAACTTAAACCCTAATTTCAGTTCTCTCAAAAGAAGTAAATTCGTCTTTTATTAATTGCTCTTACATCTTTAATGGTTATGGTTATGAGATCTAATCATTTGAACATAAATTGTGAAATTTCAGGTTGAATATAGTGAATTGGCTGATGCGGCGACAATAAGGAATAAGTGCAGGGAACAACTATGAAGTGTGAAATACGATCGCTAAGAAAGAGTTAACACAATGAATATTTTACTCGCATGAAGATTGTGAAAGAGATTCATGAACGCAATGGAGTTTTTGTTCAAACATTTTTTAAATATTTGTTTTGTATGTTCGATATTTAGACTTAGGTTGACACTTATTAGTTATTTCTATGCAAAAATTTGGAATCTTTGGAAGATTGATTGAATTTTTTTTAATTGAATTGATTATATTATTATGATTTCTACATTTTACAATTTTATTTTTGTTTTTCAATGTAAATAAATAATAATTGTAATCAATAAAAATAATATGATAAATATTTTGATGTGATTTTTGTGGCAAAAAGTATGTGCCACTAAAAGCCCAAAAGTTTGTAGTGGCAGAAAAAACAGTGCCACTAAAAGCCTATATACTTTGTGCGGCAGATTGAAAAAGTGCCACTAAAAGGCTTTAGCATCAGCGCTTCTAGTGACACTTTTTTTTGTGCCACCCATTCCTACAGGTGTTTTAGTGGCACTTTTTTGTTGTTTTGTGGAACTTTTTGTATGTCACTAAATGACATTTTTTTGTAGTGAAACCTGCTATGTGTAACCTCGTGAACAATGAAAAAATTCCATAGAAAGAAATAACATCAAAGTAGCAAGTTAAAATTACAAACTCTAGACATGACACTTTGACATTCTAAAATATTATCAAACAAGTTTCAAGTTGAATTTGACAATACATATAAACATACCCAGATTATCTCACTTGGAAATTTAGGACCCTTAAACAAAAGGCATAGATTAAAGCAAATGATACGCAAAAGGCAACTAGAACCGTAGCAACGGGGCCCATGAAATCTAATCTAAAGCCATAGTGATCTTTGATATACCAATTCATGGCTGGGTCATATGACATCCCGGGCACTTTGATCGTATTCTCAGCATCATGGTATTGTGAAACGATGTACCCATACACACTCCAAGCTATAGGACAAATCCAGTAGTACCACACCCACCACTTTGGAATTCTCTAAAAATGTTCATAAATACGTTAATTTAATGCAATAAACATGTGACAAATGTTTTATATCAATGATAACTTACCGGTTTAGGGATGAAAAACCCTGAAAAGAAATTAAAGAGCCCATAGAATAGAACTGCTAATACGGCCGCTACTTGCTCGTTTGGTGTGATAGATACAGTCATCAACCCGTAGTATGTGAAATAGAGGAATGAACAGAAGCTGATAAAAAAGAACCAAAGAAATTTGGGTGCTGTCCAATCGAATGATACCATAGGATACACTATAAAAGTGTAACATATTGTTTCCACAAAGACATATGGTATCTCTACAAGGACCTGAATGAACCCCAGTTGTTAGAAGCAGATATCAATGATAAAGTATATTCGTAATTAGTCGTGTGGAAATTTATAAAAATTTTGACCTGTGCCATGGCATATGGTAATGTTGAGTACATTCCAGCTGCTCTTTCTCGATAGAAGACTGTTCTCTCTGAAGCTACCACAGGTTGTGCTGTTTGGCAATTGTTCATACCAACAAAGAATACTCCAGCATACAAGGCCCCAACGATCGTGGTTAAGTTGTTACTACTCTCTCTAAATACACACACACAAATAAGAATTATGAACAAGGTTTTAAAAAATCATCATAATTGATGTTATGCGCAAGTGTTTTAAAGCAACCTTTTTTCACCAATCTTCCAAAATGTTATCCCAATCAATATAGATGCAATTAAAGTGAAGATGTTGCGGACAAGGTTATAGTCAGGATTTCTCCAATAACTCCACCACATCTTCCAAATACAAGACTTGAATTGTCCCCATGTAGATTGAGCATATTGTGTTACGAAATGAAGATCTTGTGCTCCTGGAGGTGGCGTGCTTAACTCCGTCACTAAATCCTTGTTCTTTCTGTGGATCATACGTATATGTTACATTACCACCTTATGTTACTTTACAACAAACGTAAGATGAAAACTTACTGATGTAATGCTGATGATTTGAAGTGCTCTGCAAAATCTATCCCAATACGGCTTTCAACAACACTTGAACTGACTTCTAACATCCATGTTGCTGGATTATATTTTTCTGGCATCTTTGGAACACCAGGAATTTCCTGATTGTATGATAAAATGTTTAGTAACATCTTAGTGCTATAATAAATGAAATGTTTCATAATGTTTATTTGGTAATATTCTTGTAAATTACCTCAAAGTAATCTATAATATTTCTAGAATTCGTTCCTAGAGGTCCTGCATATATCACTTGCCCACCTCTTTTCAATAGTAGCAACTCATCAAAGGATTCAAATATATCAATACTAGGCTGATGAATTGTGCAAACAACAGTTCTTCCCGTATCTACAGTGTTTCTCACCGCCCTCATAACAATGGCTGCTGCTCTTGCATCAAGGCCAGAAGTTGGTTCATCCATGAAAATAATGGAAGGGTTAGCAACAAGCTCAACTGCAATTGTTAACCTCTTTCTCTGTTCTGTTGATAAACCAGTAACTCCGGGAAGTCCTACTATTGCATCCTTAAGGTTGTCTAGTTCAACAAGCTCCATAACTTCGTGTACAAAAGTCTAAAAAGTAATAAATACGAAGAAATTAACCCAACATATTTCTTAGTATCTTGTTTGACAAAAATGATAGTCCCTACCGTTTTCTCTTCTTCGCGTATCTCTTTTGGGAGGCGAAGAAAAGCTGAGTAAATCAATGATTCACAAACAGTGATACTGGGAGAGTGGATATCAGTTTGCTCACAGTAGCCAGAAATTCTTGCAAAAGTTTCTTGTTTCTTTGGAAATCCTGATATTCGTACATCTCCTTCAATATAACCACTTGTCTTTCTTCCTGCTAAAACATCCATTAGTGTGGTTTTTCCGGCTCCACTAACGCCCATCAATGAAGTTAAAACTCCAGGCCTAAAAGCACCGGTTACTTCACAAAGTAACTGCAACCTAGTTTCTGTTACTCCTTGTTCTCGCATTTCCTGTTTAGTCAGTTACCACTGGAGTATATATGTATGTTGCTAATTTAGGTTTCTAAATGGGAATTTAAGGTTAAAAGAAGAAAGGAATTTACTTGGGGCATATCAACAAAATAGTTCATGTTATTAAATGACATGGAAAGTGGAGTAAATGGAAGAACCATTCCCTTCTTATGAGCCTTAGCATTATTGGTGTTTGATCGTCTTCTTTCAAGCTCCTTTTCGGTATATCCTTCTACAAAAGTCATATATAAAAAACATGCATGCGTTTATGTTTCCAAGTTTCAACCCTTGGCTTGTACATACCTGTTCGAGCTTCCATCCTTGTGGTTTCTTCTTTTGACACGATTGCTTGTGGTTTACCAAGGGCTGATCATTTAGTAATAAAATTAGGATGGTTAATTATGCTTATAAATTAAAATTATTAGTTATTAATTATGGACTTACGATCTAGATACATAAGAGCCAAAGTGAAGAGGACGTTGAAGAGAACTAAAAAACCTGCAAGAGAGGCAATACTAATCCAAAACCAACTTTCTTGAGATGGGATATCCATGTTTTCTAGTATCGCAATGCCCACTCTAGTTACATTGTCCATGCTCTGCGAAGATCACAACATATATAACTATGATCCTCTTTTTTATTATGTGTGTTTCTTTTAATAAAGAACCAACAACTTACCATCTTGTTCATCCACCTAGGTGCAAAAAACTCATTAACTGCAAAGGCTTTGAAGCCATATGATAAGGGTGACACCCAATATCCCCACTCCCACCAATCAAGAATCTGACTTTTGGGCATGATGAAACCACCTAAAAGAAATATGATGAGAAGTGCAAGGGTTCCACCTGTGTTTGCAATGTTCATTGTCCTGCATACTCCAGCAACAAACCTAAAATATCCCCCTCCGACATTCTGGAGCATAAAAACTAATAGGAAGTGCTTGAAGAACCTATACATGAACCATAGCAGGATGCATATCTTTGTTAACATTGATAGGCTAAAAAAAGTATTAAGCAATAATAGTAGTTAATATTTGTTACCTGCTAGCTTCAGGGGCAAGGCCAACACCGTAATATACTATGGCCATCCAAAGAGTACTCTCTAACATAGATATTGGTATGCGAAGCAAGAATGTTGGAAGTGTATATGCCCATGGCGGGTGGAACAAAAGGTCTCTTTGCTTAAAAATTACAGGAAGCCTTATTATGGTGAGGGAAATTTCAGCAAGACCATTAAACATATTTAGTAGCAAGCTAAAGGCAAGTGTTCCAATGTAGGTCGAGCCATCTTGTTCATTCCTTGTGTGCATCCTAGTCCTAAAAAACACCGTCATAATAGTAAAAGATAATATGGTGAATTGTACAGTCTTGAAAATGTAAATGGGGCTGTTTCTCTTGATCAGTAACCATTCCTTATCCCATGAAGCCTTAAGCAGCTCTCTTTTGGAGACCAAATATTTCTTGAAGACTAAAGCTGCTTTGTGGCTTTGATTCTTGTCATAAGGGATTGAAAGCTCATTCTTTAGCTTTATACCCACATGGAAACTCTTGAATCGTTCAACAAATTCACTAACTGGGATATATCTGTATGGGTTGCTTCTATCTGCCCAATATTGCTCTTGATCCTTTCGAGAGGTCACCTGTAGTCATGAAGATATATACCAAATGTTTACAATATTTATTATTGGCTTGGAATTCATCAATTAATGGTAATTAGTACCTCTTGTAAGAAGTCAGAAGTACCCTTTCTAGGAGGGAGTCTAAATCCACAACTCTCAAAAAACTCTAGCGCGTTTTCTCGTGGTCCTTGATACACAATTTGTCCCTCTGATAGTAATATTATGTCATCAAAAAGATCAAAAGTCTCTGGAGCAGGTTGTAGTAGGGACATGAAGATTGTTGATTCCGTGAAGTGTACAATTTGTTGCAAGCATTTCACTATCTGAAATGTAGTTGAGCTGTCTAGACCTGTGGATATCTCATCCATAAACAAAGTTTTTGCTGGTCCAACAAGCATCTCTCCTGTTTATATTTTTTACACTAGTTATATCAAATTTGCCAATCTTACATAAAACTTAATAAGGGGTGATTAAGTAAACCTGTAGTGACTCGCTTCTTTTGTCCACCAGAGATTCCTTTTCTCATTACGTCACCGACGTAGGTGTCACGACACATATCCAAGCCCAATATCTGTTTTTGTTTAACAAAAATATGATGCGATTTGTGAAGGCATCCCAAATTTGGATAATATCAACATAAATAGGATTAAAAAAGTAATCGAATTTGAATAGCTAGTTGTTTCTTACCCTAAGAATGTAGTAAGTAACCAAATTGCTTCCATATCCTTCTATGGCAGTTCCCTTCATGAAAAGGTCAACATCAGCTTCTGGGAAAATTCCTGCCTGCTTCTCTCTTCTTGCTAGCTCCGCCAACAATTCTATATATCATTGTTTTGTTATTTGTCATATCTGTTTAATTATTGCAAGACTTAAAAGAGCATCCTCTTTTTAAAAAAGAATTACCTATCTTTGATCCGACTCCTTGGCATCTTGCAGCGAAATCAAAGGTTTCTTTGACAGTCATTTCTCCAACATGAACATCGTACTGGCTGATGTATGCAGAGGTCTTTCTTGGTTCAAATTCATTTAGCTTATGGCCATTATAAGTAATCTCTCCTTCAACCTGTTTAGTTTATATGTTACGTACTACCCATGTTGGTTTAGATTATGACCATTGTAACTAATAAAGAGCTCATGTTAATGTTTTTAGAGATTTTTTCTTCTAGATAGTGTCATTTTAGATTAAAGCTTGGGAAAAGAAGTGCTTAATTGAGTTGTTTAATTTGTAAAAAGGAGTTTAGCATATTGAATGAACGATGTCCAATCTAAAGAGTTTAGCTATTTTGGGTAGAAAACCTTTTTTGCTTAATGCTAGTTTTTTTTTTTTTTTTCCATTTGGTTAATTCATAATGTTTAGAAATAAATACATATACACACATACAATTTACAAACGATGAAAGTATTCATCGTTTGTAGATTTGTCATGTGTCATTTGTGTTGACGTCATAACATTACACACCCAATTCGGCCTGTCAAAGATGATATCGTATTTAACTAATTCAGAATTATGTAGAAGTTTTATAAGAATTTATGGTTTGTTTATATTTTTCGTATTAAAGAAGGTTTTTTACTTATATAAATTTACAAACGGTGGGTGAATAGTAATAAATCGTTTCTAAATTCAAAAATAAAAAATAGGTGATTGATTTGCATTGTTAATTGAATGATTAAGAAAGAAGAAAGAAAAGATGAGATAAAACAGTGGAAAACAAAGGAGCCAGTTTAGCAAAAATGAACTTTTAAAGAGTATCTTAAGCATCATGGCATAAAAATTTACCATTGAAAAAACGTCCATAAGTAAGATGATGGTGCAAGTATTTCATGGTTTGATTCGTTTTTACTATTGACTAAAATCGAAATTATAACATTATTTTGATTTTTAGATTTTTATAATCGACTGATATCGATTATAAACAGTTCGGTTAATCTGATTATATTGTTTAATCGTCGGTTTTGGACGTTAGCGGATTCAAATAGTTTTCAATTAATAAATTCTATTGTATCTTTGGTTAGATAGAACATTAGCAATTTTTAGTTAATCCACTACTAGAAAACTGGCAATTTCTAACCAAAATTTCCGACAAAGTAAATTTGATCGGAAGGTTCCGACCATTTTCTGACAAATTACCGACTAAACTAAAAAAACTAGTTTTAGCGACTATTTCCAACAATTTACCAACCAAAAGAATAATCGTCGGAACTTTGAAGGAAACTTCCGACTAAGTTCCGACCACAAATTAAAACGAATCAAAGAAAAAAAATTTGTGGTCGGAAAGTGGTCGGAAAAGTTAAATAAAAAAAATAAAAAAAATGTTTATCAGAAACTAGTCAGAAAACGTTGAACCAAAAAGTTGTTATTATGTGTGTATGTGTATGTATATATGCGTATGTGTGTTCATGAACGTTTGTACGATATGTGTATTGTAAACATATATATATATATATAGGGAAGAACTCATGCGAGAACCACCCTTATTGCGAGAACCGCGAGAACCAATGTGAACACAACCTAAAATAGCTAAAAAAACCTAACCCCCCCCCCCCCCCCCCAAAAAAAAAAAAAACCTAAACCTCCGTCCCCCACCCCCCAAAAACCTAAAAAAATCTAAAAAAAAAACTAAAAAAATAAAACAAAAAATCTAAAATTTTTTTTTTAATATTTTTTATGCTCAAATCGCTACTTTTAGTGGCAAAAAAAAATATTTTTTTTTTTGTTAAAAAAAAATTTACTTTTTTTTTTTGTTAAAAAAAAATTTACTTTTTTTTTTGCTTCGAAAAGTAACGATTTTTATATAAGAAATATTAAAAAAAAACTGTGTGATTTTTAGCTATTTTTAGGCATTTTTGGTTGTGTTCACATTGGTTCTCGCAATAAGAGGTGGTTCTCGCATGATCTTCTCCCTATATATATATATATATATATATATATATATATAGGGTTAGGTTAACGTACAAATGCCCTTATCGTACATTACGTACGCTACAATCTCAGCCGTTCGATCATCTTCCCGCATTGAATTCGCATGTTGTTTTTTTGTAACAATTTCGCATGTTGGTTTTTTAACATGCGATTTCATCAAAATTACCACATGCGAAATTGTTAAAAAAACATGCTATTTCATCAAAATTATCACATGCGAAATTGGTACAAAAAAAACAACATGCAATTCATCAAAAATTATCACATGCGAAATTGTTATAAAAAAACAACATGCTATTTCATCAAAATTATCACATGCGAAATTGGTACAAAAAAACATGTGAATTCATCAAAAATTATCACATGCGAAATTGTTATAAAAAAAAACAACATGCGATTTTAAAATGCAGGAAGATGATCTGACGGCTGAGATTGAAGCGTACGTAATGTACGATAAGCAATATTGTACAGTACTCTTTACCTATATATATATATATATATATGCGTATGTGTGTTCATGAACGTATGTACGATATGTGTATTGTAAATATATATATATATATATATATATATGTGTGTGTGTGTGTGTGTGTTTGTATCTGTATTTGTATGTATCTCTTGTATGTGTATATGTATGATTGTATGTTTATTTGTATGTGTATGTATGTGTTTGTGTTTGTGTTTGTATACATGTATGTGTATGTGTTTGTGTTTGTATGTGTGCGTAAATGTACGATTATATGTATGTGTATGCATTCCTTGTATATTTATGTTTATGTATATTTGTATGTGTATATGATTGTACATGTCTGTGTGTGTTTGTATTTCTAGGTGCATGTGTGTATATGTGTATGTATGAGTCTCGGTGTATACATAAACACACACATGTATACTTATAAAAGTGGTAAAAGCTTGTTTTAAGTAATCGATCCTGATTGTATACACGTACGTACGTACATGTACAATACATATAAATTGGTAAAATAAAAGTATTTAATGTATAATTAAGGTGTGCAAAAGAAGGAACGAAAAAAAGCGACATTTAAAGCTCAAAGAACAAAATTAAAAACAATTTTGGTCGGAAAATGGTCAGAAAATTCCGACAAATTTCCAACGAAACTCAACATGTTGGAAAATTGTCGGAAAGTTCCGACCATTTTCTGAACAAAACTTTTATATTTATTGTTATTATATGTTATAATGTTAAATTGCTAATCATTATTATAGTACCTATATTAAATGATAAATAGCATCCTTAGTTGATACAACTTTTGCTATAATCTTTCAGTGGCGGAATTAGCCCTCTAAATAAGGGGTATCGGAAAAATAATCACTGTGCAATCATACAATATAAAAAAACGACAATAAATAAATAAAGTAAAATAAATACTTAACTAATTGGGTCACAATTTCAATCATATTATTATAAATTTGGGCAATTGGGCCAGTGTTTCAATCGGGCTCCCTTATTCTACAAGTTTGGGTTGATTAGGAGTATCCTTGTATTATTTTAGGGATATCGTTGGTATACAACCGAAAAAATAAAAAAAAGTACACTACGAATAGGGATGAGTGTGGAAGCGGTACCGTACTGCACTGGTACCGGTACCAAAAATACCGATACCGAAATTCACCAAAACTGGGTACCGGTACCGAAATATTCAGTAAAGTAAGGTACCTGTATTTAAAGGAAAAATTCGGTATTTTACCGGTACCGTACCGAACCGGTACCGATACTGAAAGTACCGATACCGAAAATGACAAAAAGTGGGTACCGGTACCGAAAAATTCGGTACCGGTACCCAGTACCAAATGCTCATCCCTAACTACGAATACGCACTTGAGTTGTAGCCCGTGCTACGGCTACTAAAGCATTGGCTCCGCCCCTGTAATCTTTTATATGAACTTTATTATTATTATTTTTATTATTATTATTATTATTAAGCATCACCGCACCACCACCATCACCGTACCACCAGCGCCACTGCCCCCAACAACCACCGCTTCCACCATCACCCCCACACACCATCACTGCCCACAACAACCACTACTCACACCATCATCGCACCACCGCCACGTACTTCCCACAAAAACTTTGTCGGAAACAGGTCAGTTTTTTAGTAGTGATCTATAAAGATTACTAAGAGTTTAAAATAACAAAGGTACTAACTTTTAATTTTGTAACATTTTAGAGTATTAAGGCTAACTCCAGTTAAAATTAACTAAAAGCTAAGAATTCATCATTTCACATCTTAGTACCCATGTTAGACGTATTTACAATTATATACACTTGATTTTCATTTTAAATGTATATTCTTACCATATTATATGTATTACCGTAATTTAATAAATCAATATTATATATTACTATGTCATAGTACATTATTTACACACATCGTCAATGGATGTTCAAAACTAGGTATTTGAAATTTTGGATACCTGATTTCACTATTTCATATATTTGTCGGATAGTTCGAATATCAGATAATTCAGATTGAATATCGATTATTATTAAACTATATTATACACATGTTCATGTTCATAGTAAATCACCTTCCGCTACAAGAAAATTACGTCTGATACGACGACCCTTTAGCGACCACAAGAAATTTAGAAAGTCACCACTTTCATTATGCAAAACCCATTTTTGAGCATAACTAAATAAACATTAGTAGTATTTTAACTAAGCTTTTCTAAAATGACGCCATTTTTAAAGAAAAAAAAAAGATTGAAACTCCATGTTTTATACTGACCTTTAAGCTAGAATCAAGCTTTCCTGCCAAAGCCAATAGAAGAGTCGTCTTCCCAGATGATGGTGGACCCAACAGAAGTGTCATTCTGTAACATTACAGGTTCATTGTTACATAACTATATATATATGTGTATATATATACACACACACTCAACTACTTATATCTTTTGGTACCTTGCAGGTTTGATTATCCCTGATACGTCTTTAAGAATAGTGAGTTTGGCTTTCTTAGTCAAATTGATTCCAACAGAACTCAGAAGCGATTCAAATGAATTCCTAGCGACATTTAGTAGCGTTGGAAGCGCTCTATCACCGACGTAGCAATCTGCTTCTATGGTCACATTCTGAAACCGAACTTCTATAGTTGGTAGAGAGATGCCAACCCTGAAAAATCAGTTTGTTGTCAAGTTAGGGTTTACATATATAATAGACAAATTATACATGTATAATATATAAACAATAGATAAATTATACATATATATAATATATAAACAATCTCAAGCACCTTTAAAACCACTTAGCTAGCACATCAAAAGTTAATAAATAGATTGTCACCACGGTTATCATCTATCATATAGTTATTTTTATTTATTTGATTTATCATTTATTTTTAAGTTTGTTCGTTATTTATTATTCTATCTATAGCTTGAAAATTAGTATAGTTATTGAGGTTTCATCGTTAACTTGGGATCAGGGGCGGTTCAATGTGAAGGTCAGCGGGTGCACGGGATACCCCTAAACTTTCTTGGCGAAACCAAAAAACATTTCCTCTGTTTTATGTATCAAATATTCTTAGGCATATATTAGGATACCCCAGAATGAATGTACGGTAACTTTTTTTTCTTTGTTTATGAGTGTATGGTAAACTCTTTTTCTTGATACCCCTATTTTTTTTTTTTTTTTTCTAGATCCGCTAGCGCTTGTAATTAAGTTACATATTTGTATTTAAAGAGGTTAGTCATGGTTAATTGATATCTGAAAACGCTGTATTTTACATATATAGATTATGGAGTTGAAGGCTTACTTATCAATTCGATCTCTGAACTTTCTCAAGAACCTGCCATTATCTTCTTCAGCATCCTTGAAGATCTGGTCAATGAAGTTTTGATGAGCTTTCGCGTCGAGCTCTCCTATGTCTAGTAGTAAAGTATCAGATGGTGTTTGGTTTTGTAGATCATGAGCTGAAATGTTTAAGTTCTTGAAGATGGTTGTTCGTATGCGGTTGTAGGTTGGAAGTTTCTCCAAAGCAGCCCATCTCAAGGCCTCTTCGTCTGCCACAGAGCCGCGGCTGCTCCGCCCATGACTGCTGCTCAGGGAGAACACAGCATCAACTCGCCTACTCACACTTCTACTTATGCTTCTCATAATATTTCCTCCATGAGTTTCCTCCATGGTCACTCTTCACTTTCAGAACAACCAGAGTTCTACCTATTAATCACTCATGTTGTGCTTTCTTTGCATGGTTATGAATTCATTGAGGGGCTATTTAACATTTTTTTTGTCGTGCTTCATTAATTACTCCCTCCGTCCCATTAAAAGTGTCATATTTTGAATTTTCAAAGTCTTTATTTATAAACTTTGACCTTAAATAATTTTTTTTGTGTTAGATAATACTTGATGAAAGTTATATGATTTGAGTGTGTTTTACAAGTGTTTTTATCGGGTTAACTTTCATCAAGTTTTATATAACACAAAAAATATATAATTAAAGTCAAAGTTTATAAATAAAGACTTTGAAAATTCAAAATATGACACTTTTAATGGGACGGGGGTAGTATATCTGTTTTTTTTTCCTGGTTCGTTTATATCCCACGTACAAAAAAATACATTTATATATTTATAATTTATAACTGAAAATTCAGGCTTCAACTTTCCATGTATAAACATCTTTTTTGAACGGCCCATGTATAAACATTTAATAATTAAAACTTCAGGCTTTAACTTTACTAGAAGAAACTTATTTTACCACCAATTATTTACAACAATAACAACCATACCCAGTAAATCCCACAGATAGCAAAGCTACTTATAGGGTCTGGGGAGGGTGGGATGTAGACAGACCTTGCCTCTATCCCTAGGGATAGAGAGGCTGCTTCCAGAGAGACCCTCGGCTCCAAAACGAACAACATGCCAACACACCAAGTCAAACAATATAGAAATAGCATACAACATCATTTGGACATAATATAATGTAAATAGGAACCCACCAATACCAAGAAAGTGATCAGAGTGACACAATATAATGTAAATCATGTATAATAGCATACAACATCATTTGGACATAAACACCAGAAGGCAATTACCGGTAAAGTCAATTTAAGAATAAGAAAGACCTACACCCCTAAAAAACACCTAAAACCTTACTGCAATATCCTCTAGAAGTCCTTAACCCTAATCCTACGCCTCCACGAAGTCCTATCTTGGACCATGTCCTCAGAAAGATGCAACTCTAGTAAATCATGCCTAATCTGCTCATCCCAAGTCAGTATGGGTCTGCCTCTTCCTCTCCTCCCCTCCACAGTAAGAGTTTCCACTACTCTAACTGGTGCCGTCGTTTGCCTCCGCTTCACATGCCCAAACCATCTCAATCTCCCCTCCTTAATCTTGTCTGATATACTAGCCACTCCTAATCTTTCCCTAAAAACCTCATTTAGCTTGTGATAAGGAGGAAATCGCTGAATCAAACGTGCTATCAAACGGTCATCTAGGTGGTGTTCAGATGCAAAAGAAAAGAAAATTGCAAGGTCTTCACAATCCATTTTAGCTTGTGGATGGGTCTATGAAGTGGGTCAGCCTACAATCGAATGGTTGATTGCTTGGCACAATAGTCAACAAATATCAGATTGTCGACTTGAGGACAAGTCTGTTTTCCGGCAGGTAGTATTGATACGATTCCAACAGAGCCCAATAAACACAACTGGACCCTTAACTCACTTGCAGCCCATACCCCGTCAAGGGCCCAGTCAAGAAAGCAGTTAATGAGAATTAGGGCTGGTGGGTAAATGCGTAGCTGAAGTTTAGGAGCAGTTATCTCTATTTATGTTTATTAATATCTCTTGTTCTAGTTTTGGGAATTTTCAATGTTTATGTTATCTAAATTGGGGTATCTATACCTTTGTTCTTGGAGATTAACCCATCTCGAATCGGGTCTTCTATCTTATAATATTTAAGTTTCCTGCAGTTAAATCTATCAGTTACGTTTGTTAGATTTCTGGGTTCTATCACAATCATGAAAAATGATTGCACTAAACATAAATGTACTTTACAATAACAGTCTCAATTTAAAAAAAAAAAGCGTTTAGCATGTTCAAAGAATTAATTTAGTGACGTTATTTGAGTCTGTTTTCAAAGCGTACAAGGCACACGTCTAGGTGCCCAAGCGCAGCGCAGCTGGCATAAGCTAAAACATGTCTAAACCCCTTAAATATGGTATTTCCATAATACGTGAGTCATTTTAAAAAAGCCCTAAGGCCTACGTGCCTTTGACAACACAGAATTTAACGTTGTGTTCCCAAGTTTAATAAACGAAAGAAAAGAAGATAAAGATAATTAAGGAGAGAAAAGAAAGGGAGTGGAAATGAAAGATTTAAGAGTAAATTACAAATTTTGTCCTTTATGTTTGTCTCAAATTTCAGGCGTTGTCCTTTACCTTTATAATTGATGACTTTTGTACTTAATGTTTGAAAATGATGCACGTTATGTCCTTTAGGGCAAACCCAGTTAGAAATTTCTGTTAAATTATGTCATGTGCATTGCACACGAGGGTAGAATAGTCATTTCCCCTCCCATTTGTATCCCCCCTTTTAAAACCCTACAAATACCCCCAATTCATCTTCAACCCCAGTTCTTCTTCAACCCCAATTCTTCTCCCCAAACCCTAATTCCAAAATCACCCATCTGCAACAAAATTCTCAACCCAAAATTCTAAAAAGACCTTCTAATCGTTCTTTACACATTCCCCCATTACTTTTCCAGATCCTCACAAACCTGCTCATCACTCCATTACCTTCATATTTAGACCTCTGCAACAAAATCTAGATTCGCATTCATTCTACCCATTTTCACATTCAAAGCTTCGATTCACTTTCCTAATGGTGACGGTATGATAACAATCATTGAGCTCAGATTTAATCTCGGCGCACTCGGTCAATCACTGAACTCCGATCTATACTCGACGCACTCGGTTCTGTCTTGCTGGAGAACGAGTTGAAGGTTGTAATGGTGGAGACAGATGGAGCTTAGATCTACACTCGACACACTCGGTTAAGGAGTTTATTGAATTTCAGATCTAACCATATGTGGTGGCGGGGGAGTTCATATTCGGACAACAAAGAAATTGAAGATGAGGTGGGTTTCAGTGGTGGGTTTCAATGGCGATGAAGGTTGGGCTTTAAGTGGCGGGGGTTGTCCGATGATAGTTGGGTTTTTATAGCATCGAATACCTCCGCCGGATGTCTCGCAATGCTTCCCGGACCTCTACGCTCACTCACTCGCCTCCAATGCTTCCCGGACCTCCGCTCTTCAATTAAATATTCGTTCTTCTAGAAAGAATTGTTAGGTTGTTAATTGCATGTTGATGTTTTTTGATTTGGTGAATATGATTGCTTTGTAATTGCCCTTTTTCGTGTGGAATGATATGGTTTTATTTTCCTAAAAAAAATGATTGTGTAATTGAGGATTTGTTGTTGCTAGTTTTGAAGTTTGAGTGGGTATTGTTTGATTAAGTTTGAGGGTGGTGGTTGTTGCCAGTGATGCTGATGTTCAGATTGGAGGAGGGTGGTGGTTGTTGGTGCTTTGATTTATTTGTAAAAATATTTCTAAATAAATGGCTAAAAAGACTATATTACCCTTATGTTATCTAATTTAACAGAAAATTTTAACTGAGTTAGTGTCAAAGGACATAACTTGTAACATTTTAAAACACTAAGTACAAAACTCATCAATTTTAAAGGCAAAGGACAGCGGCTGAAATTTAGTATAAAGATAAAGGACAAAACTTGTAATTTACTCAAGATTTAAATAACTACCATGTTCCCGAGTTCGAAGGAAATGAAAAGAAAAGAAGAGTAAAGATTTTATGTATTAAAAACCATTTCCTTCCAAGTCTCTCCAAATTGGAAGGATATGGAAGTTCGATTCGTACATACGGGTCGAATAAGTAAGAATGACATATGTATGAATTGGGAATTGGTGTCGAACCAGATATAGAAGATTGAAGGAATTCAACATCAAGACCCGCTAGAAAGTATGATTGCATGAATGTTAATGAAAGGATCAGTAGCATGTTCGATGGAAGGTTTGAATTCTATGTTAGTTAATTATGATATAACTAATTTGTTTAGTATGGTTGTAGGTAGATCATCGTGTTAGGTGGCGCCAAGCTTGGAACGAACACATCACGCGCATATCACGTTTCCGTGTTTTCATGTTCAAACGGGTCAAAACATTTTGTAGTTATGTTTAAGTTTAATCGTACGTTTGTAAATTCTGTTTAAACGTATCATGTTAGTATGTTATCTACTAGTAAACTTTTAAGTAGCCATGTTTCGATAGTAAATGTTGGGTTTCTACAAGTTAATGAATGGCAAAAAATAATAAAACTTTTGTTAAACGTTCGTACGATTATAATATGCGTTTTTAGACCCATGTACAAATGGGCGTTACACACACCGAAGTTACCCTACAATAGGGAAACGAAGGTGTGAGTTCATGGATTTTGTAAGTCCCATTTTAACGGATCTAACAATGATATCAAACAAACCTATTAACTGTGCGGAATCCAATCAATAGGTGATTCAAGAATAAATTCAAAGAACACACGAGAATGACTTTCAATACTTGCACATGTTTAATTATTATTCGATTACCAAAACGTCTGGTATAAAGTACAATAACCAAAATCGCCCCCCACTCTCTGTCTAGGAATTTCTGTAACAAATGAGGCTTAACATAGAAACAAGTTATAAACTTGTTTATATACTCTAGATGGCCCATGCCCCAAATGGGCTCCCCATGGGCCTGCGTAGGACACATGGCCTTAGGCATGGCCATAATAACCTATAAATGTCCAAACACTAATATAAACTAACCCAGTAAAACCCTTTTTGTAACCATAGCCCGTTGGGTATATTTTATGCATCACTCTCACACTTTTAGTGCCTAGCAGATTTCGATTGATGGATTGGGTTCAGAATTAAAACGGTAGTATATATATATATAGGGGATGGATCATGAGAAAACTAGTTTAAATGAGAAAACCAAAAAACTAACCAAAAAAACCTAAAAACATACCAATTTTTTTTTTTACAATTTTTTTAGAAAAATCGCTACTTTTTATGTATGAACAAAAAAATTCAAAAAAAAATTTGTTTTGGTTGTACTGCACATGTGCACTAATACATAAAGCTTAACCCACCCCCCACCGACACCCCCCAAAAACCTAAACCCCCCCACCCCCCAAAAACCTAAAACCCCCCCACCCCACCCGCCAAAAACCTAAACCCCCCCTCACCCCCACACCCAAAAACCTAATCCTAATCCTAATCCTAAACCTCCAAAAAAACTAACCCTAAAAGCTAAATTAGACTCAAAAAGCTAATTTTAAGCATGTAATGCAATTGTAGTACATGTTATATTGCACATGTGCACTACTATAATAATAGTATTGAAAACAAGACGACACCATAAATCTTTTTTTATGTCATAAAAAATATGCTCGAATATACTTGAATGAAAGATACAAAAATTTGTGATCTTATGGTGCCATTTTTTGTTTTAAAATTATAACGTATGGAGAAATGGGAAATGTTTGAAAAGTTATTTTTGTTTTCCAATTTTACCCCTCCTTCATTAAAAGTCTCCCCCCTCCTTTTTAGTGCTTTTTGGTTAGTTTTTTGGTTTTCTCATTTATATCTAGTTTTCTCATGATCCTCTCCCTATATATATATATATATATATATATATATATTGTAGGACCGGTTTTGATACCGTTCGATTGCGTAACGAACGTTCGACGTGCGGAATCCGTGAACGTGCGTGACCGAACACACAATAACGTACTAGAACCGTGAATCTATTGAAATATATGACGTGTACGATACAAGAATCACGTAGAGAGTACTTTCTCTCTCTAAGCTCCAAACTCCTAGATCACAAATGAGCAAAAGTCTTCCAACTTATGTCATAACTCTCCTATTTATATCCCTTGGAATTAATGAGACTTCTCATTAATTACCAAAACGCCACCTTGCTAATTCTATCTAAATATTACAATAAAATCCTAGATTTCTACAGTTTCAGCTACGGTTTGAATTGACGGAGGCGATAGACATTAATGCATCAACAAACTCCCCCTTGGATATTGCCGCAGTCAATCCGTAGTTAAACTCGTAGCGACTTGTCTTTTTCTCTTTCTTGAGTCTTCTTTAAGATTTAACGTCTTCAACAAACACAGACTCCCTCTTGCTCGAACAGAATCCCGGTGGATCTATCTTCAACTTCAGCTCCCCCTTTCGGTACGTAGTCTCTTCAGGCTCCCCCTTTCGTCAAGCTTCCGTGCTTTTTGGGATCGACGCCTGGCTTTCCGTAGCAACAGAATCAGAAACCTACACATCTCAACCTTTCGTAAGACAAAATAATTTTGACTCTAAAAGAATTCACTCAAAATTCTCAAACATATAACACACAATATTGTGATTCAAATTAATGAATCATCTAAACATTTGAGGATTATCTTCCAACTTCTCATCATCTTAACCAAACCAATTGTTCATCTTGTTTAGCCTTTGAGATTTTGAATATCAGCTTTTCAACATCAGTTGTAGAAAATCTTTTTGGATTTTTCAAAAATTATGCTAAAACACACTAAAATCCTTTTGGATTTTGTAATAAGAGAAATGTAATGCAGAAATGAAATATGTACAAACATATTTTTGTGAGTTTGCGAAAGAGGATCATATCAGTTTTTGAGACACATCACAAGCACCGTTAAGCTTTTAATCGTTTTAAGTTCTAAACGATTCACGTTGATTGACGATATAGTTGTCCTCTTAAGCTCAATCTAAAAACTTTCGAAATGCTTACTGATACGTTAATGTATATTAATTTTGCACTAAGTTCTTATGGACCCCACGATCTCAGCATATCCCCTCATCATGCAATACACTAACTCAAGTAATGCCTTTAAACTTTCATCAACTGTGATATGTGCGAAAACAACGCAAAATGTTTAAACATTAACAATCAGGTCGATACTTCCGTATACGCAGAGAAAGTCCAATGTTTAAACAAAATAAGAAAAATAAAACAAGTTGAAGTTGTTTAGGCTTTAACCACCAGGTCGATACTTCCGTATACGCAGAGGTGATCCAAAGCTTAAGCGAAACACCAAAGAAAATAAAGCAGAACGTTTAGGCAATAACATCCAGGTCGATACTCACGTATACGCAGAGGATGTCCAATGCTTAAACAAAATAAAGAAATAAAACAAGTTTAAATCTTTGCAAAATGAAATGCACAATCACAGTGACTTTTCAGCAAAGTAGTGAAAGTTCACAAACTTAACCAGTATTATGCTTTTTGGCATTCAGCGATTACTGAGTAGGTACACAATCACGAAGGACAAAACTAAGTACTATGCTTTCAACCATGTTTCCCACTAGAACTAGGCTTTTTCATTTAAGTTTGTATCGTTATCGCAAATCTACTAGTCTAGCTGAGCCTATCGTCACATCTTTAGTGAGACCGTTTATCACATTTGACATTTCATTTCTTTAGCATGCTGTGATAGCCCACTGATTTACTATCATTTCCTCTTGTCTCAACAAAACTCATTTTTGAATTTTTCAATGTTTTTGACTTTTTCAAATTTCCTAATTTTTTTTTAATTTTACTCCCCCTAAAATCAAAATATGTCTCAATTTTGATTTTCTGGGAAAATTTGAAAACAAACTATACAGATAAAGTGACAACATAATATCGAATTGCTTCAATTCGCTATCCACTTGGCATAAACAATTAGAACTCCCCCTGACAACAAACTATTTTCCCATTATGATTTCAAAACACTTAAGTTTGTTTTAATCAAAATGGTTTTTTCGGAAAAATTAGTTTGTTTACTAATCATTTGTAGATTCGGGGTCACTTCATCACATTGTTTTCTTTGTACACATGACAAATTTTACAATTTCAGTTTTAGATCTCAAACATCACTTGTAGAAAATCAAGTACAACTTAATGTCCCTGATTTACCACATGTAAGGCGAAAAATCACCAGAGTGAAATTTCTCAAGAAATGTGTCGATTCATGTTCCACGCTTACCAACCTGGGAACTCCGGCAAGTCAGGTTTTTCATTTGAACAATTTCACCCAAGCCTGACTGTCCTTGGGTGATTTTGAATTCTTGTTCAACAATGGTGGAAAATTTGCATCATCCATTGTTAAACCTGAATTCTCAGTTTTTACCTCAACTACCGGCTCTTCTGGCTTTAAGGAACCAGAATCATTGCCTGAATGTGGCTTGTCTGACTTTGATGAGCCAGATTCATCGCCGACAACTTTCTTTTTCTCCTTTTTCTCTTTTGATCTCAGATTTGCATCTGAAGAATTCAATTTACTTGGCTTTGCAGTCGAGTGAGTTGATTCATCAGAACTTTTATTCAATCTGTCCGGTGAACCCGAGGACAAAGTCTTCTCCAGATACTCTCTCGCCTTCTTCCTCTTCTTTCGCAGTCTGTCTTTCTGCCCCTGAGAAAGCTTCACTTTCTTTTCTTGAACTTTAGGTTCTTTGACTTTCTGTTCTGAAACTTTCAGTTCCTTGGGCTTTTCTTTGACTGGCTTCATCACCCTTTTCTGAGATACAGCCCTCGATCTTTCAATTGATCTCATTGGGCAATCTCTGGCAATGTGACCTTTGATTTGGCATTCATAACATCTTCTTGTCTCAAATCTCTGTCTCTAGCAGTTAACAACAATGTGTCCTTGAAAACCACAGTTGTAACACACCCTGTTATCATACCATGTACCACCTTCACACCAAACGCTCAGATCATAGCATTGTCTGGCTTTGTGGTAGTCATCATTCTTCTTGTAAGCTGGATTTGACTTTTGAGTACTGTGGTCAAACCTGCACCACACATCACCAACTATTTTTGAGTTTTTGTTTTTAGATTTTTGTGATTTTGCATAATGATTGGATGACTGAACTGATGAGCATTTATTTTCATTTTTAAAAAATTTTGAATTTTGAATTTTTTGTTTTTGTTCTACAATCTTCTTAACAGGTTTTTGCTTTGAGCATTCACCTATTTCAGAAGATTGCAAAGCAGTATTTTTGAATTTTTCTTTTAATTCTAAAAATAATTTCTGTTTAGCTTGTTTTTCATTTTTATCATCAGCTCCTTCATCACAATCCTTAACTTTGACATTGTCAAAGTTTGTGACATTGTCACTTATTGGAATCTCATTGATCGGTTTTGGACACATATATGGTACAGAAATCACAAAACCTTTCAACTTATTTTCTAATTCAGCAATTTTATTCCGATCACTTTCAGCTTCTTTTTCAAGCTGAATGATTTTAGCAAGATGAGAATTTATTGCAATTTGTTTTTCAAGATTATTTTTACCAAAAATATCTTTTTCATCTTCTAAAATCTTTATTTGACTTTGAAAATCTTTCTCAATTTTTACTTTTTCATTTTCTAAATTTTGTTTTTGATTTTTCAAAACATTTTCTGATTTTTTAAGATTTTCATTTTCTAATGACAAACTCTCTAAATCCCTCAAGAGTTTGGCATTTTCATATTTCAGATCTTCACAATTTAAGCACTTCCCAGACATCATTCCAGCTTCAGCTTTCTTCTCAATCTTGATAGCTGAAATTTCTTTAACCTGCTCCTCTACCTCTTGAACAATTTCCTCATATTTGACTTTTACTTCATCAGTTGCTGCTTCATGATTCTTCTCTCCTGAATCAGTCTTCAATTTTCTAATCTTTTGGAACTCAAGTTCTTGAGCTTGAATCTTCTCGACGAACGTGCTAAGGTTGATATTAGCAAAATTTGTATTATTCTTTAACACCAGCAGATATGTACCCCATTCATCATATGGTAATGCATTTGCTAATTTATCGATCCACTCCTCATTGGTCTTAGTTATCCCCAATCTCCCCATCTCAATAACTAGAGAACAATATCTTTCAATCAATTGTTTTGTAGACTCTCCCTTGATACCAATAAAACTATCAAACTTCTTCTGTGCAATATAAATCTCAGAACCCATGTTTTGGTAATGAAAAATTCTCAAAGACGGATTTTTAAATGATACAGAAATTCACTCAACCTAAGATCAGTTCAGTTACTTTATCAAACAGCTGAATCAGATGAATATCCAATTCAGTGACAAAAATCCGGTGACAACTGATCAGGTGAGAATTCGCTCATGTGAGTATCCGATGCTTGACAATTTACCTTATCAGATTTGGGTGTGACTCGATATATGTTGACTGCTCAAAGTTTTATCCTTTTGAAAATGACCTTGGGATATACAAAATCTAAAACACAATTATGCAAATCACATGTGCCGTAAAAGTCAGCTGATTGGGCCGCCTTTAATTTATATTCAACAACTTTCAATGATTGGGCCGAAACACTTGTAGTGGGCTATATTTGTTTACATTAAATATCTTGAACGTCTCAATGCCGTAAATGTCAGCTGATTGGGCCTTCAATTTACTCATTACCTTTTCACATGCAAAGTTATTGATTTTTGCAAAATGGTGGTCGACAATTATATATTCAAGATGATATCATTGGACCTTAAACTGATAGTGGCTGATGACTTCTTTTTACTCAATTCAATTGTAAGATCGATTTGTTTGTCAAGTAATCTTTGAGTTAATGGCCAACAACCTTACATCAACAACACCTTTATTAATTCTAATTGGACCAACACTTGCTCTATAACGACAATTCACATGCAACTTTAAATGTTCAAACAAAATGATGACTGTCTGAGCGATATCAGACAATAATGTGTTTCAGTCGAAATCAGCTGTGATGTCTTATGAGCGAAACCACATAGTGTTCACAAAAACGAAACCAGTCACAGACCAAATGAGCGAAACCACTAGATGGACCTAAGAGCGAAACCTCTTGATGACTGATAAGCGAAACCCTATTGGACCATATGAGCGAAACTACCAGATGTCCCTATGAGCGAAACTACCAAGTCCGTATGAGCGAAACTACTAGTGTCCGTATGAGCGAAACCTGATTGTTGACGCGAAATTGGACCGAAAACCATTGATGTCTCCTAAACGGCTAGGAGTTTGGATCTGAAACTTGATAGGGTTATAGATCAGGTGTTTTCGCACAACATATAAAAAATTAGCCGATTTAGACTGTAAAAACCCGTTCAATTTGACGAAAAACAGTGAAAAACGTGAAAAATGAGTAGAAGATGAAGAAATGATGAAATTCGGATCAGAAATCGCTGAAATCTGGTACGAATCAATGTGTTTGATCAGTGAAATCGAGCTCCTAGCTCTGATACCACTTGTAGGACCGGTTTTGACACCGTTCGATTGCGTAACGAACGTTCGACGTGCGGAATCCGTGAACGTGCGTGACCGAACACACAATAACGTACTAGAACCGTGAATCTATTGAAATATATGACGTGTACGATACAAGAATCACGTAGAGAGTACTTTCTCTCTCTAGACTTTCTCTCTCTAAGCTCCAAACTCCTAGATCACAAATGAGCAAAAGTCTTCCAACTTATGTCATAACTCTCCTATTTATATCCCTTGGAATTAATGAGACTTCTCATTAATTACCAAAACGCCACCTTGCTAATTCTATCTAAATATTACAATAAAATCCTAGATTTCTACAGTTTCAGCTACGGTTTGAATTGACGGAGGCGATAGACATTAATGCATCAACATATATATATATATAGGGGATCGCTAGAATGAGAACCACCACGAGTTGTAAGAACCACGAGAACCGCGCCCCGCGGGTGGCCGTCGGCGACGAAATTTTTTACACGCCTAGATCCGTATATTTTAGTGGGGGGTTTAAATTTTCGGTTCAAACGGCGCGCCCGAGGGGGTAGTTTTTTACGCCCAAAGTTTGGGTTTTTTTAATTTTTTTAATTTTTCTTTTTTTTTTACCAAACTTTGGGCGTAAAAAACTACCCCCTCGGGCGCGCCGTTTGAACCGAAAATTTAAACCCCCCACTAAAATATACGGATCTAGGTGTAAAAAAAATTTCGTCGCCGACGGCCACCCGCGGGGCGCGGTTCTCGTGGTTCTCATAACTCGTGATGGTTCTCATTGAGCACGAAATTTTTTTTACACCTAGATCCGTATATTTTAGGACCGGGTGTAAATTTTCGGTTCAAACGGCGCGCCCGAGGGGGTAGCTTTTTACGCCCAAAGTTTGGTAAAAAAAAGAAAAATTAAAAAAATTAAAAAACCCAAACTTTGGGCGTAAAAAACTACCCCCTCGGGCGCGCCGTTTGAACCGAAAATTTACACCCGGTCCTAAAATATACGGATCTAGGTGTAAAAAAAATTTCGTGGTCAACGGCCACCCGCGGGTCGCGGTTCTCGTGGTTCTCATAACTCGTGGTGGTTCTCATTCTAGCGATCCCCTATATATATATATATATATATATATATATATATATATAGTAGAGGGTTCAAATGAGAAGAATTTTTTTGTAAGAAGAAAAAAAGAAGAAGTTTCAACCAATAAGAATGATTCATTTTACTTCATTTAATATTTGCATTTAATTTTAATATAAGGGTATATTGGTAAACTTACATAGATCCTTAATTTTTATTCTTCTCCTTTAATAACTAACTAAATTAAATTTGTAACTCGTTTTTTTAAAATATATAATTCTTTCAAATTAAAAAACAACTTAATTTAAAGTGTATAATAAATTACTGGTTTTGTATGATAAATTACGAGTTGTGTAGGATATATTTCAAGGTGTGTAGGATAAATTTCGACTGTGTCGGATAAAATTCTATAATGTGTAGGGTATATGTAGGAAAATTTTGATATGTGTAGGTTTTGTAGATTATATGTAGAATAATTAATGATCAGTTGACTAATTAATTAAAAAGAGAAAAATTAATGAGATGAGTTATAAATGAAATAGTATTTTACCAATATGTCTTTTCTTCTTTTTCTTCTTTCAATATTTTTCTTCTCATTTGATCATCCCCCTATTTATATAGAAAAAAGTATATCGTACACCATAATGTACGTTAACCTTGCTCTCTCTCTCTCTCTCTCTCTCTATATATATATATATATATATATATATATGATAAAAATCTGTTAGGAACCACCCTTTTATTTCGAGAACCGCGAGAAACAGTGTGAACACAACTTCACTTGCAACCACTAACGATCAGCGAAGAGGGGATCAAATGGATATTCTGATAGTGACGTTTCGCCCAATCATCTCCCATCATCCCTACTATAAATACTACACTTCATCAAATGTAAAATCATTTCATGCTCTGAATCCTAAGTTATAACTTACTCTCTCAAGAGCATACATTATTCTCACGCTGGAGCGTGATTACGAGAAGAACCGCAACCTCTCTTCTTGTAACGGGACTCACGGTGTTGTTCAGTTTTGTAGATAGATCCATCTAGAGAACTCATGATGATTGGGGCTTCTTACCTTATTGTATATTGTCTAATACACCTGATTAGATTAATGTTTCTTTATCGACGTCAGTTGTGGGACACGAATCCACGATCACATGTTTTTTTTTCAAATAGGAAACCACGTTTACATTTATTGCATGCATTTTCTACTAGACTTTAGGAACAAGTTGTAACTTAGCATATTTAGTTCTTGTCATGTTATGGAAACAAGATTATTAGAGAAAATGCACTAAAAATTCGTCTCCTGTTATTCATCTAATTCTTGAAGTCTAACCCACTCAACGGGTCTATTATTTTAGAGGTTGACCATTTCGAATTAATCTCTAACATTGAAGCTTTCGTTGAGTATTTGAGATGGTCAATATTCCAAATGATAGACCCATCAAATGAGTTAGGCTACAAGAATTTATATGAATTACAAGAGACGTTTTTTTGCTTTAATTTTCCGACGATCTATTTTACAAAACATGCAAAGTTACAACTTGTTACTAAAGTCTAAGAGAAAATGTATTCAATGTAAGGACTAACCCACTTGGTAGAGACATATTTCTTTTAAAATGGAAGACTAATTCATTATAAATTAGATCGTGTAGTGACTGAACTTGATTCATGGTTTGGGATCGTATTAGTATTGAACCAGGATTGCTAGATATGTCATTTAACAGATTTAATTTTGTGAGAAAATTGTTATATATATATTAGAGTATAGGACAGGGCGGAAATATAATGTAAGGAGCCGTAGCACGGGCTACGGCACAACCCCGTATTCGTAGTATTTTTTTTTATTTTATACAAAGGATACCCTTAAAAATACGAGGATACCCCTAACCAAATAATAGAATACTTGACATTACTAAAATCTCATTTTTTATAAGCCCAAACATCTTAAAACCCAAAAACTTATAGAATAATTAAGTCCGAATGATAAAATAAACCAAAATTAACAATAATAGAATTGAAAGGATACCCTGAATATAATTGATAAATTTAGCCCAAGACCCCAAAAAATATTATAATCGAAAGAGGCCCATTTTGATTTGTGATTGTGGGCTGCAATGGAAACCAAAGGTCGATTATATAGAACAGAAGCAAGCGATCTGAACACTCTTTATTGAGGTAACAACTAGTTTGATACAAAATATGTTGGGTTTAAATCCCTGTAACGGGTTTTCTATGTTTGACCCATTGAAGACAGTGACGTTTGCTGAGATGTATCCGGATGATTTTACTATATGACAACTGGCACAAAACCGGTAATTTCCGTACAGTTTAATTATTATTTAATATCTGCAATTATGTGCTTAAATGTCAACATTGTCTGATTACATGCTATACTTGTGAATTCATGCATCTTTTATACTTCAAATATTGTTTATTGCATTACTTCAAGCGTTGCGTCAGAAAGACTAGTCAACTCATCGGTAAGACACGCTGTGTCAGCAATCCTGCATAAACAATCAGATAATAGAATTAAGGCCTAAGAATAGGTCCAACATCTAAAATACATTAAAACCCAAGTGTGGATACCAGGGGTTAACATATAAACTTTCCGGAAGTTAAACTATGCACTAAAAGACACCCGAAATGCACTTTAAATGCAGAATTCAGCATAAATCAGCACTAATTCAGCTATAATCAGCTTTTAAACACATTAATATCATGTAGAATGTATGTTTTATTGTCCAAAATAACTTACGAAGTGTCGGGAATTAAAACTACCACAAAAGGTGCTTCATACTTAGTAAAACTGCGCAATTCAGCACTTTAACGAACCATAATGAACCGAACAACCGGACAATAACCGGGACATCAAAATTTGACTAGAAGTAATGTTTTTATCATATTAAACTAGTATAGATGCTAGAGCACCTTAAAAATCATAAAAACACCTAAACACACTTAAACATACTTAAACCTTACCGTTTGCAATTTAAACCTTCAACTTACCAAAAGTTACACTTTACCCCCCCCCCCCCCTCTCTCCTTGGAGGGTTGGGACAAGGGTCCCACATAAGGATTTTGTTTGATTTCATTTGATTTTATTTGATCTTATGTTGGGGAATATTCTAGCAAATATACCATTAAAAAGATTTGGAAGATTTATAAAAGCCTAAACTAATCACGCACTCACATTCACTTCATCTTCTTCCTTGTTTCTTCTTCTTTCTCACGGCTCAACCCACACACAAACACACTTCCATTTTCAAGCTCCTATCTCACAATCCAATCTTGCTAGGAGGTGTATGGAGGCCATTTAGGAAGGTGTATGGTGCTAGAACTTGAAGGACCACCTTGTGGAGCTTTTAACCTCTCATTTCCTTCCTTGATCTTCTTCTTCATTCTTGTGCCACTTCCCTATCCATTAGAGCTACTAATAAGCTTCTTGATCACTAATTTAATTCATGTTTATGTTATGTACAAGTTTCACCATCTAAACAACTTAACTTTTAAAGAAGAAAATAAGAAGATCTAACATATTTATGAAGAAATCAAGTGATTCCATGAAATTTTAGTGTATGTAATGAAGTTGTTGATGTTATATCTTGTGTTTATGTTTAGATCAAGTATGTTAAAGCTTAGATCTAACAAGTTTAAGCATGGATCTTGAAGGATCCATGGTTAAACTTGAAGATGAACATATGAAGCATAATGTGAACTTGAAATAAGAATTTCTATGTATAATCTTGTAATTTTGAAGTAATAAATTGTGTGTAGAACTAATTTTTGAAACTAAATCTCATGGAAAGTTAGTTAAAAAGTTAACATAAGGCTTGTTTATGAAAGATCTAAGGTTATTAAGCATGGATCTTGAAAGATCCATGATTAAACATGATGTTAAAAATAATGATCTTTCTAATAAACATAAAAGTGGTTTAGAACATGATTTACAAACTTTAAAGACCATTAAACTCATGGATGAGTTGGTTAATAAAATAAAGTTTCATAAAAAGTATGTTAAAATACTCAAGAACACTTATTTTTGGAAAGATCACCTTATGTTAAGTGTAGATCTAAAAGACTACACATTTTTAACAAGAATCAAGTTCACCATGATGTTTCATATGAAGAAATTAGTATATGTGGTTGATGATTGTTGTTGAAAATTGTTTTGATGTTGAAAAGAAAATAAACACATGTTTTGAAAACATGAAAAAACCTCCATTTTTAGGGGAAACTATGTTAAAATTTTTTTATAAAATTTTGACACTTAGAAAAATATAAGTTTGGTGAAACTTATTCCCTAAAAATTCACCTAAAAATATTTACCAAGGTTTCCCCAATTTTTGTGTAAAACTACAAGTCAAGAAGTGGTGATTTCTTCAAGTTAAAAATTAATATTAAGTATGTATACTTTTAGGGGAAAATATATATATATTTAGTGATCACTAAATTTTGTGCTAAATGTATATTTTGTGTATTATAGGTATTAGTGTATTAGGGACATGAAAATACATTAAATACTCCCAAGGAGTGTAAATACAAAATACACATACAAATACATGTGAATACATAAGAAAATATATTAGGAAAATATATTCCTTAACACATTAATAAACTTGGACAATATATGAGCATTTATGGGCTTAAAAATATATTTTTGGACAAATATATAACATATACCAAGTATTGGAATTTATACAAAAATCGGGTAGATATCAAGAATAACCATATATATTTTTTAAAGCATGACAAAATATATATATTTCATACAAGTCTTAAAAATATATTATTTTGAAGAAATATAATTCCGGAAAGTAATAAAAATCAAAGTATTGATTTTTGGTGAAAAATACAAAATACACAAGTATTTACATAAAATACAAAGTATGCTTTCCTAAGTATACTTGTACAAGAATTATATTGAAGATATTATTTCACAAAATACTTATATTTATTTTGGGAAAATAATATAAGTAATATACATAGTTAAAAAATAAATTATTTTTAACAACAAAGGACATATACATAAACAAAAGATGGTGACTTGTACTTGTGTGATACAAGTCTAGTGACTAACATTAATAGAACACATATAGGTCACGACGCTACCGGTGAAGTTTACGTCACAGGAAACGCAAAGTTGTGAGTTCATGTCCCCACTTTTAAACTTTTTCTTGTTTTCTAAACTTGGGGAAAATACATGTACTATGGTATGTTGAATACAAAACTAAGGAATGATACTATAGATCATGTGACGTATAGGGTGCCATAAGCACCATTAATCAGTTAAATACCAAGACCGCAGAACAAAAGGTTAGATCTAATGGGTTTCAGGCAACCACACTCTTGGCCACTCTTTTACCAAGCAGTGCTTTTGTGTCTCTAGTCGTGAATCGATAGTCGTGAATCGATAGTCGTGAATCGATAGTCATGAATCGACAACTAAAAATGCCTATGATTTGGATGCTTCCTATGTCGTTACACATGTTAATGGCCTAGCTAACCATTGGCGATCTCGTATTCCTTATATTTACATTTATACTTATTTCATATAATTACATACCATGTTTTCCATAACGAATGCTTAAATGTTTTCACAAATCTGCATGAATTCACGCCGACATTATGTTGACGATTTTCCAAAACTTACATGTATTTCAGGTAACTAAAGTGGATGTACGTGCAGTCTTACTCTTGCTCCGGGATGTCGTTTATGTTCTTAACTATGTTGTGTCAAGACTCCGATGCCTGTTTTTGTGGGAATTGGTTATTATATTCCATCCTGTGTGGGATATAAGAATCAAAACCTTGTCATGCGTCTTTAAATAAAGTTGTAAACTTTTCAGACAAAATGTTATCTTGTGATGTAGACACTTAACGTGTGTTATGTTTTTAATTATGTAATGTTATTGGCATTTGGAGTTATTTTACGAGCATGTAGTATGTTTACCAGTCGTATGCAATGAGAACCTTTCTGGATCACACCTCATGTTTCCGCCTTAGAAAGGGGTGTGACAGATTGGTATCAGAGCTGCGATTGTAGTGAACCAGGATTCCTTCTTGAGTCTAGACTACAATCTTTAGGATCCTCTCACGAAAACAATTTTTCAAAAGTTTTCATTGCATAAAACTTTCCACGACATCCACTACCTGGAACTGTTTTCAAAGAGTCGAGTAAGGACACTACGAGACTTAGGGTGCACTGGAGTAGCACTTGTCTTTGACTAAGAATTACTTGCAACTATGTGTATAATTATTTGTATATTAATTAGGTAATAATTAATATATATATATATATATATATATATATATATATACACTATGAATAAAATATCACAGGTACACATGTCTTCGTCTGAAAGCAGTGGCCTATCTGAAGGAAGTGAACCGATGAAGGATGCCTCCGACGACGAGATTTCTTCAGCACAGGAGAAGGTCAGACGTGAACACCTCTACCCCTCCATCCATGACTTCGAGACCGACCCTGAGATGATAACTGATATTCGTTAATTTACACATATTTTAGTCCCCCGTTTTACCCCTATTTTATGCGTTTTTGGCCGTAAAACCGTCGTTCGGATACTTATTTATCTACATTTATGTTTACAGGCCTAAAACAGCATACCAGACAAGATGATAGCGAAAACGAGGACTTTCCGGACAAAACGACGAAGCTGCGGACATTCTGTTAAGGAAACTGATCTGGGCCTGTGGCACGGTCGTTCCATCTGAAGAACGACCGTGCATCTCCGACAGTTAAAGATTTGTCCGGCATTGAACGAAGGTGCGACAAGGCGTGCAAGGCATTCACGATCAGCTCGGTGATGCACGGACGTGCCATCCGAAGAACGATCGTGCATCTACGATAATCCAGCCTTATCTCGGTGATGAACGCCCGGCCAACAGCTCGTGCAACAAGTAACCCGGAACTGAACGACCGTTCCACACGAAGAACGGTCGTGCGATATCGTATCCGGTCAAAGATCTGATGACGTATGTAGCATGGTGACCCATCCCTAATAATTGCATAAAGTGCACGGTCGTGCCATATGGAGAACGACCGTGCGACAGCGAAAATTATAAAAACAGAACAGAAACATTCTGTTCGACATTCTGGATTTTTGGAGAGCTTCTCAGGCGATTTTCAGGCTCCGGAGGCATTAGCTTTCACCCGGAATCAAGCCACATTGTCCCGTTTAGCTCGATTACTACCCGGATCCTTAGTCTAGTACTTGTTTATGGTTTGATTTTCTAATCTTTCCATGATTTTGTTAATCTTTCAAGTACTTAGATTATTGTTTATGTATTATTGTAGCCTTTGGGCAAAAACACAACAATCCCTTGCTAGATTATAACCATTAGTTTGTTAAACTTTGTTTGTAATGACACTTGAAGTATTTTCTATGATTATCTTTGATGATTAGTTTGCAACCTTTTTATTGATATTGATTTCTTGATTATAAGTAATTATGTTGGATGATTGATGCTTGGGTAGTTAAGATAGTTGAAAAATGAAGCTTAATTAATCTTGTATTAGTAAACTTTGAACTTGGTTAACTAGATTAGCTTGTTTAAATGTGGGCATCATGATACTAGAAATGGTTAGTGATTTAATAAAATGTAATTATTGTTAATCAAGAGAGCTTGCCGTCACGTAAGGACCTTAACGGGTTAGATGGTGTCGTTATAAATTCTTGCCATGATTTGTTAGCTTAGTTAGTAGTTTAGGCCAAAATTGCTATCTTGGTGAATTATTGTGCAAGATTTGTAAAATGAACTCGGTTGTGATTTAATCTAGTTTATCCTTGTCTCGGTGGTTGCATTGTGTTTATCGGTGTCGCTTTCCTTGTTTAAGTGAGGTTAGAATAATCCTAACGGCTGACTAACTTATTTTTAAGAGATTTTCATAGACATTTATCAATTGCACGTTAAAGAACAATTTTAGGTGGTTAAAGTGTGTTTATCGTTTTAACTTTCCGAATGATTGTCATGTTAGGATTCCCGAAAGGGATACTAATTGTCTTAAATTGGAATATTGACCGAATGCTTCTAGTGCCAAAACAGACTTAGTTGACATGTTGTGGTTGTGTATTAAGCAAGGCTTTTTATCTATTATCTATTATGTTTTTATTATGTATTTGTTTATGCTTACTTTAGTTTAATTAAAATCAAACAAAACCTATGCTTTTACCGGTAGTTTAGTGACAAAGGTCTAGTACCATTTCTCCGCCCATTTCCGTGGATCGATACTTGGTTCTTACCGATACTTTATTACATATATGACGGGGTACACTTGCCTCTTTCGTGTGTGTTTGTTAAAGTAATAATCACTTTTATAAATTTAAAACCCAATCGTGTGTAAATTCATTGTAAAATTATGTATATATACGCACACGTCAAGTTTTTGGCGCCGTTGCCGGGGAAATGGAGAGTTTTAGGAACGACCCGAGTCATTTAGTTATCGGTGTATATACTTGTTTATATTTGTGTATAATTTCTTGATTATTTATTTGTTTATTTATTTGTTAATATTTCTTGTTTTTATTCGATTTATTCATTTTTGCGTTATTTTTGTTTCATTTATTTATTTGATCCGGATTTATTTATTCACTTATTCTTTGGGTTTTCGGCACCCTAAAGCCATTTTTGAATTAGTCGATTCATTTATTTATTGTGTTGAATTTTTATAAAATTTCGGGCCCATTTTCGGATTTTTATAAAATTTTCAGCCCATTTCTAATAATTTTCTGCTTCTATTCAGCATAAAAAAAACAGCATTATTTAATTAATAAAATATTCACCGTGTCAAATTTTCGTTTGCAGGTTAATGTTCTCGACCCCCGCTCCAGAACTTGTTGAACCGTCAGACGTGCCCGAACGTGATCTTAGGAGACTTCTACGCGCGAAAGGTTGGGCTACTGCTCGCCAGTGGTGGGCCGGAGTCGGTGGTACCTGCTGAAGCCGAGGGCTCAGGAGGAAACATAATCATGGCAGACGATGAGCGACCGTTGAATGAGTCTAATCAGCCTGGAGCGACAGGCCTGGAGCCGAGTATCCTTAGACCTACTATAGATGCACCTAATTTTGAAATTAAATCTAGTATAATTAATATGGTGCAGAATTCGGTGCAGTTCGACGGACGCGAACATGAGGATCCTGGACGACATATTGCGGCTTTTCTCGAAGTGTGTTCCACGTTTAAGATGAGGGATGTTTCGGAGGATGCCGTTCGGTTAAGGTTGTTCCCTTTCTCACTGCGTGACAAAGCCAGAACGTGGCTTATGTCACTGCCAGCTGGGTCCATCAGGACCTGGAATGGGTTGGCGGAGCTATTTATGAAAAAGTACTTTCCACCCGAGAAGACAACCAAGTTAAGGAACCGAGTGGTGACCTTTCGTCAGGATGAGGGGGAGTCGTTGCATGCAGCTTGGGAGAGATTCAAGGATCTGTTACTTGATGTTCCACATCATCGCTTCACCAAGAGACAGCTAGTCTTGACATTCTATCAGGGGCTTAGCTACAATATGCAGGAGCGATTAGATATGAATTCAGGAGGCGATTTGGGGAGAAAGACGCCCAATGAGGCTTACGATATCATTGAAAAGGCTGCGTTGAAGTCTAGCTCTCGCCGCGAAGGAGATATAAGTCGGGCTACATCATCATCATCAGGATCCCGCGTAGGAGTGCATGCTGTAGACGACTATACGGCCATTACTGCACAAATCTCGGCTCTCGCATCGAGATTCGACAGGTCCCAGATGATTGCGCATGCGGGCTCGGGTTGTGACCAGTGTGGAGTGTCACACGAGCCTGGGGCATGTTTTCAGGGAGTCGGATACGAGGGCCACGAAGAGGTAGATTTCGTGAGTAACCAAGTGAGGCCGCAGAACAACCCTTACAGTAACACCTATAATCCCGGTTAGAGAAATCACCCAAATCTTGGGTGGCGTGCGAACACAGGCAATCAAAATCCTTTGGGATTCACTCCGCGCGCTCCAGCGCAACAGGGTCAGGGCCAGGGTCAGCAGTTCCAGCAGTACAACCAATCCTATCAGCAGCGTTCATACCCGCATCAGAATCAGGGCTCTGGGAGTAGTTCCCAGCAGCAGGCCCCTCAGTCTAGTTCTAAGCTGGAAGATATGATGGCCCAGCTTCTTACTAGCTCCTCGAGCACGAATCAGTTAGCTGAAAAACGCTACCAGCAGAGCGAGGATCGTTTTCTCTCTCATGAGGGAGAAATGAGGAGCCACAAGGCCTCGATTCAGAACATAGAGAATCAGGTTGGTCAGCTGGCACAGATGATGTCAAAGAGACCCAAGGGTGGTCTCCCGGGTAATACCGAACCTAACCCGGGCCCGCACAGAGATGTGAATGCGGTGATGACCAGGAGTGGAAAACCTACCGGACCCGTCGTATCGGACTCACCACCGATCACTGAAGCGGTCCCGACCGACACACCGGATGAGGTGCATGCCAGGCTACGCCCAGCAAGTACAGCACAAGTCCAGGAGCCGGTCACAGGTTACACGCCTCCAGTGCCTTATCCAGGAAGGTTGAAGAAGCAGAAGATGGATGAACAAAACGGTAAGTTTCTCGAAATGTTTAAACAATTGCATATAAACATACCGTTTGTTGAAGCTTTGGCACAAATGCCAAAGTATGCGAAGTTTCTGAAAGACATCCTCTCAAACAAGCAAAAACTCGAGGACATGTCTTGTGTGGTTATGAATGAAAGCTGCTCTGCTATTCTCCAGAATCGCCTGCCTACAAAAATGGGAGATCCAGGCAGTTTCACGCTTCCTTGCCTCATTGGCAATCTGTCTGTCAGTAATGCGTTAGCAGATCTAGGAGTGAGTATAAACCTTATGCCCTATAAGGTTTTTACAAAGTTGGATCTAGGTGAGCCGTCACCTACGAGGATGAGTATTCGACTTGCGGATCGTTCTGTCAAGTATCCACGCGGGTTTGTAGAAAATATGCTTGTTAAGATTGACAAGTTTGTGTTTCCCGTGGATTTTGTTATCCTGGACATGGATGAGGACTCGAGAGAGTGCCTCTGATACTCGGACGCCCGTTTTTGAATACCGCCCGGATGATTGTGGACGTGGCGGCGGGCCAAATCACACTCCGAGTAGATGATGAGCATGTGACGTTTGACATTAAACGTTCTATGCAGCATCCTCAGAGTCAGGACGACGCGCTCTATTATGTTGACATCGTCGACACTTATGTGAGCACGCATTTCCAGGGTACGATCGAGGAGATAGATTCGGACACACATCTGTTGTGTGAGGACTTAGATGGTATTACGCAGGAGGGCCACTACTTAGAGCAGCCAGTCTATCAGATTGGTGATGATGGTCCCTAGAGTCCGGATCGTTTCACAGAAATTGATCGAGCAAGTGAAGTGAAGTCGAAGCCTTCAGTGGAAGATCCTCCTACCTTGGAGCTTAAAGAGCTCCCACCGCACCTAGAGTACGCATTTCTGGATGAGGAGTGTCATTTGCCTGTCATTATTTCATCTGGTATGGCAGGAGAGGAAAAGAGCAGACTGCTTAATGTGTTGAAACTTCATAAGAAAGCAATCGCCTGGAAAATCATGGACAAAAAAGGAATAAATCCCTCCTTCTGTACACATAAAATTCTTATGGAGGATCAGTTCAAGCCGTGTGCACAGCACCAGAGGCGACTGAACCCAAACATGCAAGAGGTCGTTAAAAAGTAAGTGATTAAGTTGTTAGATGCTGGTATGAACTATCCCATTTCCGACTCTGTTTGGGTCAGTCCTGTGCAGGTAGTGCCCAAAAAGGGGGGCATGACTGTGGTCACGAACGATAGGAATGAGCTCATTCCAACCAGGACGGTCACTGGATGGCGGGTTTGCATCTATTATCGCAAACTCAACGACGCCACCCGCAAGGACCACTTCCCGCTTCCATTCATTGATCAAATGTTGGAGCGTCTGTCAGGGAAGTCATATTATTGTTTTCTGGATGGGTTCTCTGGTTACTTTCAAATCCCTATCGCTCCTGAGGACCAGGAGAAGACCACATTTACCTGTCCTTTTGGTACATTCGCCTACCGGCGTATGCCATTTGGGCTGTGTAATGCGCCGGCCACTTTCCAGCGATGTATGGTTGCTATTTTCCATGACATGATCGAGGATTCCATGGAGGTTTTCATGGACGACTTTTCGGTTTTTGGGGATTCCTTTGATCAATGTCTGGAAAATTTGAAAAAGATGCTTAAGAGGTGTGAGGAGACAAATCTCGTCCTGAACTGGGAGAAATGCCACTTCATGGTGAAGGAGGGCATAGTTCTGGGACACAAAATTTCTCACGTGGGCATGGAAGTCGATCCTGCTAAAGTCGACGTTATATCACGACTTCCGCCCCTACCTCTGTTAGAGCTATACGGAGCTTTCTCGGTCATGCCGGGTTCTATCGGCGATTCATCAAAGATTTTTCAAAAATCGGCAGACCCATGACTCGTTTGTTAGAGAAAGATGCTCCGTTCGTGTTTGGAGATGATTGCTTGAGGGTTTTTGACCTCCTCAAGCAGAAGTTAATTGAGGCCCCTATTTTAGTCGCACCGGACTGGAGTCTGCCATTTGAAATCATGTGCGACGCGAGTGATTACGCTATAGGGGCCGTTCTGGGTCAAAAGAAGGAAAAGCACTTCCATCCGATTTATTATGCGAGCAAAACTCTTCACGACGCTCAAGAGCATTACACCACGACTGAAAAAGAGCTCTTGGCGGTCGTTTTCGCATTCGATAAATTTAGATCGTATTTAGTGCTTTCGAAAACCGTTGTATACACTGATCATGCAGCCATTAGATACCTCTTCAGCAAACATGACGCTAAACCGCGTCTAATCAGATAGATCCTGTTGCTGCAAGAGTTTGATATTGAGATACAAGATAAAAAGGGTGCTTTGAATGTAGCGGCCGACCATCTGTCTCGGTTAGAACACGGAGACATCAAGGATTCGCGTTGGGATTCAATCAATGACAAGTTCCCACACGAATCTTTGATGAGTGTTGAGATATGTGATGAGTCGCCATGGTTCGCTGACTTTGCGAACTACCTTGCTTGTAGAATTCTGATTAAAGGGTTGACTCATCAGCAAAAGAGGAAATTCTTTTCAGATCTAAAGCACTACATATGGGAGGACCCTTTCTTGTTCAAAGTGGGTGCTGATCAGGTGATTAGAAGATGTGTATCAGGGTCTGAGGCGACCGACATTCTGCGCCAGTGTCATGAGGGACCTACCGGAGGCCACCACGGAGCCAACTTCAGCGCGAAGAAGGTGTTGGATTCCGGGTTTTACTGGCCGACCATTTTCCGTGACGCGCAGAGTTGGGTGAAAGCGTGCGATGCTTGTCAGAGGGCGACGAACATATCGGCACGCAACGAAATGCCCCAGAACTGGATACAGGTATGTGAAGTCTTTGATGTTTGGGGGATAGACTTCATGGGACCATTTCCCCCCTCACGTGGAAACAAGTACATACTCGTGGCTGTTGACTATGTATCAAAGTGGACGGAGGCGCAAACCTTACCCAGTAACGACGCCAGAGTAGTTGTGAGGTTCCTTAAGAGTTTGTTTGCCCGATTTGGCGCTCCGAAAGCGCTCATTAGTGACCGAGGGACTCATTTTTGTAATACACAGCTTGAAAAGGCTTTGTCCCGATACGGTGTGCATCATCGTTTATCCACGCCCTATCATCCGCAGACAAGCGGGCAGGTGGAGGTCACGAACCGTGGGCTTAAGCGCATCCTTGAGCGGTCTGTTGGAGCAAACCGCAAGGAGTGGTCGGACAAACTTGAGGATGCATTGTGGGCATTCCGTACAGCTTATAAGACCCCTATAGGGACCACCCCCTTTAGGTTGGTATACGGAAAGGCATGCCATTTACCGGTGGAGTTGGAGCACAAGGCTATGTGGGCTTTAAAAACCGCGAATTTGGACCTAAAAACCGAGGTGAAGCCCGGTTTCTCCAAATTCATGAATTGGAAGAATTGCGGCACCATGCCTATGAGAGCTCCGTACTCTACAAATAGCACACGAAGAAACTTCACGACAAACGCTTGAAGGACCATAAAGAATTCCAAGCGGGTGATCTTGTTCTTCTATACAATTCAAGGCTGCGCTTATTTCCTGGGAAGCTTCATTCACGCTGGACAGGACCATACACGGTTAAGGAAGTATTTCCGTATGGTACTGTTGCAGTAGAGAACGCGGATGGCGTTACATTCAAGGTAAATGGTCACCGGTTGAAGTTGTACGTTGCCGGGCCGATAGAGTCGGCGGTGGAGGTGATTGAACTCCAAACCCCGCACACATCATAAGTGTGGGGAGGAGAGAGTCTACGCTACTGACTTGCGGATCAAAAATGTAGCAAGAGCGTATTTTGCGCTTTAGGGGTAGTTTCGTCCTTTTAGTTATTTTTCTAGTTTTAGCTTTGAGTCTTGCTATCGACTCGTCGACAACAAATTAGCATGAGTCTATGCTGCTGACTCGCCGACAAAAATGCAGCAGGAGCGTCTTTGGCGCTATAAGGGTAAAATAGTCCTTTTTTGTATTTTTGTAGTTTTAGCGTAATTTAGGTTAGTTAGGTAGTTTACGTTAGTTAGCTTAGTTTTCATACGTGCCGAGCGAAGGTTCTGTATTACAATATTGTTAGAACAGTTGGTGTGTCGAAAAAACGGCGAAAAACGGCCGAAACAGCTGCTGGAAATAGCTTCTGCGGAAAATTCTGTATCTGCACCTAATGCACGACCGTTCCTCGGGTCGCACGACCGTGCGATTCCGAGCAAGCCGGAACGGTTAGTAACACCCTCGGTGCATGTCCGAGAAGAAGCTGCTGGGTTTGAGCGACGTCGGTGACGCACGACCGTTCCATAGGTCGAACGACCGTGCGTCAGGCTGAGGGCAATTTTGTCATTTTGCACAGTATATATATCCTCATCTGCTGCAAACTCCCTCATTCGCGAACCCTAGTCGCTGCAGGCCGTTCCAAAGCGATTCTTCATCATATCGCATGATTTTTCGCACGATCTCACACCCTTCTTCGCACGGTACGTTCCTAGTTGTAGTTTTCTTGTTTTCTTGCTTTCTAGGTTGGATTTCTTCTGATTTTTCAAGGAATTTTTAGGGTTCTCTTCATAAACAAATCGAAACCCTAACCCTTGTTGAATCGAAGTATCGTGAACACCCGGTTGATTTTCAGACCCCTGTTGGCCCAATACTTTTTGAAATTTTGCAAAGATCAGATTGTTCTAAGTACAGGGGTCAAAAATCTAAAGACACGGAGTCGCACGGTCGTTCCTCGTGTGGAACGGTCGTGCCTCGCCGGCTTGTTCACGATATCTTCTGGGCTTGATCTGTTAGTTCTCGGAGACGCACGAACGTGCGTCTCGAAGAACGACCGTGCCATTTGCCCAGTTCAGTTAGACAGTTTCTTCATAATTTGCTGCTCAGCTGTTTTCAATTCAATTTTCTCCTGTTTCTGTCTTTCTAACAATGTTCCCCATTACAGATGAACCATCTCTTCCTACAGTTTGACCCCAACATTGAGAAAGAAGCTTTGTGCATACCGAAGCGCGATGCATTGTGAGCGAGACGGGGGCAGTTTGGAGTCCCCCGATGGTTAGATTGGGAAGTCATGCGTGAACTCAATCAGTATGATCGACTGGACGGCATGATGACTCGCACGCTTGCAAATTTGGTCGGTTGCAACCGACCCGTTTACCGGGAGTTGACAATTGAATTCTTCGCATCGTATGCTTATGAAAGGCCGGTTGCACATACAGAGCCCGATTTCCGCTACAGGGAGCGGGTAACCTTCAGGTTATGTAGACGGTGGCATACATGGTCGGTGGGTCGTTTGGGAAGAAGACTTGGGATTTATACTAGGGACGACATGGATGATCCCGACGTCTTCAACGATCAGTTCAACTTCCCTAATGATGCAGCGCGGGATGCATTTTGGGCAGAAAATGCCGTTGGGGACCCCTACAACCCGAGGATGTCAAAGGCCTCGCGACTCCGAGACCCTCTGGTGCGAGTGATGCACCATGTATTTAGCCATTCGATATGCGGTCGCATGGACAGCGGTGGTAACTGTCCAACTCCTGATTTGCTCTTTTTATATGCGTTGGTTGACAAAGCACCAATCAACCTAGCCGCTCGAATGGCTGAGTACTTCGTCAAGTGTTCGGGGCGGACCCCGAATAGTGAGATACATGGCGGTTCGTATGTAACCGAAATAGCGTACAATGAGCGCTATATGACGCCGGGGGTGCTTCGGGGTCTCACGTTGATTACCGAGGGGGTTCATGTCGATATCCGGTCGCTGAAGTTCATGGGGGGTGATTGCTGAGCTTGATAGGGGAGATAGGTTGAGGGGATTGAATAACGAGGTCTGGGACCCGTTGCCTCTAGCTGAGGAGGAACATGAGGAGGAAGAGGAGGATGTTGAGATGGGAGAGCAGCACCAGCCACCGACACCACCACACTCGCCGCAGCACCATGCATTTCATCAGCATGAGGACTGGCCCACATTCTACCAGCAGTTCCAGGATATGCGTGTGACGCAGGAGCAGCATGGTACCTACTTTGACCAGATCAGATCTAGCCAGGACGAGATTCGAGCCAGTCAGGCAGAGCTTCGGGCCACACATGACCAGCTTCAGCATCGCCAGGATACTCTATACCAGCGGGTCAGTGAGGGGTTTTCTTATCTTTTCGGAGAGATGCATCACGCATACCCCGACTACTTTCAGCACCCTCCGCAGTTCCCACCGTGGAACCCCCTTGGCTATGGCGATCAGGGCCCATCTGGCACGAGACATGATGATGATGATGATGAGTAGTTGGCGGTGGTGATAGCATTTGGTGGTGTTTTATCTTTCGGTACTTTATTTTTATTTGGGTGTTTATTTTGACTATTATTTAAAACACCCTGGTTATGTATTTCAGACAATTTCCTTTATGTTCTGTTTGGATTTTAGTATTTATGTATATTATGGTTGTTTGTGATTTTTCTGTTTCTGTTATATTTTGGGTGCACATGTGACATACTGACAGGTTTTAGCTATCGGATCTTGGACCGGAGCACGTACCAGATACAGCTTCGGAAGTCTCGTGGCACCAACATCATCTTGAGGGGAGTATTTTTTATCCCTTTCTCTATATTTCGGGTCTCTTTTTGGGGACAATGCGAAGTTCAAGTGTGGGGAGGGGGTTAACTTTGTTAACTTAGCTTTGTTTGTCCTCTAAAAAAAACAGAAAATCAGAAAAATCATTTAAAAATACTTGTGTTTTGTATATATGTTGGTAAATAAACCGGTTGGTTGTGTTTTAGAAAACTTCGGACTTGATAAAAACTCGACAAGCAAAATATTTTTGAAAAAGGAAACCGGAAAGCGTGACAAACAAAGAAAGACTTGCATGATAGTTTTCACACTTTTACCCATTCCTTCCGTTACGTGAGCATATTTGAGCCTTGATTGTTATATATTTGTTCATTTCGGATATAGGAGTGAGCCGGATGTTATGTGCAATTTAGAACTTGTCACTAGTATGCTTGTTAAGACCATGAACTTGTAAATTTGTGTAAAAGTGATAGAGGCACTTAGATTACCCCTTTGTTGTGTACATTGTTCTTTGTGTTGTGCTTCCCGTTCACCTTATATTACCCTTTAGGATTAACCATGTCGAGCCTTCCCGTTCACCTTTGTTTACCCACATTATCGCCCACTTAACCAAATTTAGCCTTTTTATGTTTTTAAACCTTTTTAGTGTTGAAACTCGGTTAAAATAATAGTTTAACTAGCTTGTTATTGTTTATATTTCATTGTATAGTTTGTTTCAAAAAAAAAAAAAAAAAAAAAAACAAAACAAAACAGAAAATAAAACACCCTAAAATAGGGTGAAGTTGATAGAAATCGAGCAATTTTGAATGCTTAAATGTTAAAATTTCGTTGATAAGCTCGATTGCGCTTTAGTCGCCTTTTTAAGGCGTTTGTATGTATAGTTGTATTATTGTCTTGCTAGTTAAACGCTATTACCGAGTTTTAACCATTTTCGCCACTTTAAATGTCCACTTCCATACCCTTCGCCCAAGCCTAATGTTATAACCCGTAAAGACCTCTTGATTTACACTTATTTGCATGTTAGTTGGTGGAGACGAGATCTTATGACGAGCTTATGATATTGCACATTTCATTGACTAGGCGTTGAGTGTTTACGCATACACATTTTATGTATGTTTCATAAATAAAACCGAGTGTGTGTGAACATTGTGAGTTGTGTGAAGATTAACATGTGAGTCAATTAAATGTTTTGTCACGGCTTTTTGGTTGTCGCTTTTTAATTGCATATGCTTGTTGGGTTTGAGTCTTTTGATGTTGTCTTTCGACAAACCGGCTAACCGTTTATATTAGTTTTCAATAAAATAGTGTGTAAATTATCGTTCTTGTTTGTTTATGTCTTTTATTGCTTTTTAGTTTAGCTTGCTTTAGGACAAGCAAGGTTCAAGTGTGGGGAGATTTGATATTCGTTAATTTACACATATTTTAGTCCCCCGTTTTACCCCTATTTTATGCGTTTTTGGCCGTAAAACCGTCGTTCGGATACTTATTTATCTACATTTATGTTTACAGGCCTAAAACAGCATACCAGACAAGATGATAGCGAAAACGAGGACTTTCCGGACAAAACGACGAAGCTGCGGACATTTTGTTAAGGAAACTGATCTGGGCCTGTGGCACGGTCGTTCCATCTGAAGAACGACCGTGCATCTCCGACAGTTAAAGATTTGTCCGGCATTGAACGAAGGTGTGAAAAGGCGTGCAAGGCATTTACGATCAGCTCGGTGATGCACGGACGTGCCATCCGAAGAACGATCGTGCATCTACGATAATCCAGCCTGATCTCGGTGATGAACGCCCGGCCAACAGCTCGTGCAACAAGTAACCCGGAACTGAACGACCGTTCCACACGAAGAACGGTCGTGCGATATCGTATCCGGTCAAAGATCTGATGACGTATGCAGCATGGTGACCCATCCCTAATAATTGCATAAAGTGCACGGTCGTGCCATATGGAGAACGACCGTGCGACAGCGAAAATTATAAAAACAGAACAGAAACATTCTGTTCGACATTCTGGATTTTTGGAGAGCTTCTCAGGCGATTTTCAGGCTCCGGAGGCATTAGCTTTTACCCGGAATCAAGCCACATTGTCCCGTTTAGCTCGATTACTACCCGGATCCTTAGTCTAGTACTTGTTTATGGTTTGATTTTCTAATCTTTCCATGATTTTGTTAATCTTTCAAGTACTTAGATTATTGTTTATGTATTATTGTAGCCTTTGGGCAAAAACACAACAATCCCTTGCTAGATTATAACCATTAGTTTGTTAAACTTTGTTTGTAATGACACTTGAAGTATTTTCTATGATTATCTTTGATGATTAGTTTGCAACCTTGTTATTGATATTGATTTCTTGATTATAAGTAATTATGTTGGATGATTGATGCTTGGTTAGTTAAGATAGTTGAAAAATGAAGCTTAATTATTCTTGTATTAGTAAACTTTGAACTTGGTTAACTAGATTAGCTTGGTTTAAATGTGGGCATCATGATACTAGAAATGGTTAGTGATTTAATAAAATGTAATTATTGTTAATCAAGAGAGCTTGCCGTCACGTAAGGACCTTAACGGGTTAGATGGTGTTGTTATAAATTCTTGCCATGATTTGTTAGCTTAGTTAGTAGTTTAGGCCAAAATTGCTATCTTGTTGAATTATTGTGCAAGATTTGTAAAATGAACTCGGTTGTGATTTAATCTAGTTTATGCTTGTCTCGGTGGTTGCATTGTGTTTATCGGTGTCGCTTTCCTTGTTTAAGTGAGGTTAGAATAATCCTAACGGCTGACTAACTTATTTTTAAGAGATTTTCATAGACATTTATCAATTGCACGTTAAAGAACAATTTTAGGTGGTTAAAGTGTGTTTATCGTTTTAACTTTCTGAATGATTGTCATGTTAGGATTCCCGAAAGGGATACTAATTGTCTTAAATTGGAATATTGACCGAATGCTTCTAGTGCCAAAACAGACTTAGTTGACATGCTGTGGTTGTGTATTAAGCAAGGCTTTTTATCTATTATCTATTATGTTTTTATTATGTATTTGTTTATGCTTACTTTAGTTTAATTAAAATCAAACAAAACCTATGCTTTTACCGGTAGTTTAGTGACAAAGGTCTAGTACTATTTCTCCGCCCATTTCCGTGGATCGATACTTGGTTCTTACCGATACTTTATTACATATATGACGGGGTACACTTGCCTCTTTCGTGTGTGTTTTAATGTTAAAGTAATAATCACTTTTATAAATTTAAAACCCAATCGTGTGTAAATTCATTGTAAAATTATGTATATATACGCACACGTCAATAACCGACGATGATGATCTCGACGATGTCTTAGCTTTACCTTTACCCCTCCATGACCAGCTCTCCATTGGGACTACAGAGCACCTCGTTGAGCCTTTTCCCATCCATGCTATTCCTTTTGCCGCCATCCCTGCTGAGGGCTGGCCTTTCGTTGATGATCTGGATTATAGTGTGGCCTCTCCTGTTGTGCCCATTGCCGATATCCTTTCCGATTCTGACCTTGAGTCTGATGCCGATTCCTTCAATTCAGTGATGGAGTAGTGTATTTTGGGTATGAAGACTGCAACCGAGCTTGGGTACAACCTGAAGACAAGAACCGCCAATGTGAAGAAATATATTTGGTCTTTTATATGTATTAAACTTGTACTATGGGGTGATGTAACCCTAATGCATCTTGTTTTCTTCGTAAGCAATGATGTAACAAGTTGTCCTGATATGTATAAAGACTCGGTGAATATCTTATGACGCAGGAATATTTATCTATTTATGCATGCTTGTTGTTGTATGAATTGATTTATATGTGGGCGGATGGTTTGATATTGCTTATGTGTATAACAACTCTAAACCGACACCCTCATAAATTTCCTGACACCCTAATATATTTTAAAGTACCCCTATATGTCCTAAAATACACCCCATATGAGAAAACGGACCCCGAATACCTTAAATATTATTAAATTTAATTACAATTCTGATTTTTGGATTGAGGCGGGCCGCGTAAACCCCACCCCAATCCTTACGCGGGCCGCGAGAGGCCCAAGATGTGGCGCAGCCCGGTGTGGCCACGTGGCCCAACACCCGGCTAGTCTAGTCGATGACCCAGCCAAGCTACGCGTTGACCAGGGTTTGACGCAGGCCGCATAGACCCTTGTCTACATTTACGCGGGCCACGTAAAAGTTGAAGTGAGGCCCTATATAAGCAGGCATCGGGTCTTCAGTTGAAATCGGTCAAAATTGTCTTTCTTTCTCTCAAATCTACGTAGTATACATTATACACGGGTATTATACCCCCTAAATAGCGAAGTTCTGCTCCGTTTTAAGTATTATAACCCCTGGATACGTATTAGATACGCTGCTCGATTGATCTAGGGTTCCGTAACGGCTGTCGTGGTTCTGCCTGACGTAGTCGTTGGAATGCCGTCTCGGGGAGGGTATTACTAATGTTAAAATGGGTTATTATACTAACGTGTGTGCATTTGTGTAAATTATAGATAATTCCCAAGGAACCCTTACAGAAAATCTAAGACAACAATGTGAGTTTATCCAATTTTGTTAACCTTTTTGTGAATTGTTTTTACAAAACCTCACTTAATTAATTATATATTAAGCAGCTATGGAGTATTTGTAAGAATACAATTATCATGAGTATGTTGGGATTTTGTATACAAAATTTGTTACCACCTGGTCAAGGAGTAACATGTCCACAAGTCGGGTCTGACAGTACCATGGATGTTAATTGATATAACTTGGAAACAAATATAATTGCGAGATCGCGCTCAATACTATACAATTGGTTTTATTTAAACTTGATTAAATTGGGATTCACTCACCAGTATTTCCCACTGACAAATGTTGTTAAAACGCGTTTCAGGTTACAAACTGTGAAAGCCAAATAGAAACCAGTTGGACAGCACTAAAGGCTTGGAAAAGTGACAATAAAGTTACCTAAAAAGAAATAGATGTTTTTCTTAAATAAAATAGGACTTATTCCTATGAAAATGTGTGTATTGCAAACTTGGGTTTTATCCCATGTGTTTAATATTATGAAAATGTGGTATTTTACTCAGATCAGATATTTCCTAACTACGGTCCTGAGGAAAATTTCGCTGCCAAATTAGACAATACGCGATACCACCGAAACTGGCTCGCGGCCGCCCGTTCCCTGGGATTTGGGATCAGGGGTTGCGACAGAAGGTGGTATCAGAGCTAAGCCACTGATTCAGGCACAGAAGTGTTCTGCTGACATCAAAATTCAATCTGTTAGGAAATAAATTACGGGAATACGTGCATAAATGTATTTTCTTGTTATGTGTTATTTGACTATTTGTTAATTTACAGTATGAGCGACCAAGGACCATCTGACGCGTACCGTCAATTGTCTGGTTCGCCTAGAAGCGAAGGCACCTCCTCTTCTCAGCCTGCCCTCTCAGGGTACTCTGCTGATACGGAAGAAGGAATCTTTGTGCTTAAGGCTCAGTCAGAAGATCCATTTCCTCAGAAAAAGAGGCGATGGTTCAGTAGAGAGGCACACGAGCGTAGAAAACGTATGAAAAAGTTACAAGACCAGAAAGCACTAGCAGCAGCCAAGAGAGAAACAGATGCCTATGCCCAGGACATGATCAATATGGGAATAGCCAATATCCACATCCTAGCAACCACTACAGCCGACCCTAATCTGGAGCAAATGATAGCACCCCAACCACAGCCACCAATCCCTGACCAACCGATGGAGATAGAAAACCCTGAAAACCAAGTAGAGATGCATGATTTCAACCCGGAGGAAATACCTAGGGTACCAGCACCAAACCCCTTAGACCCAAATTACGACCCCTGGTGGGATGACGTTAGGGACAATGTGCAACGCTACCCGATACATGAAGACATGCCCATGCCAAACATAGGAGCCTACCCAGGTTTGGATCCTTTAGATCCCTATTACCACGATGAATACATTAGGGAGATTTTAGAAGATCCTTACCGATTCCAGGCACCTACACCCCCATATCAAGAACCCGCACCCCAGATTCCGAACCCAGTCCTAGAACCTGAACCCCCAATGAGTGCAGAAAACGTACAAGAACTTAGGACATTTGGTGAGGAAATTTTAGAAAGTAGTGAACGAATGAGACAGGTGGGAGAGCGACTCGTCTGGAAGTATGACGAGCGCAATATGGATTTTTGGATGAATCCATATCCGTAAATGTGATGGTGGAAACGGTAATAGTAATAATAATAATAATAAAATAAAATATGTGTGTACGGATGCCTACTATTATTTATTTCAGTTGGTATTGTAATTTTTATTTAAGTACTGGTATGTAATAGATGCATAGTATATGAATAGAGTAAAGTCGCAATGATCGACGCTTTTGACTAAAAATGCGTGTCATGTGATTTGTTATATTAAATATTACTTTGTGATATTAATATCTGGTAAATGTTTAAAATTCAGATGGCCGACGAATGAAATCAAGGAAATCTGAATAATGATAACCAGAGTAACATTAACTTGGTTAATGAGAATCCGAGCATCGATAACAATGGAAACCAAATGGATAATAGTGATATCCAACACGTAGTGGCACAAGGAATTATAGATGCAATGCCATTTATTCTTCAAACTGTTAAGGATGCTGATAATAAAAGTAAACATAGCAGTAAGCGACCAATTGAACCAGAACACAGCGTAAACAATGGACCTGTACTTCAAGCGCCCATTCCCAAAAGAAGAAGAACCATGCCTTATGGTTGTTCTTATAAAGAATTCTGGTCCTGCAAACCAATAGAATTCTCGGGTAATGAAGGACCCATTGCAGCTCTACACTGGATAGAAAAGACTGAGGCTGTTTTAAAAATAAGCAAGTGTGCTGAAGAAGATAAGATAATGTTTGCTTCTAACCTGTTTAAGAACTCAGCCTTAGAATGGTGGAACACTATCCTCCAGTCAAGAGGAGGTGATAAGGTTTATAATATGGAATGGGAGGAATTTAAAAATATGGTAGAAAGGAAATTCTGCCCTCCCAATGAAAAGGAACAGATAGCAAATAAGTTTCTGAACTTAAGAATGACTGGGGTAGATAGTAAGGGTTATACTACTACATTCTTTGAATATGCTAGAATCGTACCAACCCTTGCATCACCTGAACCGGTATTGATCTCCCGATACATCTGGGGATTAATTGGAGAGATTAGACATGTAGTCAAGGCAGCTAAACCCCAAACCATAGAAGAAGGTGTAGAATTAGCAAACACCTTGACAGCTGAGCTAATCCGTACTAGAGAAGAAGACCAGAGGAGAAACCTAACCCAAAGGCTTACTCAAGAATTCCGTTCTGGGAATTTCAATCGTAGGAATATAGGTTCTACCTCTGCACCATAGTGTAAGGCCTGCAAGAAGAAGCATTCGGCAAAATGCTTCGCTCACTGCAATTTCTGCAAGGCACCCGGACACAAGGAAGAAGATTGTAGAAGAAAATCCAGTAATGGATTGTGCTTCAACTGTGGAGAAAAAGGTCATATCAAGCCGAACTGTCCGAAATTGGCTCCAGTTGCGAACAATAAGAACACTAAAAATGCTAGAGCATTCGTTCTGACTGCAGATGAAGCCAAGATGGTTCCAGATGTCATAACCGGTACGTTTTTAGTTAATGATGTTTTTTCTAAAGTATTATTTGACTCTGGTGCAAACCAAAGTTTTATTAACACTTCATTTTGCAAACTTTTTAATTAGTCATTAACTAAACTACCACAAGAATGTCTAGTAGAGACAACAAATGAAGAAACGGTTAGGATTTCTGAAATCTTGCAGGGAGCAAGAATAGAATTTTTAAACCAAAAGTTTATGGCTAATCTTTACCCAATGAATCTGGCAGGATTTGATGTCGTTTTAGGAATGGATTGGTTAATAACTAACAAAGCCAGTATTTTATGTGATCAAAAGTCAATTCAAGTAAATTCACCAAAGGGTGAAAAGATCACAATTAAAGGTGATAAACCATCTAGATCCACGATATTCATCTCTGTGATGAAAACTGCAAGCTATATAAGAAAAGGATCTATAGTGTATTTGATTTCCATAATCACTAACACTAAAGGAAAGGAATTAAAAGACATTCCAGTAGTATCTCAGTTTTCAGATGTATTTCCGGAGGAATTACTAGGACTACCGCCGGACAGAGAGTTTAATTTAGAATTCATCTACTACCAGGAACAACACCGATTGCCAAAGCACCCTACCGTTTGGCACCAGCCGAAATGCAGGAACTAAAGAAATAGTTAGACGAATTGTTGGAAAAAGGATTAATACAGCCAAGCTCGTCGCCGTGGGGAGCACCGATTTTATTTGTTAAAAAGAAGGACGGATCAATGCGTATGTGCATTGATTACTGTGAATTAAACAAGGTCACGATTTAGAATTGGTACCCATTACCGAGAATCGATGATCTGTTCGACCAATTGCAAGGAGCTCGATTTTTCTCTAAAATCGATTTAAGATCAGGATATCATCAATTAAAGGTACAGGAAGAGGACATTCCTAAAACCGCATTTAGAACAAGGTATGGTCATTATGAATTTACTGTCATGCCATTTAGTTTAACCAATGCCCCAGCCGCATTTATGGACATGATGAACCGAATATGTAAACCATATTTGGATAAATTCATAATTGTCTTTATAGATGATATTCTAATTTACTCCAAAAGTAAAGAGGAACATGCAAAGCATTTGCACGCACTTTTAAGTCTATTAAGAAAGGAAAAGCTTTATGCTAAATTTTCAAAGTGCTAGTTTTGGTTAGAACAAGTACAGTTTCTTGGACATTTAGTTAATCATGAAGGAATTCATGTGGATCCAACAAAGATCGAGGCGATTACCAAATGGAAAACCCCTGAGTCACCAACCGAGGTTAGAAGTTTCTTAGGATTGGCCGGTTATTATAGAAGGTTTATTCTAGATTTCTCTAGAATAGCCATTCCTTTAACTAAGTTAACTTGTAAGTCCATTAAGTTTGAATGGGGACCAAAACAAGAAGAAGCATTTAGAATTCTTAAGCAAAGATTAACCCATACACCCATACTAGCGTTACCAGAGGGAACTGAAGACTTTGTAGTCTATTGTGACACTTCCAAACTAGGTTATGGATGTGTGTTGATGCAACGTCAAAAGGTTATAGCTTACGCCTCTAGACAACTTAAGAATCATGAAGAGAATTATTCAACCCATGATCTAGAATTAGGAGCTATAATTTTTGCCCTTAAGATCTGGAGACATTACCTTTATGGTAGTAAGTTTACCATATTCACAGATCATAAAAGTTTAAGATATGTTTTTAGGCAAAAAGAATTGAATATGAGACAAAGACGTTGGATGGAAATGCTTAGTGATTATGATTGTGATATCCAGTATCATGAAGGAAAAGCAAATGTAGTGGCAGCTGCTTTAAGCCGAAAGTATCATGAAAAGCCAAACCGGGTACGTTCTCTTAAATTAAATCTACAAGTAGATTTAAATGATCAGATAAGAGAAGCACAAAAATCAGTAATCAAGGATGATTCTGAAAAGCTAAAAGGTATGATTAAAGAATTAGAACAAGGAACAGATGAAATTTGGAGATTCCATGAAAAGAGAATGTGGATACCTAAATTAGGAAACCTACGTCATCGTATATTAGAAGAAGCCCATAAATCTAAGTATACGATGCACCCAGGAAGTGATAAAATGTACCAGGATTTAAGAAAGAATTTCTGGTGGATAGGAATGAAAAAGGACATAGCAGCCTATGTTTCTAAATGTTTAACATGTTCACAAGTTAAAGCTGAACACCAGAAACCCTCAGGTCTGTTGCAACAGTTAGAAATGCTAGTGTGGAAATGGGAATTGATAACAATGGATTTTGTTACTAAATTACCTAAAACAAGGAAAGGTAATGATACAATCTGGATGATTGTAGATAGGCTAACCAAGTCAGCTCATTTTCTACCAATGAAGGAAACTTTCATCATGGAACAGTTAGCTAAATTATATGTAAATGAAATAGTTTCATTACATGGAATACCTCTATCAATTGTGTCTGACAGATATAGTCGTTTTACCTCTCATTTTTGGTCAAGTTTCCAAAAAGCAATGGGAACCAAGTTAAATCTAAGCACCGCTTATCATCCGCTTATCATCCTCAAACGGACGGACAAAGCGGAAGGACGATTCAGACAATGGAAGATATGCTTAGAGCTTGTGTAATTGATTTCGGGGGTAATTGGGACGATCACTTACCTTTAATAGAATTTTGTTTTAATAATAGTTATCACACAAGTATCAATGCTGCACCATTCGAAGCACTTTATGGACGAAAGTGCCGAACCCCAGTCTGTTGGGCAGAAATTGGGGAAAAGCAACTATCTGGACCTGAGATAGTGCAGGAAACAACTGACAAGATCATTCAAGTCAAGGAACGACTGAAAACAGCACGTGATCGACAAAAGAGCTATGCTAATAACCGACGCAAACCATTGGAATTTCAAGTAGGAGATAAAGTATTGTTAAAAGTCTATCCTTGGAAAGGAGTGGTAAGATTCATCAAAAGGGGAAAGCTAAGTCCTAGGTATGTTGGACCTTTTGAGATTATTAGAAGAATAGGACCTGTAGCCTATCAGCTACAACTGCCAGAGGAAATGGCAGGAATACATGATGTATTTCATGTATCAAATCTCAAAAAGTGTTTAGCTGATGAATCACTAGTAGTACCTCTTAAGGATATAGAGGTAAATGAACAACTCAAGTTCATAGAAAGGCCTCTACAGATTGAAGACAGGAAAGTCAAGAACCTCAAGCATAAGAGACTAGTTCTGGTCAAAGTGAAGTGGGACTCCAAAAGAGGACCTGAGTATACATGGGAGCTTGAATCTGAAATGCAAAGAAAATATCCTCACTTATTCCAGTAGATCTCGAGAACGAGCTCTAAAACAAGATGGGGAGGATATAACAACTCTAAACTAACACCCTCATAAATTTTCTGACACCCTAATATATTTTAAAGTATCCCTATATGTCCTAAAATACACCCCATACGAGAAAACGGACCCCGAATACCTTAAATATTATTAAATTTAATTAAAATTCTGATTTTTGGATTGAGGCGGGGCGCGTAAACCCCACCCCAATCCTTACGTGGGCCGCGAGAGGCCCAAGATGTGGCGCAGCCCGGTGTGGCCACGTGGCCCAACACCCGGCAAGTCTAGTTGATGACCCAGCCAAGCTACACGTTGACCAGGGTTTGACGCGGGCCGCGTAGACCCTTTTCTACATTTATGCGGGCCGCGTAAAAGTTGAAGTGAGGCCCTATATAAGCAGGCATCGGGTCTTCAGTTGAAATCGTTCAAAATTGTCTTTCTTTCTCTCAAATCTACGTAGTATACATTATACACGGGTATTATACCCTCTAAATAGCGAAGTTCTGCTCCGTTGTAAGTATTATAACCCCTGGATACGTATTAGATACGCTGCCCGATTGATCTAGGGTTCCGTAACGGCTGTCGTGGTTCTGCCTGACGTAGTCGTTTGAATGCCGTCTCGGGGAGGGTATTACTAATGTTAAAATGGGTTATTATACTAACGCGTGTGTATTTGTGTAAATTATAGATAATTCCCAAGGAACCCTTACAGAAAATCTAAGACAGCAATGTGAGTTTATCCGTTTTTGTTAACCTTTTTGTGAATTGTTTTTACAAAACCTCACTTAATTAATTATATATTAAGCAGTTATTGAGTATTTGTAAGAATACAATTATCATGAGTATGTTGGGGTTTTGTATACAAAATTTGTTACCACCTGGTCAAGGAGTAACATGTCCACACGTCGGGTCTGACAGTACCACATATGTTAATTGATATAACTTGGAAACAAATATAATTGCGAGATCGCCCTCAATACTGTACAATGGGTTTTATTTAAACCTGATTAAATTGGGATTCACTCACCAGTATTTCCCACTGACAAATGTTTTTAAAACGCGTTTCAGGTAACAAACTGTGAAAGCCAAATAGAAGCCAGCTGGACAGCACTGAAGGCTTGGAAAAGTGGCAATAAAGTTACCTAAAAAGAAATAGATGTTTTTCTTAAATAAAATAGGACTTATTCCTATGAAAATGTGTGTATTGCAAACTTGGGTTTTATCCCATGTGTTTAATATTATGAAAATGTGGTATTTTACTCTGATCAGATATTTCCTAACTACGTTCCTGATGAAAAATTTCGCTGCCAAATTAGACAATACGCGATACCACCGAAACTGGCTCGCGGCCGCCCGTTCCCTGGGATTTGGGATCGGGGGTTGCGACAATGTGTATGTTTATACATATATGTACTACCACTGTCTTGTGTGATGATATCAAAAAAATGTCTAACTCTGTGTGTTGTGTTTTGGAAGAACATGGCACCCAGGAGAGCTGTGAACGCTCGTGATCAACCTCCTCCTCCTCCGATGCCGAGGACTGCTGAGGAACTGAACTCCCTGCTGGAAGAAAGAATCTCCGAAGCTATCGCCCAGTACGAGGCGAACCGTACTGAACACAGTGGAGGACCAAGCAATACTAGACGTAACGGACATGGAGATTCATCTGGAGGAAACATAACTCAAGGTAACCTTAAGCTGATTTGCTAAAAAGATGATGAAATATATGAACGGTCTTTGATTCATTGTTTCATTAATTTCTCACGTGTGAATTGGTTGGATCATTTCCAGGTTGCACCTTCAAGCAGTTCTCGAATGCAAGCCACTGAACTACGACGGCACTGGAAGTGCAGTGGCTTTTGTGCGCTGGACGGAGAAGACTGATTCCACTATCCGCGTGAGCAAGTGTACCGCGGACCAGCAAGTCACTTTTGTTACTGGGTTGTTTGTTGATGAAGCTTTCACTTGGTGGAATTTGCAAGTCCAAACTCTGGGAGATGATGTTGCGTATGGTATGACTTGGGACGAGTTGAAAGAAAGAATGAGAGAGAAGTATTGCTGTCGTGCTGAACTCCAAAGATTGGAGACTGAGTTCTGGAACTTGTCCATGGAAGGTGCGGACATTGTTGGTTATACTCGAAGGTTCCATGATCTGTCAAGAGTGATCCCCTATATGGTGACTCCCGAATTTAAGCGCATTGAGCGCTACATCTAGAGATTGGCTCCGGAATTTCGCAGCATGGTAACTTCGGCTAAACGTACAACGATCACTCAGGCTGTAACTCTGGCTGTCAGCCTTACTGAAGATGCTGTCCGTATGAAGAAGTTATCGCTGAACCCAACAGAGAAGACTGAGACGCATGCTGAGTAGTCTGGTGACAAGAAGAGGAAGCATTCGAGCCTGAATCAAGCGACACATAATAACAAGGGTTCCAGCAATAAGAAGCGTGACCCCAACCCGCCTAAGGAGGCGAAAGCCCTTGCAGCTATGAATGAAGCCCCTGCCAGAGGATACCAGGGCACTCTGCCCAAATGCAATCAGTGCAAGCGTCACCATGAAGGAGTTTCTCGCATCCCAAAATGTGACAAGTGTGGAAAACTGGGTCACTGCACTGAGAACTGTTGGGGAAAAGGAAATGGAGGTGGTAACAGAAACGGGAATGGAAACCGAAACGGTGCTGGTAATGGGAATGGTAATGGAAACGGCAATGGTAATGGTAACCGGAATGGCAATGGAGCTGGGCAAAACCAAGGATGCTTTGGATGTGGAAGCAAAGATCATTTCAAGAAAGATTGCCCATGGGAGAACAATGCTCAGGCTCGAGCATTTGTGATTGGAGTAGGGAACGCACGCGAGGACCCTAACGTGGTCACCGATACGTTTCTCGTTAATAATCACTTTGCATCCATACTATTTGACACTGGTGCCGATTATAGTTTCATGTCTGTGGAATTTAAGCGTATGCTTGGAATAGAATCGAGTAGATTAGATATTCCTTATTCCATAGAACTAGCCGATGGTAAACTTGTTGAATCAGGTGAAGTTGTTAGGGGTTGTACGTTAGAACTTGTTGAGCGAAGCTTTAGTATCGACCTCTTACCTGTTCAATTGGGTAGCTTCGATGTGGTGGTCGGAATGGACTAGCTGTCCAAGAATAAGGCTGAAGTTGTGTGCCACGAGAAAATCATTCGCATCCCTCTTGCGAATGATGAAGCTCTCATCATGCATGGAGAGAAACGAGACACGCCTCTGTGAATCATCAATTGCATGAAAGCGCAAAAGTGCTTGAGGAAAGGATGTGTTGCATTCCTGGCGAACGTTGTAGATAAGAAGGCTGAGGAGCCGAAACTCGAAGACATTCCTGTGGTGAAGGAATTTCCTGACGTTTTTCCCGAAGACTTGCCAGGACTATCTCCGCAAAGACAAGTCGAATTCCATATTGACTTGGTTCCAGGCGCCGCTCCTGTGGCCAAGGCACCATATCGACTTGCGACATCCGAGATGCAAGAATTATCTACACAACTCCAGGAGTTGTTGGATAAAGGATTCATAAGGCCGAGCTTCTCGCCTTGGGGAGCTCCAGTGTTGTTCGTGAAGAAGAAGGATGGAACATTGCGGATGTGTATCGATTATAGAGAACTGAATAAGCTCACTCTCAAAAATCGGTATCCACTACCGAGGATTGACGACTTATTCGATCAATTGCAAGGATCGAGCTACTACTCCAAGATCGACCTTCGATCTGGATACCATCAGCTAAGGATCCAAGAAGAAAGCATACCGAAGACTGCATTCAGGACGCGTTATGGGCATTACGAGTTCCTTGTGATGCCATTTGGATTGACGAACGCGCCAACAGTATTTATGGATCTGATGAATCGTGTTTGAAAACAATATCTCAATAAATTCGTGATTGTATTTATCGATGATATTCTGATTTATTCACGAACGAAAGAAGAGCACGAGCAACACCTCAGGACCATTCTGGAACTACTGAAGAAAGAGAAACTTTATGCAAAGTTCTCAAAGTGCGAATTCTGGATTCGCAAAGTACAGTTCCTTGGTCATGTTGTGAACGAGAAGTGTATTCATGTAGACCCAGCCAAGATAGAAGCGATAAAGAATTGGGAAGCCCCCAAAACGCCGAATGAAGTTCGATAATTCTTGGGACTAGCGGGGTACTACCGCCGATTTATCGAGAATTTCTCCAAGATAGCCCAACCGTTGACTTCCCTTACGCAGAAGGACAAGAAGTACGACTGGGGTGATAAACAGGAAGAAGCCTTTCAACTTCTCAAAAGCAAGCTATGCGATGCACCAATACTATCTTTACCCGAAGGCACTGAGGACTTCGTGGTATACTGTGATGCCTCGCGTCAAGGATTGGGTTGCGTGCTCATGCAACGCCAAAAAGTCATCGCTTACGCTTCAAGACAGTTGAAAGTTCATGAGAAGAATTACACCACACACGACCTGGAGCTTGGCGCGGTGGTATTCGCCTTGAAGATCTGGCGACATTATTTGTATGGTACTCGATGTACAATCTTCACTGATCACAAAAGCTTGCAGCACATATTCGATCAGAAGGAATTGAATATGCATCAGCGACGGTGGGTTGAGCTGCTAAACGATTATGATTGTGAGATTAAGTACCATCCTGGAAAAGCAAACGCAGTAGCAGACGCTCTAAGTCAAAAGGAAAGGGTAAGACCCTAAGAGTTCGAGCATTGGAAATGACTATTCGAACGAATCTCACTGCGCGCATTCATGACGCCCAACAAGAAGCCCTTAAGAAGGAAAATCGTAGAGCTGAATATCTCCGAGGTATGGAGAAGAAATTGGTGCCAAACGAAGAGGGGACCTTATCCTTTATCGGGCGTATTTGGGTTCCGCTCTATGGCGGTATTCGAGAAGTCATCTTTGATGAAGCTCACAAATCGAGATACTCGATCCACCCAGGATCGGACAAGATGTATCAAGACTTGAAAGCGATGTTTCTGTCTACGTTGGAAAGTGTAGGTCCCCTATTCGTATGGATCTTTCACAGAATTGTCTTTCCAATCAAGAGTGCGGAATCCTCTTGATCAGAATATACCAGAAACAAGTAGAAGAACAGCAATCAGCAATCACTTTCAAACTGGTCTTTATTGATTATCAATCTTAACGAATTACAATCAATCAAGACTACAAATTCGTCCAAACCCTAAAGCTCTCACGAATTCTCTCTCTAAAACTGTTTTGGCTGATTAACCTAAACCCTAAAGCCTAACCTTGTATATATAACACAAGGTTACTACTTGGGCTTGGTTAAACATCATGGACTGCGAATTGGACAAGCCCAATTCGCCCCCACACACCCAATTCATTGGGTTTGGTTAGCCCAAACATTACAACTAACTATTACAAAGCTAAACCCGCTAACTGTTTATCGTTTAACTAATTACAAGATATCCAAAGACCAAATCTAAGCTGTTGTCACAAACATGCACCAACAAACTCCCCCTTGACAATAGCTTCATAAAATAACTTTGTCTTCAGTCATCTTGCAATCTTCATGTAGTCTAGCACTGTCTTTGGTCTTTGGATAGCTTCAGCTTCAATAGCTTCTGTCAGCAACAGACTCCCCCTAAGCTGATGCATCCAATCACCAAATCTTCAAAAACTTTAGCGTTTGAGTAAACTCCAGTTCAGCATTTGTATAGCAATCTTCAAACTCTTCAACTTTGTCTGCAATGTAGAAAGGAGGTTCTACCATGCATCCAATCAAACTCTCATCTTCACAGCAACTCAGCAACACAACAACTTCTCAGCAACATACTACTTCAATCTGTATACTATAAAACAAACATCTCGAGAAACCATAAGAATTTTTCAACATAAGTTAAACAAATTATTATTATTCAAGAGATTTGTAAAACTGCATAACAGATTAAGCATTTCCCAATTTATCACCAACACGCAAAACTTTTTAATCACACACCCTATAACCCGCATGATTTAAAATTTTGAACTCACTTTCCAACACTGTCTCCCCCTATCAGTAACAATTCCTCCAAGAATAACAGTTTTCCGTACGTTAAGAATTTTAAAACAGAAAAAGACACTATTTTTGTATTTTTGTATTTTCTGAAAGCAAATAAATACGAAAAGCAATAAACACTCTATTTTTGTGAGAATCACTGGTAAGAAGATCATATCAGCACAATCAAACTGTTTCACACAATTATATAATTCTTTATTTAATTTTTCGTGAAAAGCAGTTCAAGACGATTACCAGTATGTTTGTCCACTTAAACAAAATGCATGAACATTTCAAGTACCATTACCATATGATACGTTAAGGTAATTTTAATTACTGATATACTAGTGTGTCCCACTTCAGGATATACCCCCACGATCAAGGTATGCACAAAGATTCATCGTAGTAGGTGAGTATACTGAATTCATCCTTTAAGATATTCTGAAAATGTCTCGGTCTGCATATAATCTGTTTTATCATGTTTTAATTGCTTAACAATGAACACCCAAATACATCCTAATCAAATCCTGGAAATATAAACAACACACTCTATCATGCAAGTATCTTCCCTACCACATATTTCACAAGTCCAATCCAGATTTCTGAAATCTTAACTGGGAATAGGTTGAGAAGAGAACAGAATAGATCTTTAGGAGAGATGGTACAATATACAGATCAAACGAGTTTTCTCAGTTTGATATAGGTTTATTGGGTTTCATTTGGGCACTTGAGGGCCTCTTTCGGGTGTATTAGATCTATAGCGCGACAACGTATAGCTAGGTCAGCATGTATCTGGATGCAGCAGAAGCTGTCGTTGCCTAGCACCTCCAGGTCAGCATATATCTGGATGCAGCAGAGGAGGTACACGACTTTTTTCAGAGAAGATTTCAGAATCAGATCAAAATTGTGTGTATCGGGACAACATACAGACATTCAAATAGAAATGTGCTAATTCCAAGTGACTTTCTTTCCTGAGGTCATGTACAATTTTAGTTCTGAACAGAAAGACAGTCAAGATATCCCCAGATGAAATAACAGTATAAAGACCCAAAACTTCAGATTTTGGCAATCTATCAACGCAAGATTTAAGGTCATTAAACCATACACCACTGATGTGTTCCCCACTCATACACAGTTGTATTTAGGTTTATATCACATTGGTAAGTTGATTATTTCATGCTTTTTGCCTACTGGTACATCATATAATGAAGTTGCTATCACACTTAAGCAATTTAATTTCATTTTCAGTGTGACAGTCTAACTTGCTGATGTACTATCATTTCTTCTTTTTCACACAGTGAGAACTCATTTTGTATTTTCTATTTTTTTTATATTTTTTAATTTTTCAATTTTTTTTTATTTTTGATTTTTAAGAAAAACAGTAAACTATTTACAAAAATTCTTATGAAAAACTAGTTATTCAGGATTCCTCATCCCGTTGAGTTCGACTAAGTGTTCAAAGCCAGCCCTGTCAAAAGCTTTAGTATAAAGATCTGCCAGGTTATCTTCGGTGTCGACTCGATGTAATTCAATTAGTCGTTTTTCAGCACAATCCCGTATAAAATGATGACGTATGTCAATATGTTTTGTGCGACTGTGTTTCACGGGATTATTAGTTATTGAAATTGTGGCATTATTGTCTATCATAATAGGAGTACGAGTGAAATCCAAACCGTAATCGCGCATCTGCTGTTGTATCCAGAGAACCTGAGAGCAGCAGCTACCCGCAGCAATATATTCAGCTTCACACGTAGATGTAGACACACAGGATTGCTTCTTGCATTGCAAGACACGATCCTGCCTCCCAAGAACTGACAACCACCTGTTGTAGACTTTTTGTTCGACTTGCATCCTCCAAAGTCTGAGTCAGTGTAAGCGACAAAATTCAAATCACTATCAGCTGGATACCACAACCCAAGTTTAGGTTTCCCCTTCAAGTAACGAAGAATACGCTTCACTGCTTTCATGTGTGACTCTTTTGGATTCGCCTGATATCTGGCACACAAGCATACTGCAAACATAATGTCAGGTCTTGAAGCAGTCAAGTACATTAGAGAACCAATCATCGCCCTGTATTGAGTAGGATTAACGTCTTCAGTATTTTCATGATCTGGGCCAAGATTGTGATTTTCACAAATGGGTGTGTTGAAAGTAGAGCAATCATTCATTTTGAACCGACTCAAAATGTCATACACATACTTTGTTTGATGAATAAACATCCCATCCTCCTTCTGTTCAACTTGTAATCCCAGAAAGTAAGACAGCTCACCCATAGCACTCATTTCGAACTTGCTCTTCATCACCTGCTCGAACTCTTTACACATATCTTCATTAGATGACCCAAAGATGATGTCATCCACGTACACCTGTACTAGCAGAAAATCTTCCTTCTTCCTCTTGATGAACAGTGTACTGTCAATCTGACCTCTTTCAAAACCATTCTTGATCAGATGTGTAGACAGTGTCTCGTACCACGCCCTGGGAGCTTGATGTAACCCATACAAAGCCTTATCAAGTTTGTACACTCGATCTGGATAGTCTGGATCAACGAACCCATCTGGTTGTGAGACATACACCACTTCTTGGACTTTCCCGTAAAGAAACGCACTCTTCACGTCTAGTTGGTAAACTTTGAAGCCCTTGAATGTTGCGAAAGCTAGAAACAAACGAATTGCCTCCAACCTTGCCACTGGTGCAAACACTTCATTGTAATCAATCCCTTCTTGCTGATTGAAACCTTTTACCACCAATCGAGCCTTGTTTCGCGTCACTATCCCTCTGTCATCCTTCTTGCACTTAAACACCCATTTAGTGCCTATCTCTCTTTCACCTTTAGGAAGATCAACCAACTCCCAAACCTTCAACTTAGCAAACTGGGCCAATTCCTCTTGCATAGCTTCAACCCATGAATTGTCTTTAAGAGCCATATGAATGTTCTTCGGCTCCTCTTGGGAAATAAAACAGCTATACAGGCACTCATTCACAATCCCAGTCTTCTCAATCGAAACAAATAAACCAGAGTTCGCTGCTATGCTTCTTCTCGTCTGAACACCTGCAGTAGGATCTCCAAGTATCATGTCAACTGGATGATCTCTATTTGCTCGTGTAGAAGCAACAGTATCAACTTCAAGATTATCACCCAGGTTTGATCCAACTTCCCCTTGAATGTTCTGATCCGCAAATGGATTAATGAAATCCTCCCCCTCAATGGGTTCAGAGTCACTATCACTTGAATCAGGATCAGCAGCACCATGAGAAGTTTCTGCAGCATCTGTCATATCAACATTCGATCTAGGCATGAACTCGCCTTCATCGTCTCCACCAATCATTGTTTGAATCAACTGAGAATCATCTGCATTTGGAAACTCAGGAATATTAAATGACTTAAAAGTGCTTTCATAATCATATAATATAGCAGGACCACTCGTTGATTGTTGAGGTTTGTATGAAGTAATTTCAACATTAAAGACAACCTCAATTTTACCAGTTTTTAGATTAAAAACCCTTTTATTCGGTGCGCCAGGTACATAACCTAGAGAGTAGCCTTCGTCAGCCACCTCACCGAATTTTTGTTTTACGCACAATGGTGCAGGGTAATCCAAATGGTTCAAAGCCTTCTAAGTTTGGTTTCTTGTTAAACATTAATTCATGACATGTTTTGTTAAAACGTTTAACAGTCAAAACTTTGTTTAGGACGTAGCAAGCTGTATTCACAGCTTCTCCCCAGAAAAGAACTGGTAGCTTTGAATCTGAGAGCATCGTCCTAGCGGCTTCAATCAACGTCCTGTTTTTCCTCTCAGCAACTCCATTTTGTTGAGGTGTATAAGGAGCAGAATATTGATGTTCAATTCCTTTTCGAAGACAGTAGAGATCCAGAAATCGATTCTTGAACTCTGTGCCATTATCACTCCTTATCCTCTTGATCTTTGCATCATGGACATTTTCCAATTTCGTAAAAAGATCTATCAGCATCTCCGCTGTCTCATCTTTTGTACCTAAAAAGAAAACCCATGAATAACGTGAGTAATCATCAGTGACAACTAAACAATAGTACTTTCCACCTATGCTCCTCACGTTCACTGGACCGAATAAATCCATGTGAAGTAATTCATAAGGGGCATCTATGGAATTTACTGTTTTAGACTTATGAGGTTTCTTGTGTTGTTTTCCCTTTTGACATGGAAGACATTTATCTTCCACGTGAAACCTCTGCATTGGAACCCCTTTCACTAGCTCATTTTTAACAAGGTAATTCATTTTTCGATAGTGAATATGGGCCATGCGTCTGTGCCACAACATCGATTCAGCTTCAGATGCTTTTGATAGTAAACACGCCACCACGGCAGTTGGATCCTTAACACCCATGTCCATGACATAAGTGTCATTTCTCCTTGGCGCTCGCATCACTATCCAATCGTCCGGAATCTTCAAACCTGGTTTCAACACTAATGCTTCATTCTTGGTAAAATGGACCGAGTGACCCTTGTCGCAGACTTGTGACACGCTCATCAGATTGTGTTTAAGCTGCTCCACATAGTTCACTTTGTCCAGTGTGATCTTCCCATTGGTCACTTTTCCTCGTCCTGTAATTCTACCACCTTTAGCACCCGCAAAATTCACTTTTCCACCATCATAATCTTCAAATTCAGTTAACAATCTCGCATCCCCCGTCATGTGCCTGGAGCAGCCACTATCAACATACCATAAGTTGATAATCCTCCTTAGCAGCTCCTGCACACACCAACCAAGAAATTAGTTAGATTGGGGGACCCAAGCCTTAATGGTCTTGGGTCGTCCAAATTCACCAACTACTGGAACATCCATCCAATATCCATTACTCCTAACTGGAGTCTTGGATCTCAGACCTGTTGATGTAATTTGATTTTGATTTCCATAAGGTCTCTGGTCCTGAGGGTTCCTATATACATTTGGACTATATGACCTTTGGAAATTTTGATTCTGATATCTCGAATTTTGATTCCAAGAAGCTTGATTGTTATAATTTCTAAAGCCATTGTTATAAAAATTTCGACAACCATTATTTTGGTATCGATTTTGATATTGACCTTGACTTCTGAAATTATTTGAATATCCATTAAAATTGTTCATTCTAGGTGAACTGCTTCTAGGTCTTTCATATATGCCTGATGGAGATCTAGGCTGAAATCTTTGTTGATTTCTTTGAAAACGAGGAACTTGTGGAGTTCCTTTTTCAGCCTTATCTACACCAACTGCAACATTTTTTGGTTGCTTAGGAGCAGATTTCTTTGGAGAATTTGATCCTTTCTCCTCACTATCACCTATCTTCTCAGGTAATTTCCCTCTCTGTTTTTCACTAAGTTTTGCTTCACTCTTTTTGTTAGGACAACAACTAGCTACATGTCCCTTGGTGTGACATTTGAAGCACGATAACCTTTTCAAAGACTTCTTAGCTGGAGTCTCTGAGGTAGATCCCTTATCAGATGGTGATGATCCCTTGGATGAACCTTGTTCAGTTTGCTTGGATTCAAATTTTTCTTTGTTTTTAATTTTAGCAAACTCTACATTAGATTCATTTTTAATAACAGCGGTTTTGTTTTTCATGTCACTACCTTGAACAAAATTAATCTTTTTAACAAAAGCTTGATTTTTATTCTTAGGCGGTGAATTTTTCTTTTTAAAAGGTTCCCTGTTATTGTTCTTCTTATCATCATCTCTCTCAGATCCATCACCTTGACTTGATGTGGATGCGAAACTACTAGGTGTAGATGCCATAAAGTCTGCTAGCTCATTTTCACTAGGCAAGAATGAATAGTCATGACTAAGAGGAGGTGGAACTTCATTAAAGCCTTGGAAGCCCACACTTGTCTTGTCATTACTCTTCTTTAACCCACCCATCATGTGTTTCATTACAAAAGATGAATCTCTGAATTGACCTAATTTCTTTTCAAGTTCAACAATTTTGAGTTGTGCATCTCACAACTCTTTGCATTTTTCAGAAATCTCTTTTGTTTTCTCAGCCATCATGTCATGAGCTAAGTCAATGACTTGAAGTTTTTCATTTAATTTGCAAGTTAAAGCTTCAATTTCAGCTTCACAACCTTTTATTTTCTTCAAGTATGACGATTCATTTCTTTTAACAAAAAAATTTGCTTCTTTTATGTTAGACATCTCACATACCAGACTTTGGTTTTGTGTTGTCAACCTGGCAACCTCACCCTGTAGTTCACGACATCTCAAACATACTGAATTAGATTGTACCTCTTTCTCATGAACTTCTGAGGTTTCATCAGCAGCAACCTGTTCAGCTTCACTCTCTTTCTCTGCTTCATCATTCTCCACTTGAGCTTCAGCATTTTTCACTTCAGATTCAGCATCACTCACAGTAGTTCCAGCCTCATCAACTGGCACTATCTCTGCCATGAATGCCTGAGTGGCACTCTCATTCCCCTGATATCGCTTTTGTAATGCATCCCACATATCCTTTGAATTATTGTACTTTTTGAAGGTATGCTTGATGCTATCAGGTAAGGACATTTTAATTGCAGCCAATGCTCTCTTTTCAGCGTCATACTTCCTTTTATCATCCTCTTTCATGTTTACATAGTCTGTTCTACGTTGTCTGCCCTCATAATCATGTGTAGGGTTTATGTACCCATCTTCAATACATATCCACATACGTGCATCTTGAGATTCAATGAAGGATTTGAAGCTTGCCTTCCATTTAAGATAATTCTCTACCTTCATCATCTTAGGTGCATTCAATTTTGTTATGTTCGACATTTTAACGCAAACAGACTGGTAAAACCGTACAAAATATCTCCGAAAACAGTGGTTTCCAAATTACACCTTTAGAATCGTCTCGAAAAGACAAATCCAATGATATCTAATGTCGAAAACCGAAATCGGGATTTTCCAGGAATTCAAGGAATTCAACGGTCCAAACGGCTCCAAACGGCTAAAAATCCAAGGAATTCAACGGTCCAAACGGCTCTGTCTAACGAGCTACGGATCAATTCCTATTTGCAAAACACTGAAATTTTATCGACGCTTGCCAACAAAAATTCCACCACTTAATTTCGCTGGTTCTGAGTTAATTTCGCTGGACAAGTTAATTTCGCTGGTCTCAGTTATATGTTCAATTTCGCTGATTAAGTTCAAAGGTTTGCAGTACAAATTCGCTGATCAAGTTCGCTGGTCAAATTCGCTGTGTATTTTCGCTATTACGACGACTAGTGAAGTCGCTGAAACCGTGATGATTTCGCTGTGGACAATCACACGGTTACCAAAGTCGCCTTTGGATTTAACGTCGCCGATAAATATGCTGGTCTCACTTAATTTCGCTGGTCTCCCAAATTCGCTGGTTCTGAAAATTGGAAACTTAATCTTTCCGAAATTCTGAAGATTCTCCAACACAAATCTGCAAAATCAAAACAGCAAATCAGCAAGCTTTTTACGAAATTCTTATGAACTTAATGAAGAACACGAAGAACAGCTTTCGAATCTTCAAGAAATTCAGCCAAAAACTCTTCCAGAATCAACCAAAACTTTCCAGAAATCCTGCAAAACACCAAACAAACAAACCAGAAGATCAAAACAGCCAAAAATCAGTAAATCAGTAAATCAGCCAAAAATCCGAAAATTTTATCAAACCAACAAAAAATTCGAAAATTTTAAAAACCCTAATTTTTCAAAAATTTCGAAAACTCCCTGTTTCTGCCAAGAACAATTCTGAACCGAGCCTTCAAGAGCCTAATGGCTCTGATACCAATTGTAGGTCCCCTATTCGTATGGATCTTTCACAGAATTGTCTTTCCAATCAAGAGTGCGGAATCCTCTTGATCAGAATATACCAGAAACAAGTAGAAGAACAGCAATCAGCAATCACTTTCAAACTGGTCTTTATTGATTATCAATCTTAACGAATTACAATCAATCAAGACTACAAATTCGTCCAAACCCTAAAGCTCTCACGAATTCTCTCTCTAAAACTGTTTTGGCTGATTAACCTAAACCCTAAAGCCTAACCTTGTATATATAACACAAGGTTACTACTTGGGCTTGGTTAAACATCATGGACTGCGAATTGGACAAGCCCAATTCGCCCCCACACACCCAATTCATTGGGTTTGGTTAGCCCAAACATTACAACTAACTATTACAAAGCTAAACCCGCTAACTGTTTATCGTTTAACTAATTACAAGATATCCAAAGACCAAATCTAAGCTGTTGTCACAAACATGCACCAACAGAAAGTGCCTAACCTGTGCTAAGGTTAAGGCCGAATATCAGAAACCGTCTAGCCTACTGCAACAACCAGAGATACCCATGTGGAAATGGGAGCAAATTTCGATGGATTTTATAATGAAATTACCCAGGACCCCTAGAGGGCATGATATGATATGGGTGATAGTGGATTGATTGACGAAGTCTGCGCATTTCCTACCATTCCGAGAGAAGGATAGCACTGGAAAGCTTGCTAAGCTGTATCTTAAGGAAATTGTGGCACGTCATGGAGTGCCTATCTCGATTTTTTCAGATAGAGATGGACGTTTTGTCTCAAGGATCTGGCAATCCTTCCAGGAGGCCTTTGGATCTCAGCTAGAACTAAGCACGGACTTCCATCCGCAAACAGACGGCCAGAGCGAACGGACCATACAAACACTAGAAGATATGCTTCGCGCATGTGTTATGGATCTAGGTGGCAGCTGGGATACTCATCTGCCTTTAGTTGAGTTTTCCTATAATAACAGCTACCATACGAGCATAAAATCCGCACCGTTCGAAGCACTATATGGCCGCAAGTGCCGCTCGCCATTGTGTTGGGCAGACGCTGGAGACTAGCAGCTGATTGGTCCTGAACTTGTTCAAGAGATGACCGACAAGATCGTACAGATCCGAGAGCACATTAAGGTGGCTCGAGATCGACAAAAGAGCTACGCTGATCAAAGACGTAAACCCTTAGAATTCGAGGTGGGAGACAAAGTCCTGTTGAAGGTCTCACCTTGGAAAGGTGTAGCAAGGTTCGGGAAACCTGGAAAGCTGAATCCACGATACATTGGACCATTCAAGATCTTGGAAAGAATTGGTACCGTGGCGTACAAGTTGGAATTACCGGAAGAACTTAACGGAGTACATGATACGTTTCATGTGTCCAACCTTAAGAGGAGTTCAACCCAAGAAGCAGTGATCATCCTGCGGATGAGGTGCATATTGACGACACACTCCGATTTACAGAACAACCCGTTGAGGTAATGGATTGGAAGATCCATAAGACAAGGAGGAGTCGCATTAAACTTGTCAAAGTACGTTGGAACTCTAAGCACGGACCCGAGTACACGTGGGAATGTGAAGACCGGTTCAAAGCCAAGTACCCCCATCTGTTCGAGAAAGCTCCTATGGGAGATAACTCAGCCGGAATTTCGGGACGAAATTCTTTTAAGAGGGGGAGACTGTGACAACTGGCACAAAACCGGTAATTTCTGTACAGTTTAATTATTATTTAATATCTGCAATTATGTGCTTAAATGTCAACATTGTCTGATTACATGCTATACTTGTGAATTCATGCACGTTTTATACTTCAAATATTGCTTATTGCATTACTTCAAGCGTTGCGTCCAAAAGACTAGTCAACTCACCGGTAAGACACGTTGTGTCAACAATCCTGTAGAAATAATCAGATAATAGAATTAGGGCCTAGGAATAGGTCCAACATCTAAAATACATTAAAACCCAAGTGTGGATACCATGGGTTAACATATAAACTTTCAGGAAGTTAAACTATGCACTAAAAGACACCCGAAACGCACTTTAAATGCAGAATTCAGCATAAATCAGCACTAATTCAGCTATAATCAGCTTTTAAACACATTAATATCATGTAGAATATATGTTTTATTGTCCAAAATAACTTACAAAGCGTCGATAATTAAAACTACCACAAAAGGTGCTTCATACTTAGTAAAACTGCGTAATTCAGCACTTTAACGAACCGGACAATAACCGGGACATCAAAATTTGACTAGAAGTAATGTTTTTTTATGATATTAAACTAGTATTGATGCTAGAGCACCTTAAAAATCATAAAAACACCTAAACACACTTAAACATACTTAAACCTTACCGTTTGCACTTTAAACCTTCAACTTACCAAAAGTTACACTTTACCCTCCCCCCTCTCACCTTGGACGCTTTGGACAAGGGTCCCACATAAGGATTTTTTTTTTTATTTCATTTGATTTTATTTGATCTTATCTTGGGAAATATTCTAGCAAATATACCATTAAAAAGATTTGGAAGATTTATAAAAGCCTAAACTAATCACACACTCACATTCACTTCATCTTCTTCCTTGTTTCTTCTTCTTGCTCGCGGCTCAACCCACACACAAACACACTTACATTTTCAAGCTCCTATCTCACAATCCAAGCTTGCTAGGAGGTGTATGGAGGCCATTTAGGAAGGTGTATGGTGCTAGAACTTGAAGGACCACCTTGTGGAGCTTTTAACCACTCATTTCCTTCCTTGATCATCTTCTTCATTCTTGTGTCACTTCCCTAGCCATTAGAGCTAGTAGCAAGCTTCTTGATCACTAATTTAATTCATGTTTATGTTATGTACAAGTTTCACCATCTAAACAACTTAACTTTTAAAGAAGAAAATAAGAAGATCTAACATATTTATGAAGAAATCAAGTGATTACATGAAATTTTAGTGTATGTAATGAAGTTTTTGATGTTATATCTTGTGTTTATGTTTAGATTAAGTATGTTAAAGCTTAGATCTAACAAGTTTAAGCATGGATCTTGAAGGATCCATGGTTAAACATGAAGATGAACATACGACGCATAATGTGAACTTGAAATAAGAATTTCTATGTATAATCTTGTAATTTTGAAGTAATAAAGTGTGTGTAGAGCTAATTTTTGAAACTAAATCTCATGGAAAGTTTGTTAAAAAGTTAGCATAAGGCTTGTTTATGAAAGATCTAAGGTTATTAAGCATGGATCTTGAAAGATCCATGATTAAACATGATGTTAAAAATAATGATCTTTCTAATAAACATAAAATTGGTTTAGAACACGATTTACAAACTTTAAAGACCATTAAACTCATGGATGAGTTGGTTATTAAAATAAAGTTTCATAAAAAGTATGTTAAAATACTCAAGAACACTTATTTTTGGAAAGATCACCTTATATTAAGTGTAGATCTAAAAGACTACACATTTTTAACAAGAATCAAGTTCACCATGATGTTTCATATGAAGAAATTAGTATATGTGGTTGATGATTGTTGTTGAAAATTGTTTTGATGTTGAAAAGAAAATAAACACAAGTTTTGAAAACATGGGAAACCTCCATTTTTAGAGGAAACTATGTCAAAATTTTTATAAAATTTTGACACTTAGAAAAATGTAAGTTTAGTGAAACTTATTCCCTAAAAATTCACCTAAAAATATTTACCAAGGTTTCCCCATTTTTTGTGTAAAACTACAAGTCAAGAAGTGGTGATTTCTTCAAGTTAAAAATTAATATTATAAGTATGTTTATTTTTAGAGGAAAATATATATATTTAGTGATCACCAAATTTTGTGCTAAATGTATATTTTGTGTATTATAGGTATTGGTGTATTAGAGACTTGAAAATACACTAAATACTCCCAAGGAGTGTGAATACAAAAATACACATACAAATACATGTGAATACATAAGAAAATATATTATGAAAATATATTCCTTAACACATTAATAAACTTGGACAATATATGAGCATTTATGGACTTAAACATATATTTTTGGACACATATATAACCTATACCAAGTATTGGAATTTATACAAAAATCGGGTGGATATCAAGAATAACCATATATATATTTTAAAGCATGACAAAACATATATATATATATATATATATATATATATTTCATACAAGTCTTAAAAATATATTATTTTTAAGAAATATAATTCCGGAAAGTAATAAAAATCAAAGTATTGATTTTTGGTGAAAAATACAAAATACACAAGTATTTACATAAAATACAAAGTATGCTTTCCTAAGTATACTTGTACAAGAATAATATTGAAGATATTATTTCACAAAATACTTATATTTATTTTGGGAAAATAATATAAGTAACATACATAGTTAAAAATATAAATTATTTTTAACAACAAAGGACATATACATAAACAAAAGATGGTGACTTGTACTTGTGTGATATAAGTCTAGTGACTAACATTAATAGAACACATATAGGTCACGACGCTACCAGTGAAGTTTACGACGCAGGAAACGCAAAGTTGTGACTTCATGCCCCACTTTTAAACTTGTACTTGTTTTCTAAACTTGGGGAAAATACATGTACTATGGTATGTTGAATACAAAACTAAGGAATGATACTATAGATCATGTGACGTATAGGGTGCCATAAGCACCATTAATCAGTTACATACCAATACCGCAGAACAAAAGGTTAGATCTAATGGGTTTCAGGCAACCACACTCTTGGCCACTCTATTACCAAGCAGTGCTTTTGTGTCTCTAGTCGTGAATTGACAACTAAAAATGCCCATGGTTTGGATGCTTCCAATGTAACAACTCTCATCAAAAGTCCTATTTATTATTTTAATTTGTTCAATAGGAAACCCTAATTAAGACACCCAAGTGATTATGCATAAAACCCTAAAATTTTCAGAATAATCAGAATCAGGATCAGGGCCCCTAAAACTCAGGGGGGGGGGGGGGTTATTCCCTATTAACGATTATCCTTATAAAATGTTGTTGAAATTTAATTTTCATGCAACGTCGACTCATCAGGGCTAGATAGGTGACAAAGCAGGCCTAGCCTATTTTGGGTTTCCCCGCGACACGCGACAGGTGCAGGTGATCCTGTCGCGACACGCGGGAGGTGCCAAATTGGGGTATAAATCCAGGGGCTTGGGACTTGAATTGTTTGCATGTTTCGACGTTAAAATTCATTACGTATACTCACTTATACACTGTTTCGTTCAAAAGTAGTTATAATCTCGAAGTTCTGCCACGATAACAGGGTAATAACTCGATCGCTGCTACGATTCAATGTCCGATCGATTAAAACTATCCAATGGATATTTAAGTGCTGCCCACATTAGGGTTATGCTTTGTCATTCGTCGTAAATACGATGGGTGTTTAAGTATCGCACTTTGTCATTCGTTGTGAGGGTTTAATCTCGTGAGTTATCGTAAATGTTGTATTAGTTACTATCCTAGTTTTGTGTGCATTGTTATTTAAACTAGGTTAACAAGACTAATCAATAAGCTAGACTCTAACCGTGTTAAATCTGCAAGGTGAGTCATTCTCTTTTTATCAAATTACTTTCAAAATCATGTTTATTTTCAAGGTTATGATTACAGGGATTAAGTCTTTGTAATCACCAAATTACAGCCGGTATGTGGGGTTTTGTATACATTACTTGATAATCGTCACCATTGGACAACGAGTTAGCCAATGGGTGATATGACCATAGTCACAGAAATGAGTCGAGTGACAAGTACCGTTGGGTAGTTGGTTGATATCAGGAAACATTGTAATCGCTCTTAATACTGTAAATTATAACAAATGTGTCGTTTTAGTAAAAAGAATGATTCACCAGTATTTCCCACTGACAAAACCTTTTTCAAACATGTTTCAGGTGATCTGTTGTGATCCAGGAAAAGTGTCGTGAAACACTACAAGCTTAAGGAAGTGGCTCAATATAAAATAAAGAAATATGTTTTGTAAAATAAAGATTTCTCAGTGAAATCATATGATTGTAAATTACCAGGGTTTTATCCCAAGTTGTGAAATAAAATAATCGGGAAATTTCAGTTTTGAAAAGATCCTGAAGAAAACTTCCGTTGTTAACTTAATTAAATAAATACCATGGGATTTTCTGTCCCGCGGCTCCTGAAACGGGTCAAACCGGGTCGGGGGTCGTGACAGGAAAAGATGGTATCAGAGCCACTGAGTTAAGCTAATTAAGTATTTGAGAATTACTTAATTTTCCTGATTACTATTTTGTGATTATGTGTTTATTAACTGATTATTTGTTAATTACAGTATGGGTAAGAAAAAGCTTTCGAACATCTATCTTAAATTAGATAGTTCACCAAAAGAGAAGGGAAGTTCATCCCAAACAAAATCCTCAAGCTACTCAGTAGATACTGAGGAGGGAATATTTGTTCGAAAGGCACAATATGAGGAACCACTTTCTCCTAATAAAAGAAGCTTGATTATTAAGAAAAGTAAGGAGAAAATAAAGAAATCACAACCAAAAGAGAAGAAAGTTAATCAGAAAACCCAAGAACTAGATAGTAACCCACCATGGGAAGACAAGTTAGATGAAAAATGGGCAAATCTCTATATTCTAGCTACTGTAGCAGTAAATACAAATCTTTAAATATTCTGACTCAAGTTTTAGCACCCTTATCACTTACAAGCTAGAAACTTAATCCAGTAAATAAATAAGTTTTATAGTAAACCCTAAAATGTGTTAATTGTCAGTGGTCTTTTTAGTTACACGGTCTGCAATAATATTTAAAAGTTATCTACGACATTTTGTTATAAAATTTTTCACTTAGCAATTTTTGTGTATTTTTGCATATATGCTAAACAGCATGAATGACTTATCTGAAGCCCTTCAGAATCTCAACCTTTACCCGGTGAAAATAGAAGTTTCTAGAGATTTTACGGGTTACATAGCCGATGTAGAGGAACCCATGGAATTTAACGCTCCACCTCCGGAAAAACCCAAGCCTAAGAAAAGGAGAAGATTTGTAGGATGGAGGCGTGTACGCAGAAGGAAACCCGCCACTAGGAAGATTCCTAAAATAGAAAATCCCTTAGATAAAGGAAAGGGGATTCAAGTCGGGGAAAGTGTTAGGCAGATGGAAATGGAGACTGGGGAAGGTTCTAGGCAAACAGAGATAGAAGTTGGGGAAAGCTCTAGACAAGTTGAGGAATTACCATTTCAGGAGGAATTGGATCGTGCATTGGGGAGCTGTGATATCGTCAGACCTATTAATAATAATATCTACCCTTATCCTACTGAAAATCAAATTCCAATAAACTTGGAACCAGTAATCCCAGAACCTATAATCCACACCCAACCTCTAGGAATGGATGAGTGGTGGACTAATGACTGGCAGTTCCAAAACCTGCTTAATAATCCTTATACTTTTCTCCCTCAGTTTGACCCGGAACCTATACCAAACCCACCCATGAGCAATGAAAATTTAGCTGAACTCCGCCACTTTGGCGAGGAGCTGGTGGATGTAGGAAATAGGATCAGGGAAGTAGGAGAACAGATCTCCTGGAAATACGACGAGAGGGAACATCGCTTCTAAAAGTATCCAGAGATAGGATGGTGGTAAAACTATGGTTGTGTAATAATATTAATAGTAATAAAATCAGTATGTCACATAACTACAAATAAAACTTTGTAAGATAATGGTGTTTATTGACGCATATATATAAATATAAAAATGGAATCGAGAAATCGATAATTTTGATTATATATGTGTTGTAAACTTTGTATGATTGTTTTGTGTATGATTGTTATTTATTCGATACTAATAATTTATATAAATTAATTAACAGATGGAAAACGCTAATAATGAACCAGTTAATGAGGTTAACCAATCTGAGCAACATTCGGGGGATCAATTTATGACTAGGCAAGATATAGAAAATATCGTTGCTCAAGGGATAGCCAATGCTATTCCAGCAATACTTGCTGCTGCCCAGAAACCAGTTGAACCTCAACAAATCATTCCTAACAAACGTATTTCTGAAGATAACTTCAGTAATAGCGTAAACGAAGGCGATAATCATACTAATCACGATAATGATCCACGACAGGCTCCGCTTCCTAAGAAAATGAAAGCTGCAACGCCTGGTTGCACTTACAAAGAATTTCTTGCTTGTAAACCAGATGAATTTGCAGGCAATAAAGGGGCGACTGCAGCACTACATTGGTTCGAGAAAACCGAGGCAGTGATTATAATTAGTAAATGTGCAGAAAACGAAAAAGTCATATACGCGTCAAATCTTTTCAAAGAAGGGGCGCTAGAATGGTGGAACACAGTACTTCAAGCCAAAGGAAGAAATGTGGCTTATGCCATGAATTGGAAAGAATTTAAAAGTTTGATAGAAATAAAATTTTGTCCCGAATATGAAAATGAACAAATGGAAAATAAATTTCTGAACCACCGAATGGTAAATGTAGACTGTCGAGGGTATACTTCGACATTCTTCGAGTATGCTAGAGTAGTACCAACCCTGGCTTCGCCAGAGCCGATACTCATTTCTTGCTATATTTGGGGATTGATTGGAAAAATCCGCAATATCGTTAAAGATGCGAGACCTCGCACTATTGACGATGCAGTAGAATTAGCTAACACCCTAACTGACGAACTGGTACGCACAAGAGATGAAAACAGGAAAAAGGAACTGGCTTAGAAAATTACCCAAGGATTTCGTATGGGTAATAAGAACAGTTTCAAGAGAAGAGGAACAGGGCAATCCTCAACCCCGCTGATTTGCAGGAGTTGTAAAAAGAAACATTATGGAAAATGTAATGTAACCTGCAATTTTTGCAAAATGGTAGGACATCGTGAAGAAGATTGCAGAAAGAAAACAAGGATCTGCTATAACGGTGGAGAAGTTGGGCATTTCAAAACAGAATGTCCTAAATTGGTTAAACCAGCAGACAATAAAGCCAAGCCAGCTGACGGAGCTACCAAGAAGAATGTTCGAGCCTTCCAGTTGACTACTCAGGAAGGCGAGCTAATCCCTGACGGGATAGCTGGTAAATTCTTAGTTCATAACGTATATGCAAAAGTATTATTTGACTCTGGTGCAAACCAAAGTTTTATAAATACTTCATTCTGCCAAGCTCTTAATTTACCTTTAACCAACCTTTGGCAGATTTTTACAGTCGAAACCGCAGATGGGAATTCAGTTAAAATAAATAAGGTTTTGCAAAAAGAAAACATAGAACTTTCAGGTCATAAATTCTCTGCAAACCTATTACCTATGAAATTAGCTGAATTCGATGTCGTATTAGGAATGGATTGGTTAGTAGCCAACCATGCTCAAATCCTTTGTGATAAAAACTCTATTGAAATTCGGGCACCTACTGGGGAAGTAATCATGATTACAGGAGATAAACCACGTAAACCCATGAAGTTCATATCAGTAATGAAAGTTGCTAGTTATGAACGAAAGCAAGGAATAGGAATATGATTTCAGTAATCATTAGTACTAAGGGTAAAGAACTTAAGGAGATTCATGTAGTCTCAGAATACCTAGATGTATTCCCAGAAGAATTACCAGGATTACCACCAAATAGGGAAGTAGAATTTAGAATTCATCTAATTCCTGGAACTACACCGATAGCTAAGGCACCTTATCGGTTAGCACCTACTGAAATGTTAGAATTGAAAAAACAATTAGATGAATTACTAAGTAAAGGTTTCATACAACCTAGTTCATCCCCGTGGGGAGCACCAGTATTATTTGTGAAGAAAAAGGATGGTTCAATGAGAATGTGTCTTGATTATAGAGAATTGAATAAGGTTACAATTAAGAATCGATACCCATTACCTAGGATTGATGATCTTTTCTATCAAATTCAAGGAGCTAGATACTTTTCTAAGATTGATTTACGCTCCGGATACCATCAATTGAAGGTACAAGAGGAAGACATACCTAAAACTGCTTTCAGAACTAGGTATGGCATTACGAGTTTACAGTCATGCCCTTCAGATTAACAAATGCACCTGCCGCATTCATGGACATGATGAATCAGATCTGTAAACCGTATTTGGATAAATTTGTGATTGTTTTCATAGATGATATACTGATTTATTCCAAGAATCAGGAAGAGCACTGTCAGCACTTGCATGCACTCTTAACTTTGTTAAGAAAAGAAAAACTTTATGCCAAATTCTCGAAATGTGAATTTTGGCTAAAGGAAGTGCAATTCCTAGGACATATGGTAAATTATGAAGGTATTCATGTAGATCCTGCTAAGATAGAGGCAATTACCAAATGGAAGGTTCCGCAATCTGCAATGGAAATTAGAAGTTTTATAGGTTTAACTGGATATTATAGACGGTTTATTAAGGATTTTTCCAAAATAGTTGTACCATTAACTAAGCTAACCTGTAAAGCAATTAAGTTTGAATGGGGACCTAAGCAAGAAGAAGCTTTTAAGATTCTAAAACATAAGTTAACAAATGCCCAAATCTTAGCAATACTAGAAGGGACGGAAGATTTTGAAGTATATTGTGATGCTTCAAAACTAGGATTTGGATGTGTGTTAATGCAACGCAAGAAGGTAATTGCGTATGCATCAAGACAATTGAAAAAGCACGAGGAGAACTATACGACTCATGATTTAGAATTAGGAGCCATAAGTTTTGCTCTTAAAATTTGGAGACATTATCTATATGGAAGTAAATTTACTATCTATACAGATCATAAAAGTTTAAGGTACATATTTGGGCAAAAAGAGTTGAACATGAGGCAAAGGAGATGGATGGAAATCCTAAGTGACTACGACTGTGATATTCATTATCACGAAGGAAAAGCAAATATAGTTGCAGATGCCTTAAGTCGTAAGTATCATGAAAACCAAAGACGAGTTCGTGCTCTCAGATTAAATCTACAAATAGATTTAATAGAGCAACTAAAGAATGTTCAAGAGACAGCAATAGAGGATCTTGCTGAAGGAATGAAGGGACGAATAAAAGAATTAGAGCAAGGAAATGATGGAATTTGGAGATTCCATAAGAAAAGAATTTGGGTACCTAAACAGGGAGAATTAAGAATTAAGATTTTAGAAGAAGCCCATAAATCTAGGTATACCATGCACCCTGGAAACAATAAGATGTACCAAGATTTAAGGAATAATTTCTGGTGGATAGGAATGAAAAAGGACATAGCTAGATATGTTTCTAAGTGTCTAACTTGTTCACAAGTTAAGTCAGAACACCAGAAACCCTCAGGTCTACTGCAACAACTAGAAATGCATGTATGGAAATGGGAACTTATAACAATGGATTTTGTTACTAAGTTACCCAAAACCAGAAAGAGTAATGATACGATTTGGGTAATTATGGATCGATTAACCAAATCAGCTCATTTTCTACCTATGAAAGAAACCTTTAGCATGGAAAGGTTGGCAAAGTTGTATGTAGATGAAGTTGTATCCTTACATGGAGTTCCACTCTCCATTGTATCAGATAGGGATAGTCGTTTCACTTCCCACTTCTGGAAAAGTTTCCAAGAAGCTATGGGAACTCGACTAAATCTAAGTACGGCCTATCATTGTAAGTCCAGGAACACTACACAATCAGATATCAAAATCACAATCAAGAGCGCGGAATACTGATGAAAGTGATAAGAACAAGAATGAAAATGATTGAATTAAGATCAATGTGCACACGGTTTCTAGAGAACCGTCTGGTACACCCACCAAGAAATCAAAAATACTGAAGAAGCTCTCAAAAATGTCTAACCTAATAATGAACTAGGTTCACCCTATTTATAGTTACATAGGGTGACCTAGTTACAGACTGGGCCAGGCCCACATACACAAATAATAACCAAACAGGCCCAAAACATCTAATTAGCCCACATGGCTTATTCTAATATTATCTAACCTACTACAAGGCTAAGCCCAATAGCCTATAATTGTGTTTGATAAAGATAAGCGTAAACCTACACCATTATAGGGCCTTACAATATCCCCCTAGGTTTATGCTGTCTTTATCAAACTGCTGTCTTCATTATGTGTCTGTGGGAAGATACTTCATGTCTTCAACCTGAAGCTTGGGCTCTTTGTTCTTCTCTTTCACGATCAGCTTTGCTTGAAAAACTTGTTGAAAAGAATGCAAGCGGAGGATTCTCAGCAACTCTTTTCTTTGTCAATGTCTTCTCTTTCAAGTAGGTTCACAGGTACTTCTTTACATGTACTATCACTGTCAGATGATGACTTGTATCTGGTTCTTCTGACTGAGGTACATCTTGTTGTTGTGATGCTTCATGCTTTGTCAGCAGCCGGCAGCATCTCAATCTTCAACAACCTTTGTTTCTTGATTTAACATTAAATTCTGCACCAACTCAGAAATTCATAAGCAAACAATTTTGTGCAGCAGAGGGAAATACCACGTGAACACTCAGTACATCCAAGTATTTGTACTCGGATTTCACAATTCAAATTTTATTCAATTTAGGGTGATCAATCAAATCTTCAAGAACGGTTAAATTTTTAATCAAACAAATAAACACTCTATTTTTGGATTTTTGAATTCTTAAATTTGAAACACAAATAAACAAAGAAAGTAATATACAATTACAATTGCAATGGGATCAAATCACAGTGTTTCGGGACAGACTACACTTATCAACACTGATTTACTTTGGGTGATCCGAGCGATTGCCAGTATATTTGTCCACTTAAACTTGTAACACCTCGAAAATCTCGGGTTTAATAATAAAATGACACGTGTCATGTAAGACAAAACACGTTGAAAAACCCGGATTTAATAAAGATGTTTCGGTAGGATTAAAGTGGCGTCATGTTAAATTGTTACCTCTGAACGACCTCAAGTATAAATCCCAAGACCCGATTAAATGTTATATCCATCTTTTATACCCTCAGTACAGAAATTATTGATTATAATAGGACCCCAAGTGCATGATGTGATTCTACTAAGAAAAAGCAATGGTAACACTTGGTTTTCGGGTCTTGTTTTTGGAACCTAAGCAAACAAATGCAAATGGTAGGGTAAGGAACTGTACTAGACACATTATAGAGGTCCCTCAATGTTGTTTTGAGGTCACAAAGTCGGATAATGGGATTGCATAGTCAACACACCAAATAAAAGTCAAAAGTTGTGGCTGATGTGAAGCTTACGGACCGTAGCACTGGCAGCCTTACGGTCCGTAAGGTAGTGCCCAGCATCAGAAAACCTCCTGCAGCAGGTTATTTCGCGATTGTGACCTGTTTGTTCGGTTTTTATCAGTTGTAAACGACCCCTAAAATGTTCCTAGACCTTAGGGACATGTGTAAACGAATTATGGTTAATCCTAGAGTGAGTTGTCAACCAATCATGGTGAGTTCTTCACTATATAAAGCCCAACATGTTGCACATTCATTCTTCACACTTGCAACTGATCTTTGGAGCATTCCTGGAGCTAAGGAACTCTCCCTTCTGATCAAAATTCATGCATTGGACTATTGTAAGTCTACTAGTTCTTATTTGGTTGTGTTTAGCTTAGTTAATTAGCTAAAAGTCAAACCGTCGTAATTACGGTTTGACTTCGAGATTAGTCACTAATGACTCAGTCTTATCTCGAATTAAAAGTAGTTTTAGAATGGTATTTATGTGGGAAATAAAACCCCAAAAGGGTTTCCCCTGATCACCATCCTAAACAGGTCAAATGTCGGGTCAAAGCTTTACTTAAAAAAAGTCAACATATTGCTTAAATTGACATTTATGCATAATTAGCTATCTAGAACATTTGTAACCTATTTGAACATAGTTATAACCTAGAAATAAGTGTAAGAACATGTCCCAACATGTTCAACCCGACTATTTCCTGTTTAGACCCGGTTCGGAACCGAAAGTCACATAGTTTGACTTTTCGGTTGACTTTCAGTTCTGACCCGTTTGGGCATATTTTAGAAATGCCTCAGAGCTTAAATTGGATTAGGATACATGTTAGAACAACCCTCTGTGATCATACACCTTGGTTCACTAGTTATCCAATTAATATGCAAGTTTCCGTTAAATGCTCATACTTGGACCGTTATGCCCTTATTACATTAAAACATGAATTATGAAAATGTAAAAGTTTAGAAACCTTGAATATTGATATAAAGACTTGCATGCAAAGTTTGACGTCAGTTTGACTTATAGATTAAGAGTTATGCTCGTTATCGCTAAACTAATGCTTTATGTTAACATAATGGCGTAATTAGCGTATAGCCTAGTTAAACATGCTTTTTGGTATCAAACGAATTACCCACTGATATAATATAATAATTTGGGAATTTTAAAGATTTTTAATTAATTTTAGGCTGAGCATAACTCATAGTCATAGGCTTAACCCGTTAATTGTCGGTTTTGCCCTTACGGGCCATAAAATGAGTTTTACACATCTAAACGACCCCAAACCTTTTGCCACTGATTAGTTATGATAAATAAATTATTTTAAGCCTTCTGGAAATATAAAAATATCAGATTTAAGTATCGAACCCGGTAATGGCCTCTAATCGCCTAAATTAGCGTTTTTAACGCATAGTATGTTCTAAAATCATATTGGACATACCCGGGTTGATACCTACTGATATAAGAAGCAAATTATCATATTTTAACAGTAAGCAAAAGTTGATAAACTCAGACTTCAGTTTTGAGCTTGTCGGCTTATGTGAGATTACCAAAATACCCCTACGGGGCATAGTTTGGTTAAATATGATAAATTTCACATATATGCCTTAGCCTACTGTTATAACACATCAAAATGAATATGTTTGCTGTTTACCTCAGACCTGTAACTCAGCGGAACATATAAACGCTTTTACAAACTTTAAATTGACCAAACTACCCCTACGGGGCATAGTTTGTGTTTAAGTTAGTTCGGGGCATAACGAAAGACATCCTACTGATGTTACAACATATTTGAAGCATATTAACTTAGGAAACCTGTATATGGCTCTTACGGATACCCGTTACGCATCTTACGCGTTCGGCTCGGTTTATGTAACAAGTTTACATAAATTAGCCGAAACGGGTCAAACCTTATCGGTTTAATCTCAAAATCCAGAATGTGAATAATGAACCCATATTAAACAAGTCTTCAAACTTGTCGGGTCTGAATCACATTCTATCCGGTCTTCGCTTAATAGTGCGTACGAACCGTATCTTTGAAACTAGCCGGTCTAAGCTTAAGCATAATTAAAGACCCGCTAGGATTCTAATAGGTTATATTTAACCTTCGTTCCAGATTAGGAGAAACAGTAAAAGCTACCTGCTATTTGATTATTGTGACCATACTTTGCATCAAGGTAAATACTTTTAACTTATTTTCCCTATACGGGCTTGGGTTACGGTACATAGCGTACCGGTTGATCGAGCATCAAATCTTCCACGCTTAGTGGTTAATTGAATAATTTGATCGGCTCGTTTTAAACAGATGTGTTTACTTTACAGCCTTTGGGGGGTTAATGACCATGTCCCGGATATCCTCGGCATTATCTTACGAGATAGCCACGACCTGAGCACGGGGTGTAGGCGTACTCCCGTGTATAACTCACATAAGTGGTGTGTCTATTGATCTTTAACCCGGAATACGTTCCGGGCTACTGAACGCATAAGTAACATGTAAATCGTTCACAAGATTATAATATTAAATAATTCTCCCAAGTTAATAAAAATGTTTATGCCATGTGCATCCAAACCAATTTTCAATCATTTTATAAAATGAGTCAGTTGAATGTATTTACCAGTGTAAACTGACGTATTTTCCCAAAAAGATTAAATGCAGGTACTAGGCGAAATAGGCTGGGATTCTCCTAAGCATCATTAGAAGTCTCGCAAACTTAGAGATGCCGAAGTCTGTTGAACCATAAACAATATTTTGTTATTCGATCCTACTGTGGATAAACACCGGATAAATTGTGACTTTGTTTACAATAAATAAATTCGGTTGTATCTTATTTTAAATTTGCTTCCGCTGTGCATTATATTATTGTGTTGTTTGACTATTACGTTGCCAACCACGTCACGATACTCCCCCACCGGGCCCACCGGTGACACGTGGAAATCGGGGTGTGACAGGTTGGTATCAGAGCCAACTCTGATTGAATTAAACACTAGTCTTTTGTGTTTAATCTCAGTTACACAATATGCACAAATCTAAACCTTCGAGTCTAGACTTATAACATAGGACAAATTCCACTATTGGTTGTGTTGTCCTTTATTTAAATTTTGCATATATCCTTGTATTATTATCTCATGCTTTATCGACAGGAATATCAAAAATGCCGCCAAGATTCTTCCGAACACGGGGACGCGGTAAGGGGCCGACAGCCGCCCCCAATGATCACGAGGCAGGACCATCAAATACAAGGGCTCCGACGGCTACGGAAAGCGAAGACCCTCGCCGAAACCGGCGAAACCAGGTCGAACCGGCCAGACGGTCGGTTTCGCATACCTCGACACCGCCCGCACTTAACCCATATGAACCTCACAACACACAACCTTCATATGTACCTCTACAAAGGTCTTTGTCCCATCATTCCTATGGGGACCCCACACCTGTCTTTAGAGGCCAGTTTAACCCGGCCGATTACTTGCAAGAACCCGTGGGTTTCAACCCACTTGGGCCTGACGATCACTTCTCCGGTGATCAAGCCGACGACATGGACGAGGATACGGACCCCGTCATGCCTGCGAGCGGCACTCCGAACCACCCGATTGAGATCTCCGATGGTTCGTCTTTCCACGGATCACCCTATGGTGGTCCAGATAGCTTCCAGGCTCTATTTGATCAGCAACAGTGGTATTATACACCCTCACACCACTCGTCGTCACATGGGCAGCACCAGCAGCAGCCGTATCATCAGCAACAGGAGCCACAACCACAGCCGCATCATCAAGATTCTTCTGAGGATCATCGCTTTGTGGCAGTTACGCCACCACCTCCACCGCCACCAGTTCAGCCAGCACCTCCTCAACCGCCAAGGCGTAGGAGAACCGGTGCTCGCATATCTGTGCGACCGGGGGGCTTCACTTTCGATTCCCCGCGACAGTCTAGTGCTAGTCACTACCCACCGCACTATGAGGACCCACAAATGGGTGGGCCTTCGCAGCCAGCTTTTCAGCAGCCGCCTCCAATGGGTTTAGAAAACCCGATACCAGCATACCCGGGTGGTATGGGCTACAACCCGTTTGACCCACCAACACATCATAACTACGGTTATGGAGAGGCTGATCCATACTCGGTAGCAGCGAACTATGGCACGCAAGGACCTTATGGGGATCCTTGGGGGGTGAGTTACCCAACACAGGGATACTCGATACCACCTAGGCCCATCATAAGGACGCAGTCGCAACCACCACGATTTTCTCCAAATAGGGAGGAAATTTTGCATAGGTTGGAGCAGGTGGAACGGGAAGCACATGAAGAACGAAGGGAAAGGCAAACATTCCTCCAAGGACTGATGGGTCTGATCAAGGGGAAGAACAAGAAGAATCGTTGAGTTCTTCCATCGCTGATGTATAAGCCCCTGCATGGGTGTAGTTGGTTGTTAAGCCCCTGCGTGGGCATGCTTATTTGTTTTAAACCCCTAAGTGGGTGTGTGTGGTTTGAATAAGTAGCCCCTGCGTGGACATGTATTATATTTAACCCCTTCGTGGGCATGTGTGTTATTTAACCCCTACGAGGGTAAGTATCTGTTGACCCCTACGAGGGTAAGTTTGATATTGGAAGACCCGTTTAGGGCAAATGTGTAATATTCTAAATGAATTAATGGAATGGTTAGTTTATAAATTTCATGTTGCCATTATGTGCATATATAAATAATAAATGAAATAAATAAATTAAAAATCATTTCCTTTTGAATTAATCTGCCTATGTAATTATAAATTAAGAATCTTAAAAAGGTAAAACCTAGCTTAGTGTCAAATATAAGACCGAGCCAAGGTGGTAAAACCTGTTTAAAAGATTCAAATTCCTGTTAACATCTTAAAACATGTTAACCTTCCTAGCAGAAGTGATTTCGTTAAAAATCACATTTGTATAAGGATTCTTTAGAAGATTCCAAAACCCAGTATAATGATCTCTGAATCCTGGGTCTACATCATCAATTAAGATGATCATATTGTACCATACGTTGGTAATATAATGCCTACGGGCCTTGCTCATTTCCATATGAGCCAAAAGACAGTGGTAGCATAGACTCCCTGTCAAATATAGATAATGAACTAGGTTCAAACCTTAAAGCCTTGATTCTCTGAAATCATAGCATATAATTTAAAAATTTGTCCATGTGACTAAGCCATATGTGCTAATATATATTGTTATTGTTTATGTTTAGGATAAATTTTAATTAAAATCCTAAATTAATGCGATTAATAAGTTAACCAAATATGGTCTCTGTTTACCATGATTAACGAATTACCCTAAGGGGTAATTCCATAATAAAATCCCAAATAAAATATTGACCTTGTTTTCTGCAACAGTTCAATACAAATGGCTGACTCCAATGAAGGCAATAGCCATCCGGTGGAGCCGAATGAAAACGCCCAGATTACATTAACGGGTGCTGAACTAAAAGCAATCATAGACGGAGCTATCACACAAGCTTTGGATTGACAATATGACGAATACAGTGGTACTCGGAGTAGGACCCACTCTGTGTCACAGTCAAAGCCAAGGACCCATTCTGAGGCTCATAATAAACCTCCTCCCAAAAAGGATGGACCAAAGAAAAACGATGATGATCGCCAGTCCACCAACCACCAAAGTAATCCATCTCAGCAGTTGGTACTGCATCAGGGACACCGTAACAAGGGTTGTACATATAAGTACTTTGTATCTTGTAAACCCAGGGATTTTACGGGAGAAAAAGGAGCCGTAGACTGCATGACGTGGCTGGATGAAATGGACACGGTCGTGGACATCAGCGGATGCGCTGAAGGTGATGTGGTTAAATTTGTCTCACAGTCCTTCAAGGGTGAGGCGTTAGCTTGGTGGAGATCACTGATGGAGGCTTCAGGAAAGATCCCGTTGTATAGCATGACGTGGGATCAATTCATGGCACTGATCAAAGAAAACTTCTGCCCTCAACATGAGGTGGAAAAGATAGAATATGACTTCCTATCACTGGTTATGAAGAACCTCGATTGCCAAGCTTATCTGACAAGCTTCAATACACTATCCCGGTTGGTACCTTATCTGGTAACCCCGGAGCCTAAAAGGATCGCTCGTTTTATTGGTGGATTAGAGCCCGAGGTCAAGGCCAGTGTCAAAGCTTCTCGGCCAGTTACCTTCAGGTCTGTAACTGACCTTTCCTTATCCCTCACACTGGATGCGGTCCGGCAGAGATCGCAGAGGAATAAGGCGGCCGAGAAGAGGAAGCATGATGATGACGGTTCGCGTAGGTCGAACAAGAAGCACCGTGGGAGCGGTGATCACAAGAAGGGATCAGATTCGAAGAAAGATGGGCATCGTTCTGGGGAGAAGCCCACATGCAAAACTTGCAAGAAACAGCACTTTGGAAAGTGCAGATTCGAATCAACCTCGAATAACGAGTCCAGGTCTTTCGCTTGTGGTTTGTGCAAGTCCAAGGAACACAAAACCTTGGATTGCAAGAAGATGAAAGATGCAACGTGTTACCGTTGCAACGAAAAGGGCCACATAAAGACTAACTGCCCTAAGTACAACAAGAAGCCTGAGGAGGCTAAGAAGACCAATGCCAGAGTCTTCAGGATGGATGCGAAGGAGGCTGTGCAGGATGATAACGTCATAACAGGTACTTTCCTTGTAAACGATGTTTTTGCAAGAGTACTTTTTGATTCAGGCGCAGATAAGTCCTTCGTAGATCATAAATTTTGTAAATTGTTAAATTTACCTGTCAAAACCCTAAAAGTGAACTATGAGGTAGAGTTAGCAGATGGTACCATAGAAACCGTCTCTACTGTGTTAGATGGATGTGTTATATCCATTAAGAATCATTCTTTTCCTCTGTCTTTACTTCCGTTTAAATTAGCTGGTTTTGACATAGTTCTGGGTATGGACTGGTTATCTCATAACCAGGCCCAAATCGTCTGTAACCAGAAACAGGTGGTAATAAAGACTCCGTCTGGTGAATCACTTACCATTCGGGGAGATACCCAGTACGGACTGCCTGAGCACGTGTCTATGCTCAAGGCTTCCAAGTGTTTGAAGAAGGGATGTGTCATTTACATGGCACAGGTGATTATTGATGAGCCTAAACCGAAGTTAGAAGACATCCCTGTCATCTCAGATTACCCAGAAGTATTTCCTGAAGATCTACCTGGCCTACCACCAGATAGACAAGTCGAATTCAGGATCGATATCATTCCAGGAGCTGCACCAGTTGCTAGAGCACCATACAGATTGGCACCCACCGAAATGAAGGAGTTGCGGACGCAGCTAGATGAATTGCTGGCTAAGGGTTTCATTCGACCTAGTTCATCTCCTTGGGGAGCGCCAATCCTGTTTGTCAAGAAGAAGGATGGGTCGATGCGTCTGTGCATCGACTATCGCGAGCTTAATAAAGTCACGATCAAGAACAGATATCCATTGCCCAGGATCGACGATTTGTTCGATCAGCTGCAAGGGGCAAGTTACTTCTCAAAGATTGATCTGAGGTCAGGCTACCATCAGCTGAAGGTCAAAGATGAAGACGTACACAAGACTGCATTTAGGACTCGTTACGGTCACTACGAGTTTCTAGTGATGCCTTTTGGGCTCACCAATGCACCGGCTGCGTTCATGGATCTCATGAATCGCGTTTGTAAGCCGCACTTAGATAAATTCGTCATCGTTTTCATCGATGACATTCTCATTTATTCTAAGAACAAAGCTGACCACGAGAAACATCTTCGATGTATTCTCAAACTCCTGCATAAGGAGAAGCTCTATGCCAAATTCTCCAAGTGTGAATTTTGGCTTAGAGAAGTCCAATTTCTTGGACATGTGGTCAGTGAGCGTGGTATCCAGGTGGATCCCGCTAAGGTGGAAGCAGTAATGAACTGGCAAGAGCCAAAGACGCCAACAGAAATTCGTAGCTTCCTGGGATTGGCAGGATACTACCGGCGTTTCATTGAAAATTTTTCAAGGATTGCTGCACCCCTAACCTCCTTAACTAAGAAGAAGGTTAAGTTTGTTTGGGGCCCTAAGCACCAAGAATCCTTTGATATTCTGAAGCAAAAGCTGAGCAACGCCCCGGTACTGACATTGCCAGAGGGAATTGAAGAATTTGTGGTTTATTGTGATGCTTCGCATACTGGCATGGGGTGTGTGCTTATGCAGAAAGGCAAAGTTATTGCCTACGCTTCAAGGCAATTGAAAGTGCACGAAAAGAATTACACCACCCATGACTTGGAGCTGGGTGCCGTTGTATTTGCACTGAAGCTTTGGAGGCATTACCTTTATGGTGTCAAATTTGTGATCTATTCTGATCACAAGAGCCTTCAACATCTGTTTAATCAGAAGGAATTAAACATGAGGCAACGCCGCTGGATGGAAACTTTAAATGACTATGATTGTGAAATCAAGTACCATCCCGGCAAGGCGAATGTGGTCGCCGATGCCTTGAGTCGGAAGGAAAGAGTTAAACCTATCCGAATCCATGCCAAGCGCATGGAATTAAAGAACAGTCTGATGGAAAGGTTGTTAGCTGCACAGAAGGAAGCTGTGTTGGAAGCTAACTATCCTAATGAAAAGCTAGGAGTAACTGAGGAGCAGTTAACTCTTAGCAAGGACGGACTTCTGAGGTTGAATGGACGAGTATGGGTTCCAATTTATGGAGGACTTCGTGATGTTATCCTTCAGGAAGCCCATAGTTCCAAATATTCCGTTCATCCTGGTGCGGATAAGATGTACCAGGATTTAAAGGCAAATTATTGGTGGATAGGCTTGAAAAAGTTTGTAGCCGCTCATGTAGCGAAATGCTTGACCTGTGCGCAAGTCAAAGCCGAGCATCAGAAACCGTCAGGTTTGCTACAACAGCCTGAACTTCCTACGTGGAAGTGGGAAATGGTAACTATGGACTTTATTACCAAGTTACCCAAGACAAGGAAAGGCAATGATACAATATGGGTTATAGTTGACAGACTGACTAAGTCAGCTCATTTCTTACCCATCAGGGAGACTTATAGCTCCGACATGTTAGCCCAGTTATACGTTGATAAGATTGTAGCCCTACATGGCATACCTGTAGCTATTATCTCTGACCGGGATACTAGGTACACGTCACATTTTTGGAAGAGTTTCCAGCAATCTTTGGGCACACGTTTGAACTTTAGTACGGCTTACCATCCTCAGACTGACGGTCAGAGTGAGCGTACTATTCAAACGTTGGAGGACATGCTACGTGCATGTGCGATCGAATTGGAAGGTAGCTGGGATAAGAATCTACCATTGATCGAATTCTCCTACAACAATAGCTACCATACCAGCATAAAGGCTGCGCCTTTTGAGGCATTATACGGTAGAAAGTGTAGATCGCCAGTTTGTTGGGCGGAAATTGGAGAAGTACAGTTATCAGGACCAGAGATCGTATTCGAAACGACGGACAAGATTGTCCAGATTCGTAACAATCTCCAAGCTGCCCGGAATAGGCAGAAGAGTTACGCGGATCCAAGTCGTAAGGATTTTCACTTCGAAGTGGGTGAAAAAGTCCTACTTAAAGTGTCACCCTGGAAAGGAGTGATGCGGTTTGGTAAGAAAGGCAAACTAAGCCCGAGATACATAGGACCTTTCGAGGTTATCGAACGTGTTGGGTCAGTTGCCTATAAGTTGAACTTACCAGAAGAGCTCAGTGGAATTCACAATGTGTTCCACATCTGCAATCTAAAGAAGTGTTCCGCTGATGAAACACATGTTATGCCACATAAAGATGTGCAGATAGACGCGAGCTTAAAATTTGTTGAAAAACCTTTGTCGATTGAAGATCGACAGGTAAGAAAGCTTCGGAGAAAGCATATACCTTTTGTTAAGGTCAAATGGGATGCCCGTAGAGGTCCCGATTTCACGTGGGAGGTTGAATCCATGATGAAAGAAAAGTACCCTTACCTGTTTCAGTAAATCTCGGGTCGAGATTTATTTTAAGGGGGTGAGGATGTAACACCTCGAAAATCTCGGGTTTAATAATAAAATGACACGTGTCATGTAAGACAAAACACGTTGAAAAACCCGGATTTAATAAAGATGTTTCGGTAGGATTAAAGTGGCGTCATGTTAAATTGTTACCTCTGAACGACCTCAAGTATAAATCCCAAGACCCGATTAAATGTTATATCCATCTTTTATACCCTCAGTACAGAAATTATTGATTATAATAGGACCCCAAGTGCATGATGTGATTCTACTAAGAAAAAGCAATGGTAACACTTGGTTTTCGGGTCTTGTTTTTGGAACCTAAGCAAACAAATGCAAATGGTAGGGTAAGGAACTGTACTAGACACATTATAGAGGTCCCTCAATGTTGTTTTGAGGTCACAAAGTCGGATAATGGGATTGCATAGTCAACACACCAAATAAAAGTCAAAAGTTGTGGCTGATGTGAAGCTTACGGACCGTAGCACTGGCAGCCTTACGGTCCGTAAGGTAGTGCCCAGCATCAGAAAACCTCCTGCAGCAGGTTATTTCGCGATTGTGACCTGTTTGTTCGGTTTTTATCAGTTGTAAACGACCCCTAAAATGTTCCTAGACCTTAGGGACATGTGTAAACGAATTATGGTTAATCCTAGAGTGAGTTGTCAACCAATCATGGTGAGTTCTTCACTATATAAAGCCCAACATGTTGCACATTCATTCTTCACACTTGCAACTGATCTTTGGAGCATTCCTGGAGCTAAGGAACTCTCCCTTCTGATCAAAATTCGTGCATTGGACTATTGTAAGTCTACTAGTTCTTATTTGGTTGTGTTTAGCTTAGTTAATTAGCTAAAAGTCAAACCGTCGTAATTACGGTTTGACTTCGAGATTAGTCACTAATGACTCAGTCTTATCTCGAATTAAAAGTAGTTTTAGAATGGTATTTATGTGGGAAATAAAACCCCAAAAGGGTTTCCCCTGATCACCATCCTAAACAGGTCAAATGTCGGGTCAAAGCTTTACTTAAAAAAAGTCAACATATTGCTTAAATTGACATTTATGCATAATTAGCTATCTAGAACATTTGTAACCTGTTTGAACATAGTTATAACTTAGAAATAAGTGTAAGAACATGTCCCAACATGTTCAACCCGACTATTTCCTGTTTAGACCCGGTTCGGAACCGAAAGTCACATAGTTTGACTTTTCGGTTGACTTTCAGTTCTGACCCGTTTGGGCATATTTTAGAAATGCCTCAGAGCTTAAATTGGATTAGGATACATGTTAGAACAACCCTCTGTGATCATACACCTTGGTTCACTAGTTATCCAATTAATATGCAAGTTTCCGTTAAATGCTCATACTTGGACCGTTATGCCCTTATTACATTAAAACATGAATTATGAAAATGTAAAAGTGTAGAAACCTTGAATATTGATATAAAGACTTGCATGCAAAGTTTGACGTCAGTTTGACTTATAGATTAAGAGTTATGCTCGTTATCGCTAAACTAATGCTTTATGTTAACATAATGGCGTAATTAGCGTATAGCCTAGTTAAACATGCTTTTTGGTATCAAACGAATTACCCACTGATATAATATAATAATTTGGGAATTTTAAAGATTTTTAATTAATTTTAGGCTGAGCATAACTCATAGTCATAGGCTTAACCCGTTAATTGTCGGTTTTGCCCTTACGAGCCATAAAATGAGTTTTACACATCTAAACGACCCCAAACCTTTTGCCACTGATTAGTTATGATAAATAAATTATTTTAAGCCTTCTGGAAATATAAAAATATCAGATTTAAGTATCGAACCCGGTAATGGCCTCTAATCGCCTAAATTAGCGTTTTTAACGCATAGTATGTTCTAAAATCATATTGGACATACCCGGGTTGATACCTACTGATATAAGAAGCAAATTATCATATTTTAACAGTAAGCAAAAGTTGATAAACTCAGACTTCAGTTTTGAGCTTGTCGGCTTATGTGAGATTACCAAAATACCCCTACGGGGCATAGTTTGGTTAAATATGATAAATTTCACATATATGCCTTAGCCTACTGTTATAACACATCAAAATGAATATGTTTGCTGTTTACCTCAGACCTGTAACTCAGCGGAACATATAAACGCTTTTACAAACTTTAAATTGACCAAACTACCCCTACGGGGCATAGTTTGTGTTTAAGTTAGTTCGGGGCATAACGAAAGACATCCTACTGATGTTACAACATATTTGAAGCATATTAACTTAGGAAACCTGTATATGGCTCTTACGGATACCCGTTACGCATCTTACGCGTTCGGCTCGGTTTATGTAACAAGTTTACATAAATTAGCCGAAACGGGTCAAACCTTATCGGTTTAATCTCAAAATCCAGAATGTGAATAATGAACCCATATTAAACAAGTCTTCAAACTTGTCGGGTCTGAATCACATTCTATCCGGTCTTCGCTTAATAGTGCGTACGAACCGTATCTTTGAAACTAGCCGGTCTAAGCTTAAGCATAATTAAAGACCCGCTAGGATTCTAATAGGTTATATTTAACCTTCGTTCCAGATTAGGAGAAACAGTAAAAGCTACCTGCTATTTGATTATTGTGACCATACTTTGCATCAAGGTAAATACTTTTAACTTATTTTCCCTATACGGGCTTGGGTTACGGTACATAGCGTACCGCTTGATCGAGCATCAAATCTTCCACGCTTAGTGGTTAATTGAATAATTTGATCGGCTCGTTTTAAACAGATGTGTTTACTTTACAGCCTTTGGGGGGTTAATGACCATGTCCCGGATATCCTCGGCATTATCTTACGAGATAGCCACGACCTGAGCACGGGGTGTAGGCGTACTCCCGTGTATAACTCACATAAGTGGTGTGTCTATTGATCTTTAACCCGGAATACGTTCCGGGCTACTGAACGCATAAGTAACATGTAAATCGTTCACAAGATTATAATATTAAATAATTCTCCCAAGTTAATAAAAATGTTTATGCCATGTGCATCCAAACCAATTTTCAATCATTTTATAAAATGAGTCAGTTGAATGTATTTACCAATGTAAACTGACGTATTTTCCCAAAAAGATTAAATGCAGGTACTAGGCGAAATAGGCTGGGATTCTCCTAAGCATCATTAGAAGTCTCGCAAACTTAGAGATGCCGAAGTCTGTTGAACCATAAACAATATTTTGTTATTCGATCCTACTGTGGATAAACACCGGATAAATTGTGACTTTGTTTACAATAAATAAATTCGGTTGTATCTTATTTTAAATTTGCTTCCGCTGTGCATTATATTATTGTGTTGTTTGACTATTACGTTGCCAACCACGTCACGATACTCCCCCACCGGGCCCACCGGTGACACGTGGAAATCGGGGTGTGACAAAACTTGTCTCCTTAGGCCTTTTTCAAGTGACGGTCTGCAACTGATTTATCATGTTTTCATTTTAAATTAATATGAACACTCAATTTAATCACAATCAATTCTCGGAATTTTAATTCGAACACCCTATCATACGTATAGTTTCCCTACCACATATTTCACAAGCCCGTTCTAGGATTCTGAAATCTTGACTGGGATTGGATTGAGAAGAGAAAAGAATAGATCAGCAGCAGAGATGGATATAATATACAGATCAAATGAGATTTTCTCAGTTTGATATAGGTTTTTATTTTAGGGTTTCTTTTGGGCACTAGAGGGGCTCTTTCGGGTGTATTTGATCTATAGCGCGACAACGTACAGCTAGGTCAGCATGTATCTGGATGCAGCAGAAGCTGACATTGCCTAGCACCTCCAGGTCTTTGCTCACGCAAAACAGAGGAGATACACGAGTTGGACAGAAAAGATTTCAAAACTAGAACGAAATTGTGTGTATCGGGACGTCACACACGCATTCAAATAGACATGTCCTAATTCCAAGTGACCGATCTTTCCTGAGGTCATAGAATAAAGTTAGTGTTCTGCACAGAACCAGTCAAAGAATCTAGCCATCAGGATAAAGCCTACCAACATATCGCTCTAGAGTCAGACCATTTCAATATTGGTCTTACATGAGTCAGCCTTAATCCACATTTTGAAATTATTTCATTTCCCATTTATGCAACAAAATATTTTTGGTTTTTCTGTTTTTCAAATGTTTTTGTATTTTTTTATTTTTTTTATTTACAGATAACCTAAGATATCCCCCTAAATTTGTGCATAAATCTTATGCTCAAATTTACTTGACAACGAAAACGTATCTACAACGAGAAACACAAAAGAAAATGAAAATATTTTTGTTGTTTTTGTTTAACCGTTCCATCATTAGACTAATCAATATCAAAATTCGAACATGAAATTCAGATTTTGTACCTTTTTGCTGATCCTGTCTTACTTACTTCTCTTATCTCCTCAAACGAAACATATCAACTGTAAATAAATGTACCTTTTGAAACAGTGAAATGTTACCCGGTATGTCTCTGGAACAACCGCTATCAACATCCAAGGATTGTCAACAGCTCCTCCTTGGTTGTCCCTAAAAAGTAAGGAGATTAGTAAGACATTGGTACCCAGGCCATCGTGGTCCTGGGTATTCCTGAAGCATCAATGTACGATACTTCTCGAAAACACATGCCCCCTTTAGATTCAAGGACTGGTGATGTCGCTGCTTTGTGTTTTGCCCTCCAAACTTGTTTAGGCTTCTCTAATTTCTTAGGAGCCTTGGGCAAAACATTCTGCTTTTCAACCTTTTTATTTTTTAGAACTTGTTTAGGTTTCAAAGCTTGTTTTCTTTTAGCTTTGGCAGCATTCCAGTCCCCATCAGATGGTTTAACTTGGGGATGCTTATTCATCATTGCCTTAGGTTTTTCAACCTTCATTGGCTTAGAATAAGATTTATCCCTAGGTGTAACCTTCTGATGCTGTGTATAATATGGCACATAGGGACGATGTGTGCAATTTCTTGCAATGTGACCGGGTATGCCGCAGTTGTAGCAAGTCTGCTTCTTTACGTAAGGAGAATATCCCGATCCATTCCATCCAACCGCTGCTGAATATGAGTTATACGATTTGTTGGATGATTTGTGTGCAGTTTGTTCAGTCTTTTTCCCTTGTTTCTTATGTCCCTGTTTACAACAGTTAGCACATTCATTGGATTTAACATTTTCATTTCTAACTGTTGGCTTTGGAGGCACATATTTGTTTGAAGGGCCTCTCAAAGCTGGCTCAGAAGCATCCTTTCTCACATAAGGAGGAGCATCAGCAGACAAATTTGATGTTTTTGAACAAACATCGTCAGCTTTTTGACAAACAATATCATCCTCCTCAACCCAATCCTCTACTATTACCTCATCTGCACATGAAGTAGAAGCATCAGTAACGTTCAGTTTTTCACAAACGGTGGCAGGCGAAGCCATAGTAACATGGTCATTCTCGAGTGACACCGTTTCTTCAGTAGTTTCAGAATCATCAATATTCAAAGATGGAGCAGAGGCTTCAGTTGTCAATTCACCACTAATCTTAACAGAAGCTCCTGATGTCGATTCTGATTCTACTTTTATCTGATTTGGTTCAACTTCTTCCGGTGATTCGCTACTAGACTCAGCTGAATCAACTAACCTCGACTTTTCACAGTTAGCTGTCTCTGAGGAGTCACATGACGAATCAGATGAAGAAGTTGATTCATTTTGAGATGCCTCTGCCTCCTCAGGTGATGCACTGTTGACACTACATGATTCGCCCATTTTTGATTTCTCAGAAGTGGATGTCTCAGAAGTGTCACAAGATGTGTCACATGACGAGGCAGATTCACTTTGTTTGCTCCTATTGAATTCTTTCACAAACTCAGTCAAACCTCTTAACATGGCAAACTCAATGTTGTCTACATTAACTCTAGGTTCTTTTGCTTCAGGCTCTTTTGTGACAGGTTTATTTTCACAAGATTGTTTTGACTCTTTCTCTTGTTGTTGTACTTCAGGTGAATTTTGAGAAAATGTTGATTCAGTATTATCTAACACTTGAAAATGCTTATCAACATCAGCATTTTTCTCAAAACTTAGAGTCTCGGTGTGTTTTGAAACTTCAGCAGGTTTCACAAAAGTTTTATTAAACGCCTGTTTTTCTAGAATAATTTCGGTTTTATCAGGCCTTGTGATTTTAACTTTCTTTTGATTAACAGGCTCAACCTTCCTATCCCCAGGCTTCCCATATTCCATTTCAGGCAAGTCGGCTATCTCCTCCTCAGTCATAGGAATAGAGGTGTAATTGTGATTGTATGGTGGAGGTATGCATACAAATCCCAATCCTTTATTCCTCACTTCCTTTTTGCTATACTTTAACTGTTGATTTATCATCTTTTTGACCTTTTCACTTGAAACATCAAACTTTTTAAAATTAAATTCAGTATTTTCAAAAGTTGATTTTAAGTCATTTAATTCAACAGTTAACTTTTCAGATAGCTCCTTGAAGTGGAGATATCGACAGTTCGCTTCGCTTAGATCGCTATGCAACTTTCGGATATCACGCTTTTGCGCCTCCACCATATCCTTATACCCACCCAATTTCTTTTTAATTTCATAACTACTGGATCTGGTATCTTGAAGTTGCATAGTAAGCGATTGAGCCTGTTCTTTAAAACCTTTTACTTTCTTTCTACATTTTTCAGTACAACAAACATCATCTACACATACCTCAGCCTCAGAAGGAGTGTAGTCATTCATTTGAATATCTTGAGTAGACTGCTTGTCAGCATTGTTATATGACTTGATGAGTGAGATCAGCTCATCCGGATTCATTTTGTAACAATAGCAGTCGGTTGTCACAATTATCTCATTAACATTTTTAAACCAACTACAGTTTGCCTGATCTGGAATCCTTTTTATAACATCTAGAAGCTTTGTGTTGCTCGTGCGATTAGACACGTCAATCTCAGCCTTCTCCATTTCAGAGAGTAGTTCAGCAAACCGGCCTGTAAGTGCTTCTATAGATTCACCATATGAGTATCTGAATCCTTGAAAATCCTGCTCAAGCACTTCTCTCTTAGAAGACATTTTTAAGATTTGATCCCCCGAAAATGTGATCCCCCAGAAATGCGATCCCCCCTATTTCCTCAACACAAGCCCAAAGCAAGAACCCGTGTACTCGCTAACTCAAACCCTTTACCACACGCACGAACCAGCTTCCTGTACCACGCCTCCAAACCAGTCAAAACTTATTACCAACCAACAAACCCCTTTTGTTTTATTTTTTTATTTTTTAACAAAACAATTTAATATTATAATTATAATTATTATAACTATTATTATTAAAAGAAATATATTATATTACTAATAATGATTGTGTAATGATTACAAAATAATTATATTATAATTATTATTATTATTATTATTATTATTATTATTAATATACTATCAATTAATTAAAACAAACGATAACTGTCTCTTCTTCGATGACAAACCGTCCCGAAACCCTAAAATTATGTCAGCCGTCACAGATTTCTTCTTCGTTTCTTCACGTCTGAGATAGGTTGAAGGTGACGGTGGTGATTGGTGGATGAGCAGTGGTGGAGAGGGTGGTTAACAGTGGACGGTGAACGAAGGTTGTCAGAGGTCGGCGGTGAACGAGGGTTGTCGGAGATGATGAAGAAGGTAACCCAGAGGTTTTAGCAGGTTGGTGGTGGACGATGGTGGTGATCGGAGGTTGTCAACTGTGGTGGTCGCCGGAGTGGGTTTCGAAGGAGTCTGCCGGAGAAGACGAGGATGGTGACGCACGATGACAGAAGTGATGTTCGGTCTGAGATAGGCTTGTCGATGGTGAAGATGATTCGGCTGTTGTGAAGTTGTGTAACAATGTCGAACCCGAAACCGCAAACACCGGTGATCGGAGTGATCGGATGGTGAACTATTATCCGAGACGAATGCGGTGGTGATGATGATAATCGATGGACGTTGTGAACGATGATTACGGTGATTGCGACGGTGTACGAAGTTGGTAAAGATCACGTTGCAGGTTGCAGGTTGTTTGCAGATGGTGGTTGGAGATGTAGGAATAAAGATGGAGACCGGAGGTAGTGATGTGGTGATACTTGAACGACGATAGATGGACGATGATGAACCTGTAACTGGATCGCACAATTTGAAATGTCAATCGCACAAGAAAAGAAGTAGTCGCACAAGACGGAAATGTTGTAATCGCACAAATGAGAATGTGAATATGATCGCACAAGATATCCACTGATCGCACAAGATTACGTCGCTCCTTTTCCTTTTGAGTCCAGCTATTTGCCTTGCACACTTCCAATCAATAACAGCCAATCCCAAAAATCAAGCAATTTCCAAAACTTTGACCAAGGAAACAATTTCGAAAATTTTATTCCTAAATCAATCCCTTTAAAAGTTTCCAACAATATAATCTAAAATTTCGTAAACAGTCAACCACAACCACCAAATCAGATCAAAGCACTGAATTTCAAACTGTTCTTCGTATCTTCAAAAATTTCTTCGTGTTCTTCGAATCTTCAAGCGGTTTCTTCGTTCTTCGATCTTCAAATAATATCCGATTACAACCGAGCCTTTGTGAGACTACTTAGGCTCTGATACCAATTGTAAGTCCAGGAACACTACACAATCGGATATCAAAATCACAATCAAGAGCGCGGAATACTGATGAAAGTGATAAGAACAAGAATGAAAATGATTGAATTAAGATCAATGTGCACACGGTTTCTAGAGAACCGTCTGGTACACCCACCAAGAAATCAAAAATACTGAAGAAGCTCTCAAAAATGTCTAACCTAATAATGAACTAGGTTCACCCTATTTATAGTTACATAGGGTGACCTAGTTACAGACTGGGCCAGGCCCACATACACAAATAATAACCAAACAGGCCCAAAACATCTAATTAGCCCACATGGCTTATTCTAATATTATCTAACCCACTACAAGGCTAAGCCCAATAGCCTATAATTGTGTTTGATAAAGATAAGCGTAAACCTACACCATTATAGGGCCTTACAATCATCCTCAGATAGACGGACAAAGTGAAAGGACAATCCAAACTCTAGAAGACATGCTTAGGGCATGTGTGATAGATTTTGGTGGAAACTGGGATGATCACTTACCATTAATTGAATTCTCCTATAACAATAGTTATCATGCAAGCATTGAAACTGCCCCATTTGAAGCACTGTATGGAAGAAAGTGCAGAACTCCAGTTTGTTGGGCAGAAATAGGAGAAAGTCAATTATTAGGTCCAGAGATTGTACAAGAAACTACCGACAAGATCACTCAAATTAAGGAAAGACTAAAGACTGCTCGAGATCGTCAAAAGAGCTATGCCGACAATCGACGCAAACCACTAGAGTTCCAAGTTGGAGACAAGGTACTATTGAAAGTTTCACCCTGGAAAGGAGTAGTTCGATTCGGAAAGAAGGGAAAGCTAAGTCCAAGATACGTAGGACCATTTTCAGTGATCCAACGTATAGGACCAGTTGCTTATCGATTACAACTACCAGAGGAGTTAGCTGGAGTACATGAGATATTTCATGTATCCAACCTCAAGAAATGCCTATCAGACGAATCTTTGGTAGTACCTCTCCAAGATATAAAAGTAAATGAGAAATTGAAATTTGTTGAAAAACCTCTTCAAATCGAGGATCGAAAGATTAAGTTTCTCAAGCACAAGCGACTAGTTCTAGTCAAAGTCAAGTGGGATTGAAAGAGAGGACCTGAATACACTTGGGAGTTGGAATCAGAGATGAAGCGAAAGTATCCCTACTTATTCCAATAAATCTCGAGGACGAGATTTTTATTAAGGTGGGGAGAATGTAACAACTCTCATCAAAAGTCCTATTTATTATTTTAATCTGTTCAATAGGAAACCCTAATTAAGACACCCAAGTGATTATGCATAAAACCCTAAAATTTTCAGAATAATCAGAATCAGGATCAGGGCCCCTAAAACTCAGGGGGGGGGGGTAATCCCTATTAACGATTATCCTTATAAAATGCTGTCGAAATTTAATTTTCATGCAACGTCGACTCATCAGGGCTAGATAGGTGACGAAGCAGGCCTATCCTATTTTGGGTTTCCCCGCGACACGCGATAGGTGCAGGTGATCCTGTCGCGACACGCGGGAGGTGCCAAATTGGGGTATAAATCCAGGGGCTTGGGACTTGAATTGTTTGCATGTTTCGACGTTAAAATTCATTACATATACTCACTTATACACTGTTTCGTTCAAAAGTAGTTATAATCTCGAAGTTCTGCCACGATAACAGGGTAATAACTCGATCGCTGCTACGATTCAATGTCCGATCGATTAAAACTATCCAATGGATGTTTAAGTCCTGCCCACATTAGGGTTATGCTTTGTCATTCGTCGTAAATACGATGGATGTTTAAGTATCGCACTTTGTCATTCGTTGTGAGGGTTTAATCTCGTGAGTTATCGTAAATGTTGTATTAGTTACTAACCTAGTTTTGTGTGCATTGTTATTTAAACTAGGTTAACAAGACTAATCAATAAGCTAGACTCTAACCGTGTTAAATCTGCAAGGTGAGTCATTCTCTTTTTATCAAATTACTTTCAAAATCATGTTTATTTTCAAGGTTATAATTACAGGGATTAAGTCTTTGTAATCACCAAACTACAGCCGGTATGTGGGGTTTTGTATACATTACTTGATAATCGTCACCATTGGACAACGAGTTAGCCAATGGGTGATATGACCATAGTCACAGAAATGAGTCGAGTGACAAGTACCGTTGGGTAGTTGGTTGATATCAGGAAACATTGTAATCGCTCTTAATACTGTAAATTATAACAAATGTGTCGTTTTAGTAAAAAGAATGATTCACCAGTATTTCCCACTGACAAAACCTTTTTCAAACATGTTTCAGGTGATCTGTTGTGATCCAGGAAAAGTGCCATGAAGCACTACAAGCTTAAGGAAATGGCTCGATATAAAATAAAGAAATATGTTTTGTAAAATAAAGATTTCTCAGTGAAATCATATGATTGTAAATTACCAGGGTTTTATCCCAAGTTGTGAAATAATATAATCGGGAAATTTTAGTTTTGAAAAGATCCTGAAGAAAACTTCCGCTGTTAACTCAATTAAACAAATACCACGGGATTTTCTGTCCCGCGGCTCCTGAAACGGGTCAAACCGGGTCGGGGGTCGTGACATCCTATGTCGTTACACATGTTAATAGCCTAGCTAACCATTGGCGATCTCGTATTCCTTATATTTACATTTATACTTATTTCATACAATTACATACCATGTTTTCCATAACGAATTCTTAAAGGTTTTCACAAATCTGCATGAATTCACGCCAACATTATGTTGACGATTTTCCAAAACTTACATGTATTTCAGGTAACTAAAGTGGATGTACGTGCAGTCTTACTCTTGCTCCGGATGTCGTTTATGTTCTTAACTATGTTGTGTCAAGACTCCGATGCCTATTTTTGTGGGAATTGGTTATTATATTCCATCCTGTGTGGGATATAAGAATCAAAACCTTGTCATGCATCTTTAAATAAAGTTGTAAACTTTTCAGACAAAATGTTATCTTGTGATGTAGACACTTAACGTATGTTATGTTTTTAATTATGTAATGTTATTGGCATTTGGAGTTATTTTACGAGCATGTAGTATGTTTACCAGTCGTATGCAATGAGAACCTTTCAGGATCACACATTGTGCTTCCGCCTTAGAAAGGGGTGTGACATACTACACAAGAAATAAGGACTCTTTTGGGTGTTGTTGAGGCATTTAGTCACACTACAAGCGATGATGATAGATTTACAAACTTGAATGGAATAAGTGATCTTGCTCGTCTTATGGTGGAAAGTGGAACACATAGTTTTTGTCCTTTGGTTTATCGGGTAGTGAAATTAGCTTTGGTGTTAACCGTTGAAAGATGTTTTTTTTTCTAAATTGAAGCTTATCAAAACGGATTTACGCAATTAAATGGGCCTGGAATATTTGAACAACGCTATGGTTTGTGCGGTTGAAAAAGAAACTTTTGATAAAGTAAAAAACGACAATATGATGGAACGATTTCAAGCTACGAAAAAAAAGAAGAAGGCAAATCTATTAGGTATTTTTTTTACTTTATTTATTATTGTTTTTTATTATTGTATGATTGCACTGTAAAAAAAAATCGGGATACCTCTAAATTAATGGGCTAGCTCCGCCACTGGTATAGGATTAGCTACACTAACTTGAAATTATTATTAGTCTTTTTGTGAACCTTAACTCCCTCAACTTTCATTATTAACACTTGACGCCCTCAACTATCTGAAAATTATGTAAAATGTCACTTTTGACCCCCATCGAGTTTAAAGGATTATTTTTATATATGTACGATTTGTTATTATTTTCAAGTTAGTTTATGTTTTGACTTAATTCTTTTCAAAAATGAGTCATGTGAAAGATAATACGTTTCGTGCTTATTTTTATGACGTTTTCAGTTGGTCTAAATTATGACGTAAATTTAGTTCGGAAATGAGTCGGGTCAAATATAATACATTTTCATAAGATAGTATAAATTCGAGTTACTTTACATGTCATGATTCATGTCAAATATAATACATTGTCCTGCTTATTTTTATGGATGGTTTCAGTTGGTTTACGTTTCGACATAAACTTAGTTTTTATGTATGTTTTTAGTTTGTCTACGTTTTGACGTCTATGTACGTATCGTATAAATTCAAGTTGGTTTACGTTTCGATATATTTTTCTCGACAATGAGTCATGTCAAAATATAATAAGTTTCCTCGCTTACTTTTATGGGAGTTTTCATTTGGTATACGTTTTGGGGTAAATTTTGCTCGAAAACGCATTGGGTCAAATATAATACGTTCAGCATAAATTTTGCTCGAAAACGAATTGGGTCAAATATAATACGTTTCATTAGATGATATAAATTCGAGTTCTTTACGTTCCATGAGTCATGTCAAATATTACACGTTTCCGTGCCTATTTTTTCAGATATTTTCAGTTGGTCTACGTTTGATTGATAAAACAGTATATCACTACTAGAAAATCCAAAATTTTCTACACCGTTTTTCGTAACAAATGCGTCATAAATCGCGATTTCTGACAAATTTTTGACAAAATGTATATGTAGGAAAACCCCTCGTAGGAAACTGGTTTGTTACGCATTTCCTACGCAACTTACAACGCATTTCCGACCAAATTTTGGTGTCGAAAATTCCTACGCATTTTCTACGCATTATTACGACTATTATTAATAATAATATAATTATTACTTTTAGTTTTGTTACGCAATTCTGACACAATTTTCCGACGCATTTCAGACACTCTCCTTTTTGACGGATTTCCGACTCTCTCATTTCTACGCATTTCATATGCTATAATTAAGAATATTATTAATTAAGCTTTTAAATATAATTCAAATATAATATTACATGTTTGTTGTCTTGCTACGCATTTCTGACGTAACAATTAATATTTAAATGAATTCAACATATAAATCTAATTCCAACAAATAAATAATAGTTCCGTCGGAAATGCGTAGCAAGTTACTACGCATTTCCGACGAAATAGTTAATAATAATAATTAAACATTTAAATATAATTAATTACAAATATAATTCATCCGTCGTAAGTGCGTAGTAAGTTGCTACGCATTTCCAACCCAATACTTAGAATTAGTATTTTTGTCGCTATTATGTCGCAAATTGGCCAAAAAATCAAGCTTTTTTTTCGTATGAAATGCGTAGTAAATGTGTTAGAATTTGCGACACATTTTTTTGCGTAGAAAATTTCTGTAGCAAAATGATCATTTTTCTAGTAGTGTATAACACGTTTCTGACCATGCAACATGGTGAATCAGTTTTAGTTTCAGTAATTTTGTTATGGGCTAAACCAGTATACATGATCTTCAAGGGCGTGTTACTTATTGACTGTCATTAATATATAATTAAGATAATTACAACATCATTCTCGTGCTACATTGAAAATTAGAGAATAACTATTTAACTTTGCTAATTAACAGTCTCTACTTTGAGGTTATTATTTTTATTCTTACCGTTAATTATTAATTTATAATTTTTAGTTTTTAATTCAGTTTTTCAACCATTTTACCACCGATAATTAACTTTATTTTAATTTTGAAACTTGTTTTCTTTTTTAATTTATTTTTGATAGTTTTCTGACTGGTTATTATTTTACATTAAATCTTTATTCAAGTTTTTACAATTGTACTTGTTTTGCAACTAGCTAGTATCAATGTGGTCGCTATCTTTGTGACCATTAAAATTTTGGTTACAAATAGTTTCTAGATTTGTAACAAATTTTGGTTACAAATAGTTTCTAGATTTGTAACGGATCTGTTTCTCATATGATGTAAATATCTAATTTTGTAGCATGTGACATTGATGTATATTATAATACGATAAAAAAAACAAGTGAACACATCAGATGACAGTTGATATTTTATTTACTTTATTATTATCTTAATTATTGGTTTTAAAAATAGTTTATTACCCTTTATTTAAAGAGCACACTGACATCAACAAAACAAGAATATACACTTACAATAAACAGGCACTTCAAATTACTTTTTACAGGAAACGTAAAATTAACGATTATAATAAAGAGAAATTGAATTTCAATAATCTTAACTTTGATACATTGGTCGGATTAATCTCAACTCATGAAATGTTAACGGACAATTCCAATGTTGACGTGTTTTCCTTTAGAAATCTCATACTAACTGAAAGTTAATCCGATTAGTTTTTATTGACGTGGGCTGCTTATGTGGCAAATAAGTCAATGATGATGTGGATTGCTTATGTGGCAAATAAGTCAAAGATGATGTGGATTGCTTATGTGGCAAAAATTTGATGTCGTAGACTGCTTACGTGGCAAAATTTTGATGACATAGGCTACTTATGTGGCGGTACCCGTTAGCAAAAACTAATTGGGTTGACTTTAAATTGGTATTAGATCGCTGAAGAAAATATGTTTAAAGTTGGGACTCTCGAAAAACATTTCAGACTTGAGATTAATCCTGGCCAATAGATAAAAGTTCAGATAATTAAAATCCGATTTCCTTGACATAAACGCATTCTACATTTAGTTTTGGTTTTCTTCTTAATCTTAACTAACTTCATTATTTGACAAGTAAACAAAACATCAAAGTGAGTCCACACCCTTAATCTATAAAAGAAAAGAGGGTTAATGTTAATCACGTTGATTCAAAAGTAGCAAGTAGCGCGGCTCTGGTCGATACTTAGGTTGCTCGGTATGAGACCAGGCCTATGGCTGGCGGGCTCGGGCGCCGGGCCAGCACACCACCCCCTAGGGTTGGCCCCGTCGTCTCCGGCTCCCTCCAGACGGTTTTGCCGGGCCTCCTCTCATCACACACACATATACATACAACACACAATATATATGAGGCGCATCCCCCACACCCTAGGTCCATCCCCTTCAGACTCATTCTCACACCCGTTTACGTGGACACCTACGTAGTGGAGCATCCTTTGAGGACTACCCTCCTCCACATCCCATAGTCTTACACTAATAGGGATGCGCAAATGGTACCGGTTCAGAAGCGGTACCCGGTACCGAATTTTACGAACTGCCTTGACTTTTGGTACCGATTCGGTAACAACATGTAGCGTTTTCGGTACCTGTTCGGTACCAGTTTTTACCTTTAATTACGAGTCTTTACTAGTACCGGTACGAAACCAAATTGTACCAGGTATTTTTAATAACGGTGCTAGTACCCATTTTTTTAGATTTTCAATAACGATTGATATCAAGCTCATCCCTATACAATAATATATCTTACGGAAAATTACGAATAAGAATCTTATTCTTATGGGTTTTTTTTATTTTATTTATATGTGAAATTAATTTCACACGAATAACATTAATTTAAGTAATCATAGATTTGTGGGGTATTTGAAGTTCTAGATATAATTTTTATTAAAGCCATGTGTTATACTTTATTGCCATGTTTTGTCCCCATGTAATTATTTTTAGTATAGAATCGCATAGCGTTATAATTATATTGTTAAACCATTATCTTGACGTCCCTACGTGAATAGACAATTAAATTCAGAATAACAATCCACTAAACCATTTGGTGGTCTTTTCTCCTTTGTTTGCTCTTTGTCAACTTTGCTAGTCGGATACCTGATCTACATATTATTTTTGTTTTGAAATATTAGATTTTAATAATCTCAACTATTCGTTGTTGGCCGTTAAGAGTTCTAACTTTAAAATTAATCACAGACAGTCCCAACTATTGACACATTGGCCACCAATGGACCTTGACTAACAGAACCTTAACGCCGTTAGTCTCCGGTCGCCGGAAAACCGTTTTTGGCTAGAAAACGTTTCCAAAGGTCCGATCTAAGATTACAAAGAGGTTTGAGACGAAAATGTTGAGTTTGTCGGCCAAAAAGTTAAGTTTTCCGGCCAACATAAGTTTTCCGGCAAAAAAGGAGTTTTCCGGTGACTTCAATAATCGGGGATTTTACTAAAAAAATGTTCATAAAGGTCTGTAATAAGGTTACAAAGAGATTTGGGACGAAAATGTTAAGTTTTCCGGCCAAAAATGAGTTTTACAGCCAAAGACGTTTTTTGGGCGACCGAAGACTAACGACGTTAGGGTTCTATTAGTTAGGGTCCATTGGAGGCTAATATGTTAATAGTTGGGACTGCCAGTAGTTATTTTTGAAGTTGGGACTGTTGGTGGTTAATGGCGAATAGTTGAGATTATTAAAATCCAATATTCCATTGCTTTTTTCCCTTTAATCGTATGACTACAATAATAAACTGATTCTTCATTTGATGTATTCCCTTTAATCGTATGACTACAATAATAAAATGATTCTTCATTTGATGTAGCGAGCTAACGACCAAGCGAAGTGGCAAAGAAATGAGACTTGATGGGGCGTGACTAGGGTGAAAGAGGTGGAGCGTGAGTGCTTTCACGGGCATGGAGAAAGGGAAAGTGACCATTGGTAGTTTATGGACAGTTGAAAGCAGCCTTTAGAATTAAAAAAAAAACTAATTAAAGTGAGTATAACACTTAAACCATTACAAATAAAAATAAAAGTTGAGTAAGATCCCCTAGCTTACGTGACAGTGACATGACAATCATTTTTTTTTACTAAATAGTAAAAGAAAAGGTAAAGTGACTACACATAGGCATAGCCATGTCAAAATTTTTTACAAGAAATTGGCATTAGAAGGGAGAGCCTCTTTATCTTTACCAATAAGACATCACTACATGGCTAAAAATATACATTTGAAGGGAGTACTCTTACCTTTCATGACATTAGTTCATCAATACTTTTATTTATATAGTTATTAATTATGTCGTCACATCTTTTTTAGTTTTTAGAGTAAAATGCACTGATAGTCCTTGTGGTTTGGTGAAATTTCACCCTTAGTCCCCAACTTTTCAAAATTACACTCTTAGTCCCTGTGGTTTCACAAGTTGTTACTCGAATAGTCCCTAAAGCGGATGAAGGTTACTCGGATAGTCCTTGTGGTTTGACAAGTTGTTACTCGGATAGTCCTTGTCATTTCACACCCACTTAACCAGAATAACTAACCTCCATCCGCTTTGGGGACTATCCGAGTAACAACTTGTGAAAGCATAGGGAATAAGAGTGTAATTTTGAAAAGTTGAAGACTAAAGGTGAAATTTCACCAAACCACAGGGACTATCCGTGTATTTTACTCTAGTTTTTATAAATTAGATTGGAAGTTTAAATTCAAGGAAAAAAACTAGTTACATTTTCAAAGATAAACCACTTAAAAAGTATAAGCTTGAATATGTGATGGCAAAATAAAGGGAGAGTTAGAGAGATGCAAGAAGATTCACATATGAGTAGGGTTGCAAACGAACCAAATGTTTGGCGAACAATTCGTGAATCGTTCGGTGGGAAGTTCGTTTGTGTTCGTTCGTTTATTAAATGAACAAACATGAACAGAGGTCATGTTCGTTCGTTTATGTACGTGAACATTTGTTAACGTGTTCGATAGTTCATTATTTTTTTAGTTTTTATGTTTTATTTAAATACTTTAAAATTTTGACAAATAAAATATGTAATAAGTGTCAATGTATTATATCTTCTGCTCATAAACTCTTGTTTGTGTTCGTTTATTTGCATTTGTGTTCATGAATATTAATTTTTGCTCATTTGTGTTCATCAACGTTCATTTTTGTTCGTTACCTAAAATTAACAAACAAACACAAACGAACACGAAAAAGTTCATTTCCTTATCAGACGAACACGGATATAATATCTCGTTTGGTAAATGTTCATGAACAATCCGTGAACACATATATTTATTGACAAACGAACACGGACAATGTCTTGTTCGTATTCGTTCGGTTCGTTTGCAGCCCTACATACGAGTCACCAGCACTCCCACATTTTAAATATTAGTTTTTTTTCTGAGTTTTAAACAACGTTTCATATGTAGGAATGAGGGGTGGAATGAAATGGACCATTACTAGAGAATGAAAAAAATGTGTTTGGTCGGTCGATGGAATGGAATCACCCATTCCAAAATGTATTTCATTCCCTTCAAATCATTCCATCTGCCCCCTGTTTTTTCCCATTACATTCCCTCTTCACTATTTCATTAAAAACACCATAACCCACCATTGTTGCCACCACCCACCATTACCATTGTCATCCACCACCCCCGTCTGCCGTCGTCACCCACCTCTGCTGCAACCCACCGCCGCCACCGGCACCGCCAGCTCCGACCACCACCACCACCGCCCACCGCTGCCACCCGCCACCCACCGACAACACCACCACTGCCACCGCAACCATCGCCACCACCACCTCTGCCACCACCACCACCGCCCCCACCCGCCACCGCCGTTGCTGCCACCCACCTCTGTCACCACCACCGCTACCCACCTTCACCGTTGACACCTTCGATCACCGCCGCAACCCACCTCTGCCACTACCGATCACCGCCGCTACCCACGTCCACCAATGAAATTGGATTTAAAAACATTTATATTAGTGTAAATATGGGTTTAGATTTTGTGGTTTAGTTCATGTGAAATTGACGATAGAAAATTGGATGTAAAAACAGTTACATGAGTGTAAAAACATTAAAAACTTGGGATTTTTTGTTTTGGGTTGGATTTACAGTAATGTAAATGGGTTTTACACCGTTGTAAATGATGCTTTCGTGCACAAAATGTTTTATGGTAATGTAAATTGGGATTTACAGTAATGTAAATTGGGTTTACACTGCAGTAAATGATGGTTTCATGCATAAAATGTTTTACGGTAATGATGAAGTTGAAGAAACACTGACCTTTGCGGTAGTATCCGACTAAGACTTCAACTCTTGGCGATCCGAACTGCTAGCTGTAAAACAGAACACCGTTAGGACTCGTTACAGGAATGGGGATATTCCTGTAACCACCCTCCGGCATGAGAATAAGTCTCGGTTTAGGAGAAAGTATAAGTGTATAGGGAAAGAGAGTAAACGAGAGCAAGATGGATCATACCTTAGATGTTTACCTCTATTTATAGTTTACCATTAGGGTTTCCCTTAACTTAGGATGGGTTCCGATAAGTTAGGGATTTGCATGATCTTCCCCAAAGAATGGGGATTCGGTTACGTGATTTATCTATGCAGAATAGAACATTCTAGAATAAATGTTTATAATTATTTATTTATAATAAAATAATAGGTAATGACCAGGTCGGGTTAGGCGATCCGGGTCATACCTCGTCATGTCCCCCCAGTCCGAAGTTATGAAATGAAATTCATGAAATCGGACTAAAAAAGGAAAAGTCGAACCTTCCCCCTTTGAGTGTTAGTCTCTCAAGTGGGGTACCGTTGTGTTTTTTGAAAAAATGGCGGTGATGGGAAAGGATGTGACAGTTAAATCATCATTAAGATGACAACTGTCACCACCCTGCTCTGACGCGTGTTCTCATCCGTTTGTCTTTTCGAATTCGAAAAGTTGCCATTTCCGTATAAATAGAGTTCCTGTTTAGGGTTTTAGCTTTCATTTCCTTCTTTGTGCACCAACACTTCCTTCAATTTCTTGAAACGAAAAATGGCCTCCAAGACCGGAGAGTCCTATTTATCTGCCCTAACAAGTTCTGATGCCCTGTATATCAAGTGGGGGCATACTTCATTCAATAATCTTCTTCGAGATTACAATATTAGGGCGGAGTGGAATCCGGTGTTGCCGTCGAAGACAGACACGACATTTCCGTTGAGGCAAGGTAAAATCACTCTGTTTAGTGATTTTTTCAGGTTTTGCAACTTTCAATTGCCGATTACTAAGTTCTGCAACTTAGTCCTTGACCATTATCCCATCCACATTTCCCAACTACATCCGTTAGGGTTGGTGAAACTCCGGCAGTTTGAGTTTGCCTGTATTGCCTTAAGGCACATCCCTGAACTCTTAGTTTTTAGGGCTTTTTTCGTCCTTGTATGGAAATCCCCCTTTTTTACCTTCGACAGAAGGGACACCGATGTATCTTGCCTGAGAGACATTCCTACCAGTTCCAAAGATAAGGACTGGAAGAAAAAGTTATTCTATATCGATGCCGCTGTCATTCCCGGAGAGATGCAGTGGAGGGAGATGGGACCAAAGGACAAGGTCCAAGATGAAGCCCCTCCAAAAGATGCTTATGTAGCCAACGCTCTTTACACAAGGCTATGCGGGCGTCCATTTATGTGCACGGTGATCCCTGATGGGGCCTTGGTGATGGGGCCTTGGTGATGGCGGGGATGAGCCTGTTATGACGTGATATCAAGTTGTACCCCTCGTTCCGGAGGGATGATGAAGGTACATAGTGCTTTGGCCTTACATACGCGTTATTGATTGTTTTTAAAATAACATTTGTACATGTTGCAGGGGAATGGAGTTTGCTCGATTTTGTTGATCCTCCGTGGCACGCTGCCTTAAAGGCTGCGTACCGCGTGCTTGGTGAACAGGAGCCAGATGTCCTGAAGATCCACTTGGAGCAATTTTTGTTGCCAGCTGTGCTGGCGAACCCAACTGCTTATATTACAGTACCTCTCCCCAGCGGAGGAGGTAATGTTGTTGCCATAGAGAAGAAACCTGTCAGGGTGAAAATTATCGGGAGGAAATACATGGCCGCGGGGGCGGGTGCTTCCTCGGTTAGCGTGACCGCACCTGCTGGGAGTGCTGCTAAGCTAGCAAGTCCGACCCATGTGTCAAAAAAGCGCAAGACTGTTACTGTACCTACCTTGACTGCTTTTGAGGCTATGCAAGCCGCCTATGCCCTGACAATTGGTGAGTAATTTTGTCTGTAGATGTTATTGTGGACTGTGTGTTCCATATTGCTCAATGTCTGATTTAATACAAGTACTACCACTGAGGTGCAGGTTGAGAATGTGACCCCCGCCCCAGAGACATCTGTGGGAATTATACCTTCCGCTGCTGGCGAAACCAGCCTTTCAGAGCTTATATTTCAGGCGAGTATTACCGCCGTTGTTAGTTGTACTATGTCGCCGCCCATGCCTACAACTGCTATGACTGTGACAACTAGTCCAGTGTCCAAGCCACTACCTTCAAGTGTCACCCCTCCTCCTTATTCGATTCTCCTTTCAGCATATTCTCTGCCACCGAGAAAGAAATGCCTACAGTGTCCGCTACTCATGAGGTAACTAATGCCGGAGGTGCCGCGGCTAGCGATGTTGGAGGGTCCAGCAATGGAATTGCTGATGATGGGACCCGCTTGGGTGTTGATCTGTATATACCTACCATCAAATGGGATCCCAATATGCAAGATAAACGCTACCAGTCCCGGTGGAAAATTGCGGACTGATTTTCCCCCCAGTGATTCAGCACTGGGTTTAACGGGCATACCCCCCGGCTAAGTCGACGTATGTGGAGGGGATAAACAATGAAAATTTGATGAATTCTACTTTGGTAGACTCCGTTGGTCAGCCCCGGAGGCTTGCAGAGATCCGGCATAGGTGGATGCATGACAACAACGAGCTCCACCAAGCGTGGACTGTTATTCAGGAGCTGAAGGATGAAAAGTACCACTTCGAGAGCCAGCTCCAAGCCGCTGGATTGAGGGAGAGCTGGCTTTTATCGGAGAAAAACAAAGCAGAAGATGATCTGAAATGGGTGATCGCCCACCTTGCTGAGGAACGAATAATATGGGCTCGTGATATAGTGGAGAAGGACCGGGTCCTTGCTCATGCTAAAAGTGTGCAGGAGGAGCTGGAGCGTAAGGCCATTACTGAAGCCCAAAAGGTGAGATCTGAAATGTCTGCTCAGGTGGAAAAATTCCAAATTGACACTGACTTTGTGTCTCAGGTGCAGGAGCGATACCAAGATTTGACTGTTGAAGTAGAAACATCTAACGCCAAGGCCCGAGCTAAACAAGCTGAGTTAGAGGAGCGGGAAGATCAACTTAGGAAACTTGAGCAACAATGTGATTCCCTTGTCTCTGAAAAGAAGAAGCTTGCTCAGTCTTCCAACGCCCATCAGGCACGCTTTAAGGAGGAGGAAAGTGCCTTGGAGCAGTCCAACGCTGAGGTGGACAACCTGACTAGCCAACTGGCTGCATTGCGCGGCGACAGGAATTGGCTAATAACCAATGGCTTGGTTGGGGCGTTTGAGTATCTTCGTCAGTCAGGGTCTTTTACGGCGTTGTTGGATCGCCTCTCCGCCGCTGCTTACCAGTCCGGTCATCATGATTGTGTTTACAAGGGCTACTTTGAGTGCCAACAATCAGGTAAGATTACTCCTGAGCTCCACACAACGAGGGGCAAACTTCAGGGATATATGGCGGATGCCCTTGAGGCGGCGTGCAACGACCCGCTACCTGCATATGCTAATTTAACGAAACAAGTTGCCGAAGACGGCATGGATGCCCTACGCCTAATGCTGGAGCCAGTGGAGGAGTCAGAGGAGGAATGAGTGTTTTCGTTTTGTCTGTTATGTACACTATTCCTCAGATATTTTGTATGAACACTGTTTTACTTGGTTTTTGCGTAGATACTTGATATGTTTGTCAGACATTTAATGCTAATGTCATGACTGATGACGCCGCCGTTCATCTGAAATGTGGCAATTTGACATGTGATGATTATTTTTCATTAATTTTGCTAACGTCATCACTGTCAACCTGTTCATCCTTCTATAAATTAAGTTTCCTTTTCCAAATTTGGTAATTCGAAAAGATGAGCCGAAGGAGCTATAAACAGAGACTTTCTGACATTTTTCGACGCTTAGATGCAGTTGATGGCTTGGTTCGTCTCCAAATTCCGGTGACGGAGGAGATGATCAGGGGAGAAGGAGTGCCTCCTGATGATGTCTTACCTCGAGTTAGCCGGTCCTGTAAGAGCATCATATATGAGGAGCCTTCCCATACTGAGGCAAGTGCAGCTGATCTATCAGCTGATACTTTGATAAGAGCCGTTTCACCCGATCATATTCAACGCTATGGATTAGTGTATGAAAGACGTCGTGGTGGCCGTTCCGGCAAGAACCCGGTTGATGATCAGGAGTTGATGGCTTCTTCGGTGGATGAGGGAAATGTCGATGACTTGATCGTTGATCCTCATCCGTTGGAGTATTATGGTGAAGTGTTGCATACCCCTGCAGAGGTGATGGCAACCCTTTCTAAGAAGTAGGTGTTAGAACATGTTCGTTTTTGGTTCCCGTATGTTGGTATTTAACAACAGGGACAAGTACTTGGTTTTTTGTAAGATAGTTGCATGTATTTATTACCAAAATACTTATCTTTTTGTAGTGGTTAATGTATCTATTACCACGATACCCACTCTTAGCGCTGTGTATTTTGACCCTTTGACTTATATATATGAAAAATATTTCGTGTCAGGATACTTTTTTACCGTTATGTGCAGTTTAGATGCGATGGTAATTGTTTGTACCGTATATTGCAGTATAAATGCGATGGTAAATTTTATTGTATATGTAAGTAATGAGGAAACATAAAAAGAAATAACTTTTATTAACTCAAAACTTAAAAAAGGAAAGAGACATCGCTATAGATGAATTACACTTGTTTGCAAAACAAGAAAAAGAATCACACCCGCCGTTAGGGGCAAGGCACTACATATAACATTTTTTTAACTGAGTCGCATTCCAGCTGCGTGGAACCGCGAAGCCATCTAGCCTGGATAGGCGATAGGCCCCTTTGTCTAGGTCTTCTTGGATGACATAGGGGCCTTCCCAGTTGGGTCCCAATTTTCCTGAGGGTTCCGCTCTACTGGCTTCATTATCACACATGACGTACTCACCTTCCTTGAAAGTATGCTGGGCCACGCATTGGTTATAGTATTTTTCTAGGGTCTTCTTGTATTTTGCCTCGCCGATGGCGGCTACCTCACGCCTTTCTTCGAGTAGATCCAGGTCTTCCCTTAGGAGTCTGTCATTGTCATCATTAGTAGTGAGACGGCGTAACGAGGGCAATCCAACTTCTGCGGGTATCATTACTTCCGCGCCATAGGTTAGGCTGAAGGGAGTTTCATTATTACTTGTCTTAGGAATTGTTCGGTGTGCCCAGAGGACATTCGGCAGTTCTTCCACCCAGGAGCTTCCTTCGTAACCTAACCTTCTTTTCATGCCATCTAGCAAACTGTTATTTGCCCGCTCCACCTGGCCATTTCCTTGGGGATGTGCCACCGATGTGAAGATTTGCTGAATCTGAAGTTCTACACACCATTCTTGCAAGACCCTATCGGTGAACTGCGTTCCATTGTCACTTACCAAGTATAGCGGCAATCCAAATCAACATACTATGTGTTCCCAAAGGAACTTTTTGGCATTTTCAGCGGTGATTTTAGCCAAGGGCTTGGCTTCAACCCACTTGGTAAAATAGTCAATTGCCACAATAAGGTACTTCAGCTTTCCGGGGGCCAGCAGGAAGGGTCCCACGATGTCAACCGCCCATTTCTGGAAAGGCCAACCGCTGTGACTGGGATTAAGTTGTTCTTAGGACGGAGTGTTTGGGGAGCAAATTTTTGGCAACTACGGCATCTTCTGAATTCCTCTACCGCGTCTTCATGCATCCCGGGCCAATAATACACAGCGCTGTGGATTTTGGCCACAACTGCCCGTGGTCCAGCGTGAATGCCACGTATGCCTGAGTGTATTTTTTGGATTAGATACTTTGCCTCTGCTGGGGATACACACCTCAATAGCGGTCCCAAATATGACTTCCGGTACAGGACGCCATTATTCACTTCATACTGCAATGCTTTAGTTTGTATCTTTTGAGCTTAGCCTCTGGCGGAGGGTAATTCCCCTTTTGTAAGGAACCTTAGTATGGGAGTGTACCAACAGGGTTCTTCCGCCGTGACGGCGGAGACTTCCCGAGGTTCAATGGAGGGCATTTGCAAAGTTTCTACTTTTACTTCTCTTTCCATTCCCGAAGTAGCAAGTTTGCTCAGGGCGTCTGCTATTTGGTTTTTCTTCTGTGGACGTGATTAAGCATGACATTGTCGAAGGAAGCTATGAGCTCCTTCGTTTTAGCCAAATATTTCACCATTGATTCGTCCTTGGCCTCGTAAGTTTCATTTACTTGGTTGTTGACCAGCAGAGAGTCGACATACGCGTCAACTCTTGTTGCTCCCATAAATTGGGCCATCCTCAAACCCGCAAGTAGCGCCTCGTATTTTGCCTTATTATTGGAGCATTCGAAATCAAAATGTAAGGTGTACATCAACCTTATCTCATATGGGCTTATCAGCATTAGACCTGCCCAGGAACCTTTCCCGCTGGACGATCCATCGGTGTAAAGTTTCCAGATTTGTTGGCGGTGCTGGATTCTGGGACATCTTGGATAGTGGGATCCTGTATTATTTCACCCTCAGGAACTTCAGCCAAGAAATCGATGATCACCAGTCCCTTGATTGTTGTTCGCTTTCGATATTCGATGTCCAGGGCTCCCAACTCGATCGCCCATTTAGCCAATCTTCCAGAGATCTCGGGCTTGTGCAAAATTTGCTGTAGCGGTTAGTTTGTTAAGACCCACACGCGATACCCTTGAAAATATCTTCGGAGTCTCCGAGTGGCGTGGACTAACGCCAGCACCAATTTTTCAAGTGTTGGATACCTCATTTCGGGTCCTGCCAGAACTCGGCTGATATAATATATTGGCGTTTGTGTTTCGTTTCTTTCTACCATGAGTACCGCGCTTACCGTGTTATGAGCAACTGCCAGGTACATTTTTAATACTTCTTCCGGGTGTGGCGCTGTCAACGTTGGTAGTTTTTCAATGAAACGCTTCATGTCTTACAAAGCTTCTTCAGCCTCGCTGGTCCACTTGAAGTTCTTCTTGTTGAGGCAATCTTTTAACGTCTTTATGAATGGCAAGGATCGTTCGGCGTGTCTTGCCAAGAACCTGTTTAACGCCACTAGACGTCCATTCATGCTTGTGCCTCTTTTAAAGTTCTGGGGGAGGGCATTCGCGTTATAGTGGTAACTTTTTCCAGATTGGCTTTAAAGCCATCCCGGGTAACCACCATCCTGAAGAATTTACCTTCTTCCAGCCCAAACGAACACTTTTTGGGGTTGAGCTTGATGTTGTATTCTCTGAGCTTTTGGAAAGTTTCTTCAATGTCTTCAAGCATTTGTTTCTTTTCCCTGCTCTTGATTACAAAATCATCGACGTATACTTCTAAGTTTCTGCCTATTTGTTTTTCAAAAACTTTATCCATTAGCCGTTGATAGGTGGCCCCGGCGTTTCATGGGCCAAAAGGCATTTTGGTATAACAAAAAATGCCTACATCAGTATGAAACGCTATTTTTTCTTCGTCTTCTCTGGACATCTTGATCTGATGGTAACCCTTATAAGCGTCTAAGAAACACTTATACCTATAAGGGACCAGAGAGTCGACCTTGAAGTCCATCTCGGGCAGCGGATAAGCGTCTTTGGGGCATGCCTTGTTCAAGTCTTTGAAGTCGATGCACATCCGCCATGTGCCATCTGGCTTTTTAACCATAACGGGGTTTGATACCCATGTATGATACTTGGTTTCCCTAAGTATCCCAGCCTCAACCAGTTTTCTTACTTCTTTGACCACCGCTGCCTTCCGATCTAGAGCCATGCTGTGTTTACCCTGTGCCACGGGCTTAATGCCTGGGAGAGTTGCTAGCTTGTGTTCTGCCTTATCCCGGGGTATCCCGGTCATGTCAGAATGCTCGAAAGCAAAGATGTCGGTGTTCTTTCTCAGCAGCTGTTTCAGGTTGTTTTTTACCTCAGAGGAGAGACTGTCCCCTATTGTTACTGTTTGATCTGGATGGCGTGTGCTCAATACCCATCTTTCCGGGCCGATGGCGCCGGTGGGTCCTTGACGGCATCTTTTGATGTCCAATACTTCTCCCACCTTGTCTCGAAATATTGTTGCAATACCCCGCGGGGTGGGAAACTTCATGAACCCGCACGCCGTAGAGACTTTGGCATCCAGTTTCCCAGGGTAAACCTCTCGATGATCACATTGTGATAAGACTCTGCGCGTACCACTATGAATGTGAGGAGTATGGTTCTTTCTCGTGGGGCTTGCCCGAATGTAACTGAGAAAGTAATTTGGCCAATTGGATCAACCTTCTCTCCAGTGTAACCTTTAATAGGGGCGTGTACTGACTCAAGCAGTCTTCTATCTTCTGATTGCATTCTATTGAAGCAATGCTCATAGATGATATCTTCATAGCTCCCGGTATCTACCCGGATTCTCCTCATGTTATAGTCACTTACAGCAGTGGATATGATTAGGGCGTCGGTGGTTAGGTGCAAATCTTCCACGCGAGGCTCTATGGTCATGGTTGCCAGCATCCAGGGTTCGAGTGTGGAGAAACTCTGTTTGACCCCTTTCCCCTTATCAGCGTATACCATATTTAGCTCTCGCGACCTCTTTCCCGCTGCTTTGTCATTTTCTTCTTTGATCAGGGGTAGGCCCTGCTTGATGTCTTGCACCAGGTGGGCTAATTTACCCGCCTTTATGAAATACTCGATATGTTTCTTTAATTGAAAACAGTCATTAGTATCATGGCCGCTCCCTTTGTGGTACTCACAGTATTTTTTTGTGTCTTTGTTGGGGTTGTCCTTCAGTGGCTTTGGAGGGTTGAACTTGAGGTTTTCAAAAGCTAGGATTTCTGTTGGCGTTTTACTCAAGTTGGGATAATCGGACCGCGGCTTAGAGGAGGAGTCATTCCTTGAGTAGGTGTTTCTAGACCTATCATACCGCGAGTCCGTTCTGTCGCTTTTCTGGTAGCGGTCTCCTCTACCTTTACCTTTAGAGCTTCGTTGTTCTCTGTCCTCCTGGTTTTTCTGAGCCTCTTTCTTTCTGTTGGCCACGTGACTAGCATCAACAGCTTTCTCTTGTGTGACGTATACCTTGGCTATCTTCAAGATTTCGTCTATAGTGGGAGGTACACCATCCCTCCCGTGGAGTGTTCTTAGTAACTCATCATCGTTTACCCCCTGCAGGAAGGCACCACATGCTAGGTCGCTCGTGACACCCGAGATTGCCAGGCTTTCTGTGTTAAACCTCACGATGAAACTTTCCACTGTCTCGTTGTCTCGCCGACGAATGTGGAGGAGTTCATTTCGATCCTTTGTGTGCCTTCTCTGTTGGCTGAATTGCAATATGAACTTGGCCTCTAGATCTTCAAAACTGTCAATTTCCCCGATGGGTAAACTATCCCACCAGACCCGGGTTGCGCCTACCAGTGTTTGGACAAACATCTTGCACCATAGGGGCATGGGCCAACAGGCTACTTCCCCAGCGCTTTTAAACAAGTTAAGATGGTCATCAGGGTCACCTAGACCGTCGTACTTACCCATAGTTTGAGGCATCTTGGGCCTCTCCTTAATAGGAGCTTCTGCTATCCTTCTGGTGAACTTGGACTTAAATGTTGCGTCCACCGGTTTGTACAGTCTGGTAAGATCGTCTTCTTCTACATTGATGGGTTGTATTGGAGGAGTTATTCCGCCCTGGCTGGTACCCTGGGTAACAGGGGGTTGAGCCGGGGTGATGTTCAGTGTGGGGCTAGGGCCTCCGCCTGGAGATAAACGAGGCCTGGATGCGTTTCTTTTATCATACGCGGGTTCCGCTGTCGGCGGGGTCTGGCTGTAAACCGGCTGGGATGTTGGAAAAGTCCACCAAGGCGGCATATAAGCCGCGTATGGCGACTGCTGAACATAGCCGTGCGCCGCCCCCTGAGGAGTGTAAGTTGGAGTGTTGTATGGGGGTAAATACCCGTATGGGGTGATTAATAGTACCCTGGGAAGTAAGCTTGATTCCCTGGTGTAACCGGGGCATTCAGGACTCCTGCGGGCATAACTACTGGTTGATGTGGTGGAGTAGATAACGCCGCTGTTAGTGCTGCCGAGTATAGAGGTGGCATGGTGTATGTCACCGATGGCTGGTAGTTTTGAGGCATGCTCACTTGTGGTATGACAGTGCTTGGACTTGCGGATGTGATACCCGGCGTAGTGCTATGACGTATAGTCTGTGCACTCGTGGTTGACGCTGGAATGGAGACATTAGCGTTTGTCACACCCCAACCGATGGCGGAAACATCGGGGCATGGCACTGAGCGAAACAGATTGTCCAGAAGTTTCCATAACAACTACATTTACCAAATATTTAAGCAACACGTCCCATACCATGTCATAAGTGATAATATAATTATTACAGACAAAATCTAGTCAAGTAGTTCTGTTTCGACAACTCATATTTTTACATAGATAGTTTATTTATTGGTTTCTAGGACCTCTTTTCCTAGCTTCGATTTCATCACTGCACAGAGAGCATCCTAGACCTTTCCTTGCCTCAAGTTCACAGCAAGCTAAGCATATAAACAACTTAAGCACCTGTCACATACGTTAAAGTAACAGTCAATACACATAGTGTAAAGGTGAGCATACAAGTTTGATAATAGCATATAGAGTTCGAAAGCGTTACGCATAACCAGCACGTACACAGAGTGAAATGATGCATGTTAGTTATCGACATGAACCTATCGATACCAATGACTGCGGGTTGACTGCCCAAGGTAGTTCGCGATACATACTCACCCTTGTGAGCCATGTAGGTAATTGTCTTTAACATCCCCCAAGTGAACGGGTGCTGAGTCCAAACTAATAGTACTATCGTTGCTAAGGCAGGTAGACAACATTCCATGTGTAAACATAACAAACAAGCATTCATTAAGTCACGTAATACATGCGGTAACGGTTAGCGTTTAAAGTATTGCATAATGTGTTCGATGTGATTTCGTATAAGTAACGTATGTAACACCCAAAAGTGCGTAAAGCAAAAAGGGATCGAGTATACTCACATCGTTGATGGATTGAAGGGAGCGCGTAGAGCGAGGTTAGCCTGAACAGTTAACGATAGCATAAAAGATAAGCGATGCGTAAAACGAGAAAAGTCACCAAGTGCAGAATGGTGATCCGGTCGGTCGGCCATTCGTGCGAATGTTGACCTGTTCGGGTGGTTGTCCGTTCGGACGATCATCCGGTCGGATGACTGTTCGAGTGGATTGTTCCTTCCTTTGGAAAGGATGTGTTTGTGTATAATGGCTTGACCTTTGAAGTTTTCGTTGTAGCATTTTGAAAACATTGAAGTATCTCTACCTTTCAGGCTGGTCGATCGGACGGTCGTTCGATCGGATGGCAACCCGTTCGGTTGGCACTTAAGTGAGAACAAGTTCACAGCAGGGTGTCACTCGATCGGATGGTTGTTCGACCGGGTGGCATCCTTGGTGCATTGAACATCTTGAAAATTCTTTAAGTGTTGAAGTTCAAATGTCTCATGATTCGGATGGCAGTTCAATCGGATGGTAGTCCGATCAGACAGTAATTCGTTCAACATTCAGACTCCAAGTGTTGACAAAAATGGTTAAGTGTGGGACCAAGGTGCAAGTCGTTCGGGTAGCCGGTCGTCCGGGTGGCTGTCCGTTCGGACAGCAGTCCGTTCAGACGGCACTCCGTCCTAGTGGACCTGTTCGTCTTACACTTGGTTGTTTTGATCCTTTGTCATTTTATCGAGATGTGTTGATATCGTGCTAACCAACAGAACTCCATCCTAAGCCCTAGTGACCTGATTGAACAGGAACCACCCAAGTTCGGTCAGTCCACCGGTTCAGGACGATTGTTCTTGGTTAACCCGGAATCGATTATCTCGTAAATAGAATACGGAACTTGAGCCAACACAACCCCACTAAACGAATAGTAAGTCAGCACAAGCTCCGATTCTATGGGTTTGAGTGCATTGAGTGTAAAAGAGTTGAAAGAAAGTTGGAAAAGATCCTTGTTTGTTGATGTGGAAATCGGTTAGATCTAAGTTGTTCTTGGTAGATTGAGGCCAAAACATGAAGTTCTTCAAGAACACATGATGACGTCATCCTAGAACACCTTGAATCTTGATGATTTCATGGTTAAAAGTTCAGATTTAAAAGATAGAAAGGTGTAGGAGTGCGTGTAGATTAAGGAAGTACAAGATTTAGGACGAGATCTTACCGGAATGGCGAGAAATCTGAAGAAAAGTGAGGAAAACGAGCTGGTCGGACGTCAGTTGCCAAAAGTAGAAAGTATGAAAGTGACAAGGGGTATTTATAGGGTTACCCAAAGTGGAAAGGGGTGAAGAGGTTGGTCGCTCGGGTGGCACCTCGGTCGGGTGGCTACCCAGCCGGGTGACAATTCGATTTGCGCGATGAGTTTTGTCGTTTCGATTTGCATGTAGCGCGTTGCGATGCGATTCGAGCAAGTGATGCGATAGAGTTTCCCTAGTCAAATTACTTTTAATCCCAACTACTCATATCTCGCACTATCTCTTTTCCACCAATTATCATACCATTTCGATTGCGATTGAGTTCGATTGCGTTTCGATTGATTACCCCAACATAACATAAATAAACATGCACAAGTAACACTTAAGGCGCACACACACGTATATCAGTAACCAAAATGCGTAATTCGAGTTGCGAGCGCGATTGCGATAGCGATTAAACATGCGATAAATAGCGATTAATATGCGATTATTAATAGATACTCCACATAATACAACTAAAACGAAAATAAAATAGACTAACTACAAGTCAAAGAAGTCAAAACAGTAATTGAGCAAGGAGAGACAGATCACAATTAGCAATATTGTCTTCCTTTGACTTCAATCTTGACTTTAACTTTGACTTTCGAAACACGGGGTGTTATAGCCTTTGTCACAGTTGGTTCCACCGACCGGAACTATAATGAAGTATATGAGAAAAGGTCTGCGGCCGTCGTTCCAGAAGAGACGGCAGAAGTGCCTGTAAAACCTGGTGGTGGTCCTTCAGCTTCGAATTCCAAGTCAAGAGACCGGGTCACAGCAGGCGAAACTGGCATGGTGGTAACAGAGTACGTCTCCAGCAATGGGTTGCTAGTTATCATCGCCTGACTCGGTGTTACTGCCGTGTTCTGATCGCTTCCCATTGGGTTCAGTCTTGTTGTTGTTACCGAAAGGTCACACGGATGGCGCCAATGAAGAAACACTGACCTTTGCGGTAGTATCCGACTAAGACTTCAACTCTTGGCGATCCGAACTGCTAGCTGCAAAATAGAACACCGTTAGAACTCATTACAAGAACGGGGTTATTCATGTAACCACACTCCGGCGTGAGAATAAGTCTCGGTTTGGGAGAAAGTATAAGTGTATAGGGAAAGAGAGTAAATGAGAGCAAGATGGATCATACCTTAGATGTTTACCTCTATTTATAGTTTACCATTAGGGTTTCCCTTAACTTAGGATGGGCTCCGATAAGTTAGGGATTTGCATGATCTTACTCAAAGAATGTGGATTCGGTTACGTAATTTATCCATGCAGAATAGAACTTTCTAGAATAAATGTTTATAATTAATTATTTATAATAAAATAATAGGTAATGACCGGGTCGGGTTAGCCGATCCGGGTCATACCTCGTCAGAAGGTAATGTAAATAGGTTTTTACGGAAATGTAAATTGGGCAACACTGTTGTATATGATGGGTTCGTGCATAAAATGTATTTCGGTTTTGTACTGATATCTTGTGTTTTGGTTTTTTTTTTGTTTAGAATGGGAAATGAAGAACGAAGATGATTATCAAGAAAAGAGGCACAAATTCTTTTCAGTTTTTATATATAATAGTTTCTAGGTTTTTTAAAGAATTAAATTTGGACAAGTTTATGTTTTGCTTTAATTTTATATTACGTTTTTGGAATAATATCAAGTTTTATACGTATACGTTTTTTATTTTAACATCGGTGTAAATAAACGAAAGAGAATCAAATAAATGAAAAGTTGAGGGGTTTAGGGTGGTGTAAATTAGACTGCCACCATAAACCGACCAGAAGAGAGAAAATGTGATATTTTGTACTCTTTGTGCTGCTGAAAAAGAGGGATTAGACTGCGTTAGCTTGTATAAAATGACCATTTTACCCTTTTGGGCCAAAAAAAATATATTTTAATGTAAAGCAAAAACAACAAAAATATAAAAAAGCTACTTTAAATGTCACCCATTCATATATATATATATAGGGTAGGGATATGGTAAAAAGTGTATAAAATGTGAGAAGGGTAAGAAGTGTTTTAAACCATTGGATATTTGATCTAATGGTTGAGATCAATAGGGTATAAAAATGTAAATTGTGTTTTAATTAGAAGGACCTTTTGTAAAATTGAAGGGCAATAGTGTCTTTTCCAATGTTTCAAATATGGTAACCGTATCCTACACAACCAAAACCTCCATCAATCTCCTACAAACAAGCGACGTTCCCGTAAAAGCTAATTTCTTCAATTCCGTCAACATAAAACAGAGCAGAAAACCTAGAAGTGTTTAAAAGGTAATCGGAGCACAATCTTCGTCATCAAATTCCAGTAGAACTAAAGGGTTTTGTATTTCACTAATCGCATCACATTCCTGTTCTATTAACAGTAAAATCAAGAATCGAAGGAGTGTTCTATGGAGTCAAACAAAGGAACGAGGAAGCCATCGGGTTCTAAGAGGAAGCGAGAAGCAGCAATTTCAAAACCAGGTTAGTGTTCGGTACAGTGCATGGTTGTCAATGGTGTCTATTGATGATTGTGATGTTCATAACAACCTGGTTAACAATTTAGGGTATTATTTAGGGATTTATTGGGTTTTATTTGTGATGTAGATGGGGTGATAGTGTCATATTAGTAGAAAAAACTTTGTTTGAATGGGGGTTTTATTTTAAATCAGTCAGTGGTGTCTTAATGGTTTTTTAATGATTGAAGGTTGTTTTAATGGGGGTTTTACAAAGGCAGTGTCTTTTGGCAGTGTTATATGGAAGAAGGAAGGTGTTTTACTGGGGGGTTGTATTTTAAATCTTTCTGTGGTGTTTTAATGGGTTTTGATCACCTTATTGTATATAACACTACAAGTCATGGTGACATAGTGTTATATATAGATGGTGGCTATAATCACTTTATTGCATAAAAACACTTTATTTGCATAAAACACTACGAGTCTAATCTTTACATAGTGTTATATGATAGTGTCATATTGTTTGAATGGGGGTTTTATTTTAAATCAGTCGGTGGTGTCTTAATGGTTTTTAATGATTGAAGGTTGTTTTAATGGGGGTTTTACAAATACAGTGTCTTTTGGCAGTGTTATATACAAGAAGGAAGGGTGTTTTACTGGGGGTTGTATTTTAAATCTTTCTGTGGTGTTTTAATGGGTTTTGATAACCTTATTGTATATAACACTACAAGTCATGTTGACATAGTGTTATATATAGATGGTGGCTATAATCACTTTATTGCATAAAAACACTTTATTGCATAAAACACTACGAGTCTAATCTTTACATAGTGTTATATGTAGAAGGTGACTGTTGATCAGTTATATGCAAATAACACTACAATTCTGATGTTGACATAGAGTTATAACTTTATTGCATAAAACTCCACAATATTGCATATAACACTACACTTCTGTTGTTGTTGGTGTCATCTACTCACTTTATTGCATAAAACACTACATTCCTGTTTTTAACATAGTCTTAAATGTAACTAGTTGGCAAAATCTATAGTTATAATTTGGAATTCCTGGTACGATAACTAATTTTAAGATCAATGAATTTTAGTCCGGAGAAGCGGCCGAATACCAAGATACAAAATGGGAAAGGGATTCCATAACACAATTGGACAAAGCATCCCGTTGAGCGATTCGGATAATGATAACGTAATGGAAGAAGGTGTATATAAAATACAAAACTACGCATGTAAAAAAACAGTTTGATGTACACTTTAGTTTTAGTAATTTATTATGCTATATCACATTTTGTCGGAATTATTGAACCATGTCTCACCAAAATATAGGACACTTTATTTTTAGTAATTTGTTGGATTATAATAACAAAATGTCTTCTCTTTGCAGCTAGAACATCACCCGCTGCGAACAGCGATGACAACTTCGAGTCACCGCTTCCAGTACCATTCGCAATAGGTAAGAAGTTTATTAATTCAAATTAACTGTCGGTGTTTTTCGTATGATTAGGAGCATAGTATAACATGTATAAATGTATATTTTAGTTTCAAATGAACAACATACAACATCTGATACAACATACCGTGTCTCCGCCGCCGACGACTTCGTTACGCAACCACCAATCACAAAACAATCAGGTAACTTTGCCCAAAGAAATTGAAACCAAAGTTATCAGTGTTATCATTTCATTGTAAATATAGTATAACTGATGTGAATATATGGGTTCCAGCAGCCAAAAAACAGCCGGTCCGCGACGAATTTGCCAAAGAACCACAACAACCAGGCGATGGAAAAAGACGTAAGTCAACAGCGGCTAGGAGGAAGTCGACGAGGCCACCAGATTCATTTCCATCAAAAAATATGAGCCGTTCACCGGGCCAAAAATTAAACTGAAGACGTCTTCGGAGAACCTTGTTACATTGGTCAACAACTTGAATAAACCACAAAAAAAGAAGGTCATAGAAATGGGATTCAGTGCATTGCTGAATTTCAACATACGACATGTACCGACGCGGCTTGCATATTGGTTGGCAAGCAACTATGACGACAACGCAGGAGTGTTGAACTTTGGCGAAACCCGTGTACGGATCTCAGCAAATTTGGTGAATAAAATATTCGGAATACCAATCGGGGGTATACAGATTGTAGAAAAAATAAGAGCAAGGGACAGCAATCCAGTTGTAAAAGAATGGAGGGACCAGTTCGCTGATTATACTAAAGTGTCGCCACTCGGGCTGAAAGACATGATGGTTGCAGACAAAACAAGTGACCGGGTGTTTGAATTGAACTGGTTGGTGTTGTATAATACAATGCTTGGGGAGATAAGCGCATGCAACACAGTTAATCAGAGATTCTTGGGATGCGTGGACCCGAATGTTAAAATATCGAGCTTTGATTGGAGCAGCTACATGATCACCTGTTTAGAACGCACGGTGAATGCATGGAACCAGAAAAGGAATGACCCTTTTAGAGGCCCGATCGTGTTACTAGCGGTACGTGACTCTACTCTATTGCTCATGATATGAGACTGATACACTACATGCATAACACACCACAAACACATTATATAACAACAGGAAATTCGTTACATCAGCTACATTGCATACAAAACCATTAAAGTCTTTTAAAACACTATTTCACTATGTTACTAAGTATAACACTATAGACACATTTGATGTATTACAAACCAGTCTGTTTGGAAAAATACATTTGATATATTGTATGTATAAGCATATAAAACACTATAATCATTATAAAAAACTACATTTACAGGCAATGCACTATGTAAAACACTACACTCACTTGTATAACACTACAATCAGCATGCATAACCCTTTACATGGCTACATAATTCTAAAAACTGAATGCTAATATGTGCAGGCTGCATACGCGTACGACCGTATGGATGTTTTGAGGTGTGATAAGAAAGGATCAAAACCGATCGAGTTGATAGATGATGCGATGCTCGACGAACTGCTCAGAAAGCTTGACGACATACTTTGGGCAGACCACATAAAGCATAACACCCCAATGATACCTAAAATTCATGTAGATAAAGATAAGCCGAGGAGTGAAAAGGTTAAGAAGATACCTGAAGCAAAAAAATCATCATCCACCAGCGCTAAAAAGGATGAAACGGCAACTGAAAAAAGTGCGGAAGACAATGTGGATGCGGGCAACGAAGACTACGGACTGTACGATGAAGGGGAGGACGACCACCTGGGAATATACAAACATCACAAAAATTATCTGTTGTCGCAGCCAAGTACACAGGAGTTGCAGTTTGTAGTTGGGGCAGACGGCGAGTTTCGGGTCCCAATGGTATCACAGTATGGGACGCCGCCCGTCTACTCACAAGAAGAAAAAGAAAGTGAAGAGGTACAATACTTGATAACCTTTTTAACGTTTGGTATGATGTCAGATGTATATTACATATTATAACACTAAAACGAATTTAGAACATGTATATAACACTACATTACAAGCTGGTACATTAAAAAACCTAGAAAAAAATAGGATAAGCATATAAAACTATATAATAATGTGTAAAACTACATAGCAGTTTAAATAAAAGAAAAAAACTACATAATGTGTAGGATAGTATATAACAACACAACACTAAAAAAAATAGAACACATGTAACAATGTGTATAACTAAACAACACTTTAAAACAACTTATATAACACTATGAGAACAGTATATTACATAATATAACACTATAACACTAAAAAGAATTAAGAACATCTATATAACACTAGATAAGAAGCTGTTACATTAAAGATCACTATATAATTTGGTTAACAGGATCAGGCGCAAATTCTGGATGATGCATTTAAGGAATTTGAAGATTGCATTGAGAAGATCAAAATTACACTGACGGAAGCTTTACGTTTGCACCCAAACAGTGACATGATATTGAGTAGGAAAGCGTCATGGATTGCGACGGCCCGCAAACATCTGAAAGAAGTTACGGATGATGAGGAAGGCGATGTTGGGTCAGAGAAAACCCCCACACCTGTCAAAACCACTGGACTGTTGACTCAAGGTAATCAATCTCCTTTCTCGCCCATGACTTCATCATTTTGCGCAGAAGTGGATCAACTGATATCTGCAATACAATCCATACGACACCCAGGCACACGATCGAAAGCTGAGGGGATCCAACCAGTAAACTTGCAAATTGAACTAGACAACGTCGCAACAACGTCAAGTATTCGTGACCCTGAAAAGGAAGCAAAAGCCTTATTGCAATATAAACTCCGGAGGCCAAAAAGAAACACCACTCTTCCGGATGCGCTGAGGTCACCGTACGTGCAGCGTGTGGTTTCATTGACAGATAAACGGGAACAATTGGAATCTGCATTGGCTAGCTGTATACTCAGCGCAATGGGAAACAAATGGTAAGTATCGACAACACTCAAAAATTAAATAAATGAACGAATCTGCTTGTGAATTAATGATTGTATTTCGTGTTATTACATAGGGATGTTATATTTGATTGCCCACCAGGTGTCTCGATTTTGAGAGGCTCGTTTGAGACTATCTACCCAGAATTATGCTTGGATGCAGATATTATATCAGCATGGGCTGTAGTCCTTAACCACGAAGAGCGGTTAAGGGCACCGGGTACCCCCGCGAGGCTGTTTTGCAATGCCGGAATGTTGGTAAGGCACTTTTCAGCCTTTAGAACATATATATAACACTATATAACAAGCTGGTTAAATAAAAGAACAAAATTGAACACAATGTAACAAAGTGTATAACTAAACAACAATTTAAAACAACTTATATAACACTATAAGAACAGTATATTACATAATATAACACTATGACACTAAAAAGAAGTTAGAACATGTATAAAACACTATATAACAATCTGGTACATTAAAAAATCCAGAAAAAAAATAGGATAAGCATATAACACTATGTAATAATGTGTAAAACTAAATCGCAGTATAACACTATAAGAACAGTATATTACATAATATAACACTATAACAGTTAAAAGAATTAAGAACATCCATATAACACTAAATAAGAAACTGTTACATTAAAAATCACTAACTAAAAAACTAGGATAAGCATGTAACACTATGTAATAATGTGTAAAACTACATAGCAGCTTAAATAAAAGAAAAAACTACTTATAACACTATAGGCTGCATTCAACCATCATATGTATCCTATGAAACTAAATATTATGCCTTTATAAAACAGAACCAACTTATAACACCACAACACAATGTAACAATACAAAACAGTTTTTTAATATCGTCAGAATATCGAAGGGACCGATGAACTTAAATCAACTTAAATCTGTATTTTATTATAAAACAGGTGACAACTGATTTTGAAGAGCCCGAGGAAGCCAGAATCTCGAAGTTCTGTAGCCGGATGGAAGCAATATTAGGCCAGGTAGATAGCATGGACATCAGAAACTTCCAAATGGTATTCGTGCCGGTGTTGTATAATAAACACTACATTCTAGTGTTCTTCAATCTAGCACAATACCAGATATTGGTGAACGACAATATCGAGGGTGATGTCCCTATCAACATACGATACAGCGGCTACGTTGAAAAATTTTTAAGAACACTAACAGTAAAATATTAGTTGACATACAATATCTATAAGTTTTAAAAAACCCCATTTGATGTCGTAAATTTTACAGATCAATGCATTCTGCGCGTATGTCAAAAACCACTCGCCTGCTACCGCTAAAAAACTGCGATCAACATCACCGGTTAGTCTGAAGTTCCCGTGGCAAACATTGTATAACGGAACAGATTGTGGAATATTCGTCATGCGTCATATGGAGACTTTTAAAGGTGTTATTGTAATTATAGTTTAATTATTAAAGTTGAAACTAGCATGTACGCTAATTTGATTTGTATTTCTGTTCACTAGGGACAAGTGTGCGCGAATGGAACTGCGGGCTATCGCCAGAGCGAGACATCACGGGGGAGGTGTTGAAAGATCAATCGAAAGAAATATGTGACTTGCGAATAAAGTACTTATCAAAAATCTTGTTAAGTGACATAAACTCGCTGCGATCTAAGATGGAGGAAGAAGTACATGAGTACGCAAATTTCAGTGAAGATGAGAGAATAGAAAATGCTAAAACTGCAAAGGAAAGGATCGAGTTACGATTGAATGAAGAATAGCACATAGTTTCGTTACAACTGATAATGTTTGATACATGTCTTATTTTAGATATTAGCCTGGTGGGCTGGTTCTGAAATGTGTTGATACATGTTTTAATTTAGATATTAGACTGGTTTCATTTTGTCTGTTAAACGGAACACACTGTACAAATTGATGTTAATAGTCTAATTTCCTTAGTATAACACTATAATTCAGTATAAAAACACCGCAAGTATAATGTGACAACATGTAAGTGTTTTGATTCATGTTATTATTGTTGTGGTAGTTGAAACTATAATATAACACTACGTCTAAATATAAAACACTATACTATAAAATAAGAATTCATTTAGATCAATTTAAAAAATGACAATTTGTATTCATCTTGACAACCTACAAGTTCATAAAATATAACACTATAAATAAATATAAAACACTATAAGTAAATTAAAGACTTTAAACTAACTGTATATCCTAATAACACCGTGTCTAAATACTGCATTTAATACAGATTACCAGCATGGTCACATTTGATTCATGTTATGTGAAATCGAACCTATAATATAACACTACAATTCAATATAAAGCACTATATTTAGAATATGATAAACGAATTTAAGAAAAAAACAACGTAAAAAACATTATGTTTCCCATTCAATGAAAGAAAAGACAAGTTCAAAATCTATAAACTCCAACACAATGTATCCAACAAAAAATTAAACGTCATTAAAAGAAATAGGAAAAAAAACTCAAGTTTGCATAATTTAGTAATCAACTACTCCTGCTCTTCATCTTCTAGCTCCTCTTCGTCATCTCCTTCACCCGCCGCATCTTCTAGCTCCTCTTCGTCATCTCCATCACCCGCCGCTTCATCACTTTCTGAGGAGTCGTCGTTCTTTTCCCTTGCCGAGTACGTGCATGTACGTATATTATGCCCCCGACGTTTGCAATTGCTACATTCACGACCCTTTTTCTTCTTGACAGATTGAATAATGGCAATTTCACGATTACTCTTCATTCTCGAAGGCTTGCCCATACCTTTAAATCTAGTGGTTTTCGGCATGCGTACAGTTACTGGTGTTTCTTGGGTGTATCCAGTTATTTCAGCAAACCTATCGCGACGACTCCTAGGGGGTGCGTTTACGACTGCCTGATCAGCCGTCGATTAATACTGGACAACATGGTCCCTGAAAGCGCATAACTCATCAAAGTTATGAACCAACCTGTTAATAAGAGACTCGACTGACCTTGTTATCTCCCGTACAACACCATTAACTTGCTGGTACTGATCATCACTTTCACTAATCCCCAATATCGCTCCAGGAGCACTATTAGGAACAGCTTCCCTGGTCCACCGTCGCATTATATACCTTTCAGGGAACTGCCTGATATCAAGAAACCGCAAAACGCAAAAATTGTGCGCGGACAAAAGCCCAAACTGTTCATACCTATTGCATGAACAACTCATAGTCATGTCTAGCTGCCGCATCATAACCTAATTCATAAAAACAAAACAAAAAATGAGAACAAAAAAAATATACTCTATTAAAACTATAAGATAAAACACCATATACAATAAAAATTTTAAACAAACAATTGTTACATTCTATGGTTACCTGAAAAAGTGTAAGACATGTTTGAGAAAAGTCCTTCACAGAGAAGTTCACAAAGTTATCCTCTCTATCATCCCATTTTCCAATACCACACTTGTGAATGGCTGTCTGAATTTCAAGTTGCGCATCGAAGAAAATTGTCCGTGTGTATATCTTTGCCGCCTGTTGTTCTAAGACAAACTCTTTTGCGTGCCTAGTATCGTGATCATTCTTCCTGTGCTCGTGTCTTTGGGCTTCAATTGCAGAGTCAAAATGCCCCAAGAATTCAACAAGCGTACAGTTCGGGTTGCAAAACTGCCCAAAGAAATGGTTCTCACTCTCCGAACGTGATGAAGTACGCATCAGCCCAGACATTTGTTCATCACGATAGTACGCAGGGATCCATGTATCCCTAATCTGATAAATTGACTGTAGCCATTCATGATTCACCAAATCAAAGTCAGCCAATATAACACCCCATTCAGTTTCAAACTGTTCGGGTAGTAATGCATCAGTCCAAACAATATCACACAACCTCTTCTTAAAATCGGTGCTATTGCATAGGTTGGCGCCAACCTAATAAACAACGAGTCAACAATAAAAAATTAAATATACAAAATACATGATAAAACATTATATAAAATTAAAACAACATCGATAAACAAAAAACGACATATTCAGATATAAAAAAGTCCAAAAAAATCAACAAAAGAATCCCATTAAAACAATAAACGTCGTAAACAATAATTTTGGTATTTAATAAACCTTGGTAGTAAGTTTATCCATTATATGCCACATGCAAATCCTGTGCCTACTTTCAGGCCAAGTATCTTGAATAGCTTTCCTCATCGCTGGGTCTTGATCAGTTACAATCACAGGTGGTGCGCGCCCAAATGCCCGCCGAAATGCGTTAAGCAACCAGCTATATGTTTCGGAAGTTTCATTACCTATTATAGCAGCACCCAAGGTAACATTACGATAGTGATTGTCAATGCCGGTAAAAGGTACGAACATCATATTGTACCTACCAAAAAAAATGGTGTGATAACTGATTTGATATTGTAAAATGCATAAAAGTGTAAAAACATAAAACAACCTACATTATTTAAATAATAAATTGAAATTAAAACACTATAAGTATGAGATAAAGTTAACCGAGTCTTTTCATGCATATCAAACTACACTAAAAAACATTATCATGTTGATAAAACACTATGATATAGATCTATTATGAATGGAATGAATCTAAATATAAAGGTAGGATACGAACTTGTTACGACGATAAGTAGCATCGAAAGACACAACATCCCCAAACATATGAAAATTTGTCTTTGAATCTCCATCGGCCCAGAACAACGCACGTAAAATGCCATCGTCAGTTGTTAGGTATTCCATAGAGAAATTAGGCATAAATTCTTTCTTCCTTCTTAGGCGTTTAATAACCATGTCAGCATCGTACTCAGCTATATACCTATTTAAGTCTCTCTTGAAGTTTTTGAAGTCAACTTTAGTGGCACCTACCTTGTCAAAACCTCCATAAAGAGTCCTCATAATGTTAAACGCTCTAACTGGACCAACGTTTATGGCACTCAAACCATTCACGGCTTCTTCCTGTACGTAATTCATTCCTCTGTTTTCAGGAAGCAGGTACTTGTCATCTTCAGCAACAAATGAGTGATTATGCGACTCCTCGAAGTAATAAACCTCGTAAAGATTATGCGGGGTTAACTTAACCCGAATGCACGCTTCACATCCGGTCCTTATAGAAGGAACCCTGTGAGTAATCTTAGACTTCGAGCTATCATTAGAACTACCGGCTTCCTGAGTCGAGTCAATCGCCTTAAGGGGTTTAGTACCCTCTTTTGAGCATACGAACCATTTATTATGTATGACGCCCTTTCGAGGCTCGTATTGAGTACCCTTCCTAGCTGTGAAACCCCCCGCCTTAGCATATCTTTGGTAAAAAAGATAGGCATTTTCGAGCGAATCAAACATCATATGCATCTGTGGTTTAATCGAATCATCGACATCTGGTATAAATGTCCTCCTTCCAGAATTTGGGGACACCTGAACATTACCAACGGGCTGGTATGTAGATATATCTACAACAAAAAATCGACACATCAGTCGTTTATAAAACAGTGATAACAACATGTTTCTGAATTTGATAAAACACTATATGGAGATATAACACTATCTGTTTACTGTACAGACACTATACACCTTAATTAACAAATAATCTGTTGATTTAAAACACTTAATAATAATAAAACACTATGAACCATAAAAATAAAGATGTCTGCACAGAATATAACAATATTGGTGGGAGATAAAACACTATAACTAGAAATTAAGAAGCCTATACATAATATAACACTATAGATTGTGGATAAAAACACTAAACATCTAAATATAAAAAAAAAATAACTCTGTTAATGATAAAACACAACAAAAGCTTACCCTAACACAATTCAATGTATAAAACACTATGAAGGGAAATTACGATGTGTGAATAGAATATAACACTATTGATCATACATACGACACTATACATCTAAATATAAAAAAAAATACTATGTTAATTATAAAACACTATAAAAACTTACCCTAAACAATTCAATGTACAAAACACTATGAAAGGCAATTAAGATGTGTGAACAGAATATAACACTATTGATTATGCATATAACACTATACATCTAAAAATAAAAAAAAATAAAAAATAAATAAATAAACATGATCATGAAAAAACAATAAAAGAACAACTAACCCAAACAACTTAATCTATAAAACACTACATACACACAAAATCAAAAACATACTAAAATCCTGTAACACGGCATACTAAAAAAAACCGTCGAACATATAACACTACTTATTTGAACATGATATCTATTAACAGATTAAATTACTAAGATACACATGTACCTGCATCGCCGGACTCCATTGATATAGATATAAAACACAAGAATCGAATAAGGACGCAAAAGGTAAACAATTGTATTGTCTCTGGCGATTTCATACTGATTCTTGTATTTATAATTGATGAAGAATGATACGTAGATAACAATCGTAATCTTGCAAAAAAATACAAAATTCGAATCCCTCAATCCCTAAACAATCTCATTGCCGGTTATTATTTTTTTTAGCAGTTATCTAGGAAATCAATTAATTGATAAGAACGGACAATTAATAAAATACCCTTTTGAATTAATTAAGATAGGGGACACTTGTCATTCCCAGATTATTTCTTACACTTCTTACAAAAGTTGGACTTATATATATATATATATATATATATATATATAGGGGGCCGCTAGAATGAGAACCACCACGAGTTATGAGAACCGCGAGAACCAAGTGCCACGGAGGGGCGTTGACCACGATTTTTTTTTACAACTAGATTCGTATATTTTAACAACATTCGTAAAAAAAAAAATTTCAAACGGCGCGCCCGAGGGGGTAGTTTTTTACACCCAAAGTTTGGTGTTTTTATTATTTTTTGTTTTTTCTTTTTTTTACAAACTTTGGGTGTAAAAACCTACCCCCTCGGGCGCGCCGTTTGAATTTTTTTTTTACGAATGTTGTTAAAATATACGGATCTAGTTGTAAAAAAAAAATCGTGGTCAACGCCCCTCCGTGACACTTGGTTCTCGCGGTTCTCATAACTCGTGGTGGTTCTCATTCTAGCGGCTCCCTATCTATCTATTATACTAAAGCAAAATAAAGGTTGACTTTTTGACTTTGAGGTGGCTGCTTTCTTTGGCCAGATAATTGTGAATTTGGGCGCCATTCTCCTTCTTCCTACATACGCTTCTTCAATTTTGGTAACCTATTCAATTCTCTCAATCAATGGAAGGAAAATTGATTTCTGTTATAATCGTTTGATGACTTATGATTTCTTAAATCTTGAATGTTATTTGATGGTCAATAGTAATATTTATTAGTATTCTTTCAAGATTGTTTATGTTTTTTTGGATTATTGATTGATGATGATTATAGTTAGGGTTTTAATCGATGATATTATAATCGATTATTCTATACTTTGATTCGTTAGGGTTTTCTTCAATTATTTGATGTTGTTTCATTCTTTTTTGTTATTTCATTCGTCTGATTTCTTTAATAGTCTAATGTTAGTTAGGGTTCATTCATCTGTATTGTTTGATTTCTGTTATAATCGTCCGTTACTTCCTATTTCCTTAATCTTGAATGTTACCTTTCTGACATTTTTTTGTTTCAATTTTCTCAGGTACGAATCGATAGGGTTTTGGATCCATCTATCTATCGATCATATGCATCAATCTATTTATCAAGGTTAGATTTGTTAAGATGATATACTTATCATTAATATTTGTTAGGAAGTAGAATTAGAATCTCATTGGTCTGTATTTTTGCTGCTTATGAGTAGAGTCGAGTCATCTCCCAAGCGGATTAAGTTGAAGATGGATATACAAGTTCATGAGTGTTCAGATTTATTCGGTTTGCTGGAGTGAAGTAGCGTTGTTCGAGTAACTAAGAAATGCAGGTTACTCTAATTTGTTGTTAGATTGTAGTGTGTAACTTCGGTTGCGGTTTTAGGGTTCCGCCTTAAAAGGCCGTGGTGTTGCAGACGGCTTGATGCAGGATTACGGTTCTGGATTAGTTATAAAGGTGTTCCTTCAGGTAACTTTCTTATAGTGATGAAAAATGTATAAATACTTTCTTATTGTTGACTCTTGGTCTATGAATGACATTAACCTAATTTATTTTATTCTCTGTTAAAGAAGACACTAGATTAAATAATTTATGATGTGTGCCTAGTAAGTTTCAGTTCCCATATATTATTAGAGAATCATTAATTCAATATTAAACTGATGGTAATACCGTTTCGCCTGCAGGTTATTAGCATACAACAGATCTACAGAATCAGTAGTATGTATTGGGATGACAAATATGGCACACATAGTCTTCATCCAGATGTATTTATCATTTAAATATTTTTGTTAAAAAAAAGCACACCCATTTTTAAATCTCATTTCTGTTTCAAGATATTAAAGGCGTCAAAACGGGCGGGTTGGTTAATGAGTCAAACTGGATCAGGTTGGTTGACCATGAAACACCTTTTGTTCACTTTCTAACATTTTTAATGAAAAACTGGGGTGCTACAGATGTATTGGATAGTGGCGCAATAAGATTTTACTCTTTTTTCGCATTAACATTAAACTTTGGGCAACTTTGAATCTGTCTGACCCATTGTTCCTGTTAGAACTAAAGCACTTGCCACCTGTGAATTAAAGACATGGAGTTGAGCCTGTAAGGATACTTAATAGATGTAAACGGTGCGGTTTGTATTCTATTGACAGGTAATTTCCAAAATGAGGGTGCTGATGACGGAAGATTCAAACAATGCTATCAGAAGCTCATCCTTGCTGGATGATGATTCAAGGTTAAAATCTTATATGTGTTTCTCTTAGCTAATATTTTTTTATTTAATGAAACATTTGGTGTGTAGCATACCATTCTCTTTTGTTGACCTCTCCAAATCAATGGATCAGATCAATATAGCAGATATTGAGCCGCCACCACCACTTCGTGATAATTCGGGTTTCGGTTTCTTATGGTTACGTGCTGAATCATGATCATTGAACTTTCAGTTTTCCATTATAGTTTGCTTATCTCACCTTTGATGGCAGGTTTGATTTTACCGGCATGTGTAGTGAATTAGTCCATTTTTTTTTTCACAGAAGTTATTTAAAATTCATTCTTTTGATCCAGTATGTCAAAGATTTTGATTCGTTGAAGTTATAGTTTATCTGCAAAAAAAGGGTCCACGCTCGATTTACATTAATTAAAATAAGACTTGGTGTTAGTGTTGTTTTGTGCCCTTCTGATTCAGTTGAGAGTCACATGCAAGATACGATTGTAGCAGAGGCTTATTTATGTGATGAGGAAATTGTCAGAGTAAGCGTTCATAATGTTATTTTAATCATACATATTTATAAATGTGGGTTATTTACATAGAATACCAATGCACTTTCCCATTTTTCCCAAATAAGACAACTTGCTAACTTTTTTCAGATAAGGACCCAATAGAATTAGGGATTTAGTAGCAATGGGTACATCATTTGATCATGGTGAAGATTGAAAATTCCATTTAACAAAAGAAGGTGGTCATTCTCATACTGATAGATGTTTAAAAAGTATATTATATTTTCAGCCTAATTGTTGTTTGGTTTGTTTTAGGTTTGATATTTGTGCGTTGATGCTATATCAACTTCTCTTGAATCCTCAGTAAGCTTTTTAAAAATTTTATTTTTACTTCAAGATATTGAGGTATTCTTATTAATGATGCTAGAATTTTCTTTTCTATTTTTGAGGAGTTGTGAATTAATTACTTCAATATGCATATGTCTTGATCCAACCTGACCTGACTAAAAGGCTTAGAAAATGACTTTTTTCAAACCCGGTTCGTTTGACTAGATGTGTTGGGTAGTGTGTTGGCCCAGTTTTATTTATATGCATCTTTAACCGATTCAGAGGTGCTTTAAAGGAAACATTTCGAATGGGTCAAAAGTCACCCAAAATGTATTTTAATGAAAAAAAAATCTTCTTAAATCGCTACTGAATGTAGAGAGTCACATGCTCGCTGTGGGTACATTTAAACGTAATCTTATATAACAACTGAGGTCTATTTTAAATAGCGTCTTGGTAGTTACAAAATGAATAATCAATCGACATTGAAGTTGTCATATACTCATATACGTTACTGAAAGTAGAGAGTCACATGCTCATTGTGGATACACACATATATGGTGGATATAAGATGATTTTAGGGTGATATTATTATTGTATTTGTAGGTGGCTTTTGGTCTATAAATTGGGATTCAGGGTGCCCAGTAAGTTTCAGTTCCCATATATTATTAGAGAATCATTACTTCAATATTAAACTGATGGTAATACCGTTTCGCCTGCAGGTTTCTTAGCATACAACAGATCTACAGAATCGGTAGTATGTATTGGGATGACAAATATGGCACACATAGTCTTCATCCAGATGTATTTATCATTTAAATATTTTTGTTAAAAAAAAGCACACCCATTTTTAAATCTCATTTCTGTATCAAGATATTAAAGGCGTCAAAACGGGCGGGTTGGTTAATGAGTTAAACCGGATCAGGATGGTTGACCATGAAACACCTTTTGTTCACTTTCTAACATTTTTAATGAAAAACTGGGGTGCTACAGATGTATTGGATAGTGGCGCAATAAGATTTTACTCTTTTTTCGCATTAACATTAAACTTTGGGCAACTTTGAATCTGTCTGACCCATTGTTCCTGTTAGAACTAAAGCACTTGCCACCTGTGAATTAAAGACATGGAGCTGAGCCTGTAAGGATACTTAATAGATGTAAACGGTGCGGTTTGTATTCTGTTGACAGGTAATTTCCAAAATGAGGGTGCTAATGACGGAAGATTCAAACAATGCTGTCAGAAGCTCATCCTTGCTGGATGATGATTCAAGGTTAAAATATTATATGTGTTTCTCTTAGCTAATATTTTTTTATTTAATGAAACATTTGGTGTGTAGCATACCATTCTCTTTTGTTGACCTCTCCAAATCAATGGATCAGATCAATATAGCAGATATTGAGCCGCCACCACCACTTCGTGATAATTCGGGTTTCGGTTTCTTATGGTCACGTGCTGAATCATGATCATTGAACTTTCAGTTTTCCATTATAGTTTGCTTATCTGACCTTTGATGGTAGGTTTGATTTTACCGGCATGTGTAGTGAATTAGTCCATTTTTTTCACAGAAGTTATTTAAAATTCATTCTTTTGATCCAGTATGTCAAAGATTTTGATTCGTTGAAGTTATAGTTTATCTGCAAAAAAAGGGTCCACGTTCGATTTACATTAATTAAAATAAGACTTGGTGTTAGTGTTGTTTTGTGCCCTTCTGATTCAGTTGAGAGTCACATGCAAGATACGATTGTAGCAGAGGCTTATTTATGTGATGAGGAAATTGTCAGAGTAAGCGTTCATAATGTTATTTTAATCATACATATTTATAAATGTGGGTTATTTACATAGAATACCAATGCACTTTCCCATTTTTCCCAAATAAGACAACTTGCTAACTTTTTTCAGATAAGGACCCAATAGAATTAGGGATTTAGTAGCAATGGGTACATCATTTGATCATGGTGAAGATTGAAAAATCCATTTAACAAAAGAAGGTGGTCATTCTCATACTGATAGATGTTTAAAAAGTATATTATATTTTCAGCCAAATTGTTGTTTGGTTTGTTTTAGGTTTGATATTTGTACGTCGATGCTATATGGTTCAACTTCTCTTGAATCCTCAGTAAGCTTTTTAAATTTTTTTTTTACTTCAAGATATTGAGGTATTCTTATTAATGATGCTGGAATTTTCTTTTCTATTTTTGAGGAGTTGTGAATTAATTACTTCAATATGCATATGTCTTGATCCAACCTGACCTGACTAAAAGGCTTAGAAAATGACTTTTTTCAAACCTTTGAACGTTTGACTAGATGTGTTGGGTAGTGTGTTGGCCCAGTTTTATTTGTATGCATCTTTAACAGATTCAGCGGTGCTTTAAAGGAAACATTTCGAATGGGTCAAAAGTCACCCAAAATGTATTTTAATGAAAAAAAATCTTCTTAAATCGCTACTGAATGTAGAGAGTCACATGCTCGCTGTGGGTACATTTAAACGTAATCTTATATAACAACTGAGGTCTATTTTAAATAGCGTCTTGGTAGTTACAAAATGAATAATCAATCGACATTGAAGTTGTCATATACTCATATACGTTACTGAAAGTAGAGAGTCACATGCTCACTGTGGATACACACATATATGGTGGATATAAGATGATTTTAGGGTGATATTATTATTGTATTTGTAGGTGGCTTTTGGTCTATAAATTGGGATTCAGGGTGCCCGGTGCGATGATTGCGTTGTCGGCGTTGTCTTGGTTTCTTGTGATCGGAGAATTTATTTACATTTTTGGCGGTTGGTGTCCTTATTCATGGAAATGGTTTACAGTTGCTGCATTTAAAGATTTGGTTCCTGTTGTGAAGCTTTCAATATCATCTAGTGTTATGGTCTGGTAAGTAGTGAATAATATTGATGATTAATTATTCTATTTGAATGAGGTGAATAATATTGATGATTAATTATTCCATTTGAGTTGTCATATTGACTTTTGAAGTCAAACTTCTTGCTTCTGAAATTCAGTTTTGATACTTCTTTTAAACATGAAAACTGAAAAAGAAATATATCTTTGTATTATTTGCATTAGAGAGTCCAGTTAGTAATCACAGTGTTTTTGGAGTTAATTTTTTAAGCCTCAATTTGATGTTGAAAGGAAGACAGTTTGACCCTAAAAATCAAATTCAATTTCTATATGATGTTGGAGTACAGACTCAATGAACAAATACTTTTGACTTTCATGGTCAAAACTTTTTCTTTCAAATACATATTTTGATCCTTATAACGAATCGGTTTGACCACCAAAGTTAAATTTTGTTTAAACCTAAACATAATCACCATCTTTCTTCATCGTTCCCTTTTGTCAGCTTGGAGCTATGGTACAACGCGGTGCTGGTCTTACTTGCTGGATACATGGCGAATGCAGAAGTTGCTATATCTGCCTTTTCCATTTGGTACATACCTCACTTTTTATATTTTTAAAAATTAATATATACATATAATTATTTAATATCCGAGAGTTAATTTTGAAATTTTGCAGCTTGAACATCAATGCATGGGAGTTTATGATAAGCCTCGGCTTCTTAGGCGCTGCATGGTACTAAAAAGACCGGTAAATGTGGACATATATGGTTGAACATGTTAGTTCTTAATTGAACAGTTTGACAGTACACCCGACCTGGCATGTTTGGTCCCATATTATTTTCAGTATTGCTTTAGTAATTGAACATTATGAATTGTGAGTAGGGACAAAAAAGTACGCAGCTTGGTAAATTTAGTATCGGTACCCGGTACCGTTTGCTCATCTCTAATGAACCGTAGAAAACATTATACGGTTGTTGTTGAAGAAGTTAAAAACGTTGATGTTGATTAATATTTCTACAACTTTCTAAATTTTTGGTATGTTAATGAAGTAACCTCCATTTTCCTTTTTAGATTATGAACACTACAATTGGAATAATTATGTGCTTATACTTTTGGAGAACATCCTTTGCTAATCAGTGTCTTAAATTGACTAAAATAAGAAAACATTGTATATATTTAGCATGCGGATATGTATTCAGTGTAAATTAAATTGTGGTATTTACGTAAACATCCTCTTAGATTTTATTTATCAAGTGCTTAGTATGTTACACTATGTTTGTGAAGTAGTTTTTTTAAAAATATCGAATTTGGGTTGAAATGGTAGACACTTAATAGACAATGGGTTGGTATAGGCAAGCGAAAAGTAGGTTAAATTCTTGACGGTTAAATTTTGTATTTATAGTCTAATGGTTCAAGTGCGGTATGATTGGCGAGATTAGTCTAATGGATCAAGCGTCGCATTTGGTTAGTATTATTGTATTAGTATATTTTTACGATTCTATTAAGGAATAATGGATTTTAATAATCCCATCTATTAGCCTTAGGCGTTTTTGAGGTTGGTGTTCTTGGGGTATGTCTCCGAAGACCCAATGCTCTTTAGGTTTAACTATTATTTTTTAATTTTATTAATAAAGTTTTGACGGGGTGTCGTCCCTGTTTAGAAAAACAAAAGATTGAATTAATTACTTTAGTTGCATGCCTAATTTGATGTTTTCTTTGTAAATAGACTTCCTTGATTTTTTTTATGGTATAGGATGAGTCGGGTTGGGTTGACACGCAAACACAACTCCGATCATCGGATGTTGCAACTAGATACAATGTTGGGGCCTTTTCGTTTATACTATTAGGGGAATCATTGCTTATGTAATGTGGAAGGCCTTCAGCACTAATTCGAGGTTGGATCATTATTTATTTTATATCCAAGGTAAAATTATGTTTACGATCAATATACATAACTTCAGGATGTCAAAGAGAAGCACTCAGTTACTCTCTTATAGCTCAATATCATCATGATGTAATAAAGTATTTACGTATTAAAGTATAATTTTTTTTTGTTTTTTAGCCACCCGTGTATTACACGGAGACTTAGACTAGTATATATATATAAAACTAATCACTAAATCTGCATAATACTTCTTAATAAGAATAACAAATCTAATATATGACATACCAATAAATTTATTTTTATTTACTTTAAATAAAAGTCATATATAAAAGATATACAGTTCACATAATTAGCTTCAATTAATCCTAAAAATCAGCCTATGTTAATAAGTAACACTGAAATATTATAATAGTCCATATACACAGATTAAATACAAAAAAATATGTAATACATAAATATATATTGTGAAATACATATACACAGATAAATGAGTTATATGAGTATTTTTTTTACAAATTATATAATTATATTATTTCTATTATAGAATTTTGTGTAATACACGGGTCTATAATCTAGTATAATAATAAAATTATAAAAAACTTAAAAGTGAAAAATAGAATAGTGAAATAATAGAAAAAATAAAAGTTTAAATAGAAAATAATATAAAATACGATTATATGAGTTTTTATATTTTGTATAATTATATTGTTTCTATCATACAATTTTATTTAATGCACGTTTAAAATCTACAAGTTTAATACACGCTCTGTTTTGTAGTAGTGTTTACAGGTTTTAAATCTATAAGTTTTATATATGTAACATAAAACCCAAACATAATCACATTTCTATGGTAATAAATAAACTTGTCGCAATGGTCATGACAATGAAGGTTAGGACTTGGGACCTTAAGGTCTCAAGTTCGAATCCGAGCCACCCCGAGTTTTCTATTACAGTGCATTTACTTCAGAGAACCTTGGTTCTTGTGAAGGGTGCAACTCCTGTCATATGGGCAGGGGGCTGGAAATTTTCTCGGGGAACGCCTTAGCCAAACTCTGATGCACCAAGCGTGGGCCCGGTTAAGACAACATAGTCTTGGCTGCCGGAGTGGGGCGGAGGGGCCTGCCCGAGTTATAGGGTTAGGTGCGATCTCTATCGCTTGTTGTAGAAATATCGCCGTTCAAAAAAAAAAAAAATTTAAAGAATGCAACGTGTCTTTACCATAATCACTTGATTTATCAATTATGTTTACAATTACACAAATCTTGTGTTTGACATATTCTATTAGACCACCCGTAGTGGGGCGTTTTTTTTTAAATTAAAAAAAACGCCTCCCCCTCCATTACATAGGGCGTTATTATGCAATTTTTTTGAAAAAAAAGTTGAGCAGCGTTTTAAATAAAACGCTCAACAAACAAGTGGTCCAAGTATGACATGTTTGACTGACTAATGGGAAGGGGCATTAGTGGTCCAAGTGTAAGTTTATTTTTTTTAATCCTTTTTAATGATTGGAAGGGGCATTATTTGGGCATTATTCCTGCTACGTCACTTTTGCAATAACGCCCCATGCTGACTGGACTGCCACGTGTCGAATAATGACCCATGGTGAGGGCATTATTTTGTTTCACCACTAGACATGGTCTTACAAGTTTTAAATTGTGCACGAGCAGTGTACCAATCCGTTTATTATATTATGTGGGCACTTACAATCATTAATTATATGTTAAAAGTGAATACAAGATTTTTTTGAAAAGGTTATCTATTCAGATATGGTGGTTGATATTAAGATTATTATTTTATAAGAGAAAAGAAAGAGATGGAGACAAGTAAGAGACCCACTTAAAAACTATACATGTGAACTTTTTTTACAGGTTTTAAATCTATAAGTTTTATATATGTAACACAAAACCCAAACATAATCCAACATTGCTATGATAAAAAATAATTTAAAGAATGCTACGTTTCTTTACCATAATCACTCACTTACATTTATCTTTTATAATCCATGACATTATAGCCTAGTGGTATTTTGGGGGTGGGATAAGGCTTATGTCCATTAGGTTATGGGTTCGATTCCCACAAAGGGGGTTTTTCCCAGATTTATTGGGTTTCCTCCTGAATTGGTGTATAGGCATTATTGCCTAGTGGAGATGGATATGATCGGGTGGTTCTGCTGGTGGCACGATGATACTCCAGTGGTCCGTCAGTGATCCAAATTTGCCGTTCAAAAAAAAAAACATTTATCTTTTATATTAGTTTTAGTTTAAATATTAATTTTAAATTCTTATAATACAAGTTAAATCTTTATATAATTTCTATCTCTATCTCTGTCTCTACACTATTATTTGTATATTATACGTATAATAAAAGCAAAATCTTAAAAGACATGTGACACAATTTTAGCCAATCTCAATTTTTGCTTTTCACCTAAATCTTATACCCTTTAAATTACATGTGGATCCATATCCGTTTCAAATTTAATCGGTTTTTTTTAATATTACATTTAATATATTCTTTATTTCGTTTTTATCAACCTTACATGTTTTTTATTATTTAGAATTTATCATATTTATAATAAAATTTAAATTCCATTATCTTGTTTCTCTTTTTCTAAATTTAAGAGTTGTGATTCTCATTTTCATATTTTTCCTTTTAAGATCCCACATGATAAAAAAATTCAGAAAATAAAACTAAGTTTTGCTAATTCAAACCTAAAGTTAGTAATATAAACAACCCACTGATTGGTAAGTTTATCAATCAATATTTTTATCGTAAAAACAATAAATTTATGTTATTCAGCACAGTCTATTAACTAATCAAATTAGGTAAAACACACTTTGGTTTTGCTGGGCCTTCAAAAGGTTAAATTAATAAAGGCAATAGAAGTTGAATTTAAAGTAAAACTGACTTTAATAAAACACTAATGTGAAATTCCTAGCGGGATGTCATCGTCTAATAACCTCCAGTAGCCTGCATGACCTTATTGAACTCGGGTTCAACTACAACTTTCTTACTCTCATAACGCTTAAAGATATAACGAGAGTTAGAAAAGGAGCGTGAAAAATGGTTATCTATCATAAGATAACATTGTTTATGTAGTTTGTAGTTATCTATTTAAATTTGGTTTTGTAACAAAGGTCTTGGGGCCCGGGGGGGGGGGGGGGGGGGGTTGTGCCCGACCCCCCGAATTTTTCGCTCAGTAGTGTTATGTATGTACGTTTCGTATAGAATTTTTTAGGTATATACGTTCGACCACCCGGTTTTATAAAATGAAAATTTATTTATATAAAATTTTTAGGTACAGTGACTTTCGACTCTCCAGTATAAATTTTCAAATTTCGCCACTGACGAGGTTCCATAATAATTCAGTGTAGGACCCGTAAAATATTCAAGAACGTCAATGACAACGATGAAAAAGTAGTTATGATATGATACATAGTTTAATCTTAAAGAAAACATGTGCGAGGAAAAGAAAAAAAAAGTATTTTTTTAATGAAACGAGGCTAAATAAAAAATATTACATCCGCTGGCACACACATGTCGACACCCGACACAGCCAGCCACAAACGTTGTTAGTGGGTTCAACTATTTGATTAAAGTGGCAAATATAGTAGATTGCGATTGAAATTTTATCATAACCCTGATGTGTTTGGATGCTTTTTGTTTTTTATCATCTAATTTTAATTAAAGTTTCTGTTTTTATTTTTTTATTATTTAGAATTTGCTTTTATTTCGTAATAATATAAGTTTTCAAATTTATTATAACCCTAATAGTGTAGTGTTTGCATGTGTTTAACAGTTCTTCAAACCATTATTTATTAATTTCTTTTGTTCATCTGTAATCAATTTATCTTAGCCTTTTTATTAGATAAATCTTTTAAAAGTTAAAAGAATAATATTTAAACATTCTTATTTTATTTGTAAGAGTAAATTACTATTTTGGCTCCTGTGTTTTAACCAGTTTAACCCTTTCAATCTTTTAACATATCAGACCCTAAAATTGTATTTTATAACGGTTTTGGCCCCTAACACTAACCATAGTACTTTTTTTCTAGTTAAGACTAAGGGTATTATGGTCCTTTTATAGCTTTTCCTTTTAATGCTGAACGAAGCATTAGATTTTGGCGTGCGGTCTTTTCGATTTCGGGATCAAACAACAGTGGTGAAAATCTTCCTGAAAACATGGTATGCATGCAATAAGAAATTACCTGCACACAAGTAAACAAGAAACAGAGCGTAATACTGAACGAAACAACAATAAACAAAAAGAAATATTTTTGGTTTTTTTTTTTTAAATATTTTTAGAAAGCAATAAAACAACTGATTCTAAACTAACACTAAGCACACGGATTCCCCGGCAACGGCGCCATTTTGATGACTGTCGTAAAAGTCAATCAAAAACCTAATTAAATTACGTAGATAGCGTAATTAGGGTATCATATCCACAATGAATTTTTGGTCAGTGTAGAAGATTTTAACTAAAACTAAAATTACCTAAACTGAGGGTTTGATTAATTGATTGTAAAATAAGAAAACTAATTAAAGAAGTTGTGATCAATATAAGAAAAAGCCACCCCCCACCCGAAATCCTGATTGTTTGTTTTAACACAAAACTCGTTTATAAATTCAAAACACCACATAGACATGGCCTCGGGATTAATGAATTTGATTAATTATTAGAGATAGTTTTTAAGATTCACCATGCAATCTAATAATTCGTTTAGTTATATCAATTATCCACAAATTTACCAACCCGCTAACAACGCAAGAAAGTTGCCAATAACCTTGATAAAACGGCAAATAATTAAAATATAAGAAACGTTTCACAAACTCAACACAAGTAGTCAAGATTTACCAGTTACAAAGAATCCATAAACAAAGTTTAATGCCAAACTACACAATCGTTCATTCGGGCAGGAGCTACAAGCGTCTTAGCCGCGTATAGGTGTCATTACTGCTTCAATGTTGATTCGGGAACGATGAGGCATGAGAAACTACTTCGAGAATGATGTTGAATAATGAAAAGGTTGTCTAAAATCATTCTGGTACTCTTACGCGACGACTGTGTAATGAATTATGAGAAAAGATGTCCAAGTAACCTATTTTTGATCGTTTATATAAGTTTCTCCTCGTCAACCCGGCCACGCGTCACGGCAAAATCCCAAGACACCCCCGCGTGTCGCGGGGGTCACAAACTTGACCGACTTCCATTTAAATTGCACCGACACCACTTTGAGTTGCTAGGCGGTACGCGGCAGTCATCCAAGCACCTTCCGCGTGTCGCGGAAGCTATCCAGGTGAGTTCTTTTTGTTTCAAGTCTCGCGTTAAACCTGTCAAACCTGCTTTTCACTTCTTTTCTCTGGTTTATGCTTTGTATCACCTGTTTAAACAACCAAACATCAATGTACAATATATATAAACACATATAATATACTATGTTTAACGCACTAAAACTGACACGAATTATTATAAAATACTACATATTTTGACCCGACATCAATAGTTTCTACCCATTTTTATAAGGAAAAACGCTGAATTTAAAAAAAAATTAATTTTAACATGTTAAGTTAATTTTATAAGATATTTTTATTTTAACTGTTTCTAAACATTTTTAGGGATATTAGCCTCTAATAATCCCTACTAGACGTCATTGACCATTGGCAGTCCCACCTTTTTTATTCCCCCTGACAGTCACCTTTCAACTATTTTTCCTCCATCGGTCTTCAGTTAAAAAAAACCTAACAGAGTTAAGTTTTTTTTTAAATTTTAAACTGACATTTTAGGGCTTTTGACCAGAATGAGGATACAAGTCGAATGATGTAAAACTTACCTTGAAATTGTGCTCCAAACGACGAAAACGGTGTTTCAATTCGCGGGGTTTAAACTTCCAATTAACAAAAATCAAGTCATTTGGAGCACCATTTTGAGGTAAGTTTTACATCAATAGACTCGTATCCTCGCTCTAATCAAAATCCTTAAAACGTCAGTTTGTAATTCGGAAAAAACTTAACTGTGTTAAGTTTTTTTAACCGAGGACCGGTGGAGGAAAAATAGTTGAAAGGTGAGAGTGGCACGAGGAATAAAAAAAGGTGGGACTGCCAATGGCCAATAACGTCTAGAAGGGATTATTGGAGGCCAATATCCCTTTTTTATATTTTTAGTTTTCGATTATTTTTATTAAAAATGCTTCTATATGTATTTGTAAGGAAAAATGTCGAAAAGAATTTACAAAAAGATTTATTTTTAACATGTCAAGTTTAATTTTTAAAAGTGTTTTCCATATTATATATATATATATATATATATATATATATATATATATATGTATATTATGATTTAAAAATATCCACACCCCAAGAGACCGGACCTTGGGTGGTCGCCCATGCGGGCCACCCTAGGGCCGGCCCTGTATAAAAAATAAAACAAATTGTATTTTACTTATGTTTTCTACATGTATTATGGAAAAATTCAATTAGATCTTCTGTTAGGTAAAATTTACAAGTATATCTTTTTGTGGCATATCATATCTTAGACAAACGCTTAAGAATTAGGGGTCGTTTGACAACTTCTAAATGGTTAAGTGTGTTGGACCGTTCTATGACCTCTAAACGTCAGTTAAGGCAGTTCATCTTTGAGTACGAAAGCGGAATCAACGTAAACAAAGTCATAACAGCTAGTTTCCTTTTAATCTTTCTTTTCTGATTGATTTACGTGCTTTTACAATGTAATCTGATACAAATCCGACAGCACTTCGTCTCACACACAATGACCAAGTCCCTCTCAAATGAACAACACACTAACCTATATATAGACTGAAGATTTCGCTTGGAATGACATGAGTTGCTGTTCAAGCGAAATCTAATGTGTTGATTTCGCTTGAACTGCTACAAACTAACTTCAAGCGAAATTGAATGAACTGATTTCGCTTGAACATGTACATTGATTCTTTCAAGCGAAATCTACTATTTAAACATGTACAAACCCTAATTAAGACCCTGTTGTGTGTTCATTCAACCTATCTAGACACAAGACTTGATTAAGACGTAATCAGCAGACATTTAATGCACCAACAGACTCCCCCTTGGATGTTGATGAAGTCTTTGGCTTCAAGTCTTTGTCTTTATCATTCTTCAAACATTGTAAAAACTCTCTTCAATCTTTATCTGCAAACTTTAAACTTCCATCTTCCCTTTGACCGTTGATCCAGACTCCCCCTTTCACAGACTCCCCCTCTCAATATGCTAGAATTTGAGATATCTGGTTCAAGCTTTGACAATTAGCTTCCGTTGGGAATAATGAAGTCCAATCCTGTTACTCAACCAATAACCATTACAATCTCATCTTTTCAACAATAAAACACAAATACAATCAGCTTTAGAAATCCACTCAAGTATGCAGGTTCAAGTTAATGACCCTGATTACTCAATTAATCTACTAAGTCCAATTTAATGACCTTGGTTGATCTTTTGACGAATCAAACTGATTTTGAAAAAAAATTTCAAATATTTTCTGAAAATAACAAGTATCAAATCAATGAACTTGTTTTTGACTTTCCAAACAATTCAAACTTCATTAAAGTAAGCTCTCCTCATTCTTCAGTTCAGAATCTCCTGCATCTGCTTCAAACATCTGAGAATCCAACAATCAACTCTCCACTTTGGTTTGTCAGAAAATAAAGCAGAAATAAAATCTTTTTGGATTTTATCAAAGTGTTCTAAACTAAGAAATGAAATACAGAAAACTTAAATTGCAGAAAGTAAACAAAGTAAACTATTTACAAACATATTTTTGGCGAGCGTGTCAGGGAATCATATCAGCTTTTCAGACAAATCACAAGTACCGTTAAGCTTCATTTCATATTCAGACTTAAACAATTCACCTCGATTGTCGATATACTGATCCATCTTAAATTCTCACACAAATTTCAATCTACTCAGGATACGAATTAGATGTCTTAGAAACAAGCTCATTCATGTGTCCCACCTCTTGAATATACTCCCGTATCCAGAATCCCAATAATCAGTCTTACATGTGAGTATACTACAATGATATATGTATATAAATTAGGTATGCGAGGGCCGAGGGATCTCGGGTCGATACTTCCGTATACGCAGAGAGATATCAGCTTCGACTTTACGGTATGTCCCCTTTAGAGGATCTTTTAGCTACAACAGCAGTGACTATCAATTTTATTGTTTCATCGACATGCTGAGGGTTTAATGCTATGTTTCAAGCATTGCAGAAAGTATTAGCCAAGGACTAGGTCGAACTACCGTTCAGCAGAAGTCCCGGAATAATACCCCAGACATCATTGAGTATAAAGACCTAGTATATCAGATTATGAGACCTTTCAAACGAGATTTCAGGGGTTACCTATATATCCAAGTAGTGTTCCCCACGAATTTCACAAGTTTGAAATTTAGGTTTATATCCCAAATAAATCTACTAAATGTGCGAAAACCTATCGACACATCATCAGTGAGACTGTTTAACTCATTTATACTTTACAAATCTTTAGCATACTGTAATCGTCTAGCCGATGTACTATCATTTTCCCTATATACACAAGCACTTTTTCAGATTTTATCATGTTTTTGTATTTTTGCATTTTTTACTGTTTTTGTATTTTCTGAAAACATAACTATATACAAATATCTACTCCCCCTAAATACCAAAACAAGTAAAAAATCGACAAACCATTGCAGATTGTTTCTCGTCTTCATCCGCAACAGTACTCTCATCAACGCCAATTATGCCATCCAACACCGAAAGAAGCTTCATACCATTCAGTTTTAACAAATATTTAAACCGATTTTTATCAAAAGCTTTGGTATGTAAATCAGCTTTCTGTTCGTCAGTGTGGATTTTCTCAATTCGTATCAACTTTTTCTCAAAACAATCACGAATGTGATGACGAATTTCTATGTGTTTGGTTTTAGCGTGATGTACTTGATTCTTTGTTATATTTATAGCGGCCTCATTATCAACAAAAAGAGGTGTGTTAAGAAACTGCAAACCGTAGTCGCGCATCTGTTGCTGTATCCACAAGATCTGAGAGCAGCAACTGCTAGCAGAAACATACTCCGCTTCACATGTAGATAACACCACAGACGTTTGTTTCTTACACTGCCAGGTAACCAATCTAGGACCAAAGAACTGGCATCCTGCAGTTGTTGATTTTGAATTGACTTTGCAGCATCCGAAATCCGAATCGGAATACCCTTCGAGCGTAAATTCGCCTTTCCTAGGATACCACAACCCCAATGAAGGAGTTCCTTTCAGGTAGCGCAATATCCTCTTCACAATGATCATATGCGATGCTCTCGGGTTAGACTGAAATCTTGCTGCGAGGCATGTTGGGTACATGATATCAGGACGTGAAGCAGTTAGGTACATTAAAGACCCTATCATGGAATGGTAAAACGTTTCATCAGCCCTGTCTCCGGTGAGATCTGGGTGAATCCCATGATTTTTTGCAAGTGGGGTAGCAGCTGGAGTAGAACTTGACATCCCAAATTTCTCTAGAATATCAGGAACATACTTTGTCTGATGAATGAAAATTCCCTCAGGAAGTTGTTCAACTTGTAATCCCAGAAAGAATTTCATCTCCCCCATTGATGACATTTCGAACTTTTGCTTCATCACTGATTCAAAATCTTTGCATAGATTTTCATTTGTCGACCCAAAGATTATATCGTCCACATAAATCTGAACTATCAGAAGATGACCGTCGACCTCTTTAGTGAAGAGAGTGGCATCCACTTTTCCACGAATGAACTTGTTGGCTAGTAGGTGTTGAGACAAAGTCTCATACCAGGCTCTCGGGGCCTGGTGTAAACCATACAGCGCTTTTTCTAATAAGTAGACCTTGTTTTTGTGGATTGGATCGGTGAAGCCCGGCGGCTGACCGACATAAACCTCGTCTTTTACCTTCCCGTAGAGAAAAGCCGATTTAACATCTAACTGATAAACTTTGAAGTTCTTCCAAGACGCAAATGCAAGAAAAATTCTGATTGCTTCTAGTCCTGCTACAGGAGCATAAACTTTGGTAAAATCAATCCCCTCCTGTTGACTAAAGCCCTGAACAACGAGTCGAGCTTTGTTCCTTATAACAACACCTCTATCGTCTCTCTTGCACTTAAACACCCACTTGGTGTTAATCTTCCTTTGACCATCCGGCAAATCCACTAACTTCCACACTCCTAATTTCTCGAATTGACTAAGTTCCTCCAGCATTGCATTGACCCAAGAGTCTTCAGTAAGCACCTCTTTGTAAGTTCTTGGTTCAACCTGCGAGATAAAACAACTCAATGAGAATTCAGTTTGCAAAGGAGCAACTTTTGTATAAAAACATGTAAGCCCTTTATCAATCTGATTTCGAGTGCGAACGCCTGTCTGCAATTCTCCTATGATCAACTCCTCTGGATGATATGAAAATGTTCGCGGCATCACTTCACTTGGAACATCTACATTTCCCTCCAGATTAGTTACATTCTGCTCTGCATCTTGTTCACCAACTTGGTTTGTTTGACTTGAAATCTGAGTTTGCTCCCCCTCAGAATCTGAATCACCATGATCAAAGACTGGCATGTTTTCAGCTTCTAGATTATCATTCTGAGCCGACTGATTATCCTGAGCAACTTCATTCTGTTGGACATCATCATGTTCACCAGCATTACTCGGACCTGCTTCATCATCATTTGAAGTTTCCCGTGGTCTTCTAGAATACTCAGCTGGGAACCTTAGCTGTGACTCGTATTCACGCAAAATATCCAACTCATCAAAGAAATCTTCATCATCCTCTGATTCTTCTCTCATGTCAAACGAATCCCAAAGTTTTTCATAATGATAACGCCATGAATCACCAGGATTCTGCGGCGGCATAGTATAACCTTGACATTCAACATTTGCAGCTTCAATAATCCGCTTCTCACTTGGAACGAAGACTCGACGCAAATGACTTGCATAACCAACAAAAATTCCCTCAATGCTCTTCGGACCAAACTTTCCATGAGGCTCTATAACAGTACAGGGTGACCCGAACGGTTCTAGATACTTCAAATTCGGTTTGCGGTTATTGATTAGCTCAAAGCATGTTTTGTTGAACTTCTTGACAGTGAGAACTCTGTTGAGTGTAAAGCATGCGGCAGAAACAGCTTCAGCCCAAAAATTTATCGGTAACTTTGAATCTGCGAGCATAGTTCTAGCCGTCTCGATTAGTGTCCGGTTTTTGCGTTCTGCGACTCCATTCTGCTGCGGAGTGTACGGAGCACTAAACTCATGCAATATACCTATTTCATCACAAAATTCTTCCATCTTACTGTTCTTGAATTCAGTACCATTGTCACTACGAATTCTTTTGATACGCCGTTGGTACAGATTCTCAATCTTCCTGAACAGCCCCATCAAACTGTCAAATGTTTCATCTTTCGTCTTCAAGAAAGAAACCCACGAAAATCTGGAATAATCATCAGTAACGACCAAACAGTAATAATCTCCTGTAATACTTTTGACATTCACCGGACCAAACAAATCCATGTGAAGTCTTTCCAGAGGTCTCGAAACTGAATTGACTTGCTTTGTAGGGTGTGACTTTTTCTTCTGCTTGCCTTTGATACAGCTAATGCACTCCCCTTCCAGATGAAAACCTTTGATATTAACACCCAAAACCAAATCATTGTGCACCAAGTGATTCATCTTCCTTAGGTGAATATGCCCCATCTTGCGGTGCCATAATTTTGATTCTTTCTCAGTTGCTCTAGACAAAAAACAATGTGCTTGACCAGTAGTTGTAGTTGCTACACTCATATCTAACACATATAAATCATTCACTCTTGGTGCCCGCATGATAATCCATTCTTCAGGAACAACAAATCCTGGTTTCAATATCAAACATTCTTTATCAGTGAAGTGGTAGTATACATATTGTCACAAATCTGCGAGATACTAAGCAGATTGTTCTCCAGCTCAGTGATGTAGTTAACTCTCTCAAACGTCACAATCCCATTGGATAACGTTCCTTCACCTACAATTCTACCACCTTCATGACCAGCAAATCCCACATAACCACCATTAATGTTTCTCACATCATACAACAATGTAGTCTTCCCTGTCATATGTCGAGATGCTCCACTATCCATGATCCATCTGGATACAAGTTGTGGAAGATCCTGCACAAAACAAACTTTGACTTAACCAACTTCAATAAAAATGCCGATTCATGCTTCGCTAACAAGGAAGCTCCGGCAATTCAAACTGCTTAGTTGAACATGGTGTCCACCCAGGCCTCATCAACCTTAGGTGTAACCTTGACCCTCGCAATTTGAATTTTGAAAATTTCAGCCTTCAAAGGTGGAAAATTTGCATCATAATCAACCGAAATTGATTCTTCAGCCTTTTTCACTTCGGAAGTTAAAATTTTCATCTCTGTTTTTGGTTTCCAAACTTGTTGAGATAAAGCAACCTGTTTATAAAACTTGTCGTTTTTAGTTACCACTTTCTTTACAGGTTCATTTTTCACTTTGATGTTGTTATTTTTCACACTCTTTTTCTCAACAACGATTGGTGCTTTTCCCTTCACGTCAACTTTCTTCTGTTGAATTTTCACAGTTTCAGTCTTAGGCTTCACATTGGTACACTTTCGTGCAATGTGACCAACTTGATTACATCTGAAACATGTTCGAGTATCAACAACTCGACTTGTGCCTTCAGACTGATACTGTGAAGCTCTTTTTTCAAAGAACTCTTCATTTGATTTTGAAAAGATTTCATTCTCCTCATCAGAAAGTGAACTTGAACTGTTCACAAACACCTTCTTTTCAGCAAACCTTTTGTTTTGAAAACTCTTTTTCTGATAACTCTTACCATCCCTATAACCACCCGACCAATTGTTTCGATTGTTATTATAAAACCGTGGTGGCACAACAGGCTTTTTGTAGTAAGCTTTATCTTTCTCAAAATTCATTTGCCTTTTTGTTTGTTTTAAACTGTTCACTTCTGACATCTCAACTTCAACCAATTTGAAAACATTTGTCAGTTTTTTCACATTAACATTCTCAATTGGAAACTCAGAATCCGAATACAACTTATCAGATCCAGCCATCTTGTACATCACAAGACCCGGTTCATCACTTAAGTTGTTTTTGGATTTTGATTTCTGAATGTACTTGTCCAAGAAACACCCATCTTCCTCAGTAGTGTCACTATCCATTTTTAGCACATTTTCAACAACACCTTTTACAATATCATTTTGGACACTATCATCATTGGAAGATGTAAACGTGACATCAATGTTCTCTGGAAGTTTAACTTCACTTTCTTCCTCAATTTCAACCAACCCAGACTGTTTTTTAGTGTAATTATCAAGAACAGGTGGTGGAACTTGATGAAACCCCACCCCAGTTCCATCACAATACACATCTTCGCCCGCTTTGTCTTTCCCGATGGGTTTGGGAATGATATGTTGCAAAACAAAGCTTGCGGAGCTGTAACTGTTAAGCTTCAACTGGATTCACTCGTTTTCGATTTCAGCCTCTTGAAATTTAAGTTTCAATTTAGCGATTTCATCCAGTTGTTGGTTGATTGATTCTTCTTTAACTCTAAGCACTGCTTTTAGATGTTCATTTTCTTTAAAAGTTTTACCATTTCGATCATCACGATCTTTCATTGTGCTTTTGAGTTTTTCAAATTTTTCAGAAATCTGACGGTTTTCAAGAATCAACTTTTCATTTTCATGTTTAATTTTTTCATGATCAATTTTACCATTTTCAATTTTGCTAGTTAATTCTCTTATCCGTTCAGTTGAAGCTTTAACCATTTTGTCACGATCAAGAATCTGATTCTCAAAGCTTCTGACCTTTGCTGTCAGATCATCAACTTTCTTTCCGTTGAGATACGTGACTGTGCTACAAAATTTGCACTCTTTGTTGCAATTTTTGCAATCAGCATTACCATCAATTTTCTTACCTGACACATTTGTTGACACTTTTGAACTGACATGGCTTTTTGACTCAGACACGGAGTTAGAGTCTACCTCAAGTGCCTTAGCAGCCAACACTTTGTCAGCCATTTTTCCCAAGTTCTCAGCATTCAACTCTTGAGTTGTGTCAATAATTCCAGTATCAATCTTCTTTGATTTTTCCTGCTCTTCTTTCTCTTTTCTCTCTTTCTCTTCTCTCTCTTTCTCTTCTTCTTTCATTTTCTCGGTTGGAGTTCCCCACCATTTGTGTTGCCAATACTCATCCTCATCTTTGTACTGCTGGATTATGGCTTCGATATCAAGCGTACTATCATCGATCGCAATATTTCCATATTCATCAAGATAACACTCTCTGTTCGGATCCCATCTATTTGCTCTCCTCGCTTCCAGAAAGATACGAGATATTCTAATGATTTTGTTTTCAGCTATCATTTTTCTGTATCTATACTTCTGCTCTTCAGTTCTATCATCTTTCCACGGAATAGGATCGTCATTTTTCGCCATGAATGCATAACCAACCGCATCTTCCTCAGGTAGAACCTCTTGACTCCAATCATACCCCTCATCATCGTAAATCACCGCAAGAGCTCTAGATTTCTCTTTGTTGTCTTCAACCTGCTTCAATCTAGGCGACTCGGATTTATTCTGATGATAAATTGCCTTCTTGTAGTAATCATCTCTGAAAGGGTTCTCCGACTCATCAGCATAAGCGTTTCTGTATTCTCGTTTGAAATGACCTTTCTGCTTACACTTGAAGCAAGTCACCTTGGACTTATCAAACCCCAATTTGGTAGATGGACCACCAATTGTCTTCCTGCCAGTAATTTCCATGAAACGCTGTGCACGACGAACAACACTAGCCATAGCCCAACGAATATCGATCAGTTCCATTTCCTCCGGATCAATCTGATCGTAATCTTCTTTCGTCAGATTTGTGTTACCTATCTTCCCAGCTACTAGCCCTTCATACGATTCCAACACCGATGCTAGGAAGATCATCTGCTGTTTAGCCGACTCCTCGTCAAAATTCTGAGCATTCTTCAAGTCTATTGCAATGTTGCATTGAAAACGATTCTTTGCATCTGGATGATTTCCAGAAGATGAAGATCCACTGTGATAACCACTGTGACTCCCACTGCTTTGACTACTTTGACTTTCTTTGCCAGCTATCGACACATTTTCAGCAGAAAAAGCAGTCTTGGGAGAAGTTGCTTTTGGCATCATGCTCTTTGGATAATACAAATCCAAATTCTGCTGGTAAGATGAGTGATTGACTTTGTATGTCTTCTTCAACTCCAACTCGTGACTCTCGAGTTTCTCAATCAGCAAATCTAATGTCAACTTTTCTGGTTCTTTGATAGTATTCTTCAGCATCAGCGCATAATATCTCCAATCGATCTCATCAGGCAACGAATCGAACAATTTGTCGATAAGATCTTCTTCAGGAATTTTGATATCATGTCTTACTAATTCCAGCTTCAAATGACCAAACCTTTCTATCATTTTACAAACTGGCTCGTTCTTTAAACATCCAAACAGATCAAACTCTTTTCTAAGAAGTTTCTTTTTGTTTTTCACGATTTCAGTACTTCCTAAACATTTCTTTTCTAAGTTTGCCCAAAGATCTTTTGCATTTGAATAATCGATCAATGAAATTATGTCTTCTCGAACGGATTGAAATAACAATGCCATACACTTTTGTTCAGCTACAAACGAATCAATCTCCTCAGCCACTCTTAAAGTTTCACCATATTTGTTTCCATGTTCATAACCGTTTTCAGACTTTTCCAGCTGGGAAATGCAAATGCCATCAACCAATCTTCAAACTTTCTTGACCACCGACTGTATTCCTCGATAGCCATTAGCTTTGGAGGTTTATTGAACGTTCCGAAGGCACTTTCCGATTCCCAAGCTTCCTTTTTCTTTTCTTTCGGCGGGTTATCATTGTTGTTGCTTGTAGATGAATCGTCTCCTGAATTTCCAGCAAACGCGAACATGTCGCTGAACGGGTTCATGAAAATATCATCCATCGTGAATATTCCTGCAAAATCAGCAAACACTTAGAAAATTTTTAGGTTTTGAAGAATCAACAATTTCAAGCGAAATTACTAGAAGTGAAATCACTTCAAGAGAAATCAACAAGTAAACTGTTCAAGCGAAATCACAAATTTATACTCAAGCGAAATCTGAGCCAAACTATTTTCAAGCGAAATCTACTAAATCTATTTCGCTTGAACTTGTCAAGCGAAACCTTCAAATACAAGTCCAACGATTCAAGCGAAATCCAACAAATCAATTTCGCTTGAACTTTTTCAAGCGAAATAGTCTATATTTCAAGCGAAATTCTTTGTTTTCAAGCGAAATTATCAAACATTTGTTTCAAGTTTCAAGCGAAATCTGGTTTTAGGTTATTTTTATCATTTTTAGACCGAATTTTAACCTGATTCTTTCTAGGGTTTGATAATACTATGTTTTACACAATATACTCGAAAATCAGACCATTTCGACCGTTGGAACAATTTCAGTTCAGAAAAGTATGAAAAGAATTGAGTAGAAAGAAGAGAATCCGGTAATATCAAGCTGCTATGGTATGAAATCCTCGTCCTGAGCTCTGATACCACTTGTTGGACCGTTCTATGACCTCTAAACGTCAGTTAAGGCAGTTCATCTTTGAGTACGAAGGCGGAATCAACGTAAACAAAGTCATAACAGCTAGTTTCCTTTTAATCTTTCTTTTCTGATTGATTTACGTGCTTTTACAATGTAATCTGATACAAATCCGACAACACTTCGTCTCACACACAATGACCAAGTCCCTCTCAATTGAACAACACACTAACCTATATATAGACTGAAGATTTCACTTGGAATGACATGAGTTGCTGTTCAAGCGAAATCTAATGTGTTGATTTCGCTTGAACTGCTACAAACTAACTTCAAGCGAAATTGAATGAACTGATTTCGCTTGAACATGTACATTGATTCTTTCAAGCGAAATCTACTATTTAAACATGTACAAACCCTAATTAAGACCATGTTGTGTGTTCATTCAACCTATCTAGACACAAGACTTGATTAAGACGTAATCAGCAGACATTTAATGCACCAACAAAGTGCGGAACCAGTAAGATGTCTAAACCATTAAGTGCTGAACCAGTAAGATGTCTGAACAATTAAGAGCCAGCATAATGCTTAACCGTTCAGAGTCAAATGACTAACCAATTCAGATTAGAGGTCTTAACCATTTAGACATAGTATAATGCTTAACCATTCAGAGGCAAATATCTAAACCATTCAGACATTTGCTTATGAAATAAACAGTTTGAACCATTAAGTGCTGAACCAGTAAGAGGTATGAACCATTAAGAGTCTCATTAAAAGGTAAACAAACAGCCCTTAACCTGAATTCATTTACGCAAACATGAGTTTGAAAGCTTCATCATCAAAAAATCGTATCTCTGTTAGATCGATGTATGACCCGATTGAGTCGATCAGAAGAGCTTTAAGTCCAGTTCAAAGGCGGAATCAGAGAACTAGACACGAATACAACTTGTTAATCTAATACCTGTCACTTATATTTCATTTAACAACTATTACAACCTTGACAGAAATCTGGCAGCACTTCGTTACAGTTCTGAAGTCGTACCGAATGAATGACCAAGTGCACCTTATATAGTAGAGATGATTTCGCTTATGTGTACATGCCATAAAAGCGAAATCACTTGATTCTGATTTCGCTTATATGGACATGTCCATATGAGCGAAATCACTCCCTTAACCTCTAACAATCATTTCTCGAACCTCATGCACTGGATATCCTATCTAATCTTATCCTATTACATGATACAAGACGAAGTCAATAGACGTAATGCACTAACAGACTCCCCCTTGGATATTGACGAAGTCTTCAGTGACTAATCTTCAATATGACACATCTTCAGTCTTGATCATTTTGTCTTTTCTTTCAAATTGTAACAATGTAAGCATCCAACAATCTTTCTCTTCTCCTATCAGCTTCAGGCTCCCCCTTTCGTCAAGCTTCCGTGCTTTGGGATCGACACCTAGCTTTCCATCTACAAGCTTCTCTTTGCTTCAAACTTGTCTTCAGACTCCCCCTTAAACTCTGCTCTCGGGATCGTAGTCTGGACTATCTGCAATTTCTCAAACATTTATAAATACAATGTTTTCATATTATCAATCAACTTCTCTAATCCACTCCCCCTATCAACAAATTTTATAGATTTGGCAACGTTAAAGAATCCAACTCCCTCACAGTTTATCATCCAAGTTCAAGTTAATGACCTTGGAGATATCACAAACTGTTTTTGAAATTTTGATTTTAATTCAAGTTTCAAATTAATGAACTTGTTTTATTTTCAGAAACACAACCAGCTTACTTAGATTTTGAAACTCAGCATTTCAGATATCAGTTGTCGAAAATAAAGCAAAATCAAAAATCTTTTTGTATTTTCTGAAAATATAAAGCAGTAAAGAAATATGTACAAACATATTTACAGACAATATTTTTGTTTGAGTATGCGTCAGAGGATCATATCAGTTTTTGACAAGTCACAAGTACCGTTGAGCTTAATAACACTTTAAGAATTAAACAATTCACTTAGATTGTCGATATACTGATCCACTTAAATTTTCACACAAATTTCAACTGATTCAGGATACGAATTAGGTATTTTAGGACCTTAAACTCATTCATGTGTCCCACCTCTTGAATATACTCCCGTATCCAGATCTCAATATTCAGTCTTACAGGTAATTATAACACAAACGATATCTGTAATGGGTTAATAATTTATGAAGAATCATGAGAGCTCAGGTCAGAACTACCGTTCAGCAGAGAGATCATGACTCAACTTGAGGGTGTCTCCTTTAGAGGATCTTTTTTACAACAACATTGCTAAGCAATTTTATTGTCTTATCATATATGCTGAGGGTGATGCTATGTTTCAAGCATTTGCGAAAAGTATTATTCGAGGACTAGGTCAGAACTTCCATTCAGCAGAAGTCCCGGAATAATACCCCAGATATCACTGAGTATAAAGACCTAGTATATCAGATTATGAGACCTTTCAAACGAGATTTCAGGGGTTACCTATATATCCAAGTAGTGTTCCCCACGAAATAAGCAAGTTTGAATTTAGGTTTATATCCCGAAAAAGTTTACTAAGTGTGCAAAAACCTATCGACATAAAATCAGTGAGACTGTTTAACGCTTTTTAAACATTACAATTCTTTAGCGTACTGTAACTGTCTACTGATGTACTATCATTTCCTCTTTTTACACAAAACTCAAATTTTGAATTTTATCATGTTTTTGACTTTTTCAAATTTTCAAATGTTTTTGTATTTTCTAACAACTACTCCCCCTAAAATGCAAAATCATATAAAGAAAATTTGACAACCAACACTGATAGCTTTGTCTCGCTATCCATTTTCTGCTTATCGTGCTCTGATTTGCAGAAAATATACATACCCCCATGATTTACAACACATTGATTTTTACAGTTTGAAAACCGTTTTTCAATCTGGTGAAAGTAATCATGTTTGTTCAGCCGTGAGGGTTTCGGCATATTCAATCAACACATATTTTTGTATTTTTGAATATTTGACAAAAATTAAAAACAAACATATTTTTGGTTTTTTTTTTCAAGTTTTCCAATTTTTAGGGTTTTAAAAATATTGTTTATTTATGTACAGAAAAAACATATAAATTCCCTGTTCAACCAAACCAGGTTCCAGCAGCAGCCTCCTCTCGATGTGCCAGGCTGCTCCAATCTCCAATTTCACAATCTTTGAATTCCATGAGCACCTGCACAAACAAACTACTCAATTACTTGAACAATTTAGCCTAGGTCTTTTGAACCTTAGGCATTTCAACACAATAATTTTCATTCAATGCTGGAAATTCTTTATCATTTTTCACAAAAACTATCGCAATTTTAACTTCAACTTTCTCATCTTTTACCAATTCAACATGTTTCTTAACACTCCATGTTTGACCTTTTGGTGTTCCTCGTTTGTAAAAATGTGAATCTTTTTGAACACTTTGATTTTGAACAACATTTTTTGGTTTCCAAAACTCTTGTGGTTTTGTCATATCAACAGTTCTTTTCCAACTTTGAGTTGTTCTGACTCTGGGTGTGTGAGAATTCCAGGTCTGTCTAGAATCGAACCTGTTTGGGTTTGATTTCCAATTTTGATTTGAAGCAAACTTGTTTGTATTGTACCTCCAAGTTTGTTTCGAATCAAATTTGGTTGACCTTTGTCTCACATTCTCAGATTTTTGTTTCTCAGCATCAATCTTCTTTTTGTCAACATCCACAGGTTTTAGATTAGGACACTTGCGTGCAAGATGTCCTTTTTGATCACATTTAAAACATGTTCTCATGGACACATCTTTGACCTGTGGTTGTTGCTTTCTCTTTTGTGCATCAAACTCGGCATTAGACTGTCGTCCAATTTTAAGTTCTTTTTCTTTTTCTAAATTGTCTCCTTGAAAAAAACTCATTTTTACCTGATAATTTGGCATTTCATTTTTGTTTCAATTATGTTTCTTCTTATAACCCAACCCGGCCTTCATGTTCTTCTTTTTGAAACCAGGTTTGTTATACGAACCTTTATGACTCTTACCAACAAACTTTGAAATCTCAGACTTCTCAATCTCAACCATTTTGAAAACTTTATCAACCTTTTCTGAAATCACATTCTGAATCGGGAATACAACATCTAAGAACAATTTGTCTGATCCAATCATGGTATAAACCAATCCTTTTGAATCATCATTCAAAATTTTCTCGGATTTTATGTTTTTCAGATATCCATCATGAAGATTTCCTTCATCTTCATCCTGTGATTCAGATTTACCTGTATCAACTGACTCTTCTTTCAACACACTTTCAACAACTTTACATACCACCTCTGAATCATGAGAATCATCAGATTTGGAATAGGTTATGTCAATGTTGTCTGGCAATTGGTCTACCATGTTGAAAGCTTTTTCAACCTTTTCCTCATCATAAAATGCAAATTTTCCCGGTGGTGGAACTTGATGAAACTCTGAGCCAATGCCTTTCTTATTCTGCTCAGACTCACCATCTCCCGGTTTTATATTGAAAATTCTTTCAAGCACATATGACGACACGTGGTAACTTTTTAACTTGTTGTTATCCAGTTCTAAATCAGCAATCTGTCGTTTCAACTTAGCAACATCCTCAATATAAGAATTAACAACATCTTGTTTTATAGCATACATTCGTTTAAGTTCTTTGGTTGTTTCAGAAAGATAATTCATTCTTGATTGAGCATATTTCATTTCGTCTTTTACTTTATCATATGACTCTTTTGTAATGTGATATGATAATTTCATTGAGTCATATTCCTTTTTCATTTCTTGACAAGCAATTTCTTTTTGTTCACATTCATTTGTCATTTTCAAAACATTTTCTTTCAAAACTTCATTTTCTTTCTCTAATTTGTTACATTTTTCTGAAAGTTTTTCATCATTTTCTTTAAAAACTTTTTCTTTTTCTAGCATTTCTTTGCATTTTTCTTTGAAAATCTTTTCAATTTTTGTGAACTCAAGATCTCTTGTTCTAAATTGCTCATCTTTTTCAGTACAAGCTCTGCACGATTCCATGCATTTCTTGCACTGATCAATCAGTTTCAAGTTTTCAGAATCAGAATTTACCTCAGTGATTGGCACTTCGGTGTTTTCAGCAACCTTTGTCTGCTCAGCAACATTCTGCTTTTCTTCAACACCGATTTCATCACCAACATTATCAGCTTCCTCATTCTCATTCTTTTCTTCTTTTTCTTCTTTCTTCACCTCTTCTTCAATCTGCTGTTCTTCAGTAACAGCTTTCTCAACCTCTTCATTCACAACAACTTCTTCACTTTTGATTTCCTTCACAGCTTCAACTTCAACAGTTTCTGCTTTAACCTCTTCAGCAGCTTTCTTCAGATTGTTCACCATTTCTTCAACATTCTTCTTCATTCTCTCCTCATCCCTTTTTCTCAGACACGATAACATAGCATATCTGATCTCCTTTTCAAATCTCTTAACGTATGTGTCATCTTTCAATACATTTCTATAGTATTCAGCTCTCAACGGGACTTTGAGAAGAACATCATCGAAGATTATGTCTTTCTTGGGAACAACCGGTTCTCCTTCTCTGTTATAATAGCATTCTCTCTTTTTATCCCATCTTTTGCTACCGACAACCATCTCATACTCCTCCTGCATGTCATCCATTCTGTTGTAGACCACGTTTCTTTCTCTGTAGGTCTTCTCACTCAAGATCTCTTGTCGAGTTTTCTCTTTGATCTCAACTTTTTCTTCACGGATTTCAGCAGTGTCTTTGTCTTTGTTTTCATCTTGAATCTCAGCAACAAAAACAAACTTTCTTTCTTCCGTCATAGCTCTCCCATTAGTTGTTTTACGAACATTCTCTAAACGATCTTCTTCTGGACAAACTGTGCTCTAGTCAAATCCTTCATCGGGATAGATTACTGCATATGCTCTTGACTTTTCTTTTGGTTTATCTTCAATCAACTTTGGCTCTTCTCTGCTTCGATGGTAGATTGCTTTTCGATAATAGTCATCGTTGAATGACCTTTTTGCTTGCATTTGAAGCAGGTTACTTTGGATTTGTCGAATCCAAGCTTTGTTGACGCACCTCCAAGAGATTGTTTCCCGGTAATCTCCATATACCTCTGAGCCCTTCGAATACAACTAGCTAAACACCAACGAATGTCAATGAGCTCCATCTCTTCCGAATCAATCTGGTCGTAGTCTTCTTTGGTCAATTCGGAGTTTCCAATTTTGCCAGCTACTAGACCTTCATATGACTCCAGAACAGATGCAAGGAAACTCATTTGCTGCTTAGCTGCATTTATGCTCATTGTAGGAGAATTCTTCAGTTTAAGAGCAATGTTGCACAGAATTTCTTCAGATTCATCAGAATTTGTCTTTGAAGAAGAATGATATCCAGAATGATGACTTGTTGACATTGTTGGTGGTTCTTTCATCTTTTCACCACTAAATGCTGTTTTTGGTGAACCAACGCCTTTATCAGAAGGCACACTGCCTTTGTAGTACAAGCCAACGTTCGGTTGATGTGAAGAATCAGTCATCTTGTTTTGCTTTTGTAGCTCCAGATCATGACTTTCAATCTTTTCAAACAAAGCATCAAGAGTAATTGTATCATACAAAGCATCATTTTTCAAAATAAAAACAAACGTTTGCCACTGATCAGCTCGTGGTAACGCTTCAATTACTTTGTCTATCAGTTCCTCTCTTGTTTTATTTATCTCTAATCTCTCCAATTCAATTTTAAGATGACAGAATCTCTCAATCATTTGTCTCACTGTCTCTCCTTTAATATTATCAAACAGATCAAATTCTTTCTTTAATAAAGCGATTTTGTTCTTTTTAATCTGTTTACCCCCCTCAACTTTAATTCGTAAAGCTTCCCAAACAGATTTAGATGACCCGTCACGAGTCAGTAAAGCAAAAATATCATTTCTGATTGCTGACTGGATCAATGCTATCATTCTCTTTTCAGCTCCGTATTCAGCTTTATCTTCTCTGGAAAACTTCTTGAATACAAGAACTTCGCCTTTCTCATCTTTTGGTTTTTCATATCCATACTCCAAGCAGAACCAGCTTTCATGAGCATACGCTTTCGCCCAGTTGATGAAACGTTCTTTCCACCAGGTATAATCCACAATGCTTTCTAGAGTTGGTGGCTTTGAGTGAGTTTCATAAAAGTTATCGTGCTTGATGTTCTCATTGAGCACCTTAGTGATGGTTTTCGGTGTAACATTTGCAACCTCGGACGATTCTGTTGTGAACGCGTTGAAAAACGTGTTGTAAAATTCCTCAGCCATGATGTAAACCTTGACAAATACAAACAAACAATCAGTACAATCAATAACAAATAAATTGTAACAGACTGACACTCGGTCGCCGTGAAATGATCTCGACACGAAAAAGTTCACTTTTGGAGCGAAATAAGAAACTTGAGCAAATTCTTATTGACGTTGAGCGAAATCACATGTATCTTGGAGCAAAATCTCAAATGTTCACAAGAGTGGAACCCTGATGTTCACAAGAGTGGAATCAGTGGTTGTCCGAATAAACTGAATCACAGTGTACGAATAAGCTGGATCACTTTGTACAAATAAGTGGAATCACTTTGTACGAATAAGCGGAATTAGAATTCTGAGTGACCTTTGGAGCGAAATCACACTTATCTAGTCCACAAAAGCGAAATCAGGTTGACTAATGAGCGAAATTAGACCATGTATGTCCCTAAGAGCGAAATCACCATGATCATACGAGCGAAATCACTGATTATGTGACACAAGAACGAAATCAGATGGTCATATGAGCGAAATCAGAGTGACAAATAAACGAAATTAACATGACATATAAGCGGAATCACAAGATGTTCGTATGAGCGAAATCAAGTCCGAAGTCAATTTGGTCCATTTTTAGTCCGAATTTTGATGTGAAACTTTCAAGGGTTTATCTTTGTCCAATATTACACACACTGTGAAATTTTTATCCGGTTTTGACCGATAAAACTTCCTGAAATGATGAAAGAAGGTGTAGAAGTCAGAATATGAGCGAAATCAAGCTAAACTCTTCTTCCTGAGCTCTGATACCACTTGTTGGATCGATGTATGACCCGATTGAGTCGATCAGAAGAGCTTTAAGTCCAGTTCAAAGGCGGAATCAGAGAACTAGACACGAATACAGCTTGTTAATCTAATATCTGTCACTTATATTTCATTTAACAACTATTACAACCTTGACAGAAATCCGGCAGCACTTCGTTACAGTTCTGAAGTCGTGCCGAATGAATGACCAAGTGCACCTTATATAGTAGAGATGATTTCGCTTATGTGTACATGCCATAAAAGCGAAATCACTTGATTCTGATTTCGCTTATATGGACATGTCCATATGAGCGAAATCACTCCCTTAACCTCTAACAATCATTTCTCGAACCTCGTGCACTGGATATCCTATCTAATCTTATCCTATTACATGATACAAGACGAAGTCAATAGACGTAATGCACTAACAATCTCACCCGTTGCAATTTCAATAAGCAAAATTGTTAACGTTATCCTTAACAATGGATTGAACAAAGAACAAGCTACATCGTCAAAAGAAATCATATCTCAGTCATTGTAGTTGCCATAAGCAAAACTGTTAATGTTATCCTTAACAATCGATAGAACAAAGAATAAAATAGATGTTTTTTTAATCATCACTCTAGCAAGGTCAACAAGACCATTCAATTTTAAAAAATTCCAGTGACGACTTACTTCCTTACCTATTATGTTTGGGGATTTTGAGGTTGTTTCGATTGTAGAGGCTTTATCCTATGCTTTTATGGCCTTGAGGGCTCAATCTTAAGTGCTACAGGACCACCACATCTGAAGAGACACTGGCATATGTAGTATGGATTCTGATTATATTTGCACTTTGGCTTGTCTTCATGATACGATTCCAAGCTTCGACTTCAGCAGTTTCACTAATAACGACACCGCCCCCTAAAGCCCAACATGCATTGGCGAATTCTCTTTTAAGTAAAATTGTCCACGACATTGACGTACAGTTTGACTTGACCGTTAGACAAAAAGTCGTTTTCGAGTGTCTACGAGCACCACATGCACAAGATTTTCTTCTTGTTATACCTATAGATGGGTTAGGCCACCATATGTCATCGGGGGTGTAATAGTACTATCCTTAAGTATCGCCTCATGATTCCTTTATTTCCAGTTGATGAGATATGTCCTATTTGTCATAAGGCGTGTTCGAAATTTTTTGGGGAGCATGCAGTTCATTGTAGAGAACTCCTGGGGTTCAATTACCGCCATGATTTGGTTAGGGCATATTTAGGCGCGCTAGTATTTCTACTAAGAAAGAGTCATCTGTTAATTTCTTAACTGACCCATTGGAATGGAGATCTACCCTAAGACCGGTCGACATTTTGGACTTTGAATGGGTAGGAGGAAAACATACATGTGTGGATCTAACAGGGGTTTCTCCGCTTGTGGGCTTAGGAGACAGTGCTTTCACGGAGGGTCAAGCTGCTTCGGGCAAAGTGACCAAACACGAGAAAGCGTGCCTTGATAACCAGTACATGTTTATTCCATTTACTTTTGATACTTTTGGTTTCCTGACACCAAAGGCTGTGGATCTACTTAGTAGAGTTCAAAGGTCATGCATAGTAATGTTATGACTCTGAAATTTAAGTACGTGTTTTTTAAAAAAGGGGTAGCGGCGCAGCATGTTGCCCGTTTACCATCTATCTCGATGTAAATAAGACGTACAATTAATAGAAGGTTAACATTTTAGTTAAAAAAGGTTAACTTTATAAATATGATGTCAAATTATATATATTATATATATTGTTTTCAAGAAATGATGAATAGTAACTTTATTTTTATAATAATATATAGTTTTTTATTATTTTATTATTTATTATATTATAATAGTTTATTATTATATTTACTTTTAATAACATATTTTCTTTTTTTAAGTATATGTAACACCCGTCCATTTAACTCATTAATTAATCGTATGAAATGTGAAATTAATAAACAAAATATTTAAATAGCAAAAACTTAGTTGGTAAACTAAGTTATACTTCATCATAGTGATTAACATAGTCAAATAACTAGTTTCAAACATAAGTCATTCAGTAGTGATTACAAAACTACATAGTTTAGCTAGATTTAATTAGTGCGGAAGCATCCAAAAGTTTTGTGTTCGGTTCTTGAAGCATCAACTTGATCGTCGTCCACATACTTGCAATACCTAGAAACTGGAAATTTTGGCAATTATTAGTATTAGAATTCTTGGAAGATTTCAATAATCAAACTATAATCAAATACGGATTCGATTATCTGAGATATGCAAAGTTCAACAATTGTGGCAGGGCTCTACCGTAACTTACGGTAGCCACCGTAAGTTACGGTAGCTCCTGGGCAGCACCAGTCCTACCGTAAAACAGTAGGAATCTGCCGTAGCCTTTTAACCTCTACCGTAAGTTACGGTAGCTACCGTAACTTACGGTAGACTCTGAAATTTTATATTTTGACTGATTTGTTTATTTTGCCCAAACCCAAATCTCGGATTCCTCATTTTGAACATCCACGCTCCCATCACCGGTTTGCATATTTAGTAATTCGTTACCCGTCACTCGGGCTCAAAATCTACCAGTAAGGTACTACCGTTAATCGATTCATACCCTCTCTTAATGACCCGTTTAGTTTACCCTTATGAACTTCATCATTCCAACAAACCAACACGCTAAATTCTCGTATTCTAATATGTCATTTATCAACAATAACAAAAGTCCAATTAACCATATTACGAAGCATTTGCCAAGCATTAATCGATTATTCGACCAGTTTGGCTCATCTACGGAATCCTCCATTATGATGACTACCAACAAGTTCTAACCAATTCTTGACCTATTATTCAATATAGCGAACATTATCTCTTTAAATCAACACAAACTTTATTCTACAATTCAACTACACATATGCTAATTATCAAAATTTACCCAATGTAACGAATCAAGTTACATACCTTTAGGGCACACCCTTCAAGCGCGTATCTCCCCCGGCGTGTCCGCTTGACGTTCCGGATTCTTTGCCTAAAGAGTTCAATTCACAACAAGTTTAGAACTCTTTCATAAGCTTTAACGCATAATTCTCTACAATGATCAAATCTGCGTTTTTACCCAACTTTTAACATTTTAATCCTCACTTAGGCGTTCCATCAAACACCTAGCGGGTCAGATTTTTATATAAACAAAACCAAGTTCATGACTTGTAATTATCATCTAAACTAACTTCAATTAGTCAATTCCATACATGTCTTAACATCAATATTTCCAAAATTACTCCTAAATTCAGGTTGTGCTAGAACAATATCATAAATTCTATAGTTTATCAAGTTTTCTTCAAGCTCCTTAATCACCTACAATGGTGATTTGAACTCTATAATTATCATACAATCTTTTAATAAGATTTCACCTAGGGTTTATCCCTAGACACCATATCTCTTCTAATTACATTCATGCAAGATACAATCAAGCTAAATTTCGATTTTTCATAATTAACCTAGAACTTGAGATGAATCAAAATACTAGAATTTCGCATACCTTGTGATCCTTTCAGTGAGGTGATCACTAATTCGTGTTTAGAATTCGATTTGGGGCTGAATTGAACCTTCAATTGATCAATTTTAGTGAGAGTTAGGGTTTGGTGGAGAACCCTTGTCGCCCCCTGCTTCTTGATCGACCAGACACACCCAAAGTGTGTGTTTGGTGTGTTTTAATTTTGTTTTTATGAAATAAAGTTTCAAATTTAGCAACATAGGCCCCTCAACTTTCGTTTTTATTTTGTTCTAACTCCTTAACTACTAACAAGTCATCATCTAACTAGGTTAGTGTCATTCCTAGTTAGTTTATGTTACTAATTTATTTGCTACTTAATTGCAATTTAAGAATTTATATTTTTGGGATGTTACAAGTCCATCCCCCTTAAAAGGGTTTCGTCCCCGAAACCAGAGCACGTACCGAATAATGTAGGGTAGAGACGTCGCATCTCCTCTTCGGACTCCCACGTAGTGTCCGAACCTTTCCTATGCTCCCACTTAATCTTGACTTGATCGAATTGTCTATTTCGCAAGTGCTTAACCTTTCGATCTACAATCTCTATTGGCCTTAGCGCATAATTCAGGTGATCATCCACCTCGATATCGTCGTAATGGATGTAAGCTGTTTCCTCTGCTAGGCATTTTCGTAGCTGTGATACATGAAACGTACCATGTATTCCACTCAACTCTTCCGGTAGCTCGAGGCGATAGGCTACCTTACCAACCCGTTCGATGATTTTAAATGGCCCGATAAACCTCGGGCTTAGTTTCCCTCTTTTTCTGAATCTGATAACGCCCTTCCATGGGGAAACCTTTTACATAACCATGTCGCCTATCTGAAATTCAATCGGTCTTCGTCTTTTATCAGCGTAAGACTTTTGCCTATCTTGGGCTGCTTTCAAATGGGCTCGCACCACTTCAATTTTCTCGTTAGTGGCCTGAACTATATCCTTATGTGCCAATTCACGCGGACTCACTTCACCCCAACACACCGGGGTTCTGCATTTTCTACCATATAACATCTCGTAAGGTGCCATGCCGATGCTCGAATGATAACTATTGTTATACGAAAATTCGGTCAAGGGTATATATACATCCCAACTTCCACCGAAGTCGATGATACACGCCCGTAACATATCGTCTAGCGTCTGTATTGTTCTTTCACTATGCCCATCTCTCTAAGGATGGTAGGCGGTGCTAATGAAGAGTTTCGTTCCCATTTGTTCTTGAAAATATCGCCAAAAATTTGAAGTAAACCGGGTATCTCTATCCGACACAATGGATACCGGTACTCCGTGACGTGCCACTATTTCGTTTGTATATACCTCGGACATCTTTTCCGAAGTATATGTTTCGTGTATAGGAATAAAATGTGCACTCTTCGTCAATCTATCTACAATCACCCATATAGCATCGAATCCCCGAATCGTTTTAGGTAGTTTGGTCAATAGGTCCATAGTGATATGTTCCCATTTCCAAACCGGGATATCCAACGGTTGTAGTTTACCATACGGCTTTTGGTGCTTTGCTTTGACTTGCAAACAAGTCACACACTTCTCCACATATTTTACCACGTCCCTCTTCATTCCGGGCCACCAATAGTTTTGTTTCAGATCGTTGTACATCTTGGTCGCACCCGAATGAATAGAATATCGGGATTTATGGGCTTCATCGAGTAGAAGCGCCTTAACCCCACAAGAATTTGGAACCCATACTCTCCCAGATCGAGTCTTCAACCCGTTCTTTCCATCCGACAAATCTTTTAACTGGCCGATTATTCTTTCCTTCTTCCAGTTCTCCTCTTTAACCGCTTCTTCTTGCGCTTCTCGGATACGTTCAAGTATACCCGAGGTCACCACAAGCTGCATCGACCTTACTCGTATTGGGACATAGTCCGCTTTTCTTCTTAGAGCATCCGCCACCACATTTGCCTTTCCAGGATGGTAGTGTATTTCACAATCGAAGTCCTTCACCGTTTCTAACCACCGCCTCTGTCGCATATTTAACTCCTTCTGATCGAAGAAGTATTTTAAGCTCTTGTGATCGGTGAATATGGTGCACTTTACCCCATACAAATAGTGCCTCCATATTTTTAACGCAAACACCACCGCAGCTAATTCGAGATCATGCGTGGGATATTTCTTTTCATGTATCTTCAATTGCCTTGAGGCATAAGCTATAACTTTGCCCCGTTGCATTAGAACGCATCCGAGCCCCGATAATGAGGCATCCGAATAGACCACCAAGTCTTCGACCCCGTCCAGCAACGTTAATACCGGTGCTTGAGTTAACCTCTCTTTTAGCATTTGGAATGCCCTTTCTTGTTCAACACCCCAAATGAACTTCTCCTCCTTTCGGGTTAACTTGGTTAGCGGCGACGCAATCTTGGAGAAATCTTGAATGAATCTCCTATAGTACCCCACAAGCCCTAAGAAGCTTCTAATCTCCGAAGGGTTCTTCAGGGGATTCCATTTCGACACGGCCTCGATCTTTGACGGGTCTACCACTATTACATCGGCACTTATGATGTGGCCGAGGAATTGCACCTCTCGTAACCAAAAGGCGCACTTAGAGAATTTCGCATACAACCTTTCTCATCTAAGTGTCTCTAACACCTCTTGTAAGTGGTGTGCATGCTCAGCTTCACTTTTCGAATACACCAAAATATCATCGATAAACACGATGACCGATTTATCCAACATTGGCTTGAAAACCCGGTTCATGAGGTCCATGATAGCCGCGGGTGCTTTTGACAGCCCAAATGACATCACGAGGAACTCGTAATGTCCGTATCGCGTGTGGAAAGCCGTCTTTGGCACATCTTCCTCCTTGACCTTTAGTTGGTGATACCCTGATCTAAGGTCAATTTTTGAAAACCAGATCACACCTTGTAATTGGTCGAATAGATAATCTATTCTCGGAAGCGGGTATCAATTCTTTACCGTGAGTTTGTTTAACTCCCGGTAATCGATACACATGCGCATGCTTCCGTCTTTCTTTTTCACGAATAGAACCGGTGCGCCCCAAGGAGACACACTCGGCCTTATGAATCCTTTGTCGAGCAGGTCTTGAATTTGTGACATCAACTCTTGTAATTCCGACGGCGCGAGTCGGTACGGTGCTTTAGCTACGGGTTTTGTGCCCGGAATCAATTCGATTCTGAACTCTACTTCTCGTACGGGCGGTATTCCCGGTAAATCTTCCGGAAACACATCCTCGTAGTCCCGTACTACCGGTACATCTTCAATCTTCAGTGATTCTTCCTCGGGCTCATTCGCGTATATCATAAATGCCTTACATCCTTGCCTCATAAGCTTGTGAGCTTTCAACATCGAGCATATTATGGGGTTACCTCATTTTTCGCCATAGATAGTGACGTGTTTTCCGCTCGGAGATGTTAGCTTTATCTCCTTACAAAAACACACGACCTTTGCATGATGCTGAGATAGCCAATCCATCCCAACGACTACTTGAAATTCCCCTATTAACATCGGGATTAGGTCTATCAAGTATTTCTTCATCATCGATGCTTAATTTGCAGCCTCGACAAATATCACAAACTATAAAACTTTTGTTGTCCCATATTTCAACTTCTAAGGGCACAAATAATTTCGTCAATACAAATGAAGGATGTCGAATAAATCCGTGTGAAATGAAGGATTTATTCGCACCCGTATCAAACAATACACGTGCAGGAATTGAGTTTGTTGTGAATGTACCTGAGACCACATCGGGTTCTGTCTTTGCTTCAACTGCTGTAAGTTGGAAGGACCTAGCTTTCGCCTTTGGAGCTTCTGTTGGAGATTCTTTTGTGTCTCTCTTTCCAACCAATTCTGGGCATTCAGACTTTTTGTGGCCGGGCTGATAACATTTATAGCTGTTGGTATATCCGTCTGTCAACTTCGTCTTGTATCGAGTCTTGTTGTATTCTAGATAAATCAGGGCACGAAATACGAGAAACTGGAATTATGGGTAATTCCGCTTGAAATGACAATGTGTCATTTCAAGCGAAATCAAATGCCTAATTCCGCTTGAACCTGTTGTCTAGCTTAAACTTGTTATTTCGCTTGAATAGGTAATTCCGCTTGAGCATGTTCAAGCGGAATCACATGTCTATAAATAGTCCTCCAAGCGAAATTAGTTGTAATGATCTTGATTCCGGTAGCGAAGCTCTGCTTAAGTCTCTACAGCATTGTAATCGATCTTATATCAATCTAAAGACAGTTCAAAGTGATTTCTCGTGCATTCTAGCTGAAATAACACTGATACTTGTGTTTTCGCCACTTGTATTGGTGAATAACTCTTCTGATCGACTCGTTTGGGTCTGAAAACGATCCTACAAGTGGTATCAGAGCTCAGGAGGAAGAGTTCTAACCATTTCAGCTGCAAAATCTATTTTCTACACCTTCTTTTCACAATAAAACAAAATTTCACGGTTAAAATGGCCTGATTTTCAAATCTATTGTGCGCAACAGTGTTTTAACAAACCCTAGAAAGAATCAGATTCTAATTCGAAGTATAACTTGATCAATTTTTGAAAAAACTGTCCGGAAGCTAATTCCGCTTGAAAAGATTGATATGATTCGCTTGAAATTGCTCTCTGATTCCGCTTGAAATCATACTTTGTATCTGATTCCGCTTGAAAGTCTTTCTGATTTCGCTTGAAACATGTTATTCAGCTTCAGTTTAGTAATATCGCTTTAGTGATTCCGCTTGAATCACCTATTCCGCTTCAAAACACTTATTCCGCTTGAAAGAGGTGTGAGTTCAAGCGAAATTAGGTATTTCGCTTGAGTTGGTATTTCGCTTGAATAAGATTATCTCGCTTGAATTGGGATTTCGTTTGAAGATTGTGATTTCACTTGAGATTGACAGATTGTGAACTTGTGAAAACTGAAACATGGAGAACGAGTTATATAATGCGTTTGCTAGTCCGATGACTGTAGCTCAAAATACGATGCTTGAAAATGAAACGGGAACTATGCAAAAACCACCGAAGCTTTTGGATATTGATGATTTAATGGATGGTCTGAACGTTTTGGTAACTGGGTGGAAGCTTATCACCTAGATGCATGGGAACATACGGAAGTTCAATATGTTAGACCAGTTGGGAACAATCAGGTGAAAATACCAATTAGAGAATTAAGTGATGTGGAGAAAAAGAAATATAAAGATGAGAAATTGATGATTAGTTTGTTACAACAAGTGATTAAAGAAGATATCTTGATCTTACTTCAACACAATGGAAGTGCATATTCGATTTGGAAAGAATTAGAAGCAAAGTCTCTTGGTAGTGAAGATATGCTCAGGAACAAGATGTCACTTATGAAGAAAGAATTTGATCTATTCCGTGGTTTGAGAACGGAAAACACCAAGCAGATTATTGAAAGATATTGTAACTTGGTGAAAAACATGACAAGATTGGGCATCAACAAAAATAAAGATGAGTTGATTGAGAAGCTGGCTGATGCGTTACCACATGATGTTTGGGGAACGTTTCTGATGATGTTGAGGAATAATAGAAAGGAATATAGCGAGCTAACATTGGGTGGGTTCATCAAAGATCTTGAAGCTCAAGAGATGGAGCAAAGAAAGATCGCTAGAATGAAGAATTATGATGGAGAACAAGACATCGGATTGTATTTCAAAGGTGGTGTTAGTGAAAAGACAAATCTTTCTCCAAAAGTTGGAACTGCTTTCAATGTAAAAGGTTCTTCAGAAAGTTCATCTCAGGGATCAAGCAGCAAAACTGGATTCACTTCATTTCCAACATTTGATCCACATTTTTCTACAACAAAAAGTGGCAAAGTTCTTCAATGCAACATTGCTTTGAACCTTGAAAATGATCAAAATTATACCGAGGAAGTTGCTAAAAGTCACATGTCCTTGTTGGTAACTGTGCTTGAATCCTATGGAGGTTTAGTTGCAGGGAGGATCGGGAATCCAATGTTAACGAAAGAGGATTACGATCAAATTGATGCTGAGGAGATGGAATTGATGGATATAAAATGGTGTATGGCTAGCGTGTTGAGACGAGCTGAAAAATTTAAACAAATTACAGGCAGAGATGATTTTCGCTATGCACATGTTTCAACTTTAGGATTTGATAAGTCTAAAGTTACTTGTTTTCGTTGCAGGGAAAAATGGCATTTCAAGAGGGAGTGCACCAATCGTGAAGCAAGTGGAGCTCAAAATCCCTTTGGAAACAATGACTACTATCGAAAAGCGATATATCATCAAGTTGCTCAACAGCCACATCAACAACAACAGGCACAAACAGCTCATGGAAGAAAAGAAATTGAAGATTCAAAGAGAGCATGTCTGGTTAATCAAGATGATGGAAAAGGATTCAGTTGGGATAAATACATTCCAAAAGATAGTAAAGCATGTGTGGTAGATCAAGATGATGAAAAGTTACCTGAAGGCTTTAGCTGGGAAAATTTTAACTGGGATGATTATGATCCGAACAAATCTACAAATCATAAAGGATTTGTTGCTCAGGTTATTAATGATTATACTGATGAATATTGGGCAGAAAAATTAAGGAAACTGAAGAAGAAAAATGGAAGAGATATGCAGAAGAAGAAGAAGAAGAAGAAGAAAAGAGACAAGCTGAAGCAGAGAAAAAGAAAAGAGCTGAAAAAATTCAAGTGAGAGTAGTCAAAGAAGTTTCAAGATTTGAAATCAAAGCAGATGAGCAGGTAGTCAAGGTTGCAGAGAAGTGTATTGATGTGTGCAAAATGCAACATATAAATTTCATCAATTGTGGCAAAAAACTAACCCTTTTTTAGTACTAATGTTGGAAAAAGTGTGCTTTTGTCTTCCTTTTGTATTTTCAGGATTAAATGAGCTCAAATTAACAAAAGAAGCAAAAAGACACCAAAATCTGACATAAATACAAGAAAAGGAACAAGATGTGATATGCCCGACCCCACGACAGCATCTTCCCAAGCAAAACAAGAAAACAGAAGACTGAACACGCCCCGTGCTCAGCCAGCACGGGGGCGTGCCCAAGTGTCAGCAGAAAAGACAAAGTGGTAGAAGCTTCTATTGCCCACCACGGGGCCGTGCTCAGCGGACACGGGGCCGTGGTCAACTATAAGATTCGCACAATCCAGGCAAATCTTCATAGTACAAAGATTCTTCTGCACACGGGGTCGTGCTCAGCGGACACGGGGGCGTGGTTAACTAATAAGACAAAGCTGCAATAAATGAAGAAAAAGAAGGATGTGGACACGGGGCCATGCCCACTGGACACGGGGCCGTGCCCGAGCTTCTGTTCAGCCTATAAATAGAAGTGCTTGGCTCAAGCTCAAATCATCCCTTGGCACACCACCTCTCTCACACTTCACCCACCACCCACCACCACCATAACACCATCATCCATTGTCCATCATAGAGTGTGTGAGTCGTCTTGGGATCCAAGATTGATCGTAAGAGTTCTTGACAATCAAGGCCATGTTTGCCTAAGTCTCTTACATCACTTGGTGAAGACAAAGTGTCTAGTGTAATACTTTTTATTTTTAATCTTTTCGCACTTTTTACTTGGTTTTGTATAAATGACTTTAATAACTAGTTGCTTATGTTGAAGGTGATCTTTCCTTATCGTTTGTCCGTGGTGTCTTGGCATTATTTTACTGTCTATATAAAATAAAAGATTTTCACCATTCATATCTCCACGGTCTATATGGAGGTATGTTGGCTACCTGGTAGGGGGTTAAGGGAACGGTTTGGTAAAGGTCTTGCCATTGTTCAGCGTTTAGAGGTCCTGCAATGGACCTGGGTCAAATTTAGTAGGACCTCCTTCAATACTTAACGGTATTGGATGGCGGGGGTCCAAACTCTTTGATCCCCTCATAAGTTAACTACTATTAATACTATAACCCGGCTATTTAGGACTGTATCCATGCTGACTCAGACTACTTAGTCGAGGGTAACGTCACCTCCAAAAGAGGGGCCTACCATAATTTGCATTAATAACTTAATTAATTATCTTCCAATAATCCACCCTTTTAGGATTGTATCCTTGCTGACTCAAACTACTGGGGTGAGGGTAACGTCACCTTCAAAAGAGGGGCCTACTACAATAACTAAGATAATCTCTTAAAATAGTGCAAAAGTGCGGAAATAATCAAAGGTTACACTAGATACGAGTCGGAACCAAGTGATTCATCTTGTCTATCTGTTTTTCTTTTATTTTTATTTTCAGCATTTTAGATAGTTTTTATTTTTCTTAGCTTAAAACATTTTTTTCTAAACTTTTTGATTTGATTAGACGTTGAGGATAAACCGGTACTAAAAGCTCTTGTGTCCTTGGACGACCTCGGTATCTTACCAACACTATACTACGCTCACGATGGGTGCACTTGCCCATATGTGTGTCTAGTGTTAGTAAATATCGTGTTTTATAAATTTAAAACTTGACTAAAAAAGTGTTAAAGGGGCTTAAAATATACACCTAATATATATAACACTTCACACGCATCAAGTTTTTGGCGCCATTGCCGGGGACACAAGGATTTTAAGAAAGCTTAAAATCGACGGCCTAATCAGTTTTTCAAAACCTTTTTTAAAACGCGCGCACATTTTTTCTGCATTTTAGTTTAGTTTTACATTTAAAGTAACCTGTACACGGGGCCGTGTTCACTGAACACGGGACCGCGCTGCACATTTTCATAAAAACAACCAGTAACAGTAGCTTGAACACGGGTCGTGCTCACTGAACACGCCCCGTGCTCAACGAAATCAGTAAATTTAATTAAAACGCCCAGATACAGATTTTGAACACGGGGCCGTGTCCACTAAACACGGGGCCGTGTCCAACCTCTGTTTCCGTTTTTTATTTTTGTTTTCTGATCTCGAGACTCGGTTGTGGTCTGCTGAGTGATTCTTATGGATCAATACTCAGGAGGTTACAACTACACCTATGAGGAGGATGATTATAGGAGTAATTATTGCACTAATTGTCGTAACACACACTCAGTTCAAAATAGTCCCTCATATCAACCATCCAATTCATACACCTACAATGAGGAGCCCAGGTACGAGCCATCAACTTCATACACATCATATGAAGACCAAAGGTATGAACTTCCTCCCTCGTACTCATATTTTGATGAACCAAGGTATGAGCCTTCTTACTTATACTTTGAGGAACCAAGATATGAGCCACCACCTTCGTATACTTACTATGAGGAACCATGGCGTGAACAACCCACCACGTATGAGTATTATGAAGAACAAAATTACGACCCTTATCCATCATATACTTACAATGAAGAACAATGGTGTGAACCATCTACTTCATATGGGTATTATGAGGAACAAAGGATCGAACAACCGGATTCAAGCTTTGAAAATCCTGAATCTTTTCTATAACCGAAGTGACCGATAGGATATTAGAACACATTAGAGTTATTGATCGCTGTATAAAAGAATCTCGCGCAAGGGAAGAGGAGTCCCGCGCAAGAGAAGAATTAAAAAAGGAAGAGATAACCGAAAATGTAAAAATGGAAGAACAAACAAGTGAAAAACCGACACATGAGTTAAACAACGAAAAAGGTGAGTCCGACAACGTTAAAATTCAAGAAGAGTCTAATTTTGAAGAAATTAATCTCTTGTCACCTTCTTTTGAAAATCATTGTTTAGTACCCACTCATGCTAAGTTTTTAAAAGAGTTAAACACTAACACTAAAATTGACGAAACGGTAAGTGTTAAGTTAACTGATGATCAAACCTCACTAATAAAAGAAGACCCATTTGAAATTAACATTACACCGGTTCCATGTTTCTTTCAAAATTCATTTATTAGTAATGTCACAATCGATAAAGATCTTTGTGTTAATAGAATGCCTAACTACATTTTCGAAAAATTAAGTATTAGTGATTTTTCTCCACTTCAAATACCCATTTTTGTATCTAATCGGAGAATAATAAAATCAATCGGTGTAGTTGAGGATGTCTTGGTTCAAACAAATCAAATGGTAATCCCAACCGACTTTGTCATCCTCAATGACGCTCCTCTGGTGTTGAGACGACCCTTTGTAAAAACTCACGAAGCTTTGAAAAACCGGAAGTTCAACAAACTACCTCTTCAATTAGGGGCATTTAAAAAGAGTATCGATCTTGAGCGGTCAATGAAATATCCATTCGGCAATGACGACCCCCTAATTGAAGATGAGCCAGAACCACCTGATAAGGTGGGTCTAGCCAAGGACCCTTATAAATGTGGCGCACCACGGAGGCATTCCGCGGAACTATCCGTAGTTTAGTTTAGATTTACCTTTATGTTTTCTAGTTTAGTTTTTAATTTTCAGGAATAAAACACACTCGGGATGGTGAAGGATGATAAGGGAAGCTTGAACCAACACCCCATACACAAAAACAGGGCCTCCCGACGATTTTTCTTCATTACAACAAGTTCAGCATGGGGCCGTGCTCACCCCAACACGCCCCGTGCCCAAGGTTCTGTAGAAAATGCCCAGTTCAGGTACCTGGACACGGGGCCGTGCTCACTGGACACGGGGCCGTGCTCACTGGACACGCCCCCGTGCCCAGCCTTCTGTTTACTTTTGGTACTGGCAGTCTGGACACTGGGTCGTGCTCAGCCAACACCACCCCGTGTTCAGCTACCCAGTACCATAAAATCTTGTTTTTAACCCACTTTTACACATTTTAATCAACCGAAAAACTTATTTTTGGGACACATTGAGGACAATGTGTAATTTAAGTGTGGGGGGGATGCTAAAACCTAGAATCATGCAAGTCCTAAATACAAGCCTTACACAAAACTCTATTGGAACCGCTAATCACCCCAAATTTTTTCAAAAAAAAATTTTTCATTTTTTTTTACTTGTCTAGGTTTAACTCGGGAAATTCAAGTTCTCAAAAAGGTTATATTTTTACGAATTTACAACCGATAGCGCGTGATAAAAAGAACCAACATAAGAAAATTATGAAAAGGCATGGCAAACTTAGTTAAAATTTGATTATATATACTTGATCACATAAAAACCCATTCCCACAAAAGTGAGTTTTGAGCCTTTATTGAGCATACAATTACATATCATTAGACTAAATGCTCATTTTTCGTTTCTTGTGTGAATAGCCGCTTGGTTCTTACGACTCTAGAACTTGCCATGACGATACATTCCCGGTCCTTACCAACTTAAACCCGAGTAAGTAAATGATGGAGGCATTAGGACTAACCCTTTTTATTTCTACACCATTATTTTTCTTTTTTTTACCACCTACCCAAAATCCCCCTAGTTAGCCCCTTTGAGCCTAAACCTTTTCATTTCATAACCCAAACCAAACACCCTTTTACCCACCAAAACCTTTTTCATTTTTAACCCTTTGTTTTAGTAACAAGTTCGGTTTTTCATATGACTTTTCAAAAAAAAAAATATATGTGTGTTGATGATGAAGCAAAAGAAAATAAACAAACAAGTTCATCAAAAATAACTTTGTTTGAATAATAGCTTCATCAAAATAAAAATTACAAAAATAAAAAGTCTTACGAAAACCGATGCTTGTTACGCTTTTCGCACTTTTTCTACTAACCACTAACCACTAACCCAACCACCTACCTTTAACCCAAGCCTAACCCTTCACCCACAAAGTCCTCTTGATGTTTACAAAGGTATATAAGTTAAAAAGGAGGAGGATTGATTGCTTGGCAAGCCTATGGTAGAAGTAAGTTCCATGCCGCTCTCGAGTGATCCACAAATACATTTTCGGCCGAGTGTTGAGTGATCCCCGTGAGGTATGTGAACTTGTATATAGATAGAATTTTACAAAGGCATGTTATGCCCTAATAAGTAATTTATCTTATGAAAAGTTTTAAATAAATCATGACGAATAGGATTGTAAATAAATAAAAATAAAACTAAATAAAGAATCTTGGAAATCCCGACACTCTATGATAAGCTCAAAAACCTTCTTTTCTACCCATTCTATTTGGGAGTGTAATAGCCACATATTAAAGAGTTTTTCTTGAGGACAAGCAAAGATTCAAGTGTGGGGGTATTTGATGTGTGCAAGATGCAACATATAAATTTCATCAATTATGGCATAAAACTAACCCTTTTTTAGTACTAATGTTGGAAAAAGTGTGCTTTTGTCTTCCTTTTGTATTTTCAGGATTAAATGAGCTCAAATTAACAAAAGAAGCAAAAAGACACCAAAATCTGACATAAATATAAGAAAAGGAACAAGATGTGATATGCCCGACCCCACAAAAGCATCTTCCCAAGCAAAACAAGATAACAGAAGAGTGAACACGCCCCGTGCTCAGCCAGCACGGGGGTGTGCCCAAGTGTCAGCATAAAACACAAAGTGGTAGAAGCTTCTATTGCCCACCACGGGGTCGTGCTCAGCGGACACGGGGGCGTGGTTAACTATAAGATTCGCACAATCCAGGCAAATCTTCATAGTACAAAGATTCTTCTGCACACGGGGTCGTGCTCAGCGGACACGGGGGCGTGGTCAACTAATAAGACAAAGCTGCAATAAATGAAGAAAGAGAAGGATGTGGACACGGGGCCGTGCCCACTGGACACGGGGCCGTGCCCGAGCTTCTGTTTAGCCTATAAATAGAAGTGCTTGGCTCAAGCTCAAACCATGCCTTGGCACACCACCTCTCTCACACTTCACCCACCACCCACCACCACCATAACACCATCATCCACCACCATCATCCATTGTCCATCATAGAGTGTGTGAGTCGTATCGGGATCCAAGATTGATCGTAAGAGTTCTTGACAATCAAGGCCATGTTTGCCTAAGTCTCTTACATCACTTGGTGCAGACAAAGTGTCTAGTGTAATACTTTTTATTTTTAATCTTTTCGCACTTTTTACTTGGTTTTGTATTAATGACGTTAATAACTAGTTGCTTATGTTGAAGGTGATTGTTCCTTATCGTTTGTCCGTGGTGTCTTGGCATTATTTTACTGTCTATATAAAATAAAAGATTTTCACCATTCATATCTCCACAGTCTATATGGAGGTATGTTGACTACTTGGTCGGGGGTTAAGGGAACGGTTTGGTAAAGGTCTTGCCATTGTTCAGCGTTTAGAGGTCCTGCAATGGACCTGGGTCAAATTTAGTAGGACCTCCTTCAATACTTAACGGTATTGCATGGCGGGGGTCCAAACTCTTTGATCCCCTCATAAGTTAACTACTATTAATACTATAACCCGGCTATTTAGGACTATATCCCTGCTGACTCAGACTACTTAGTCGAGGGTAACGTCACCTCCAAAAGAGGGGCCTACCATAATTTGCATTAATAACTTAATTAATTATCTTCCAATAATCCACCCTTTTAGGATTGTATCCTTGCTGACTCAAACTACTGGGGTGAGGGTAACGTCACCTTCAAAAGAGGGGCCTACTACAATAACTAAGATAATCTCTTAAAATAGTGCAAAAGTGCGGAAATAATCAAAGGTTACACTAGATACGAGTCGGAACCAAGTGATTCATCTTGTCTATCTGTTTTTCTTTTATTTTTATTTTCAGCATTTTAGATAGTTTTTATTTTTCTTAGCTTAAAACATTTTTTTCTAAACTTTTTGATTTGATTAGACGTTGAGGATAAACCGGTACTAAAAGCTCTTGTGTCCTTGGACGACCTCGGTATCTTACCAACACTATACTACGCTCACGATGGGTGCACTTGCCCATATGTGTGTCTAGTGTTAGTAAATATCGTGTTTTATAAATTTAAAACTTGACTAAAAAAGTGTTAAAGGGGCTTAAAATATACACCTAATATATATAACGCTTCACACGCATTATGTATGAATTGTGAATCTCTGATAAAGCAAAACAATGAACTGCTACACAACATCAAAAGGCTGAAAGAATCCTACGATGTTTTGAACAGAGAGATGAATAAGTACCGTGAGTCGAACAGTGAACAGGCTGTAGCAATGAATACACTCAAAGGGGCTTACATGAGGCAGCTTGACAATGTCATTTATTACACAGAAAAATGTGCTGAACTTGAGAAAATTGAAACAAATAGAGTAAATGAATTGTTGAAAAGTTACTCATGTTCTACTTTTATTGTTGACAAGATTTACCCCATTGTGGAAGGAATGAAGACGTTTGAAGAAGAAAAGACTTCGGAAGAGAAGAAGTCCGAAACAAAAGAAGATGATGAAGTGAAGATTTCTGGTAAGAAACCAAGTGTTGTCTATAACAAATGTCCACCCCCGGTCGAAAATGGATATTCTCCTCAAAATCCGAATTCTGAAAGAGTCGAAAAGGCAACAAATTTACAATGGGAGTCTGAGTCTACAGATAATTTGCCAGAAAGTATAGATGTCACTTTCACGTCGTCCGATACTGATCATGAGTCCGAATTAATAAAAAAGGTGGTCGATCAAGTGTTGGATAAGGATGAAACAGAGGAGTCAATGTCGGAGTCAAAATTAGAGTCAAAATCCGACACGTCAAGTCAAAAAGTCAAACAGGGAAAACGGGTGTATAATAAAGAGTTCTTGTTATCAAAATCTAATTTGGATGACGAACCGATCAAAGTAGCATATACTTTGAAAGATTCTGACAAATTATATTCTGATGAGGTTTTTCCAATAAGAGGTGTTAAATCGGAAATGATTAAAAAGGTTTTCAAACTAACAGAAATTAATATTTCTAAAATAAAGGATGTAAATCTTTTTGAAAAACCTAATCCTTACACCTCAAGAGTTCAACAACGTTAAGAAAAAAAGGTTACAGTTCTGGTTCTGGTTTTCAAAAGAAACCAAACCATAACGGTAATTTCAAAAAGAGAGGTATTGGTTTTATTGCACCGAAAAATTATAAAAATGAGAAAATTTATAAACCAAAAACTGTTTTTGTTTCATGGAAAACGACTGAAGAAGAGAAGGAGCAAGCATTCAGAAAACAGACGAATAAAGAATTCCTTGCCAAGAAGCAAGATGAATTGAAGAAAAGATTTGCTCAGAAGAAGATAGAGACTAGAACCTGTTTCCAATGTAAAATAGTGGTCACATTGCCAGAAATTGTCCAAAGACAATTCAAACAAAACAGGGAGTCTCTGGTAAACTGAAAGAAAAGGTTATTGAGAAAACCGAACCACCAACAAACAGATTCAAAGTTTTTGAGAATTCAATTTATGAAGTTGGTGAATGTTCGAAAAATGTTTTCAAGAGAAAAGAGAAACTTAATAACCAAAAATGGGTTGTTAAGAATTCAAGTGATAATTCTGGTGATGAATCTGATTCCACAAAATCAGAGGAGCCACAGGTTGTTCTGAAGAAGGAGATAACGGTTCCGCCATTGGATGATGAGAATTTTCCACCATTGCGGACTGACAATTTGAAATCTAAAATCGGTAAAGTTGAAATTTCAAATCAATTTTATTCTGAGAAGAATAAATTTGATGTTGAAAAAACTTTCAATGGAAATGTGAAACACATTTTTGAAAAAATGGTCGATGGTAAGGCCAAAGGAGTGAAAGAATTCTATGCTTCCAAAAGGAATGTTCACAAGTCTGTTGAAAGTGAGAATGAAAAAGAAGTGGTTACACCCAAGGACGGTCAGGCCTGGGTGTCAATATTTTTCAAAGAATAAAAATTTGACTTGCCGGAGCTCCCAAGTTGGTAATTGCGGAGCATGAATCGGCATCTTTCTTAAATTGTTTGTGAAAATTGAAAACTTTGATAAGTGTGACTTGCCGGAACTCCAAGGTTGGTAAGTGAGGAGTAGGAATCGGCATCTTGAGAATTCAACCTACATGTGGTATTGGTTGATAAGCCATGTGGTTGAAAAAGGTTTTTACTTACAAGTGGTAAATCAAGGACATTAAGTTGCACTTGCATTTTCCTACAAGTGGTATGTGGTTGAAAAACAATATGATGAACTAAACCCCTAACCTACAATTGGTAAAATCAATCAACTAAACTAATTTTTCGGAAAAACCATTTCATTAAAACAAACTTAAGTGTTTTGAAATCAATGGGAAAATAGTTTGTTGTAAGGGAGAGTTCTGATTGTTTATGCCAAGTGGATGGAGATTTGAAGCAATTCGATATCAGTTGTCATCTTACTTGTACAGTTTGTTTTCAAATTTCCTTTAAGTGTGTTTGAATTTTAGGGGGAGTAAGAAATTTCAAAAAATCCAAAAACATTTGAAAATTTGAAAAAGTAAAAAACATGATAAAATGAAAAATGAGTTTTGTTGTGAAAAAGAGGAAATGATTGTACATCAGTGGACGATCACAGCATGCTAAAGAAATGGAAAGATAAAATGTGATAAACGGTCTCACTAAAGATGTGACGATAGGCTCAGCTAGACTAGTAGATTTGCGATAACGATACAAACCTAAATGTAAAAGCCTAGTTCTAGTGGGAAACATGGTTGAAAGCATAGTACTTAGTTTTGTCCTTCGTGATTGTGTGCCTACTCAGTAATCGCTGATTGTCGAAAGACATAAAACTGGTTACATTTGTGAACTTTCACAACTTTGCTGAAAAGTCGCTGTGATTGTGCATTTTATTATGCAAAGATTTAAACTTGTTTTATTTCTTTATTTTGTTTAAGCATTGGACATCATCTCCGTATACGTGAGTATCGACCTGGATGTTATTGCCTAAACGTTCTGCTTTATTTTCTTTGGTGTTTCGTTTAAGCTTTGGACCTCCTCTGCGTATACGAAAGTATCGACCTGGTGGTTAAAGCCTAAACAACTTCAACTTATTTTTATTTTCTTATTTTGTTTAAACATTGGACTTTCTCTGCGTATACGGAAGTATCGACCTGATTATTAATGTTTAAACATTCTGCTTTGTTTTCGCACAAATCACAGTTGATAAAAGTTTAAAAGCATTACTTGAGTTAGTGTATTGCATGATGAGGGGATATGCTGAGATCGTGGGGCCCATAAGAACTTAGTGCAAAATTAATATACCTTAACGTATCAGTAAGCATTTCGAAAGTTTTTTAGATTGAGTTTAAGTGGACAACAATATCGTCAATCTATGTGAATTGTTTAGAACTTAAAATGTTGAAAGCTTAACGGTGTTGGTGATTGGTCTCATAAATTGATATGATCCTCTTACACAAACTCACAAAAATATTGTTTGTAAATATTTCTTTATTGCATTTCATTTCTGTTATATTCAAAATCCAAAAAGATTTCAGTGTGTTTTAGCATAAACTTTTGAAAAATTCAAAAAGATTTTCGACAACTGATGTTGGAAAGCTGATTTTCAAAATTCCAAGTGCTAAACTTGATGAACATGTTTGGGAAAGAATGTATGAAGAAGTTGTGTTTTCAAGTGGTTATCTAAGATTAAATCATTTTTGAATAATACCTACAAATGATACCTGCAAGTAGTTTCTAAATTTGCAAAATTTTAAATTGTGAAACTTATTTTTGGGTAGAGATTTGTGCAGGTTAGTCAGGTTCCGATACCTGAGTTAGATGAGTGCTAGGTTAAGATCTGAGAACCTGTGGAAAGTGAATTCCAGACTGTGATCCCAGCTTAGCGAAAGGGGGAGTCTGAGGATATCAAGAGGGAGTCTGAAGATAGTAGAGCCAGATTCAGATCCTGAAGATTACGAGAAAGAGAAAGAGATTGATTGAAGATACTTACAACGGAGAATGTTTGGAGAGAGCGAGAAGACTGATAAAGACTGAAGGTTTGACAACCGAAGACTCGACACACCGAAGACTTCGTCAACATCCGAGGGGGAGTCTGTTGGTGCATCCGTCTGTCAACTTCGTCTTGTATCGAGTCTTGTTGTATTCTAGATAAATCAAGGCACGAAATACGAGAAACTGGAATTATGGGTAATTCCGCTTGAAATGACAATGTGTCATTTTTAGCGAAATCAAATGCTTAATTCCGCTTGAACCTGTTGTCTAGCTTAAACTTGTTATTTCGCTTGAATAGGTAATTCCGCTTGAGCATGTTCAAGCGGAATCACATGTCTATAAATAGTCCTCCAAGCGAAATTAGTTGTAATGATCTTGATTCCGGTAGCGAAGCTCTGCCGAAGTGTCTACAGCATTGTAATCGATCTTATATCAATCTAAAGACAGTTTAAAGTGATTTCTCGTGCATTCTAGCTGAAATAACACTGATACTTGTGTTTCCGCCACTTGTATTGGTGAATAACTCTTCTGATCGACTCGTTTGGGTCTGAAAACGATCCTACAATAGCAAACGGGAATCTTTCCGGGACATAACGATGCGGTGTGTCCCGTCTTCCCACATACCGGGCACGGCTTGTCTTTGAAGCGGCACTCACCCTTGTGCCCCTTTCCACACACCATGCAACTTGGCGACCCGCCTTTAGCATCCACTTTCTTTCCCGGTTCCACAGTTCGAGCTTTCTTTGTAGGGCTTGGATTCACATCCTGTGCCCTTCGTTCACCCCTTTCACCTTGTTTCTTCAATTCAATTTCCGGTTCCCGGGCAACGTTTATGATCTCGGTAAGGGTCTCGTATTTTAAAGGAGCCATAAACTCCCTATACTCGGCGCTCAACATGTTATAGTAGTAGTATATCTTCTGTTCTTCATTCGTCACCAATTCATTGCAAAATTTCATCTTATCCATAAACGTTGCCGTAATCTTGTCTATGGTCTCGCCCTAGTGCCTAAGTTGCATGAACTCTTCCTTGATTCTATTAATGACCGCCTTGGGACTATGATGTTTAAGAAACGGCATCTTAAACTCCTCCCATGTCATGGCCCTCGCCGCTTCGGTTCCTATTTCCTTCTTTTTATAGTCCCACCAATCTTTGGCTTGACCCTTCAACTGACCCACTCCGTAAGCAACAAAGTCACTTTCGTCACAATGGGTCCTTTCAAACACTCTTTCAACATCGCTTAACCATCTCTGGCATATTATCGGGTCAACCTCCCCGTTGTAGATTGGCGGTTTACACGCCATAAACTCTTTGTACGAACATCCCTTACATTCTCCCGATTTCTCTTTCATAAGGTTGACATTATCTTCCAACCTTTTGACTCGTTCTTCGACAAATGACAACACCGTGTTTTGAATTTTGTCTATAAACCCGGATAGACTACCTTCAATTGCCTTCCCCACTTCTTCGGCAATTATCTCTTTCATTTGTTCGGTGCTTGTCGGCACCGGATCATTATCGTTTCCTTTCGACATCTTGAAACTGAAATGTTTACATTAAACATTTCATTTATAACATAGCTTTATTTGCTTTGGTTTAGCCAAGTTCATAACTTGCTTTAACCGTTCGCTTTTGGTGCACTTTCCGGGTTTGAGTGTGTTAACATGCTCTTCCCATGCACATTAATTCGCATCTCATTTCTCACATAAGATAGGATCTACTAAAATAATTAATTAATTCTTACCGGACGATCGATCAAGCTTGAACCGAACACTTTGTTGACAACCTTAAGCTCTGATTACCAACTTGTAACACCCGTCCATTTAATTCATTAATTAATCGTATGAAATGTGAAATTAATAAACAAAATATTTAAATAACAAAAACTTAGTTGGTAAACTAAGTTATACTTCATCATAGTGATTAACATAGTCAAATAACTAGTTTCAAACATAAGTCATTCAGTAGTGATTACAAAACTACATAGTTTAGCTAGATTTAATTAGTGCGGAAGCATCCAAAAGTTTTGTGTTCGGTTCTTGAAGCATCAACTTGATCGTCGTCCACATACTTGCAATAACTAGAAACTGGAAATTTTGGTAATTATTAGTATTAGAATTCTTGGAAGATTTCAATAATCAAACTATAATCAAATACGGATTCGATTATCTAAGATATGCAAAGTTCAACAATTGTGGCAGGGCTCTACCATAACTTATGGTAGCCACCGTAAGTTACGGTAGCTCCTTGGCAGCACCGGTCCTACCGTAAAATAGTAGGAATCTGCCGTAGCCTTTTAACCTCTACCGTAAGTTACGGTAGCTACCGTAACTTACGGTAGACTCTGAAATTTTATATTTTGACTGATTTGTTTATTTCGCCCAAACCCAAATCTCGGATTCCTCATTTTGAACATCCACGCTCCCATCACCGGTTTGCGTATTTAGTAATTTGTTACCCGTCACTCGGGCTCAAAATCTACCAGTAAGGTACTACCGTTAATCGATTCATACCCTTTCTTAATGATCCTTTTAGTTTACCCTTATGAACTTCATCATTCCAACAAACCAACACGCTAAATTCTCGTATTCTAATATGTCATTTATCAACAATAACAAAAGTCCAATTAACCATATTACGAAGCATTTGCCACGCATTAATCGATTATTCGACCCGTTTGGCTCATCTACGGAATCCTCCATTATGATGACTACCAACAAGTTCTAACCAATTCTTGACCTATTATTCAATATAGCGAACATTATCGCTTTAAATCAACACAAACTTTATTCTACAATTCAACTACACATATGCTAATTATCAAAATTTACCCAATGTAACGAATCAAGTTACATACCTTTAGGGCACACCCTTCAAGCGCGTATCTCCCCCGGCGTGTCCGCTTGACGTTCCGGATTCTTTGCCTAAAGAGTTCAATTCACAACAAGTTTAGAACTCTTTCATAAGCTTTAACGCATAATTCTCTACAATGAATCAAATCTGCGTTTTTACCCAACTTTTAACATTTTAATCCTCACTTAGGCGTTCCATCAAACACCTAGCGGGTCAGATTTTTTATATAAACAAAACCAAGTTCATGACTTGTAATCATCATCTAAACTAACTTCAATTAGCAATTACATACATGTCTTAACATCAATATTTCCAAAATTACTCCTAAATTCAGGTTGTGCTAGAACAAGATCATAAATTCTATAGTTTATCAAGTTTTCTTCAAGCTCCTTAATCACCTACAATGGTGATTTGAACTCTATAATTATCATGCAATCTTTTAATAAGATTTCACCTAGGGTTTATCCCTAGACACCATATCTCTTCTAATTACATTCATGCAAGATACAATCAAGCTAAATTTTGATTTTTCATAATTAACCTAGAACTTGAGATGAATCAAAATACTAGAATTTTGCATACCTTGTGATCCTTTCAGTGAGGTGATCACTAATTCGTGTTTAGAATTCGATTTGGGGCTAAATTGAACCTTCAATTGATCAATTTTAGTGAGAGTTAGGGTTTGTTAGAGAACCCTTATCGCCCCCTGCTTCTTGATCAACCAGACACACCCAAAGTGTGTGTTTGGTGTGGTTTGATTTTGTTTTTATGAAATAAAGTTTCAAATTTAGCAACATAGGCCCCTCAACTTTCGTTTTTATTTTGTTCTAACTCCTTAACTACTAACAAGTCATCATCTATCTAGGTTAGTGTCATTCCTAGTTAGTTTATGTTACTAATTTATTTGCAACTTAATTGCAATTTAAGAATTTATATTTTCGGGATGTTACAGTATATTTCCTTTACCTTTTTTTTTAACAATTGTTTTTTCCTTTTCTTTTTTGAACACATATTAATTTATCGATTAATTTGATACTTCTTTAATAACTTACGTTTATAACTTTTTTTTCTAAAAACTTAAGTACATAGTTGTGCTTGATTTCTTTCCCTGACATTCCGTTATAAGTTTTGTTAAAAACGAGGTTATACTCAAAATAAAGTATTTATTTAGTATCATAAAACGATACGATAATAAACTAAATCGTTCTAATGGTTTGACTTTCTAAAAAACATGTTTTATTTTCAAATCACGTTTGTTTTACATTATTATTTGCTCGGTTTCGCCGCAACGTGCGATATAAAAAAAGCCAGTTATAAATTATAAACAGAAAAAAAAATTAAAGAAACTTTTTAAATATGATGTCAAATTATAAATTATAAAGAGCAAAAAATTAATTCTGTTTGCGTGTTCCATTGTGATTAAGATAACTTTTGCTTGAATTTAACATTAGTTCTATTTCTTTCTTTTTTTAATACTTTAGCAATTTTTTTTATACTTTAGCAAGGATAGTTGTCAACTAAACATAAAGTATATATGTTATACAAAGAACTTTGAACATAATCATCAATGGCAAAAGCAAAAAATATACATGGATCTAAAACATGTAAAGAAAAGAATTGTTAAATATATGTATGCTAATGCAGAATAATATTAATATCATTAAAAAGTACAAGCAAATTAATTATAGAAAACCAAATTAATTATAGAAAACTATGTGAAGCCATACATTTCGGCTTAAAGAATATACCAACCAATGATTCAAGTGTCGCTGATATGTTCTAAAAAATATATATATTTTTAGAGTAAACTGCAATTTTACCCCTGGGGTTTAGGCCAATTGGCACTCTGACCCCCTCTAACGAAATAATTGCAATTTCCCCCCAACGTTGATGTTATGTCGCAATTTTACCCCCTGCCGTCAAATAAGTTAACAGATCTGTTAAATGGAATGTGAAATGACTATGTTACCCTTTCATATTACCCCCTATGGTTCGTTCTACTATGCAATATTACCCCATCTCTCATAAGCCCTCCACCACCACCATGAACCACCACTGCCACCACCTATCACCACCACCTCCACAACTATCACTGGTGGTATCACCAAGAGCATGAATATGGAAGCCATGAGGACCTGGTTTAAGCCCTATGATCTTACCTCTCACTTGAGTTACCCCTGTTTTCAAACCACAAAATTTATCAACTAATTTTGAGTAGGTTCTGACCATACAGGTCGTATACATGAACTGTATTAGATTAATAATAATAGCAATCTCTAGAAAGAAAAAAAAGATATTGAATTAGACCAACCACTGTGTCTTTGCAAACTCAAAGGTTCTTGTCCTGTATTTCCAGCCATTTGATATGGACTGGCGACTCCACAATCGCTACCCATTCCCGTTGTGCCATCAATTGTCACTTGAGCAGGTTCCCAAAATTGATTGGCCTCAGATTCCCCAACTTCCATGTTCCGAACCTGAGTTGCTTGGTATTCCATTGATGGGTTTTGACTAAGGTTCTGATTATTCATGCTTCTTAGCTTCCTTGTCGACCTTGTCTTCTTGTTTACATCGATTGCATCTGGATTGCATCCCTAAATTTCACACAATTCCATCCAATTTCATACATCCAGAAACAGGTAAAATTAAACATGTGAAATGGATGTATGAAATTGCCCCAAATTTGCAAAGAAATTTCATATGTACCTTCTGGCAAATTTCATACATCCATAAACAGGTAAAATTAAACATGTGAAATGGATGTAACGAGAAGGGGCATATCAAGACCAATTGCCCCAAATTTGCAAAGAAACCTGAAGAGGTTAAGAAGACCAATGCTCGGGTCTTCCAAATGAACGCCCAGGAGGCTGTGCAGAATGACAATGTGATAACAGGTACCTTTCTTATCAATGATATTTATGCTAGAGTGTTGTTTGATTCTGATGCATACAAGTCTTTTGTAGACAATAAATTTTGTAAATTGTTAAATCTACATGTTAAGACACTAAGCATAAAGTATGAGGTAGAATTGGCCGATGGTTCTGTAGAGACTGCTTCAACAATTCTAGATGGATGTTTTATATCCATTAGGAATAACTCCTTTCCGCTATCCTTGCTTCCGTTGAAATTGGCAGGATTCGACATAGTGATAGGCATGGATGGTTATCTCATAACCAAGCCCAAATTGTATGTTATAAGAAGCAAGTGGTTATCAAGACTCCTTATGGTGAGCCATTAACAATTCAGGGAGATACGCAGTACGGGTTACCCAAGCAAGTGTCTATGCTTAAGGCATCGAAGTGTTTGAAGAAAGGTTGTGTCATTTATATGGCACATGTAACCATTGATGAACCAAAGCCCAAGATTGAAGACATCCCCGTTATTTCTGAATATCCAGATATTTTTCCTGAAGAACTACCTGGATTACCTCCAGATAGGCAAGTGGAATTTAGAATCGATATCATTCCTGGAGCAGCACCAATTACAAGAGCACCTTATCGACTGGCGCCAACTGAGATGAAAGAATTGAGAACACAGTTGGATGATTTGTTGGAAAAGGGTTTTATTCGACCTAGCTTGTCCCCTTGGGGAGACCCGATTCTATTTGTGAAGAAAAAGGATGGCTCAATGCGCTTATGCATTGATTATCGCGAATTAAACAAGGTTACAATCAAGAACAAGTATCCGTTACCCAGGATCGATGATCTATTCGATCAGCTTCAAGGAGCAAGTTACTTTTCAAAGATCGATCTAAGGTCAGGTTATCACCAGTTGAAGGTCAGAGACGAAGACGTGCACAAGACCGCATTCAGAACTCGCTATGGCCACTACGAGTTCTTAGTGATGCCTTTCGGGCTCACTAATGCACCTGCAGCATTCATGGATCTCATGAATCGCGTTTGCAAGCCGTATTTAGACAAGTTTGTCATTGTCTTCATTGATGACATTCTTATTTACTCAAAGAGTCAAGCCGATCATGAAAGACATCTCAGGTGTATCCTCAAACTTCTACAGCAAGAGAAGCTCTACGCCAAGTTTTCCAAATGTGAGATTTGGCTTTGTGAAGTCCAATTTCTTGGACATGTGGTAAGTGAGCATGGTATCCAGGTGGATCCCGCTAATATTGAAGCAATTATGAATTGGCAGGCGCCCAAGACACCTACTGAAATTCGCAGCTTTTTGGGTCTAGCAGGTTACTATAGACGTTTCATTGAAAACTTTTCAAGGATTGCCGCACCTTTAACTTCATTAACTCGCAAGAATGTCAAGTTTGACTGGGGTCCCAAGCAACAAGAATCCTTTGATATTCTTAATCAGAAATTATGCAATGCTCCTGTGTTAACATTGCCTGAAGGAATTGAAGAATTTGTGGTTTATTACAACGCATCACACACAGGTATGGGATGTGTGCTTATGTAGAAGGGCAAGGTTATTGCATATGCTTCCCGTCAATTAAAGGTGCACGAAAAGAACTACACCAACCATGATTTGGAATTGGGTGTCGTTGTATTTGCATTGAAGCTTTGGAGGCATTATCTTTATGGGACTAAGTGCGTGATCTATTATGATCATAAGAGCCTTCAGCATCTGTTTAATCAGAAAGATCTTAACATGAGACAACGCCGATGGATGGAAACATTAAATGATTATGATTGTGAAATCCGATACCATCCAGGCAAAGCGAATGTAGTCGCTGATACTTTGAGCAGGAAAGAAAGGATCAAACCTATTAGGATAAATGCCAAAGTATTGAACAAAAGAACAACTTGAATGAAAACCTGTTAGCTGCTCAAAAGGAAGCCGTGTTAGAAACTAACTATCCAAATGAGAATTTAGGCGTAACTGCCGATCAATTGTCATATGGAAAGGATGGAATCCTAAGATTGAATGGTCGAATCTGGGTTCCAATCCATGGAGGGCTTAGAGATGTGATTCTTAAAGAAGCTCATAGCTCGAAATATTCAGTGCATCCAGGCAGTGATAAGATGTACCAGGATTTAAAAGCAAATTATTGTTGGATAGGTTTGAAGAAATCTATAGCCACTTATGTGGCTAAATGTCTGACATGCGCACAAGTTAAAGCAGAGCATCAAAAGCCGTCAGGTTTGCTACAACAGCCTGAACTTCCCACTTGGAAATGGGAAATGGTGACTATGGATTTTATCACAAAGTTACCAAGGACAAAGCACGAGAATGATACTATTTGGGTTATAGTCGACAGGGTGCCAGTATCTATTATCTCTGATAGGGATACTAGAAACACACAGCTCCGATCAGCTCACTTCTTACCTATTAAAGAAACACACAGCTCCGATAAGCTAGCTCAATTATATGTGGATAAGATAGTATCTCTCCACATAGTGCCAGTATCTATTATCTCTGATAGGGATACTAGATACACGTCTCATTTTTGGAAAAGCTTTCAGCAATCCCTAGGCACTCGTCTAAATTTTAGCATTGCTTATCATCCTCAGACAGATGGGCAAAGCGAACGTATGATTCAAACACTCGAAGATATGCTCAGGGCTTGTCTTATTGATTTAGGTGGAAGTTGGGATGACCATCTTCCTCTGATTGAATTTTCATACAATAATAGCTATCATTCAAGTATCCAAGCCACGCCTTTCGAGGCTTTGTACGGAAGAAAGTGCAGAACGCCAGTTTGTTGGGCGGAAGTTGGAGAAGTCCAACTGTCAGGACCTGATATAGTCTTCGAGACGACGGATAAGATTGTCCAAATCCATGATCGTCTCAAAGTTGCCAGGATAAGCAGAAAAGTTACGCTGATAAGAGGCGCAAACCGCTAAAGTTTGAAGTTGGTGATAAAGTGTTACTCAAGGTGTCACCCTGGAAAGGGGTGATGCGTTTTGGCAAAAAGGGCAAGCTGAGCCCAAGGTACATAGGACCATTCGAGATCATCAAATGTGTTGGAACTGTAGCCTACAAGTTAAATTTTCCAGAAGAGCTTAGTGGAATTCATAATGTATTCCACATCTGCAACTTGAAGAAATGTCTAGTCGATGAGTCACTAGCAATGTCGCATAAGGACGTGCAGATTGACGAGAGTTTGAAGTTCGTTGAGAAACCTTTGTCACTCGAGGATCGATAGGTTAAGAAGCTTCGAAGAAAGCATGTGCCGATTGTCAAAGTGAAATGGGATGCCCGTAGAGGCCCAAAATACACGTGGGAGGTTGAGTCCACGATGAAACAGAAATACCCTCATTTATTTTAGTAAATCTCGAGGTCGAGATTTCTTTTAAGGGGGTGAGGATGTAACACCTCTCAAAATCATGTACAATACAGTGGTGACACGTGTCATAAACCCTGATCATGTTAAAAAGATAACTTGAAGGACTAAAATTGTCAAGCAGTACAAAGATGTAATTAGAAGGACTAAAAGCATCAACATGCCAAACTTATGCCTCTGAATGACCTTATATAATGTTAGTATTCGTTATTGAATAAATTGTCAGACACTAGAAGCCGTTTGCACTTAAAAATCAAAAGTTACAAAACACAAGGGTTAAAAGTGTCAACATGTTAATTCTTACCTCTGAGAGGCCTTTTAACATTCCTGAAGCTTTGTAATATATTATTATACCTTTATGTATATCAGATAATGATTTATTAAAGATTCGGTGCAATTATGTAATATAATTTGCAATTTCCAAGAAGATGGGTTAAAAGTGTAAAAGTGGGAATTCTTCATTCGGGAACCACTTTCAATATGTCCAAGACATCTTTTTGTATGGCTACACTCCCTAGAGCATCCCAGGCCTGACCATATTGACCATGCATGCTGAAAATGTCAGTTTATCGAACAATGGAAGTGCAGGGACTGAACATGCAACAAAACAAAAGAACTTAAAACTTGGTACCCTCGCGTGGCGCGCCAGGAATTGCCTAGTCTAGCGCGTTGCACGACGGAGGGCCTTTTCCAGCAAACTGGCAGGTGTCCAGCATGCAACTTGCAATCTCCACAAGATCTTCTACAACTCTTGGGCGAATTCAGCAACATGCAAATGGTTTCTAAAAACCACTAGACAGCTGTATGCATCAGATTTCACCTGAGGGACACTTGCTTTGATCCTAGAACATTTAAAATCCTATATAAAGGCCTCACTCCTTCACTTGTTCATGCACACTTCAAAGAATTTCTCAAACAAACTCTCAAACCAAGTTCTCTGGAGCAACTTGGTCATTAAGGAGGCTCTAATAGTTCAAACTTTCGTGCTAAGGACCATTGTAAGTGTTCTTAGCTTCTGTAGTTAAGCTTTTGTTAGTTTAAAGACCGAAAGTCAAAGTTAGCGTAATTCTGCTTTGACTATGTGATTAATCACTAACGGTCCAGCCATTATTCGAATTGAAAGTGGCTTTGTGTTGGTAATTATGTTGGTATTAAACCCTTAAAAGGGCACCTCCTAATTATCACGTTATCTCAGTCAATTGTCGGGTCAAACTACTTAACAGAAAAGTCAAACGAGTCAGATTTTGCAAAATAATTCATAACTGATAATGCTGAAGTTATGGAACATGTTTTAACACTTAAATAACTTGGTAAATGATATAAGAACATGTTTAGGCATGTTCAACCCGATAATTCTGAGTTTAGGCTCGGTTCCCAACCGAAAGTCGCAAAAGTATACTTTTGCTTTGACTTTCAGTTCTGACCCGATTTAGTTTAGTTTAGTTATGCCTTAGGGTTCTTTTAGGACCATATTATATGTTAGTATAACCCTCTGAGGTTATACAACTTGGTTCCATAGAAATCCTAGTTCATTGCATGTTTCCGTTAAATGCTTAAAAGTTGACCATAATGCCCTTTTATCGTTAAAACGATATTTTTGGAAATGTGAGAGGACAAAAACCTTTATTACTGATATATTAGTATGTTCTAAAAATTTGACATCCGTTTCTGGTCTGGAATAAGAGTTATGCACGATATCGTAAAACAAAAGTTTTTTGTTAATTAAATGGCATTTTTGGCATAAATCATATTTAAACCCAAATTTTGACACCAAACTTTCTACCCACTGATGTAATATAATATTTAGGGATTTTTAGAAATTTTTGTCAAATTTTATACTGACCATAACATAGAGTTCTTGCATGGACTCGGTAATTGACGATAATGCCCTTTTCATTAATAAAATGAGTTTTATGCATCATTTGCATGTCAAAACTTTTCCTACCGATTTTATACAATAAATAAAATATGTTAAATAGTTGAGACTAATCAAAATCTCAGATTTCCTTATATAATCCAAATATCGTCAAATACCGACTTTTATGCGATTTAGGCGCATAGTACGGTTTAAAACTATATTTAGCACCTAAGACTTGTTACCTACTGATGTTATAAATAAATTTTTATACTTTAACAGTAATTATAAGCTTTGAACTCAGATTTCCAAATTTGACCCATAAAGCATATGTGAAATGACCAAATTGCCCATTCGGTGCATAGTTTGGCCATAAATGATAAATTTCACATATATATGATATCTTACTGATATAACTTGTTAAAATAAATATTTTTACTGATTATTTTAGTCCAGAACCTCAGATTCCTTTTTAACCTCTTTTATAAACTTTAAAATGACCAAAATACCCTTACGGGGCTTAAATTGGTTTTAAATTTATTTTGGGCATAATGGAATATATCCTACTGATATCATAACATATTTAAAGCATATTAACTTATGGAACCTGTATATGACTCATTTGGTTACCCGTTATGCATATTCGCGTTCGGTACGGTTTATGTAACTAGTTTGCATAAATTAACCAAAACGGGTCAAACCTTATCATTTTTACTTCAAAATCCAGAATGTGGTCAGTTTACCCATGCATTTCAAGTCTTCATACTTGTCGGGTCTAAATCACATTCTAATCCGGTCTTCGCTTAATCTTGCGTTTTGAACCGTAAACCTTTCATTAAAACTAACAGGTCTAAGTTAAGACTTAAATAAGACCCGTTAGGAATCTAATAGGTTATTAAAACCTTCGTTCCAGATTAGGGGCCCAGTAAAAGCTACTTGTACTTGCTGATTTGATATACGGCTGAGAATAAAATTATATTTTAGCTCAGGTAAATACTTTTAACTTATTTTCCGTTATACGGGCTTGGGATACGGTATCTAATAATACCGCTTGGTCGCGTATGAAATCATTTAATCGGATTGTGATTAATAAATTTACATAACCCGTTTTAATCTGTTTTGTTTTATGCAAAGCCTTTGGGGGGTTAATGACCGTGTCCTGGATATCCTCGGCTCATTCATTTGAAATGGCCACGACTTAAGCACGGGGTGTAGGCATACACCTGACAGTTGCGTATATAAAAGATATAACCACTCGTTGGGGATAACTCGCCATGGGATTATATTAGTGGTGTGTATATTAATCTTGTCTCGGCTCTTCTAACCGGGCCCTGAATGTACGACAAACATATAAATTGTATACAAGATTATTTTTAAATAATTATCCCAAGTTATAAAAGATATTTTTCCTTGTGCATCCAAATCAATTTTTATAAATGTTTTTCAAAAGAGTCGGTTAATTGTATTTACCAGTGTAAACTGGCGTATTTTTCAAAAAGACTAAGTGTAGGTACTACGCGTAATGGGCTGGAACTCCTGAGTATTAAATAAAGAGTCTTGCAAGCTTTTGATACTTAAAATCTGTTGAAAAATATTTCTTTCTGTTTTAGATCCGCCTGTGGATCCACTTACAATCCGTTGTGTAAGATTTTATTATACTTTCAACTCGGTTTGTATAATTACTTTTAGACTTCCCCTGTGCATTAAACTGTGATTAATTGACTATGATGATATCAGCTACGTCACGATACTCCCCACCGGGTCCACCTGTAATACGTGGAAATACCGGGGTGTGACAAGTCGGCGATTCAACTTCCATTGTGGTTTGGGTTATTTGAAGATGATGATGATGGATCTGGGTTATTTGAAAATGACGATGATAATTTGATTTTATAAATAATAATATTAATAATAATAACAATAATAAATATGGGGTAAGATTACCAAAATACCCTTACCTATTACAGTCAAACAACTGTTGACTGACGGCAGGGGGTAAAATTGCGACATAACATCAACGTTGGGGGGAAATTGCAATTATTTCGTTAGAGGGGGTCAGAGTGCCAATTGGCCTAAATCCCAGGGGGTAAAATTGCAGTTTACTGTATTTTTTATATAAATACTATGGCAGTTTTGAGTAACTAAAGGGTTCTTTTTATTAAATTCTACTCGTCTTTGTTCATATTTAATATTCAATGATATTTAATGAAAACAAGCTAAAACGAATCAGATTTCTTTTATTTGGTGATCAAATTATTAAAATGTTAATTTGTTGAGAAATATAATGTTAAAAATCTAACCCCAAGTTAATGCTTAATAAGAAAATAGATAATATCATTATTGTACTTGTGTTTTGTTACAGTAGCGCATCAAGTTTTTGGCACCGTTGTCGGGGAAATTCAGACGATTGCGTTATTAGCTTTGACTGATCTTAATTTTTTAATGGTCTTATTTGTAATTTGAGTCGTTGGGTTTGAGTCTTAGAGTTTGTGTCTAGTCATTTTTGTATATATATCTTATTAGTTATTTTGTGTATATATATTTATCATGTGTGAGATCTGTGGAGGACCCAATTTTACTGTACGTTGTCCACATTCATCGGGGTATTCAACATATTATTATGCTAACCCGTATTCGTAGCCACAACCATATCATAATTCATATTCTAGACCATATCAAGAATGCGATGAATTGCTAAAACAAATTAGAGCTGATAAGTAAGAGAGAGATAGGGAAATTCAAGCCGCACTTGATTGAAATAAGATTGGTAGAAGCAAATCTTCAGAAAAATCAAAGTACAATACAATTTACATGGGATGATTATGATGATGATATTGGCTTTGAGAGATGGGAAGAAGAAGTAGAGTTAGAAGAGGATGAAGAAGATCTTCACGGAGATCAAGAGTTGTCACATAGAGAATTAGAGACGACAATGGACGAAGAAGTCCCACCTCCGGTTCAGCAGGACGTGAAACCCTATTGGTATTCCACGCCATTGTATTAAGGTCCTGAACCCGTTGATGATTACTTGTGGAGTGAAGATGATGAAGGAGTGGTAGAAGAGATAATTGGAGATGCCCGACTACACCACATCCCTGAGGGAAGAAGAAGTTTGTGAGCCACTAGAAAAGATGGAGGATGAGAAGAAGGAGCATGTACCATCTTGGGAAGAAGAGTTTGGTGATGAGTTGGTTGGTATACCAACCCTTGAAGATGGAGAATTTGACCAGGTTGGTGATCTTGCCTATTTAGAAACATTACTTGAAGAGAAGCCGACCATGGAGTTCAAACAAATACCAAACGTAGAAGAAGAGAAAGTGGCTAAAAAGTTTGATAGTTGGCCCATAAAGGAATTAGGTATTGGATTGCTACTCACGCCAACAAGAACACGGGAGAAGGCGCGAATGAGCTTGGATCAACACATCTTGAGGTTTCGAAGATGGTGCAAACGGAAGCGCAAGGCAAACTTGAAGTACAAAGTCAACCATCTTCATCACTATATTTATCGTATCAACTTTGGTTCAGGTAAGGTAAAATTTTGGTGGTTTGACCCGGTTACATTTTCTAATAATTTCGACGGTTTAAAAAATGTTTTTTAATAAACAATGATGAACAATAAAAACTAAACGGGTTGGATGGGGGTTGGATAAAGGAAAGCCTCCTAATTTAGGTTTTGGGATGTGACCCAGTTGTAGACTGTGTATTTTGAGTCAATTATTTTAGTCGATAATATGCTTAGGGTTTTTTGTTTTTAACTTGTACATGTTTGTTTAACCCGCCCGTAATCTCCATTTGGGCAGTGATTTTGTGCTTGATCATACAGAAGGCAGCCCCAGCTGTTCAGACGATCGCGAATGAAATGATATATGGTCCTGAGCGTGGAACTTAACATCTAAAACTACGCGCTCCCACCAGTCGAGTTTGTTCCATGTTATTGTTGTTTATTGTTATTCTTATTTATTTTTAATTGGTTTTCCATCCACATTGAGGGCAATGTGTGATTTAAGTGTGGGGATGGGAGACTACGTCTTTTTAGGTAAATTTGAGTCGAACAATTGAAAAATACAAAAAAAATACAAAATTTAAAAAATCCAAAAAATGAGAAAATAGAAAAATGTTCCTGAAATATTTTTGAAAATAAATGGAATATGATAGAAAAATTGGGATTTTTGGTTTTCAAAATATTATATGTTTGAGATAAATGTAGATAAAAGACGTATTGTCTAGGATGTACTAATAGGCCCATCCGACCGTCACACCTCGATATTTACCACAAGTCCCAGTAGGCCCGGGTGGGGAGTATCGTGACATAAGATTGGTATCATCATAGACACAAACACAGATAGCACAACGGAAGTCTTGAAGTTTAAAATATTATTACAAACCAAATGTAATATTAGAACCCAGAAGACTTCTTGATTTATAATAAGGTAATCTTAGGAGCAATCTAGGGAACCTTCTAAGTCGGTGTAACACCTCGTAAACTCGTGTCCAGTAATGTACTGACACGTGTATCTATTCCCAATTATGCCTAATGTTGGCTGGGAGGGATTAATTTTGCCAAACGTTAAAAGTATGAATGTGGAGGGACTTGAGTCTGAGATTAGGTGGATTTGTGGACCTTGAGTCTGAGACCATTGGATTAATTGTTAACTTGAACATAAAGCTAACATGAAAGGGGCATGATGAGTTGACGGTTGGGTTTAGGTGGATAACAATACCGTTAATTATGGTTATACGTGTTTATGTCTTTTAATAAAAGTAATTATAAAATTGTTGAAACCAACTATCCTAATTATGATTCCATTGAAAAGTTCTTTTTTCAGGGACATAAAAGGTTTAAGTATGGAGAAATTTGATGTGCTATAAAATTTTCATATTCTTTTATATAAATATTCTGACACTTTTGAGTAACTTGAGGGTTCTTTTTAGAGTTAATTGCCATTTTCGCCCCTGAGGTTTGAGCACATTTGCCATTTTCGTCCAAAATGACAGTTTGGTACCATTTTGCCCCTGAGGTTTGGGCACATTTGCCATTTTCGTCCAAAATGACGTTTAAAAACCATTTTGCCCCTCACGTTTGGCCATTCTTGCCATTTTCATCCAAATCTCTAACCTAGTTAAAAAGTTCTGTTAAATGATAATTTTTTTAATTTAATTTTTTATATTTACTCTATAAAATACAATTGTTTAATTTAATTTTTTAAAAAGTTCTCTAACATAATTGTTTATTATATTTTATAGAGTAAATATAAAAAATTAAAGAGTTAATTACCGTTTCGACCCGTACCGTTTCGAGCCGAACCGTTTCGACGCGAACCGTTTCGACGCGAACCGTTTCGACCCGTACCGTTTCGACGCGAACCGTTTCGACCCGAACCGTTTCGACCCGTACCGTTTCGAGCCGAACCGTTTCGACGCGTACCGTTTCGAACCGTACGGTACGGGTCGAAACGGTACGGGTCGAAACGGTACGGGTCGAAACGGTTCGGGTCGAAACGGTTCGCGTCGAAACGGTACGGGTCGAAACAACGGTTCGCGTCGAAACGGTTCGCGTCGAAACGGTTCGCGTCGAAACGGTTCGCGTCGAAACGGTACGGGTCGAAACGGTTCGCGTCGAAACGGTTCGGCTCGAAACGGTACGGGTCGAAACAGTAATTAACTCTTTAATTTTTTATATTTACTCTATAAAATATAATAAACAATTATGTTAGAGAACTTTTTAAAAAATTAAATTAAACAATTGTATTTTATAGAGTAAATATAAAAAATTAAATTAAAAAAATTATCATTTAACAGAACTTTTTAACTAGGTTAGAGATTTGGATGAAAATGGCAAAAATGGCCAAACGTGAGGGGCAAAATGGTTTTTAAACGTCATTTTGGACGAAAATGGCAAATGTGCCCAAACCTCAGGGGCAAAATGGTACCAAACTGTCATTTTGGACGAAAATGGCAAATGTGCCCAAACCTCAGGGGCGAAAATGGCAATTAACTCGTTCTTTTTATTAAATTTTAGTTGTATTTGTTCATATTTAGTGTTCGATGATATTTAGTGAAAATGAGCTAAAACAAATGAGATTTCTTTTATTTGGTGATCAAATTATTTAATTGTTAGTTTGTTGAGAAATATAATGTTACAAATCTAATCCCAAGTTAATCATCACACATGAGAAAATAGATAATAATTACTATTGTACTTGTGTTTTGTTACACTAGCACATCAATCGTGGCTAGACAAAAGTCCATGGAAAATGATGGGATTGAAAGGTAAAACACAAATATGTAACACCCGATGAGAGTAACATTATTTTTGTGAAAATAGATAATATTTATTCTTGTACTTGTGTTTTGTTACACTAGCACATCAATCGTGGCTAGACAAAAGTCCACGGAAAATGACTCGATTGAAAGGTAAAACACTAATTTGTAACACCTGATGACAGTAACATTATCTTTTTTAATGATTTAAGTTTGTTACATCACGTCTTACGGGGAGGTTTTAAATTTTTGGTAGGTTAAATTAAATCATGAAAGTTAGAAAAAAAGAGTAAACTACAAGGTGCCTTTCTTTGCTTTGGAGGCGCTTGAACTTTGCCTTCCAGGTTTCTACTTTTTTGCACTTTGGCTCCCCGTGCTTGTATTTCATCACACTATGCCTCCCTCCCGTCAGTGGACCGTTAGTTGACTGTTACATTAAAGGGTATTATGGTAATTTCATGTAACAATCCATATTTTCTACTTTCTATTTTTTTAACAAATTATTATTCGTGTTTCATTTCAATCCTTGTAATGTCGAGACTTTGATCATAATGGAAATACATTTTTAATCATACTTGTTTATCCATACATACTTGATACTTAACCAATCAAGAAATACACGTTTTTAATTAAAAATCGAGCCATACATAAAGTTTATATTTTCTCGGAACGATATTCATCCGCGTTTATGCATTACATGCTTACATACACCTTAAAACCCTAAAAACATGTTCAACATTGAGTTTATAGCATAAGATAATCAACCAAACAACTTAAGGGGCTATAAACAAAATTTTTATAATTTCAGAGTTCCAAATGGGTCGTTTGGAACCCCCTTGCGGTCCGTTTGGAACCTAGTCTGGCAGATTGTTTTAAATTCTCAAATTTTGGCTCTTTTTCCCTCCTTTCAACCCCCAACCTGTCACACCCCAACCGATGGCGGAAACATCGGAGTGAGACGAAAACAAGATTGTAAGAGACATCACAACCACCAATTATGACAAGTATTTAAAACTAAATTTTCATTTCATTGCTAATGGTTCAAGTTCATGATCTGGAAACAAAAGTACAACTAGGTAACATACCGACAAAACTACTAAACATGGATTAAAGTTTGGTGCGTTTCTAGTCCTTCCTACTAGATTCTTTTCAACGTGACGTCATTAAGATCCTGCAATATGTATTAAAGTAACATGTCAACACATAAAGCATTGGTGAGCATACAAGTTTGGCTACTAGCATAAGTATAATTTTTTTTATGAAATCCACATGGTAATAACGTATACTAAGGCATAACATAACATGAACTAGCATGCATCACATACGTGTCAACCCAAAGATTCCACTAGCGTAATCTTGTCGTCGCAATGACAAGACCGTTTGTATGTATAAACTTCAAATGAACACAAGAATACGGGCGGTGTGCTACTCCTATAGTGTTATACTTGTTAAGGGAGGATTGTACGAAGTTAATGACAAAGTATTGTGCAAGAATGGCTTTCTAGCATATATGTATTTCTATTGTATAAACGAATAAAGCATGTACGTCAGATCCTCTTGTATGATTAAAGTGTTTGCGTATAAGTGTTTGTGTGAGTTTTAATGTGTTATATATATTGCACCCAAAAGTGATAAAACGAAAAAGGGGTCATGTATACTCACGGTTTGCGTAGAGTTTCCATGCAAGTGAGTTGGACGAGTTCTTGAATCATGGAACACCGAAATTACCTTAAGAGGGAAAAAAAGGTGTGCGAGTTGCGGTTTTTGTTTAACGGATTGGATTAGGATTATAAAGAATATCATAAACAATTATAAAATAAAGAACCATGAAAATGGTCATGCAAGGAGGTAGGATGAATTTCATCCATTTAACCTCATTATATGATTCACCAAAGCACACAAACCATCAACTTTGTTGATGATTTCGGTTGGTCATGAATATGAACTAAAAATGAATAGTACATAAACTACTAAACCTTAAAACAACCAAGAGAGCAACCTAGATGCGTGCAACCCAAACATGAAAAGTCTTTGGGGACGTGTTGTAGCCTTCCCCTTTAACGGAAATTGTTTTGAGACTTAGTGTATGAATCTAAGCTAAAAGCATGAACAAGTGAGGTAGTGGAAAAAGTTTGGAGAGCCAAGGCTTCCATGGTTCACACATTCACCAAAACACTTTTGAAGTCACTTGGGACTTTTTGGGTAGAATTTTATGAAGGTTTTGAGCCTTGTTTCTTGTGGAATCAACCACAACAAAAACCCACAACTATGAACTTAGTTGGGAGCATGGTGGGTACAAGATTCCACTAAGTTTCAAGTAAAATATACATGAAATAAAAAGATACATCAAAACATAATTTTTATACTACTTTGTACCTCAAATGTGGTGAGGTTCCACCTTAGTTTTCCCTGTAAAACTTGTGGAAACCTTCCTAGAGGTTATCCAAGTAGTTTGAAAGAAGAAAGAAGAAGAAATGTGAAGAAAGGTGAGTAAAAACTCACATAGAACACTTGAATGTTTTTTACTTGCTTTGAGATATTTGTGAGGATTAGAGAACTTGACAGAAGATTAGGTGTGTGGAAAGTGTTTAGAAGGTGGTGGAGGCTAGTATTTATTAATGGGGATTAGGGTTTGGGAGTTAGTGAAGGTGGAAGGTGATTGGAGGAGAAAGGAGGTGGAAAAGAGGGAAATATGATTGGCTAAAGAAGAGTGCAATGTGATTGGAGGAGAAAGGATGTGGAAATAGGTGAAATATGATTGGCTTAAGGAAGGGTGGAAGGTGATTGGAGGTAGAAAAGGTTGAAATCTGAGTGGAAAGTGTTTAGAAGGTGGTGGAGGCTTGTATTTATAAGTGGGGATTAGGGTTTGGGAGTTAATGAAGGTGGAAGGTGATTGGAGGAGAAAGGAAATGGAAAACAGTGAAATATGATTAGAGTGCAAGGTGATTGGAGGATAAAGGAGGTTGAAATAGGTGAAATATGATTGGCTTAAAGAAGGGTGGAAGGTGATTGGAGGAGAAAGGAGGTAGAAAAGGGTGAAATTTGATTGGCTAAAGAAGGGTGAAAGGTGATTGGAGGAGGAAGGGGGTGGAAAACCTTTTGGTTTTGCTCACTTTTAGTCCCTGCACTTTGTAACTAGGTTATTTTATGTCGTTTTCTTGTATTTTAACTTGTTTTTAAGTATCCAAAGTGTATTTTAAGTCTCGGTTTTACGTATAAACACATATTTAAAGATTGATTGCGTATATAACACAAATATGAAAGGTAACACGTATATGGATAAAATGAATTTCCATTATGATCAAAGCCTCATATTACAAGATTGGAAATGAACCACGAATACGACATGATTACAAGTTTCTAAAAATAGAAATGCGAATACAACTTTCTAAATATGGGAAGTACAGAAATGCGGAGTGTTACACAACCACCTAATTTAACACCTAAACCCTAATCCTAACTATAAATACAACCCCTTAACACCTCCTAACCACTTTCCACACTCCATACACTCTCTCTAACACTCCAAAGCTTCAAGATTTTGCAACTTTAGGCAGAAAAGTTCTAAGTACAAAAGTGAGTTTTTAACTCACTTCATTCATCTTTTCTTAATGTTTTCTTGTTTCTCCTTCCTTGGATAACCTCTAGGAGTGTTACCACAAGTTCACCAATGTGTAACAAAGTGGTACATCACCATATTTGAGGTCCAATGTGGGTTACAAATTCTGTTTTTATAAAACTTTTATCACATGTTTCATTAATTGTTCATCTTGTGGAAATATTACGCCAAACCTTGTTCACAACTATACTCATGTTGAGGGACTTGTGTTATGGTAAATTTCCAGAAGTTATGAGGTTCATAACCTCTAAAACTTTCTGCCTTAAAGGTCCCAAATGACCTGCAAGGTGTTGAAAGCAACCAATTTTTCAATCCTTAATGTTGAAAGACTTGTGTTTTGGTAAGGTGTGACCAATGGAAACCTTGGTTCTCCAACTATGATTTCACCTACTTCACTTGTTTATTTCATTAGTTAGGCATTCATCTAAGTGGTTTCCAAGTAATCAAAGTGAATCACCCACACCTCGTCATCAACATTTGCTATGTTGGGTATGTACACGTCTTGGTTGCTCTCATTTGGCCACCTAGAAAATATAGTTATTTGTACATTTTATTCTTATTCATGACCAACCGAAATCTTCAACTAAGTTGATGATTTTGTGCTTTGGTGAATCCATATAATGAGGTTAAATGGATGGAATTCATCCCACCTCCTTGCATGACAATATATGACTTGGACTAAAATAACTAAATATAAGTATATATATGTATATAGATAATACCAACCGAACCATAGTGCTAACCAAATCATGGTTGAGTATTATGAATTACAGTGCTCACCATCTTAGTTCTTGATTCCCAAGGTTTAGATTCTAATGGATGAGCTAGTATCCATGAAAAACACTAATACATAGTGTCCAAACGAGGGTTGAAGAGAAAATGTATTGTCTCATATATATATATAGGGGGATGATCAAATGAGAAGAAAAATATTGAAAGAAGAAAAAGAAAAAAAGACATATTGGTAAAATACTATTTCATTTATAACTAATTTAGTTAGTTATTAAAGGAGAAGAAATACACATTAAGGATCTATGTAAGTTTACCAATATACCCTTATATTAAAATTAAATGCAAATATTAAATGAAGTAAAATGAATCATTCTTAGTGGTTGAAACTTCTTCTTTTTTCTTCTTATAAAAAACTTCTTCTCATTTGAACCCTCCACTATATATATATATATAGGGGAAGGTTCATTTGAGAATAAATTTAATGTGAGAAGAAAAAGAAGAAAGGACATATTAGTAAAATACTATTTCATTTATAACTCATATCATTAATTTTCTCTCTTTAATTAGTTAGTCAACTAATCATTAATTATTCTACATATAATCCACAAAACCTACACATATCAAAATTTTTCTACATATACCATACACATTATAGAATTTTATCCTACACAGCCAAAATTTATCCTACACACCTTGAAATATATCCTACACAACTCGTAATTTATCCTACACAATTAGTAATTTATTCTACGCTTTAAATTAAGCTGTATTTTTAATTTGGAAAAAGTATATATATTTTGAAAAGGAGTTACAAATTTAATTTAGTTAGTTATTAAAAGGAAGAATACAAATTAATGATTTATGTAAGTTTACTAATATACCCTTATATTAAAATTAAATGCAAATATTAAATGAAGTAAAATGAAGCATTCTTATTGGTTGAAACTTCTTCTTTTTTCTTTTTACAAAAAAATTCTTCTCATTTGAACCTTCCACTATATAGAAAAAGTTCTTCTCATTTGAACCTTCCACTATACAAAAAAATTCTTCTCATTTGAACCTTCAAATGAAGATAATCTTATATTCATGATTATATCACTTCAATATTATTGAATTTTAATATTAATATTAGTTATCTACGTATCTCTACTTTAATAGAAAAATAAATTTATCGAAAAAAGATTGGACAACAAAAAACTTTATACAGTATATATTGTAAAAATATATACAAACAATATATATATATATAGGTTCAAGATTTAGGGAAAACGGTGAGAAGAGTGAGAACGGTTATGGATCGTCAGATCAAAACAATTTATGGCTGAGATTACACAGTGGCGTTTTCGTAAATAACATAAACTTTTTAAAGTGTACGCGCTTCAATAAGGGCAAAGAGGTCAATGTACATCTACAAAAACACATCAAACATGACCGAAACATATATACTTCCCCAGAGAAACCTCCTCAACTCCTACGGAAAACACGAAAACCCTAGAAAACACGAAACAACAAATATTATGGCGTCAAAAGATCAAACCAGATCCAGAGGCAAAAAAAATAGTAAGTTAACTTCGATTTACATTGTGCTAGTTTTATGATGTTTTTGGCGTTCTAATTTTAACAATAAATTTGCAGTTTCTATGAGTGTGGAAGGGGAAGGGTCATCTGCTCCAAAACGCCAAAAAACCACCGAGTAACGAAAGAAGACAACAAGAGAACATGGTACAGATTGTTACTATTTATGATGTTTGTTTGTAAAACTCCATGTATCATGTAATATACTTTGATACTTTGTTACTAAACGCCAAAACATGTATCGTTTGTTTCATATTGTTTAAATGTATGAGAACGCAATTTTACATATATAATATGTGTTATTAAACGCCATGTATCATCTGTGATTGTCTTATTGAACAACATATATCATTCACGTGTGTTATTAAACGCCAAAACATGTATCATTTGATAGATCTGGTACTAAACACCGAAACATATACCATTTGTGTTATTAAACGCCATGTATCATCTGTTATTGTCTTATTGATCGACATGTATCATCTGTGATTGACTTATGAAAAACGTGTATCATTTATGTTATTAAACGCTGTGAAAATTAATCATGTTTTATAGGCGAGGAGAGGTTGAGAGTGAGAATAAATGTGCACACAGGCAAGGCCCAGAACGCCAATAAAAGGAAGGCCTTAAGTTAGGATGTTGAGGTTGAGGAAGAACCATATTATGAGTTCAGTGGGGCTAGGGTTATGTAAAGAGTAAAACCTACAAACTTGACTGGTTGGTTTATAAATCTAAACCAAAATCAAAGACAGGCAATAGAACATATGGGGTTTGGTGATGCACTAAAGTTGAAAATAGACAGCGTACCAACAATGCTTGGGTACTGGTTGGTTGAAAATTACAATGAAAGGACAAACAACCTAAATGTTGGCAACCATACCATAAATATCAATGAAGAATTGATAAACTCTTTAACGGATATACCGAATGGAATGGTGCCCGTGCAGGGGAAAAAGGTCAACAACTAAAGACCAAGTAGTGGCTGAGTGGAGAGCACAGTTCGAAGGGACTGACTGGATTGGCAGACCAAGTGTGAAGCTCTACTTTGATGACATCTTTCCTGAGATGGATAGCTTCGGTAGAAACTTCTGCCTAAATTTCCTTGTAGCATTATTCACTATAATTGGGCATGCAAGTGATAATGCGGTCATCAACCAATAGTTCTTGCACAACATTAAACCAAACGTTCAAATAAACCAACTGAACTGGTGTGGTTATATCATCCAATGCTTGCAACAGACCAAAACCGCATGGTATCCAACAAAGCATTACATAGGGCCGTTGATCATACTTGCGGTAACAATAAAATTTCCCTATATAACATATATCATTTGTGTGTTATTAAAACACCAAAACATGTATCATTTGATAGATTCGTTACTAAACGCCAAAACATGTATCATTTGAAAATGTATTTTGTTACAGCGTGCCTTGGTGAACGATGCTTGCAATAGAAAAAGATTGGAACGAAAAGAAGGATACCTAATTGAGTGGGTTATAACAAAAACTCTTGACTTGTTTGAGGGTGCACTGGCAAAATGCCATGTTGGCAAAGAAGTAAAAAAGAAAACAACTAAAAAGTCTTAGGAAGCCACACCCAAGAAAATAGAAAAAATACAAGTTGTTGATGAAGAAGATGCTGATGGTGATGATGTTGAGAATGGAGATGAAGATGATGTTGGCAATGTTAATGGCATGATGATAATGATGACGATGAGGTTGATGATGATGATGGTTTAGGGCATGATGATCATTATGATTATGTTGGGCTCCACCCTGAAAGGAAAAACGCTATGAAAACTAATGATGAGAATGAGAATGATGAGAATGAGAATGAAGAGAATGAGGATAATGAGGCTTTGCTTCAAAGGATTATGGCTGTCGATATAGAAAGCCAGAACATGATGTTTGATGTTTCTATATCAGGGAACCATGCTTTGATCAGAGCAATAACACAGTATGAAGACAATGTTGCTGATGAAGAACAACAAAACAATGAAATCGAAGAGGTATGTTATTCAAATAATAAATTTAATAAAAACCACAAAACGCCATAGTTAATAAAATCCTTTTTTATTTAACAGGCAATGGCTGATAAATTGGATGGGGCTTATAAAAAGTTAGAAGAGTGTTACAATAAAATGAGCACATTGTTAAAAGAGTCAAAGATTGAATATCCAAATAGCCTCATGGTATACATTAAATACTCACCATGTCTGACATTGTTGGAGAACATGTCAAAATTTGTTGATGAAAACGCCAAGGAAGTGGCAGCTGAGAGAGAAGAAGGTAAAAATGAAGGTGAGGTTGAAAAAGAAGTTGAAGGTGAAAAGGAAGTGGAAGTAGGAGGTGAAAATGAAGGAGAAGGGGAGGAGGAGATGGCTGGAAGACAAAACGCCAGTGAAGTGGAAACAGTTGATGAAAACGCCAATGAAGTTGAAAAGGATGAGAAGGAGAAGGAGAAGAGAAGGGGAAGGGGAAGGAAATGGAGAAGGAGAAGGGGAAAGGGAAAGGGAAGTAGAAGGGGAAGGAGAAGGGGAAAAGGGAGTAGAAAGAGAAGGGGATATGGCCGGAGAAGAAAACGCCAAACCCTCAACTGCTACAACAACCCCCATATATGATGATGATCATCATGAAGATCAAAGGGACACTGAGGGTGGTGATGAGGATACTATATTCTTAGATGAAGATATAACGAAAACGATATTGAAAGATGGGATTGTGATTTCAAGACACTTGAATATCACATTTCCAGATACAATGGGGAAAAAATAATTAAAAGGAATATTGCTGAGGTTTTGGAACTGCCGGGACAAGATCTAAAACAAATGATTGAAATAAAAGAAGGTTTAGATTGTCCAAGGATGGTGGATAAACTGATTAAAGCTATAAAAACATCTGCACCATGCTAAAGAGACCCAAAAAATGTCTGTATTTGATAAAACACCAAACATCCCGCCAACAGAAACACAATACAGTTAGAGATTCATGGCTGAACTAGAAAAAACTGAAGGGGAGGTGGTGAACAAAAGTGTTGACCAAGAAAGTGCAGTGTTTGATAAAACGCCCTATCAGGAGCCACCATCTACAGCTGGGAAGAACCTCTTGCAAACTTTTGAAGAAGAAGAGACACCCCATAAACCCCAAGATTAAAACGCCATCAACACATCACCACCCAAAACGCCAAGCAGGTCAGATGTGCAGGAGAAAGGTGATGAGGACAAAACTCCAGAAATCACAAAGTTGATGCAAGATAACAAAATTTTAAACCCTGAAAAGTTGCCTGGTGATGAAGAAGATGAGCAAGATGATGGAGAAGATGAAGATATAAAGGAAAAGACTATGGGAGAAAAGGAGAAGAGAGACACAAAAATGAGTAAGGCATGTTTGTCACCTTATGTAAGGAGGCAAGTGGTTATACATGAACCAAGGAAGAACCACGAAACCAACGTTGCCACATACATCTTCACTGGATGTGGTGAATACGAGTATGTACACTTCTCTTAAATAAAAACGCCAAACTTTGCATTTATCACGTTTACATGGATATGCATGTAAAACTCTCAAAATGTCGTGTCTTATAATAGAATGAGTTTGGATAACTAAAACGCCATATGATGTTTTTTTTTCAGTACTATCATGTTCAAGATAGGGGGAGAGTTAACGCTCGCAAGTTTTGTGAGAGCATGAGACCAGGATTAGATGCACACATCGGCATTATTCAATGGAGTAAATTACAAAAATCGTCCTTTATGCTCGCACCAAATTGCAAATTATGTCCTTTATCTTCAAAACATGCAAAAAAGGTACTCGATGTTTGCAAAACCTTGCACGTTATGTCCTTTAACCCTAACTAAGTTAATTTTAATGGTTAAATTTGACCAAGTGGACCCCATGTAAGGGTAAATTAGTCTTTTTATCCAATTTTAAACAAATTTAATAAATATTTTTATTTTAAAAAAACAAATAAAACCCAACCATCCCACCAAACCCTTTCTCTCTCAAGAAATACACTCATGCTTTCTCTCTGTCTTTCTCTCTCTCTCAGCCGCCACTACTACAAGCACCACCAGCCAACTGCCACCAGACCCACCACCACCCAACCACCACCACCGCCCAACCATCACCACCACCCAATCATCACCACTACAAGCACCACCACCGCCCAATCATCACCACTACAAGCACCCCCTTCACTTTCAGATCTCATCAGTTTCCATTCCATCGCCGCCTACGCTTCCACCCCTCACCACCGTACATCAGATAAAGTTGTTTCAGATCTGCTGCAAACCATCGACGGTAGATCGACGGTGGACTTTATAGAGAACAATTTATATTCGAACATTACAACAACACAACGACAATTTCACAAATTGCATTCATTGACTGAAAAATCAACTAATACATTTCAAGCAATACCATGACCACAAGAACATCAAGGATATCTACCACAAACCAACCATCAACACATATTCATTGCATACTATATCATCATAAAACCCCCAAAATTTAAACAAAAAATATCTCTAAGAAAGCAAAGTGCTAAAAAACATTGCTCCAAATTCATATGTCGTCACTCTATCAAAGATTCCGAGACGTTAGTATTTTCTAATCCATCAAAGATTTCAAGAAACTGAAGAGGGGATGTGAGTTGAGGAAAATGTCCAACAGTATCAATCATCTCAATGGAAACGTCTCCTTTGATCATTCTCTTCATATACTCAACAACTGCGAGTGGAACCACTAAATCTTTTTGGACGTGAACTCGACTCCGTCTTTGGTTTGTAGCAGATCTGAAACAACTTTATATGATGTACGGTGGTGGAGGGGTGGCGGCGAGAGGCGGCGGTTGAATGGAAATTGATGAGATATGTAAGTGAAGGAGGTGCTTGTAGTGGTGATGGTTGGGCGGTGGTGGTGCTTGTGGTGGTGATGGTTGGGCGGTGGTGGTGCTTGTTGTCACACCCCAACCGATGGCGGAAACATCGGGGGGTGGCACTGAGCAAAACAGGTTGTCAAGAACTTTCCATAACAACAATGATTACTAATTATTTAAAGCATCACGTCCCATACCATGACATAAAGAGTAATATAATTATTACGGACAAAAATCTAGTCAAATCGTTCTGTTCCGACAACTCAGATTTCAAATACAGACAATTCGTTTATTTGTTTCTAGACCTTTCCTAGCCTCGATTTCACAGCAAGCCAAGCATCTAAACATCTTAAGCACCTGCCACATATGTTAAAGTAAAAGTCAATACACATAGTGTAAAGGTGAGCATACAAGTTTAATAGATATAATAGAGTTCGAAATCATTTACGCATAACCAGCACGTACACAGTGTGAAATGAAGCACGTTAGTTATCGACATGAACCTATCGATACCAATGACTGCGGGTTGACTGCCCAAGGCAATTCGTAATACACACTCACCACTATGAGCCATGTAACAATTTGTCCTTAACAACCCCTGAGTGAACAGGTGCTGAGTCCAAACTATAGTACTATCGTTGCTAAGGCAGGTAGACAGCATTCCATGTGTAAACATAACAACCAAGCATTCATTAAGTCACGTATAACTTGCGGTAACGGTTAGCGTTAAAGTATTGCATAGTGTGTTTGATGTGATTTAGAATAAGTAATGTATGTAACACCCAAAAGTGCGTAAAGCAAAAAGGGTTCGAGTATACTCACTGCGATGATGGATTGAAGGGAGCGCTAGAGAGTAAGGTTCACCTGATCAGAACGATAGCATAAATGATAAGCGGCACGTAAAATGAAGCAAAGTGTCAGTGGATCGGATGGTAATCCGATCGGGTGGCAATCCGATCGGGTGGCCGGTCGATCGATCGGATGACAATCCGTTCGGGTGGTCACTCGATTGGATTGTCATCTCGTTTGGGATGGATGTGTTTGTGTATGATGGCTTGTCTTTTGAAGTTTTCGTTGTAGCATTTTGAAAACAGAGAAGTATCTCTACCTTTCAGGTCGGTCGATCGAATGGTCGTTCGATCGGACAGCAATCCGATTGGCGAGGCTTCTCAGGTTGAGAACAAGTTCACCGCAGGACGGTCACTCGATCGGATGGCTATCCGATCGGGTGGCAATCCATTCGGATTGAACATGTTGAAAAATTGCTTAAGTGTCTGAAGTCAAACATTACTTGGTCGGGTGGTAATGCGATCGGTTGGCAATCCGATCGGACGACAATCCGTTCAATGTTCAAAACCTCAAATGTTGAAATAAAGTTAAGTGTGGGACCCAAGGTGCAATCCGATCGGGTGGCAGTCCGGTCGGGTGGCAATCCAATCCGACGGCAATCCATCCCAGTTGACCTGATCGTCTTCTTCCTTGGTTGTTTTGACAGTTTGAAGTTTTCTCAAGACCATTTGATAACGTTCTAAACAACAGAAACCTCATCAAGACTTAGTGACCCGATCGGACAGGAACCACCCTAGTCCGACCAGTTAACTATTCGAGATGGTGTTTCATGTTTAACCCAAAATCGGTAATCTCTTGGATAGAGTCCGGATCTTGAACCAACACATTCAACAAGAAAGAGTAGAAGGTTAGAACAAGCTTCGATCCTATCGGTTTTGAGTGCATTGAGTGTAAAAGAGTTGAAAGAAAGTTGGGAAACCATCTTCCAATCCTTTTCACCATGAATATATTCAGATCTATGCAAGATCTTTGTTTGTTTATGTGGAAATCGTTCAGATCTAAGTTGTTTTTGAAGGATTGAAGCCAAAACAGGAAGTTCTTATGAACACCATGATGACATCATCCTAGAACACCTCAAATCTAGTGATTTCACGGTTAAAAGTTAAGATTCAAAAGATAGAAAGGTGTAAGAGTGCGTGCAGATCAAGGAAGTACAATTTTAGGCGGAAAACTTACAAGAATCGTGAGAAATCTGAAGAAATAGCGGCTGGAGCGAGTAGAGAGGGAGAGAGTTGTCACATCAAGTGATGTTGACATATGGGGGTATTTATAGGGTTTCCATAAATGGAAAGGAGGAAAGAGGCTGGTCAATCGAGTGGCAGCCCGTTCAGGTTACCATCCGATCCACTGACACTTTGCTTCATTTTACGCGCCGCTTATCGTTTATGCTATCGTTCTGATCAGGTGAACCTTACTCTCTAGCGCTCCCTTCAATCCATCATCGCATTGAGTATACTCGAACCCTTTTTGCTTTACGCACTTTTGGGTGTTACATACGTTACTTATTCTAAATCACATCAAACACACTACGCAATACTTTAACGCTAACCGTTACCGCATGTTATACGTGACTTAATGAATGCTTGTTTGTTAGGTTTACACATGGAATGTTGTCTACCTGCCTTAGCAATGATAGTACTATAGTTTGGACTCAGCACATGTTCACTCAGGGGTTGTTAAGGACAAATTGTTACATGGCTCACAGTGGTGAGTGTGTATTACAAACTGCCTTGGGCAGTCAACCCGCAGTCATTGGTATCGATAGTTTCATGTCGATAACTAGCGTGCTTCATTTCACACTGTGTATGTGCTGATTATGCGTAAATGATTTCGAACTCTATTATATCTATTAAACTTGTATGCTCACCTTTACACTATGTGTATTGACTTTTACTTTAACGTATGTGGCAGGTGCTTAAGATGTTTAGATGCTTGGCTTGCTGTGAAATCAAGGCTAGGAAAGGTCTAGAAACAAATAAACGAATTGTCTGTATTTGAAATCTGAGTTCTCAGAACAGAACGATTTGACTAGATTTTTTTCTGTAATAATTATATTACTCTTTATGTCATGGTATGGGACGTGATGCTTTAAATAATTGGTAATCATAGTTGTTATGGAAAACTTCTGGACAATCTGTTTCGCTCAGTGCAACGCCCCGATGTTTCCGCCATTGGTTGGGGTGTGACACTTGTAGTGGTGATGGTTGGGCGGTGGTGGTGCTTGTAGTGGTAATGGTTGGGCGGTGGTGGTAGTTGGGTGGTGGCGGCGGCTGGGTGGTGGTGGTGCTTATAATGGTGGCGGCTGAGAAAGAGAGAAAGCATGATTGTATTTTTAGAGAGAGAAAGGGTTTGGTGGGATGGTTGGGTTTTATTTGTTTTTTAAAAATAAAAATACTTATTAAATTTCTTTAAAATTGGATAAAAAGACTAATTTGCCCTTACATGGGGTCCACTTGGTCAAATTTAACCATTAAAATTACTTTAGTTAGGGTTAAAGGACATAACGTGCAAGGTTTTGCAAACATCGAGTAATTCTTTTTTTTTTTTTTTTGCATGTTTTGAAGATAAAGGACATAATTTGCAATTTGGTGCGAACATAAAGGACGATTTTTCTAATTTACTCTTATTCAATGTTGGGCGCATATCCTGAACTATGAAGAAAGATACAAGGCTCCAGAATCACCCATAAGGTTATTTTGCACAGAAATTGTAACAACTGTGCTTGTAATCACTATGAACAGTTCTATTATCAATAAAACAATGTTATTTGATCCCAATGTTTGTTTTGTTATGTTATACATTTTTCATGTTTTGACTTTTGTTCAATTCCAAACTCTACATCGCTTTCTGGAGAGTTATACGCAAACTAGTGCGTAAACGTACTCAGTTTAATGCAAGAAATACTCCGGAACATCAACATATACTCAACATACCTTAAATAACCTTTACATAACTTAGAAATAAGTTTTAAAGGCTTTGGTATGGCAAAAACAAGTTAATTCGCTTACAGGGACTAAATATGACAAACTGCGAAAGTATGTCAATTTGAACTGTAACGAACATTCCGGAACATAACCATAAGTTAAAAACACCTTAAATATCCTTTACATAGCTTAGAAATAGGCTTTGAGAGGTTCGGTGTGCTAAAATAAACTTTTGGGTCATTCAGGGACTAAAAGTGTCAAAAAGTGCACAAGTTTGCATTTTCGCGCATAACATACGTTCTGAATACATCCGGACATCCAAAAATTTATGTAAGCACTAAAATATTTTATTTTAGTGTTTGGCATAAGAAAAATCCATTCGTCGCGCAATTTGGATCGTTTTTCGCGATTATGCGCATTCCGTCGTAATTAACCGAACATCGCGATCGTACGACCAAACGAACGTTGGTGACCGACCGGATAATATTTAAATCCCACAAATATTCTGTTATGATTAAAATCTTATTTTAATCAGGTCCGTGTTGAAAAATAAATTAAAACGCCTAAAAACGTTATTTTTCAAAGTTTAAGCGCGTACCGTGTGTTTCTGCGCAACACAGTGCTTCTACTGCAAAACGCAGACAACGCAGCCAGTCCTGGCAACTGAAATTTATTTCAGTAATAACTTGGCGAGTTTATTTTTATAGAGTAATAAAAATAATTTAGAACGCCATAAACCGGGATTTAAACGCTAGATAAAATACCCGGTACCCAGTTAAATACCCGTCCTAGCCATATACTAGGAATATGCTTGGCATATGCTTGGAATATGCTAAGGTATATGCTTGGAATATGCTAAGGTATATGCTTGGAATATGCTAAGGTATATGCTAGGAATATGCTTGGAATATGCTAGGAATATTCTAGGAATATTCTAGGAATATTCTATATGGAAAAACTATAAATACCCACCATATGTTTCATTCATAATCACTAGAAATTTGATTTGAGAAACTCTAAGTTGAAACACTAGTTTCATACCTGAGATTTTCGAATCGAGTTTAGCATTCGGGGACCCTTCGTAAGTATTCTTTCGTTCTTTTCCTTATTTTTACTGCTTTTCGAGTCAGAAAGTCAAACTTTGTTTGACTTTCAGCGTTGACCAGTAATGGTCAATGCGAAGTTCGGTTGAACTTCGCAACGTGATTGTAATCACGATGGTCATAGTCCCTTGGGACTATGCCTACTGATTACCACGTTGTCTAGGGTCGTAGGGTAGGCGATCTAATGAATCGCCTATACCTTCGAACCCGACCCATTTGGTCGATCATTAGGATCCGACCAAATACATTAGGTGACCATAGTAGGTAGGGAATAACCTTCTGAGGTTATACCCTATGGTCACATCGTTTAAGTAGTTGTATGATAGGTAGTTTATATGCCTTAGGTAAATTACCAGAATACCCTTTTCATGCATAATTGGTAATTTAGCATATGTAACCTAAACTTTTGTCACGTAACTGATTATGTAACATGTTTAGGCATATAATACTTGTCATAGGACTAGTTAGGCGGTCCGAACGCGTTTCACGCGCACGATGCGTTAAAGTAGCGTAAGCTTCCTAAACGGGTCGTAATGGGTCGTAAACAATTATGTTAAGTTTCATTTAGCATGTAGGCTTTGTTAAACCAAATGACACGAGTCTCTACACTCGTTTGGTTTACGAAACCTCATTCTATCCAATCATCCGATTAAGCTCCGGTTATTAACATAGTTACCTATATTAGGTGCCGTTTGATTCCGAGATCTATAGCATTACTTGGTGATTATCTTTAGACATCTGAGCAATCTCAAGTGAGTACATAGACCCCTCTTTTACTGTTTTCCAAACTGTTTTGGGGTGGAACACATGTGCCTACTTGTTACTTTCATGCTTTCCTGTTTTAACATCATATACTGCTATGTTCGTTAGTACATTATAGTACATGATTTCATTACATCTTATGCTAGGTGTGCCCATTGTGTGCATTACTTGGTACATTGTTTTACATTACATTTTATGCTATGTGTGCCCATTGTGTGCATTACTTAGTACATTGTTTTACATTACATTTTATGCTAGGTGTGCCCATTGTGTGCATTACTTAGTACATTGTTTTACATTACATTTCATGCTAGGTGTGCCCATTGTGTGCATTACTTAGTACATTGATTTACATTACATTTTATGCTAGGTGTGCCCATTGTGTGCATTACTTAGTACATCGTTTTACATGACATTTCACGCTATGTATGTTCATTTGATTACATACTTAGTGCATTATTTCACATGCTTACATTTTGGTATGACATTTGGTTTGTTTACATGGGACAATACATTCATTAACACCGATCATGCCGTTCGTTAGTAGGTAGTGGTACCATAGGAATTGACAACTCCCGTTCCGGACATCCCAGGGAAAGGGGACAGAAAGGAATGACCGAATTCGTTGATATAAGACAGATAGACCTTTAATTTGTTTAAAGGGTTTATCACCACAGTTGCCAGGCTTGGATGTATGCATTTTCACAATACCGCATAAATGTTCATATTAAATAGTTGCATGCATTTACACAAAACATAGCTTTGATTTAAACCAAGTTTTACTTCAATACTTTGTTTTTGTGCATATGGTTTAGTTTGAGACATTTAACTTGCCATACATGACATTTTGACATAGACATTTGACATGGATATTTGACATAGACATTTGACATGGATATTTGACATAGACATTTGACATGGATATTTGACATAGACATTTGACATGATTTACATTTGACATATTATTCAATACATTTGACAATTGGTTTAAACATAGACTTCTTACATTGGTTGGTTTGGTTTGATTAAGTGATTAAGTAACGATGCGTATGTAATATGATACAAGCATGGTGGATACGCCGCTGGTACTTCCTATATATAAGTGTTTGTATGGTATTACATGGCGTAACGTTATTTGAATCATTTCAGTTTGAGACATAGAACATTTTATACAAATAATATACTTTTCACAAGATATTGATTTACAAACAACTTATCTTATACAAACACATTTGTACATGGTTATTTATTTAACCTGACATTTACTTATACATATCATCTGATCTTATTGTTATTCAAATGATTTACAAGACAAAGCAAATTACAAGGTTCATGACTAAACATTTTTCTCAAATACAAGTCATGAATCCTATTTTTACAAACCTATGTATCTCACAGGCATTTTTATGCTGACGTACCTATTTTCACATGTGTTTTCAGGAGCTTTTCCATAGTATGTTGATCATGATACTAGGGCGGACCTGTGCCTTAGAGACTTTAAAAGAAGATAGACTATGTTTAATTATGTTCTGAACTCCTTAATTCCTGTTTAAGACGATGTAACACCTTTTTTTATAAATAAAATACAACTTTGTATGCCATGGTTATGAAACAATTAATTCTGTTGCAACACGCCCCGATGTTTCCGCCGCGGTTTGTTGTTTTACGCGGTCGGGGTGTGACAGAAGAGTTGGTATCAGAGCCAATGGTTATAGGGAATTAGGTTATTAGTAATGCTTTGACCTAGACTATAACTTTTCTAGGACCCTAACACGAGTTATCTTGTGTTTAGATCTTAAAACATGTACATCACCTATCCTTAGGTGATTATCAAAACAAGAACCAAAATTTTTCCGAAACGATTTTTGAAAAACAATCATCTGTTTTTGAATGATTTATTACAAGGTTTTGAACCCTCAATTGTAAGGTTTTGAACTCTCTTTTATATGGTTTTGAACCCTTTTCATTTTGGTTTTTGGCCTTGTGCCTTCAAATTTTCAAAATCTCATCAAAAGTTTTGGGTTTTAAATAATGTGAACACGTGCAAACTGGAAGGGTGAATGCCTGTATTCTGAGTTTTCTGTCTAGGCAAGCACTTCGTATACATCTCAACCAGACGCGAGACCAGTTGTGCTTACCTGGGAATTCTTGGAGTGAGTGTTCACTTATAGGCGAGCATGTCTTCGCTAATACATTATTTTGACCCATTTACTTTGATTAGTCACTGTGTGTCGTTTGTTTTCTTTGTGATTTGAACGAATGACCACCATCTTTGCTTTTGTTGATTTTGTTTCATCTCATTCTCTTCATCCAATCATCTCACTCGTTTCTTTTCATGTTTTCCTCTTTTAGAATGCCTCCTCGACGCGAAAATCAGATAGCAACTGCCGAGCTGGCAGAAATCATTGCGCAGCAGATGGCTGCTCAATTCCCAAATCTCTTTGCTCAATGGCAACAAGCCAACAACAACAACAATGGTCCGTGCAAATACAAGGATTTTAATCAGGCTAAACCACTTAAGTTTAGTGGTTCTGAAGGAGCGACTGGGCTTCTTCAGTGGTTTGAGAGCATAGAGAATACTTTTCGCCACGTGCAGTGTCTCGAAAATCGCAAAGTCGAGTTTGCTTCGAGCGTATTTCAGAAGAGGGCTTTGACATGGTGGAACGGGGTTATGAGGGACCAAGGTGCAGAAGTTGCTCTCGCACAGACATGGGCTGAACTTAGAGCCCTTATGATGAGGGAATTATGTCCTCGTCATGAGCAACGAGCGTTGGAGAAGGAGTTTGATGAGCTGAAGCAAGATAGTGGTGAGCATAGGGCTTATACTGATCGGTTTGAAGAGTTGAGTTTGCTTTGCCCGACTATGGTTACCCCACTTGACAAGGCTATCGAAAGATACATCGACGGCCTGCCTGACTCGGTACAAGACATTCTTACTGGTAGTGAACCTGCCACACTCCGTCAGGCGATCGAGTTATCTGCGACATTGACTGAGTCGCAGATCCGGAAGAACAAGTTACACCGGAAGGGTGACAAGGGCAAGGAACAATCGGCTGACAAGGTGGATAGCAAGAAAGGTCAAAACGGGAATGGAAAGAACTCTGGTTCTTCGAAGAGGGCAAAGAAGCGTAAGGCTTCCCAAAACTATGCTGTCACTGCCCAAGCTAACCAGGCAGCTCCCAACCAACCCGCACAGCCGCCAGCAAAGAAACCCTATACAGGGAATGCACCTTTGTGCAATAGATGCAACAGTCACCACCAGCCGCAACTTCCATGCCGTTTCTGTACTAACTGTGGGAAGTCAGGCCATCTTGCCAACTTTTGTCGGTCTGCTCAGAATCCCGCGGTTCAGAACCCGGCTCAACAAGTTGCTCAGCAACAGGGTCAAGCTGCAAGACCACAATACCCACCGGGTGCTTGTTATAATTGTGGGGATCTGACCCACTATAGAAACCGGTGCCCAAGGCTAGCCAACCAGAACCAGAACCAGAACCAGAATCCGGCTCCGGCTCGAGGCCGAGTTTTTAGCATGAATGCCCAAGAGGCACAGGCTGACGATAATGTGGTGAACGGTACGTTCTTTATTAATAATCAGCCTGCATCTGTTCTTTTCGATTCCGGTGCCGATAAGAGTTTCGTGTCTTTGTCCTTTGAGCAAATGCTTCGCGTGTCTAGAACGAAACTAGGCAAATCTTTGACAGTAGAGGTTGCTAGTGGTGAACCCATTATTCTTGATTCTGTTCTTCACAACTGCCAGTTGAATCTTAACGACCATCTTTTTCCTATTGACCTCGCGCCTATGCAACTTGGAAGCTTCGATGTTATTGTGGGAATGGATTGGTTATCCAAGCATCACGCAGAGATAGTTTGTTCTAAGAAGATTGTTCGTGTGCCACTTTCGACAGGCGAGATCCTGCAGGTTCAAGGTGAGAAGCCTACCGGTGGTCTCAAACTCATGTCTTGTTTTAAAGCTCGGAAGTATCTGCAGAAGAACTATGTGGCTTTCTTAGCACATGTTACAGAAGATAAAGGCAAGGGTAAGTCTATTTCAGATATTCCTGTCGTTCGGGATTATTCTGAAGTGTTCCCTGAAGATTTACCTGGTCTACCTCCAGCACGCCAAGTCGAGTTCCGCATTGATCTCGTACCTGGTGCAAATCCCGTTGCCAGAGCTCCATATCGTCTTGCACCGTCTGAGATGCAAGAGTTATCCAAACAGCTTCAGGAGCTCTCTGACAAAGGTTTTATACGTCCTAGTTTTTCACCTTGGGGTGCTCCCATTCTTTTTGTCAAGAAGAAGGATGGATCCTTTAGGATGTGTATCGATTATCGTGAGCTTAACAAGCTTACCATCAAAAATCGATATCCTCTACCTCGCATAGACGACCTCTTTGATCAGTTACAGGGCGCTTCTTATTTCTCGAAGATTGATCTGCGATCTGGATATCATCAACTTCGGGTGCATGAAGAAGATATTCCCAAGACAGCGTTCCGTACTCGATATGGGCATTATGAGTTCACAGTCATGCCATTCGGTGTGACTAATGCTCCTGCTGTTTTCATGGACTTAATGAATAGGGTCTGTAAACCTTATTTGGATCAGTTCGTCATTGTTTTTATTGACGACATCTTGATTTACTCTAAGACGCGAGCTGATCACGAGCAGCATCTTCGTCTTACTCTAGAACTCCTGAAGAAAGAGCAACTTTTCGCCAAATTCTCCAAGTGCGAATTTTGGCTTAAAGAAGTTCAATTTTTGGGGCATATTATCAACGAACGAAGTATTCATGTAGATCCCTCCAAGATCAGTGCGATTAAGGATTGGGATACACCTTCTACTCCTACTGAAGTTCGTTCTTTTCTTGGTCTAGCGGGTTATTATCGCCGCTTCATAGAAAACTTCTCGAAGATTGCAGTTCCTTTAACTGCTCTAACTCAGAAGAAAATGCCCTTTTATTGGGGATTCAAACAAGAGGAAGCTTTTCAACACTTGAAACAGAAGCTTTGCGATGCGCCTGTTCTATCATTGCCTGAGGGTGATGATGATTTTGTTGTGTATTGTGATGCATCAAAATTGGGTCTTGGCTGTGTTCTTATGCAAAGGAACAAAGTCATAGCCTATGCATCAAGGCAGTTGAAGATACATGAGAAGAACTACACCACTCATGATCTTGAGTTGGGTGCAGTTGTCTTTGCTCTCAAAATCTGGAGACACTATTTGTACGGTACAAAATGTGTGGTTTTCACTGACCACAAAATTCTTCAGCATATCTTCAATCAGAAAGAACTCAACATGAGACAACGACGTTGGGTTGAGCTTTTAAACGACTATGACTGCGAAATTCGCTACCATCCTGGTAAGGCGAATGTCGTAGCTGATGCATTGAGTCGTAAGGAACGTACTAAGCTTCATTGTGTACGTGTTCAGTCTGTTATTCAAGCTCGATCCGATATTCAAGCACGCATTGCTCAAGCTCAACAATCTTGTGTTTCACAAGGTTTGATGGATAAGGAATTTCCTTACCACATAACGCCTGCTTTGGAACTGAAGGACAATGGATCATATTACTTCATGGACCGTTTGTGGGTCCCAAGCCAGGATGATCTTCGTACCTTGCTTATGGATGAAGCCCATAAGTCTCGTTATTCTATTCATCCGGGCTCAGATAAAATGTATAAGGATCTTCGTATTCACTATTGGTGGCCTGGTATGAAGAAAGACATTGCCTTATACGTATCAAAATGCCTTACTTGTCTTAAGGTTAAGGCTGAACATCAGCGTCCTTCTGGTTTATTGGAGCAACCAGAGATTCCAGTTTGGAAATGGGAAAACATTACTATGGATCTTATTACCAAACTCCCACGCACAAAGAAAGGTCATGATGCCATCTGGGTAGTCGTTGATCGTCTTACAAAGTCAGCACATTTCTTGCCAATCCGCGAGGATTTTCCTGCTGACAGACTTGCACAAATCTATGTGGATGAAATTGTAGCTCGACATGGTGTTCCGTTGAACATCATTTCTGACAGAGATGCTCGTTTCACTTCTCATTTTTGGAGAACCATGCAATCTGCTATGGGGACCCAACTTAATCTGAGCACAGCTTATCATCCGCAAACGGATGGTCAATCTGAGAGAACAATCCAGACTCTGGAGGATATGCTTAGAGCTTGTGTGATCGATTTTGGTGGTAGCTGGGATTCACATCTTAAATTGATTGAATTCTCCTACAACAACAGTTATCACACTAGCATCAAAATGGCTCCTTTCGAGGCTCTCTATGGTCGAAAATGTCGTTCACCAGTCTGCTGGAATGAGATTGGCGAGGCTCAACTTACTGGACCTGCCCTCATTTTAGAGACAACTGACAAGGTCAAGAAGGTTCGTGATAACCTTCAGGCAGCTAGAAGCCGTCAGAAGATTTACGCGGACCCAAAACGCAAAGCCTTGGAATTTCAAGTCGGTGATCGAGTATTACTTAAGGTCTCACCTTGGAAAGGTGTGATCAGATTTGGAAAGAAAGGAAAACTTGCACCTAGATACGTTGGACCATTCAAGATCGTCGAAAGAATCGGAAAGGTAGCCTACAGACTTGAGTTACCTCCTGAACTGGGAAATGTTCATCCAACTTTTCACGTGTCCAATCTCAAGAAGTGTACAGCTGATGAGAACTACTCCATACCGCTTGACGAAATTCGTGTTGGCAAAACACTGAAATTTGTTGAGAAACCAGTGGAAATCATGGAACGTGAAGTCAAGTGGCTCAAACGCAAGCGCATTCCTTTGGTCAAAGTTCGCTGGGAAGCTAAACGTGGACCTGAGTTTACTTGGGAACGCGAAGATCAAATGAAGGCAAAATATCCACATCTTTTTCCACGAGTTTCCTCTAAATAAATTTCGGGACGAAATTTCCACAAGTAGGGGAGACTGTAACAACTGTGCTTGTAATCACTATGAACAGTTCTATTATCAATAAAACAATGTTATTTGATCCCAATGTTTGTTTTGTTATGTTATACATTTTTCATGTTTTGACTTTTGTTCAATTCCAAACTCTACATCGCTTTCTGGAGAGTTATACGCAAACTAGTGCGTAAACGTACTCAGTTTAATGCGAGAAATACTCCGGAACATCAACATATACTCAACATACCTTAAATAACCTTTACATAACTTAGAAATAAGTTTTAAAGGCTTTGGTATGGCAAAAACAAGTTAATTCGCTTACAGGGACTAAATATGACAAACTGCGAAAGTATGTCAATTTGAACTGTAACGAACATTCCGGAACATAACCATAAGTTAAAAACACCTTAAATATCCTTTACATAGCTTAGAAATAGGCTTTGAGAGGTTCGGTGTGCTAAAATAAACTTTTGGGTCATTCAGGGACTAAAAGTGTCAAAAAGTGCACAAGTTTGCATTTTCGCGCATAACATACGTTCTGAATACATCCGGACATCCAAAAATTTATGTAAGCACTAAAATATTTTATTTTAGTGTTTGGCATAAGAAAAATCCATTCGTCGCGCAATTTGGATCGTTTTTCGCGATTATGCGCATTCCGTCGTAATTAACCGAACATCGCGATCGTACGACCAAACGAACGTTGGTGACCGACCGGATAATATTTAAATCCCACAAATATTCTGTTATGATTAAAATCTTATTTTAATCAGGTCCGTGTTGAAAAATAAATTAAAACGCCTAAAAACGTTATTTTTCAAAGTTTAAGCGCGTACCGTGTGTTTCTGCGCAACACAGTGCTTCTACTGCAAAACGCAGACAACGCAGCCAGTCCTGGCAACTGAAATTTATTTCAGTAATAACTTGGCGAGTTTATTTTTATAGAGTAATAAAAATAATTTAGAACGCCATAAACCGGGATTTAAACGCTAGATAAAATACCCGGTACCCAGTTAAATACCCGTCCTAGCCATATACTAGGAATATGCTTGGCATATGCTTGGAATATGCTAAGGTATATGCTTGGAATATGCTAAGGTATATGCTTGGAATATGCTAAGGTATATGCTAGGAATATGCTTGGAATATGCTAGGAATATTCTAGGAATATTCTAGGAATATTCTATATGGAAAAAACTATAAATACCCACCATATGTTTCATTCATAATCACTAGAAATTTGATTTGAGAAACTCTAAGTTGAAACACTAGTTTCATACCTGATATTTTCGAATCGAGTTTAGCATTCGGGGACCCTTCGTAAGTATTCTTTCGTTCTTTTCCTTATTTTTACTGCTTTTCGAGTCAGAAAGTCAAACTTTGTTTGACTTTCAGCGTTGACCAGTAATGGTCAATGCGAAGTTCGGTTGAACTTCGCAACGTGATTGTAATCACGATGGTCATAGTCCCTTGGGACTATGCCTACTGATTACCACGTTGTCTAGGGTCGTAGGGTAGGCGATCTAATAAATCGCCTATACCTTCGAACCCGACCCATTTGGTCGATCATTAGGATCCGACCAAATACATTAGGTGACCATAGTAGGTAGGGAATAACCTTCCGAGGTTATACCCTATGGTCACATCGTTTAAGTAGTTGTATGATAGGTAGTTTATATGCCTTAGGTAAATTACCAGAATACCCTTTTCATGCATAATTGGTAATTTAGCATATGTAACCTAAACTTTTGTCACGTAACTGATTATGTAACATGTTTAGGCATATAATACTTGTCATAGGACTAGTTAGGCGGTCCGAACGCGTTTCACGCGCACGATGCGTTAAAGTAGCGTAAGCTTCCTAAACGGGTCGTAATGGGTCGTAAACAATTATGTTAAGTTTCATTTAGCATGTAGGCTTTGTTAAACCAAATGACACGAGTCTCTACACTCGTTTGGTTTACAAAACCTCATTCTATCCAATCATCCGATTAAGGTCCGGTTATTAACATAGTTACCTATATTAGGTGCCGTTTGATTCCGAGATCTATAGCATTACTTGGTGATTATCTTTAGACATCTGAGCAATCTCAAGTGAGTACATAGACCCCTCTTTTACTGTTTTCCAAACTGTTTTGGGGTGGAACACATGTGCCTACTTGTTACTTTCATGCTTTCCTGTTTTAACATCATATACTGCTATGTTCGTTAGTACATTATAGTACATGATTTCATTACATCTTATGCTAGGTGTGCCCATTGTGTGCATTACTTGGTACATTGTTTTACATTACATTTTATGCTAGGTGTGCCCATTGTGTGCATTACTTAGTACATTGTTTTACATTACATTTTATGCTAGGTGTGCCCATTGTGTGCATTACTTAGTACATTGTTTTACATTACATTTCATGCTAGGTGTGCCCATTGTGTGCATTACTTAGTACATTGATTTACATTACATTTTATGCTAGGTGTGCCCATTGTGTGCATTACTTAGTACATCGTTTTACATGACATTTCACGCTATGTATGTTCATTTGATTACATACTTAGTGCATTATTTCACATGCTTACATTTTGGTATGACATTTGGTTTGTTTACATGGGACAATACATTCATTAACACCGATCATGCCGTTCGTTAGTAGGTAGTGGTACCATAGGAATTGACAACTCCCGTTCCGGACATCCCAGGGAAAGGGGATAGAAAGGAATGACCGAATTCGTTGATATAAGACAGATAGACCTTTAATTTGTTTAAAGGGTTTATCACCACAGTCGCCAGGCTTGGATGTATGCATTTTCACAATACCGCATAAATGTTCATATTAAATAGTTGCATGCATTTACACAAAACATAGCTTTGATTTAAACCAAGTTTTACTTCAATACTTTGTTTTTGTGCATATGGTTTAGTTTGAGACATTTAACTTGCCATACATGACATTTTGACATAGACATTTGACATGGATATTTGACATAGACATTTGACATGGATATTTGACATAGACATTTGACATGGATATTTGACATAGACATTTGACATGATTTACATTTGACATATTATTCAATACATTTGACAATTGGTTTAAACATAGACTTCTTACATTGGTTGGTTTGGTTTGATTAAGTGATTAAGTAACGATGCGTATGTAATATGATACAAGCATGGTGGATACGCCGCTGGTACTTCCTATATATAAGTGTTTGTATGGTATTACATGGCGTAACGTTATTTGAATCATTTCAGTTTGAGACATAGAACATTTTATACAAATAATATACTTTTCACAAGATATTGATTTACAAACAACTTATCTTATACAAACACATTTGTACATGGTTATTTATTTAACCTGACATTTACTTATACATATCATCTGATCTTATTGTTATTCAAATGATTTACAAGACAAAGCAAATTACAAGGTTCATGACTAAACATTTTTCTCAAATACAAGTCATGAATCCTATTTTTACAAACCTATGTATCTCACAGGCATTTTTATGCTGACGTACCTATTTTCACATGTGTTTTCAGGAGCTTTTCCATAGTATGTTGATCATGATACTAGGGCGGACCTGTGCCTTAGAGACTTTAAAAGAAGATAGACTATGTTTAATTATGTTCTAAACTCCTTAATTCCTGTTTAAGACGATGTAACACCTTTGTTTATAAATAAAATACAACTTTGTATGCCATGGTTATGAAACAATTAATTCTGTTGCAACACGCCCCGATGTTTCCGCCGCGGTTTGTTGTTTTACGCGGTCGGGGTGTGACAGAAATAATACTGGTAACTCTTTTGCTATATTTAATTAATGAAATTATATTAGGACGTTGTTTTGTTGTTTAAAATGTGGTATCTCAATATTACAGAATCGGCCGGCGTACGACGAAACGACGAAAGTAAGTAATCGATACAAAGAATTCAACAGAAACATGGAAACGGTTTTGAAAAACGCCCGTTTCAAAGAAGACAAGAAAGATAGATACATACAAGATTATGAACTGGTCTTCGTGCCAATAATATGGGCAAGCCATTTCTATGTTGTCTACTTCAATATAAAACACATCAGAATTGATGTATTGGATAACAGCGATGTAGAGGATGATCTCAGCATCGAAAAAAAGTATGTTGGATGGGTGGAAAAGTTGGTAAGTATCTTAAAAACTTTGTATATAGAAACTATGTTGACAAAACGCCATACTAATATATGCAAAAAATGTGAAACTGCTGCACGGTGCTTTTGCAAACTACTTGCGTCTTAAAAAAACACCCAAAGGCTAAGATCATGAAGTGGGCGCCCGTTGTCAGACAAAAGATGGAATGGGAGACAAAGTCTAACGTGGTTGACAGTAGGATTTTTACAATGAGGTATATGGAAACATATATGGGGCAGATAGCTGGTTGGACATGTGGTCTTGCAAAAGAAGATGTCCCAAATCAACTACAACAAAGACAGCTAAATAACCTAAGGATGAAATGCATTGAAAAAATCCTACTACATGGCGAAAATGAAAACAGAACACAAGTGACCAAATCTGTAAGAAAATTCTTGAATTTAGGGGAAAACACATGAATTGTACGAAACAGGACACAAGAGAATAAAAGAAAGGATGACTCTATATGTAGATTAGCTTAAACGCCATGAATTGTATAATTTTAATGTTGACTAATGTATTTTGCTTTTTAGACTATTGCATCTATATGTTTCGTTATGTGATTTTCGATAATATTGTGCAAATATGTGAGAAATCCATGAAAACGCCATGATGAGTAATCCATAATGAATAATAATTAAAATATGTTAATGAAAACGCCATGATTTGAATAATTAGCAAATAGTAACCATTGAAACATAAACAACATTTAAAAAAAGGTTAAAAAACTCCATTAAAACAGGTAAAAAACGACAAAAACGTCATATTTGTTGGATATCGATAGAAGGCTACTGAAACATAAACCCTATCCGAAAAAAATACTTAAAGAAAACGCCTTTGAAAACTAGCATAACGATCAAAATGCCATTTCTATTGAAATTTTGTTTGGAACGGAATCATAATGCCATTATTTAGCGGAACGTGGACAATGACAATCGTACCCCTGCACATCATTTAGCGCGCGTTTCTCCTGATCCCGTGGGTGAGATTCCTGTAAAAAGGACCTTTTTCGTGAGAAGTGTGAGAAGGCATAGAAATTGACATATAGGCATCATGTTTTGAACTTAGGCATGATGTTTTGGGTTGTTTGGCAAGAAAAACACCAAAAATTACAATTTAAAACACAATGCAACATATTATGGACGTGAAATTTAAAACACACTATATAACACTTAAAACACACTACTTAACGTTCTTGACATTGTGTTTTAAGTTTTAAGCCTAGAATTCATTGCATTGTGTCTTAAATTTTTATGTTTAGTGTTTTTATTGCCAAAACAACCCAAAACATTATGCCCAACTCCAAAACATGATGTCTACATATGAATTTTTATGTCTTCTCACACTTCTTACGAAAAAATGTCATTTTTACAGATTTGAGAAGAACCTTTCTTGAAAGAAGAAAAATAAATTAATCTAAACCCTGTATTTTTTTTATCAATGGCTGGGAATTAAGATATCATTTTTGTCTACTTTTAATTAATGATTTAATTACAAAGGGTAATATAGACAATTTGATGTAAAATACTAATAAATATTTTAAAGAGTTACTCAAGTCTCATTAATGCCACCATAATTTCACCTTCACCACCATTAATATGTTGGATCCTACACTAATTTTATTAGAACTGACAAAATTATTTAAAAATATTGTGTCCTACACATATTTTATTATGAGTCGCAAAATTATTTAAAAGTTTTGGAGTCATACACATTCTGTACCCTACACCAAAACATTGTTTTAATAGTGTAGGAAATGTCGAATATGTAAGATCATGTGCATGATTGTGTAAGGTGCACAACTATTTTATAAGATAGACTCATTAAATGATTTGTTCAAATTACCTTTGTATCCTTTATTCTTTTTATTCTTAATTTGTAATTTCTTCTCATTTGAACTCTCCACTATATATATATATATATAATGTCCGTAGATCATGAACAAATTCTATTCTATCTACTTTAATAACACTTTCTAAAATAAGAAAATATTACTTTTGAAATAAAATTCTTAAACACATTATTTAAAATGAATTATGTTATATTTTCTTTAATTTTGTATGTATAGTTCATGTTAGGGTTATATTTATTCATATCAAAATTTATATTTATTTTGTGTTATGCAAGAAACAATATAAAATATAAAATAATTCAAAACTTATAACAATTAACCTCAACAATAACATATTTATTTAGAAAAAAAAAATCATTCAAGTTTATATAGAGAGAAATCACAATTTTTCTAAAGAATTCAATCAACTTTAAGATTATCTAAGGCTTTTAATTTTCTATCATTAAACCCATATATAACCTAGTACACATATTAGGAAATAGCAAATAAAAAAATCTCATGACAAAACATGTGTTGCAATAAACAAAAAAAGTACTGTCACTTGGTGTGCTTCAATGGACTGCCAACTTGACATCCTGACATCCGATAATAATTTCTTAGACCGTCGGGTATGGTGGGTTTGGGTTGGGGCATTTGTTGACACGTGGAATGGGAGCCCCCCGCCGCCTAGTGACGTGTCCGCGAGGTATCGCGGGGCGTGGGTTGGGTGCACCGCGTGACAGATTATTAAAAAAAATTACAAAAAATTGACAGCGAATAGAAGGCAGCCAGCTAGGATGTCACCCCCGCCCCACGCCCGGCTTGAAACCCAAGCCCCAAGGGCCACGCCCCAACCCAAGCCCACCCGGGGTGGTGGCTTGCGCGTTTTCCCCCAACCCACGCCCAAACCCCCGCCCCATACCCACAGCCTTATATGCAATGCAAATAAGACCATAAGGTGTGGTTTGGATAGTTCTCAAAGAGACTACCCGTCATATAGGCGTCACCTCACCAAGGGTGGAGGACCATTCCTTGAGAACTACCTAAGGGTGTGGAGGATAGTCCTCCCCCCCCCCCCCCCCCTTCTTTTGATTTAGTTAAATAATTAAAACAAAGTAAATAAAAATAATAAAAAGTTACATTTAAATAAAATCCTAAAGCTATATTAAAAAAAAACCTAAAGTTACATTAAAAAAACTAAAGTTACATTTAAAAAGAAAACACAACACAAATTAATAAAAAACTACTCGTTGTTTTCTCCGAGATTCCAAATGTGTTCGATCAAGTCTGATTGAAGATTGACATGTGTGAAATCGTTATGTAACGAGAACCTGTTTAAATCTTGTTGTTCTTCGCTAATCGGATCATTATTCGGCTCCACCGCATTCTCGTCATACTCACAAATTTCATGTCATTCGTCTTCGATGATCATGTTATGTTATGCAACACAATACAAGCATACATACAGTATCGCAACGTTTTGGGTGTAAAAGCGCGTGCTGAGTTTTCAATAATATGCCAACTTTGTTGGAGAACCCCAAAACACCGTTCAATATCTTTTCTCGCCAATTCTTGAAACTTGGCAAATTTCTTTCTTTTTTCATCTGGCGGATGCCTAACAGTTTTAACAATTGTAGAGTACTGTGGGTATATTCCATCGGCAAGATAATACCCGCGTCTATACTCCACCCCCGAAACCGTAAACCTCGTATCAGGACCTATCCCTTTTATAACATTTTCAAAAACCTCGGAATTTTGTCGTTGGTGTCGTTATTCGAACCAGGAATCCCAAAGAAAGCATGCCAGATCCATAGGTCTTGAGACGCAACAACTTCTAGAATTATTGTTGGATGTCCTTTATCGCCTCACGTATACATTCCTCGCCAAGCGGTAGGACAATTCCGCCATGGCCAATGCATGCAATCAATGCTCCCGAGCATGCCTGGAAAACCGTGCGTCGCTTTCTGGCGTTGATACAATATTTGGACGTCATTGTAACTCAGTTTTCGCAAATATTTTTTGTTGTAGAGCCTCACCACAAATTTTCAAAACTTGTATACACATTCTCTAGCAGTTCTTTCGGCCATCTTTAAGTATTTGTCCTAAGCATCGGCTGCCGTCCCATAAGCTAGTTGACGAATCGCCGCAGTGCATTTCTGTAAGGTGGTGAAGCCCCTTTTGCCTCTAGCATCGTGTCGCAAGGTAAAAAACGGGTCATAAGCGGCTAAATCGCCGGCTACACGTAAGAAAAGTCGACGACTCATTCTGAAACGACGTCTAAAAATACTCTCCGAGTACAACGGCTCGTCGGCAAAGTAATCGGCGACTAATCTTTCGTGAGCACCTACACGATAAAAATAAAAATATATAACTTATAAATAAAAATATAATGCAACGCTATAAAATATAAGAATAAAAATATAACTAACTTTCTCGGTCTCGGTCGATGGCCGGGTTCCTGTTTCGTGGTTGTGACGAAACCTCCTCTTCCTCTTCTTCCAGAATTAGTTGTGTCGCGGCTACCATCGTGTTTATAAAATATTTTACGCCTTCCATGGTGTCCGTCGAACCCGATGAAGAGGAATATGACATTGTGTATTTTTTTAGAGAAGATTATTTGAGAGTGCAAAGGGGGTTGTTTGGAGAATGTGGGTGAATTTTTGTATAAAAATGGTTAAATGTGTGGGTAATTATAGGTTTTAAATTAATTAATTTTTTTTAAAAGTAGCCGTTGTCAACGGCAATAAATGAAGGGGGCCACTAATTTGCCTCGTCTCCAACGTCTTGTAGATGTCGTGAGTGCCGCGACGCAGCCCAAGGGGGCGGTGTGCAACGCCGGGACGGACCGGGACGGGGAGGGGACGACCCCCATACCCCTTGGTCTAATATATGGATCATTCCTAAGTTTTATGTAAACTAGGTCATAGTTATCCATGTGTTGCGTAGAGACGTGGTTGAAATTCAGAATGTTAAACACATTATGAAAACTGGTAAATAAATTCATAAAATTAAATAAAATAAAATGATATCTAAATGTGTGAAGCTATTTGTGTCGTAACTCGTTTCTGAACATAAAAATAATAAGAAAAGGTAAAACAATATAGTAAATAACAAAGGTAAAAAGAGGTAAAAGAAAAAGAAAACGATAGAAACTCAGTCGGTTTCGGTGCACTCGTTATAGTAAAGAAAAAATAAGGTTAAAAAATATGTTTAAAAGAGTATCGGCGCGTTCATTAAAAACCAAACTAACAAAACTTTTGCCACACTCGTTATAGCAAAGAAAAGTTAAAAAAACATATGTCAAAAACAATATTAGCGTGTTCGTTAAAAAAACTATTTAGGTGTAGAAGATAAATTTGGTTAAAGTAAAAGAAAAAGAATACAATAATTAAACTAAATGAGTTAGGATGGAAGGGGTGATCCCCAAATGGGGAGTGGTAAACTATTTTCATAGCCAATAATCTCATGTTACGTTAAAACTCCTCTTCACCCCTTATTTTGCACTCAATCACTAGGGGGGTTTTACTCAATCAATATTTTATTTAAAAAAATAAAAAAAAAAATGTGTGATTGATTGGAATTGAGTGGAGCCCACCATTAACCCCCTCTCTCATCGTTGACTACTCACTGTTTCAACCCATCACCGTTCACCGATATATACTTGGCGGCACCTTGCCGATCGGGAAAGAGGCTCACTGAAGGGGTCACCGCATGGTTCCCCTCCCACCCTTACAAATAAAAGTTTACACTAAACGACGAAACAAATAAATGATGAAATAAATAAAAGACGAAAAAGTTACTATTCATTTTATCTCGCTTAATTTACATAGAAATAATTATTGTTTAAGGAGTAAATTACAAAAATTGTCCTTTATATATATCACTTATTGCAAATTGTATCCTTTGTCTTCAATAGTTACAGAAAACGTACTCGATGTTTGCAAACCCTTGCAAGTTATGTCCTTTAGCCCTAACTCAGTTAACTTTTGTAGTTAAATCTGACCAAATGAACCCCACATAAGGGTATTTTTGTGGTTAAATCTGAACAAATGGACCCCATATGAGAGTAAACTGACCAAAATACCTCATGTTGGTAGGAATGGCAATGGGTCGGGCTTGGGTCGGGTATTGGTAATCCTAGGCCCGTACCCAGTTGTAATTCTTTGTCCCATACCCGGCCCGTTACCCGTCGGGTATTTTTCGGGTAATTACCCATCGAGTATCGGGCATACCCGCGGGTATCGGGTATACCCATTAATTTCTTAAAAATACCCGTTGGGACAAATGTGCAATTTTTACTTTGATGTTTACATAATTTACTATTTTAATGACTATAACAAATGAAAATATGATTAATAACTTACATATCATATTCAGACCACATATACTAAACTAAATTAAAACGATTACTTAATTAAGTAATTGTATCAGGACCACCTAATTACATAAAACATCCACGTAATAAAGGGTGATAGCTTTCATATCCAATATACATGCTCAAAAATAAGTTATATGTTCACTACACACTTGTGAAATACATATCCACGTATGACTATAGAGAATGTAATAAGTACATGTACTAAGTTTATATATATGGAAATCTATAATATGATATTTTCGGGTATTATTCGGGTAAATGGGCCGGGTATCGGGCGGGTATCACTAAATCCCATATACCCGTACCGTACCGTACCGTACCCATACCCCATTTTTTTCTATTTTTAAGCCCGTAACCGGCCCATACCCATTGGGCTTCGGGTATACCCGACCCGTATGTTTCGGTGATACCCGTCGGGCTTGGGCTTTTTTGCCATCCCTACATGTGGGGTCCATTTGATTAGATTTAACCACAAAAAATTAACTGAGTTATGGCTAAAGGACACAACTTGTAAGGGTTTGCAAACATCGAGTACGTTTTTTGTAATTATTGAAAACAAAGGACACAGTTTGCAATAAGTGACATAAATAAAAGACGATTTTTGTAATTTACTCTTGTTTAAGATACTAGAAATCTTAATTAGTCAAGAGCATAGGACTATATAATTTGCTTTTATATAAGTTACAAAATATATATAAAGGTGTAAGTATAAGTTTTGACAAATTTAGAGATTCAAATATATAAAGGTGTAAGTATAAGTTTTGATAAATTTAGAGATTCAATATTTCAGTTAATAAAGGTGTAAGTATAAGTTCTGATAAATTTAGAGATTCAATATTTCAGTTAAAAAATATTTGTAGTTTTAGAATGTTAAATATATTTCACTACAACTTTTTTTACTAGCAAACAAAGATATAGCTTTTAACATAATCAAGGATACAATGCGCACAATGGAGTAATATAAAGTTTTGAATTTGTGAGACGACTCAAGTTGACCCGTTTGAAATAAAAAAAAATCAAAGCCTTTAGAAACATCAACAATCCCAAAACCTAATGTAATTTAACATTATAAACAATCCCAAGACGCATAACCAAATAGTTAAATACCCAACAAAGAAATAAAAGTCATAAATGTATGAAGTTACTCAAAAAGAAATAAAAGTCATAAACTCGCTTAGTTACGGGAACCCATCATATCTCTTAGTACACCCAACTATATCTGGGGAGGACAACTAAATAACATCCTTGCTTTTGCTTGATTGACCGCCACGTAACTTAAAGCCCCTTGGTATTTCATGGAATTCTAAACCCATTAGCTCCAAACCATTATAAATTTCCTCACCAATGTACTTGTGATGATAAACTCTTTCAAGTATTTTATTGCTTTTTAAAATAATTTTATTCCTTCTAAAATAACATTAGTGTAACGCCCCAAAATCCGAATGTTTATATTTGCCGTGTGTTCCTATATGACACGTCATGAAATAAATAACTAGGCTATTTAACCTAGTTAAATGTATGGTAAAAATTATTAAAAGATGGAAGTAGTGCACGTTATGTTAAGTGGCAAACATGAGGGGTTAAACGGAACAAGATAGAAGTTGAGTTATTAAAATGAAAGTTCAACACACACAAACACACACTTCGTGTGTGTTCACGAACGTTCAGGAGCTCGAAAGAGCTCTAACCCTAAACTCAACTAAATCACCAAATTGAAGGGTGAATCGAAGCTCAAATTCAAGAAGGAACACGGATTAATGATCACCTTCACGAGGGGATCATAAGGTATGTCTTAAATCTAAGATTAGTGATCATGTGTGAAGTGGGTTATGTTCAAATCCGTGAGTTAATATGAAATTGATCATGTACAAGGGTTAGAATCATCGTATAGAACATGGGTTACGTATGGTTTGTGTTAATTTGATGATTAGGGGTGAAACCCGTTAGTAAGGGTGAAGATGATGACTAGAATCATCACCTATGTCCAAGTCTTGTTGAAAGATTGATGTATTATGTGGGAATGATGAATTCTTGTTAGATGAATTAGGAGAAATATGATGATGATATGTTTGATGTTTATTTGGGAATGATACATGATGATTAGTAGTAGGATTTGATGGGTTATGTATGAGTTTAGAAGAATTTATGCATGAATTAGTTGTACGTTATACTTAAGAGGTGGTACGCACACCAAGCGTATGATAAAAAGTATCTAGTGTCGTCCGTAGAGTCGATTATGATGTTACGAGTATATGGTGATAAGTCGATAGTTAAATATGGTTAATAGTTGACTCTTGAAAGTCAACTAAGTATAAGAAACATGATTTGACTCGTTGTCGTAAAGGTAGGACAGTAGGAAGTAGTATGGTACATGTTATAGCAATACGTGTTAAATGTACTGACATGATGAATTACATGAGCTTAAACGGATATGGACATGATTATATGAGTTATGTTTGTTAGAAATGACTAATGAAAGTTTAGTGTGAAATATGCGATTTATATGATAGTTAACATGTACAAATGAGTATGCTAATAAGGGCGTGATTTTGATGAAATGGAAGTAAAGGAATCACGTCGAGACGGGCTCAAGCACGAGGTGTTAACGGGTCAAGAAGAAGCAAGGAAGCGGATACGAGCATGGACGCATAAGTTAAGTGATTTCCGGAATCACTTCTTAGTTTATTTAAGCAAAGTTGTGTACTAGTTATTTATGCATGATAATTGAAGTCTAATAAGGTTTGATTATATATAAGTGAGGATTTTTGTTAAGTAGACCATACGGGTCAAAATAATGATTTATTGTAATACGGAATGGTTGCATAAGTAATGACGACAGTATGATAACCGGGTAATGGATAAAATTGTACGTAAACATGCTAACCGAGTAACGGTGATTCAGGTTAACGGGCAAGAGGTTCGGTAGGAAATTACGAGTAAATGAATAAACAATATCATAGATGGAAATTGTACTATCTAATGTTCAATTACGTAATAATGAATGAGTTTAACGCATACCGGGTATCGGGTGCGTAAACCACAAGTACGAAACTCCGGATAACGTAAAAGTATTATGGTTATAAGGTTCATGTAAGTTTTGGGCTAAAAGGAATGAGATGTTTGATGAAAACATGAACGGGTCGAATAAGTGAAAGCGGGTATATAAAGCCGAGAGCTTTAAGTGAATATTTTCCTTAAACCGGATGTTGGATTTCAAGTTCATATGATAGAATGTGAATTTACAAGCATGTAGGAAGAAACGGGAGGTTAAACGGGTAAACGGTTCAAAAGTTATGCGCGTTTTAGTGCGTACGGACGACGAAACGGAACTGCAGAAAAATGCAAAATCTAGAGGGCGTCGCCGACTGGCTCTGGAAAGTCAATTTTTGGCTGACGGGTTATTTGACTGTCTACGGAAGTTTTGGGCTACGGGCATTTGCAAGGGCCATCGCCGACGCCCCTAGGGCCATCGCCGACGGCCTCCCCATGTTCAAATACCTGAAATTTGCTATCTAAGTTGATTTGGGTATAGTAGGCTTCGATTTGTTATCTGTGGACCACGATGAGCCTCCCAAACATGATTTTGATCATTCCTTTGACGTTTATGGGCTATAAGTCTAAGTACCATGTAATTAATGTATGGATATATAAGAGATATGTAAGATCTTGAACGTGTACGTATGAGTGTATGTACATATGTAGACGTGTATTTAAGTATATATAAAGGCACGTATGAGTGTATACAACTAAGTAGAGACGTAGTAATGTATGTACGTATGTAGATATGCATTTATGTATATGTGAAGATACGTATGTGTATATGTACGTATGTAGAGACGTAGTAATGTATGTGCGTATGTAGATGTGTGTTTGGTATATATGAAGGTACGTATGAGTGTATGCATGTTTGTAGAGATATAGGAAGGCATGTTCGTATGCAGATGTGTATGTATACATGTAAGAATGTATGTACGCGTGATTTAGATACGTTGAGTAATACGTTATTAATAGTGTGCCTTGAGAATGAAAGGTAATGCAGGTACATTATTGAAGCCTCACCAGGACATGGATACGCAGATGAAATGCTTAAAGTTAGAAAGATAACGAAATGGGAAGTGTACGAGATTGAATCTTGTTTATGTATTGTATACTAATGTTATGAATGTATGTGGTGAGTGCAGGTTGTACGAATCGCAGGCGGTTATCACGAGGAATAGAGATCGAAGATCGGGTTACAAAGTAGATTGTACGGGGATAATTGAGTATGTACTTTAGTAAACATGACTTATACCTTATTTTTGTAAAAGATTCATATTAAAACGAACTTTCAAGTAAGTCAAGACGTTTGTAATGAAAGAAATTTTATGGCACGTATTTCCACTGCGTCTTTTCAATTAAAGCGTGTTAGGGTCTTACAAGTTGGTATCAGAGCCCTGGTTTGAGGGAAATCAAGTACGATAAGGTAAGTACTTGAACTCAAACCTATGTGCTCTTATGATAAGAAACCCGTACAATCTAAGACTCGGTCAAGATCCAAAGGTAGAAGTAAATGTAATTATACATAAAAGGTATGTATATACATAGGAAACTAACAGCTTGTTATGTGTAAGGTAAGCATGATTTTTTTTTTTTTGAAGAGGATGATCTGTGAATGCAGTCTAGAATGAATCCTAAGGCAGGCAAAGAAGTAATAAGACAAATTTGAATCCAGGTACGTAAATTCAATATGTGGGTATATGTAATGGTAAAACTCATTAAGGGAAGGAAAATTCTAAATGAAGGACAATAATAGTATAGTAATGAAGTACTGAAAGTGATACACGCGCCGAAACCTAAGTCTTCGGACATAAGGTGACAATTATCACAAAGGCACGAAACTAGTATGTGGATTGGGTACCAGGCCAGTGCACGAGAAACATATGACGTTCGTGAGATTGTGATAATTGTCACACGTATGTTTGGTAGAGTTGGGTAGCAGGCGGGCGTGCGGGTGAAATGGGAAGTAAGGCTCTCGGGAAATCGAGAGCACTATGTAAGAATGAAAAGTATGCCTGATAAGAATGAAGAATGTTGAATCCGTAATTAAGTACGGATCAACAAATTATGAATAAAGTGTTTGAATCCGGAAGACGAATTCAAGGAATGAAAGATATGAATGGAATGTTTGAATCCGCGAGACGGATTCAAGGAATGAAAGGCATGAATGGAATGTTTGAATCCGCAAGACGGATTCAAGGAATGAAATGCAGGAATGATATGTTTGAATCTGTAAGACGGATTCAAACCATAGAAGGAAGAAAAGGTATGAATGGTAGGTTAGAAACCGCTAGACGGATTCAAAATATAGAAGTAATAAAAAGGTATGGATGTTACGTTTGAATCCGCGGAACGGATTTAAACATATAAAGAATAAAATTTACCCACATCAGAATTGTGTCAATAGTTGACCGTAGTTATGTCAAACGAGTCCTATGAGTAAATGTAAAGTAAATGAACAAAAGAATGATCGTAATGGGCACACAAACCTAAGTTTTAAAATGAAAGAAAGAAGTTTTGTATAAGTTACGTGTTAGATGTGTCAGTGATCGACTCTTGGAAGTCAGAATGATGACGGGCTATGACCCGGACAATAACTTGAGTACGGACGGGAAGGGTAAGTTTGGTAAGAAATACTGAAACGATGTAATAAGGTCTTTGCAAGTAAGCATAAATGGAAGGAAGTGCGAGCGTGTACTTCAGTTGGTGAAATGATTAATAGCATGAAAAGATTACATGTAAGAAATAAAATGTGTGATATGTTATAGCATGTACGTAGGAAATTGTAGAAGAGTTATAGGTGGGTAATCACCTAGTATGATGAATGTTTGAATGAAAATGTGCTAACCGCCGATGTTGTTGATGATAATGTTAGAACTATTGATGTGATGAAACCAATCGCATTGGTGAAAGTATGTGCACGAGCGGAAGCTCATTACACGGATGAATGAAACCAGGCCTGTTACGGCTGGTACTCGAGGAGAAGATGATCGATCTGGGTTGCGGGTCGTTGGTTTGGGAAATGAAAAAAAGGTTAGTAAGATGTTTAACTCATGTTAGATAGATATGAACTAGTATGACACATTTAAATATGTAAATTAAGTAATGCATGAAGTGAAAGCAAAAGTAATGTGAAATGAACGAAATGATTTAAAGGTAACATAAAGGTATGCAAGGTACAAGTAACTGTAGAAAACGTAGAATAAGGTTAATGTTAGAGTTAAGCACGTAGGTGTGACTATGAAATAGTAGTTTTGTTGTGTTAAGAAAACAAAAGTTAAATGTCATACAGAGCATGTAGAGAATGTAATTTTAAAGAGATGAGATGGAGATATTAGATCCGTTAAGAACGGATCATATTACAGGTTGAAGGAGGATGTGTATTGACCCGTTATTGACAAGTAAAGGAAATGAAAATGAAAATGAAAACGAAAACGATATGTGAAAGTATGATAAAGAAAGTATGGAGTTGTTAGGAAAAAAAAGTCAATTGTTTGAATAGTTTATGAATCGAGAATATATAGTTACCTATTACTATGATGTACTAGTTAGAGTTAAGCATATATGAGTATGTACAAATTACGAAGTAAGATCGTATAGTCGATGAAAACATTAGGAATGTTGAAATAAACATAAAGGAATGTTAGTAATGGGAAGTTGGAATTGCTTCAAGCAAACAAAATGATGAATGAACGGCTAGCTACGAAGTGCGTTAAAAGCAAGTGCTATTTAGTGAAAGTGACACTAATAAGAACTCTGGGACGGGTTCTTGAAAATAAAGGATCGTCATTCAGATGGGATCGCGGTCGTGTTGATGGGACGTAAATAAGAGTTATTTAGTGTTAAATGAAAGTGAGAAAGGTTTCGGGGACGAAACCTTATTTAAGGTGGGTAGACTTGTAACGCCCCAAAATCCGAATGTTTATATTTGCCGTGTGTTCCTATATGACACGTCATGAAATAAATAACTAGGCTATTTAACCTAGTTAAATGTATGGTAAAAATTATTAAAAGATGGAAGTAGTGCACGTTATGTTAAGTGGCAAACATGAGGGGTTAAATGGAACAAGATAGAAGTTGAGTTATTAAAATGAAAGTTCAACACACACTTCGTGTGTGTTCACGAACGTTCAGGAGCTCCAAAGAGCTCTAACCCTAAACTCAACTAAATCACCAAATTGAAGGGTGAATCGAAGCTCAAATTCAAGAAGGAACACGGATTAATGATCACCTTCACGAGGGGATCATAAGGTATGTCTTAAATCTATGATTGGTGATCATGTGTGAAGTGGGTTATGTTCAAATCCGTGAGTTAATATGAAATTGATCATGTACAAGGGTTAGAATCATCGTATAGAACATGGGTTACGTATGGTTTGTGTTAATTTGATGATTAGGGGTGAAACCCGTTAGTTAGGGTGAAGATGATGACTAGAACCATTGCCTATGTCCAAGTCTTGTTGAAAGATTGATGTATTATGTGGGAATGATGAATTCTTGTTAGATGAATTAGGAGAAATATGATGATGATATGTTTGATGTTTATTTGGGAATGATACATGATGATTAGTAGTAGGATTTGATGGGTTATGTATGAGTTTAGAAGAATTTATGCATGAATTAGTTGTACGTTATGCTTAAGAGGTGGTACGCACACCAAGCGTATGATAAAATGTATCTAGTGTCGTCCGTAGAGTCGATTATGATGTTACGAGTATATGGTGATAAGTCGATAGTTAAATATGGTTAATAGTTGACTCTTGAAAGTCAACTAAGTATAAGAAACATGATTTGACTCGTTGTCGTAAAGGTAGGACTGTAGGAAGTAGTATGGTACATGTTATTGCAATACATGTTAAATGTACTGACATGATGAATTACATGAACTTAAACGGATATGGACATGATTATATGAGTTATGTTTGTTAGAAATGACTAATGAAAGTTTAGTGTGAAATATGAGATTTATATGATAGTTAACATGTACAAATGAGTATGCTAATAAGGGCGTGATTTTGATGAAATGGAAGTAAAGGAATCACGTCGAGACAGGCTCAAGCACGAGGTGTTAACGGGTCAAGAAGAAGCAAGGAAGCGGATACGAACATGGACGCATAAGGTAAGTGATTTCCGGAATCACTTCTTAGTTTATTTAAGCAAAGTTGTGTACTAGTTATTTATGCATGATAATTGAAGTCTAATAACGTTTGATTATATATAAGTGAGGATTTTAGTTAAGTAGACCATACGGGTCAAAATAATGATTTGTTGTAATACGGAATGGTTGCATAAGTAATGACGACGGTATGATAATCGGGTAATGGATAAAATTGTACGTAAGCATGCTAACCGAGTAACGGTGATGCGGGTTAATGGGCAAGAGGTTCGGTAGGAAATTACGAGTAAATGAATAAACAATTTCATAGATGGAAATTGTACTATCTAATGTTCAATTACGTAATAATGAATGAGTTTAACGCATACCGGGTATCGGGTGCGTAAACCACAAGTACGAAACTCCGGATAACGTAAAAGTATTATGGTTATAAGGTTCATGTAAGTTTTGGGCTAAAAGGAATGAGATGTTTGATGAAAACATGAACGGGTCGAATAAGTGAAAGCGGGTATATAAAGCCGAGAGCTTTAAGTGAATATTTTCCTTAAACCGGATGTTGGATTTCAAGTTCATATAATAGAATGTGAATTTACAAGCATGTAGGAAGAAACGGGAGGTTAAACGGGTAAACGGTCCAAAAGTTATGCGCGTTTTAGTGCGTACGGACGACGAAACGGAACTGCAGAAAAATGCAAAATCTAGAGGGCGTCGCCGACGGGTATGGGGGCGTCACCGACGGGCTCTGGAAAGTCAATTTTTGGCTGACGGGTTATTTGACTGTCTACGGAAGTTTTAGGCTACGGGCATTTGCAAGGGCCATCGCCGACGCCCCTAGGGCCGTCGCCGACGGCCTCCCCATGTTCAAATACCTTAAATTTGTTATCTAAGTTGATTTGGGTATAGTAGGCTTCGGTTTGTTATCCGTGGACCGCGACGAGCCTCCCAAACATGATTTTGATCTTTCCTTTGACGTTTATGGGCTATAAATCTAAGTCTAAGTACCATGTAATTAATGTATGGATATATAAGAGATATGTAAGATCTTGAACGTGTACGTATGAGTGTATGTACATATGTAGACGTGTATTTAAGTATATATAAAGGCACGTATGAGTGTATACAAGTAAGTAGAGACGTAGTAATGTATGTACGTATGTAGATATGCATTTATGTATATGTGAAGATACGTATGTGTATATGTACGTATGTAGAGACGTAGTAATGTATGTGCGTATGTAGATGTGTGTTTGGTATATATGAAGGTACGTATGAGTGTATGCATGTTTGTAGAGATATAGGACGGCATGTACGTATGCAGATGTGTATGTATGCATGTAAGAATGTATGTACGCGTGATTTAGATACGTTGAGTAATACGTTATTAATAGTGTGCCTTGAGAATGAAAGGTAATGCAGGTACATTATTGAAGCCTCACCAAGACATGGATACGCAGATGAAATGCTTAAAGTTAGAAAGATAATGAAATGGGAAGTGTACGAGATTGAATCTTGTTTATGTATTGTATACTAATGTTATGAATGTATGTGGTGAGTGCAGGTTGTACGAATCGCAGGCGGTTATCACGAGGAATAGAGATCGAAGATCGGGTTACAAAGTAGATTGTACGGGGATAATTGAGTATGTACTTTAGTAAACATGACTTATACCTTATTTTTGTAAAAGATTCATATTAAAACGAACTTTCAAGTAAGTCAAGACGTTTGTAATGAAAGAAATTTTATGTCACGTATTTCCGCTGCGTCTTTTCAGTTAAAGCGTGTTAGGGTCTTACAATTAGCCACGCTGCCAGTGCTACTCATAATCATAGATGTTAGATCTCCATCTTCTTGTTCAACTTTTCTTTTTCTACTCTTATATTTCTTTGCACAGGAAGACTTTTCAGGTAAAGAAGATGTAAGATCCGCCACTTCATCACCCATATTATATTGGCTCTCCACAATTACATCATTGGTAGCTAAGAATTCATCTATTTCTAGAGTTATCTCTGTGTTAATGTTGTCATTCTTTTGTAATCGGGCATTTCTTTCTTTAGCGGTTTCGGCTTGTGCACCAGATGCCCTGTCCTTTGCAAATAACTCTAGCATTTCATTATAGTTTGTGACTTTCTTCGTCTTCAACGCTACAGCTTCAAGCTTTGACTATATAACAAAATCAAGATAATTAGTACTATAAACGATTATCTAAATATTCAAGTTAATAATTAAAGTTGAGTTTCAGGATTCCATGAGAACCCACTCAATGACGTTCTGTGAAACATGTCGTACCATTTTGAAAAACCGTCTTCAACGTTTTTAAACGATTCTTCAAGTGATTTTTGGTGAAATCTTTTTCAAGCTTCGTCCTCAGCTCCTCAACCATATTCTTGTATGCTTATGAAGTAAAGTATCCATTAATCCTATTGTCGTTATCATGTTGCATTATCATGGATTGTATGAATTCATCATCCATACCGTCCACTTTAATTTTTCCTTCTTACTAGTATTCCCACTGGCTTCCTGTTTGCTCATGTTGACTTTCTTAAGCGTAACACAAACAAATGACACATTGTTAAAACAATCAAAAACTTACAATTGGTAATTTAGTAATACCGGATAATACAAATACTAAAAAACATAAATTACTTCAAACGCCAATTATCAATACAATGCCAAAAGGAAATACTAAAATGTACTATTCTAAAACTATTTTGACATATCCATTTCATTGTTTCGTAACAACAAATAGTTAGTCCACATTTCATTGCAATTGAGTTTCTTAGTAGGTCTGCTTCAGTACTACCCTCACGTATGTCTCTTGTACTATGACGTTCTTCCTCTTCTAGTCCATTTAACACCTCATGTAAGCCTTCATCTTCAAGATCTTTGACACGATCTTCCTCTAGTAAAAAGTTGTGTAAAATACAACATGCTAGAAAGATGGCTGACAGTGTTTCACAAGAGTAAAATGGTTCCGTTGTACTTTTAATGATAGGAAATCTCTTTTTAGGACACCAAATGTTCGTTCAATTGCGTTACGTAGTTATGCATGACGAAAGTTAAACAACTCCTTTGAGATCCCAGGGGGACGAGTGGTGTACTCTTTTAAATGATACCTAACATCTGTAAATGGCGTCATTAGTGTAGTTGTATGAGGCAAACTTGCATCTACTAAATAATATCTACGTATAAATAAATTGTTATTAGTATTATTCTAAAATTTTATACAATTAAGTAGATGCGGTTTCATAAACTACCCGTTGGGATTACTAGTTTATCATCTCTAGTAAGTGCATTCTTTATTATTCTTGAGTCTGATGCAGTCCTCTCCCAACCAGTTAAAATATATGTAAACTTCAAATCAAATGTACAAGCAGCCAATACACTTATTGTCGGGTATCCCTTACGACCACGATATCTAGGGGCATCTTTGTTTGGAACTTTGACATGAACATGTGTTCCATCAATTACCCCTATGCAATCCTTGAACTAAGGATAAAATCTCTTATTTTCTTGAATTTCTTTGGGGACAATGTCACCTTAAGGTTGTTGAATATAATGACTTTTAATGATATAATCTCTCGCAAAACTCTATGGACGCACCGACTAGTTGTTGATCTAGAACGAAGGTATGTATATTCAAGAGGCTAACCGATTTCTCAAGTCATTACCTACAAAATGCAAAAATCTTGTAACTTGCTCTTCAACGGACATGCGTTGAGTAGGTCGAAGACCACCCTCATGCTTTAAGATATTGCACAATATCATAAATGCTTTCTTACTCATACGAATAAGTTCATGACATTTACCACTATCTGAAAGGCCGCGTAACATCTTTTCTCGTACATATCACCATTGTAAAATTTGATCTCTAGTAGGTAAATTAACATTTTTTTGGTAGACAATCTATCTGTCTATGTTGTACAATGAATGCTACCAATAAACAAATTAGGCTAACTACTTGCAATTGTCTAACTCGCACAACATAAATTAAATGGAGAATCTGATCATCCCCAAAATACACTTTAACAAAGAAAAAAAGCATCTCTTTAACACAATGAAAAAGACAAACACATAAAAAACACAAGTTAATTTGATTATAAATGTTTTATATAAAATAGATTATAAATGAACGTAATTTTTAAAAGGCTTAGTTTTGCTATTCAAAAAGGGGTAGCGGCGCAACTTGTTGCCCGTTTACCAATTATCTCGATGTAAATTCTTCGATTACATGTGGAATATATTTATAATGGATTAAAATAAAAAAATAATTCCGAATTCAAAATTATAAATCGATTAATTCACAGATTACTTTTATGTATTTACGATAACAGTTAAGATAATCAAAATTAAGTGTGGTAAACTAACTGTTCTCAGTGCATATCCAACGCAAATCCTGTTGGCCTTTTGTAAAACATTTTGGATCTCTATCTTGAGTCATATTTCAAGAATATGAATTTGACTAAGTTTATACTTCACATCTCTTATAAGTTTAACTTGGATTTATTTTACCACCAATACATTAACTTAACTTATTTGTATGATTAGCAAATTATTAGATTAAGCTTTTCATTCTTCTTAACTTCTATTTTTTTATTAAATCTTAAAAAATACATATGTTATACTTCTATATGTAAAATATAACTTGTATAAATGCAACTATAAACATCATAACTAAAACCAAATATCATAACTAATACGATTTGTGCATATGTTTTAACTGTTCGCCAGCTCGACTCGGCTCGTTTACAAATCGAGTCGAGCCGAGCCAGCTCATTTACAACCGAAAGCTTATTGTCACCCAACCCATATGGGTACATTTCTTTGTTATATATTATTATGTAAAAGGTTGTTCCCTTTTTATTGTCACCAAACCCAAACACCAATGTTCCCGTTTTAACCGTTATAGATGTTAGAATATTGTTTGTAAATTATAAGTGTTTTAAGGCACATATACATAAATACTATTTTTGTAAATTATAAGTGTTTAAGGCACATATACATAAATACTATTTACCAAACTAGATTTTTCAAAATATTATCATAGTTCTTTTTATTGTTTTCAATGAACCTATCGTATGTATCTTTTTTCTTACTTTTAACAAACTTATCATGCTTCTTTTCCAATTGACTTTCTGTACATTAATACCTTGGCACCTAGTTAACATAAATGATCAAAACCAGTGGCGAAGCTTAAGATTTCCGACGGAGGGTCGAAAACGTACATACCCAAAAATTTCTATAGAACCAGGGGTCGAAAACGTATATACCAAAAAATTTCTATACGAAAACCACATATATTACCCTACTAAGCGAAAAGTTCGGGGAATCGGACACCCCCCCCCCCCCCCCCCTTAATAGTTGCGTCCCTGATCAAAACACATGCATCAACAAGCATTATAGTTCGATTAGAATTTCACATCATAGTTCTAAAGAAAACCAAAATAAGTACACACCAAATCTTAGAACAACAGGGCAATGATTAAAAATTCATAAGTGCACATCATAATTTTGATTTACTTGGATAATCACAGAGGTAAGACAATGAAGCAATGAGATATTATTTTTCCCTCTTCGATTTGGCGCCACAAACGAAGAAGGAGCGATTAGGAAATCTTAAATAGGTGGAGATTCATATAAATATTTTCTCTCCAAATCTAAAAAAATTCGAAGGATGGAGATGAGGATAAATTTTTCTTAGTTTTCCTTTCTTTTTCGTCTTTTTCTTTCCAAAAAAAAAAACACAAACTCTTGAACAACACCTTTTTTTTTATTTTCCTTCTAAATCTTCTTTTTTCTCTCCTTTAATAAGTCTCGGGAAATGCTATATATTGTTTAATAAAATAAGAACCAAATATTTATAATAATGCGAGATAAATGTTAAGTACCTAGACGAAAAATTACAACTCAGCTCAACGATCTTTAAGATAAATGGTAAGTAGCTTTAAGATCTTTAAGATAAAAAAAGAACCCCCAACTTTGATTTATATATAAAGTAGTAACAAACTTTACTTAAAGTTTAGCCCGTTCACATTTTTTTAACTCAATATGAAAATATGTATAAATATTTTTGACAATAAACTTGGTAGGGGCTGGGGAATTTTAGGCAAAATAATTGGCGGGGGCAGACCTATATAATTTTAAAATTTTCGGACGAAAAAACGGAAATATTACACTTATAACCGAAACATTCGGGTCAGGGGAGACAGGTGCACCTCCGGTCCCTTAAAAGCTACGCCACTGGTGGGAAGGAAAAGAAAGGAAGTTACGATATTATTATTATACCCTTTTAAGTAAAACTAAATTATAAATTCATATATGACAAAAATTCAACTGAATGAACAGTGAATTTATTTCATATTATAATATGGGGTATGTGGCGGGGTTTGTGACGTGGGTTGGGTACAAACGCCCAAGTCACCATCCCGGGTGGGCTTGGATTTCGGCGTAGCCCCTTGGGCGGGGGTTTCAGCCTGGGGGTGGGGGTTGTGGCGTGGGTTGGGTACAAACGCCCAAGTTACCACCCCAGGTGGGCTTGGGTTTCGGCGTGGCCCCTTGGGCGGGGGTTTCAGCCCGGGCATTGGATGGGGCTATCAAGATGACATGACAGGATCTCATTGGCCAAGACAAGTAGTCGTTTGGGCCAGCCGTTGGCCAACGGCTATGTGTTTAAAAAAAAGTATTCACTATAAATACTCACACTTCTATTCATTTTTTTTACCACAACTACTCCACCTCTTCTATAATCATCTCTATCTTTTTTAAAAAAAAAAAAATTCCCATCCAACCACAATACGAAAAATGAATCCTCATAATCGTGGTTTTGACCCGAACAATCCGTGGACATTCCAAGAAACACCTAGCCCAGCATCCAATCGTCCAATTGCTCCCTTTTTAATACACTCCACGATGCCGGATATGGCTGAATGAACAGTGAATTTATTTCATATTATAATATGGGGTATGTGGCGGGGTTTGTGACGTGGGTTGGGTACAAACGCCCAAGTCACCACCCCGGGTGGACTTGGATTTCGGCGTGGCCCATTGGGCGGGGGTTTCAGCCTGGGGGCGGGGGTTGTGGCGTGGGTTGGGTACAAACGCCCAAGTCACCACCCCGGGTGGGCTTGGGTTTCGGCGTGGCCCCTTGGGCGGGGGTTTCAGCCCGGGCATTGGACGGGGCTATCAAGATGACATGGCAGGATCTCATTGGCCAAGACAAGTAGTCGTTTGGGCTAGCCGTTGGCCAACGGCTATGTGTTTAAAAAAAAATATTCACTATAAATACTCACACTTCTATTCATTTTTTTTACCACAACTACTCCACCTCTTCTATAATCATCTCTATCTTATTTAAAAAAAAAATTCCCATCCAACCACAATACGAAAAATGAATCCTCATAATCGTGGTTTTGACCCGAACAATCCGTGGACATTCCAAAAAAACCTAGCCCAGCATCCAATCGTCCAATTGCTCCCTTTTTAATCCACTCCACGATGCCGGATATGGCTGGTTACGCATCGTTTATCTCGAATCGTTTGAAGAATGATGTCGGTCGAAAACACCAATGCCTTTCGCGCAACGCGCGTCATTAAAAAACACTAGTTAAATATAACAAATGAGACGTGTATACAAGAAACTCGTGACCAATATGTAATCACATATTAATATTGTTGACTTTTTGATGTGAATACCAAATATCATCATATAATTAGTCAAATGAAGAATTTGATATCAAACACATCGATGTAAACTACCTGCATATTTTAATTGACTTTTTAATTAGTCAAATGGAGCATCTTTTTAATTAGTCAAATAGAGCTTATTTTAATTAATGTAAACTAACCTGTAGTTTTCATCTTTCAATTATTTCAAGCACAAGGGATGTAAATTAGCTTATTGTTGCTTTCTTGTTTTCATAATCAGGAAGAAGATGCCCATAGAGGGTTAACGCAACCTTTTGTTTTCTTAAAACAATTAAGTAAATTTATAATATTTCATTCAGAAGGTTATAAAGAATGACTGTTAAAAAAGATCTTCCTTTTTTTACTAGAAAACAAAGATATGGCTATTAACATAATCAAGGACACAATGCCCACAATGGAGTAATATAAAGTTTCGAATTTGTGAGACAACTCAAGCTAACCCGTTTGAAATAAAAAATGATATGAAGTTACTCAAAAAGAAAAACCGTCTACTAGATAAAAGCATCCTAAACTCGCTTAGTTACCGGAACCCATCATATCTTTTAATACACCCAGCTATATCAGGGGAGGACAGCTAAATAGCATCCTTGCTTTTGCTTGGTCGACCGCCAAGTAATTTAAAGCCTTTGGTATTTCATGGGATTCTAAACCCATTAGCTCCATACCATTATAAATTTCGTCATCGGTGTACTCGTGATGATAAACTCTTTCAAGTATTTTATTGCTCTTCTGAATAATTTTATTGCCTTCTAAAATAGCATTAGCCACCTTGCCAACGCTACTCATAATCATAGATGTTAGATCTTCATCTTCTTATTCAACTTTTCCTTTTCTACGCTTATATTTCTTTGCACTTGAAGACTTTTCAGGTAGAGAAGAAGTAAGATCTGTCACATCATCTTCCATATCATATTGGCTCTTTAGAATTACATCATTGGCACCTAAGAATTCATCTATTTCTAGAGTTGCCTGTGTGTTAATGTTGTCATTCTTTGTAATCGGGCATTTCTTTCTTTAGCGGGTTTAGCTTTTGCACCGGATGTCCTATCCTTTGCAATTAACTCTAGCATTTCCTTATAGTTTGTGACTTTCTTCGTCTTCAATGCTACAGCCGTAGGCTTTGACTATATAACAAAATCAAGATAATTACTACTATAAATGATTATCTAAATATTCAAGTTGATAATTAAAGTATTTACCTCTATTAATTTTTCCCAGACTTCATCTTCAGCTTCAATGAGTTGAGTTTCGGGATTCCATGAGAACCCACTCAATGACCTTCCGTGAAACATGTCGTACCATTTTGAAAAACCATCTTCAACGTTTTAAACGATTCTTCAAGTGATTTTTGGTAAAATATTTTTGAAGCTTCGTCCTCAGCTCCTCAACCATATTCTTGTATGCTTGTGAAGTAAAGTTTCCATTAATCCTATTGCCGTTTTCCTGTTGCATTATCATGGATTGTATGAATTCATCATCCATATGTTCCGTCCACTTTCAGTTTTCCTTCTTACTAGTATTCCCACTGGCTTCCTGTTTGCTCATGTTAACTTTCTTAAGGGTAACATTAACAAAGGACACAATGTTCAAACAATTAAAAACTTACAATTGGTAAATTTAGTAATACCGAATAATACAAATACTAAAAAACATAAATTACTTCAAACGCCAATCATCAATACAATGCCAAAAGTAAATACTATAATGTACTATTCTAAAACTTTTTTGACATATCCATTTCATCATTTCATAACAACAAATAGTTAGTCCACATTTCATTTGCAATTGAGTTCCTTAGTTGGTCTGTTTCAGTACTACCCTCACATATGCCTCTTGTACTATGATGTTCTTCCTCTTCTGGTCCATTTAGCACCTCATGTAAGACTTCATCTTCAAGATCTTTGTCATGATCCTTCTCTAGTAAAAAGTTGTGTAAAATACAACATGCCAGAAAGATGGCTGACTGTGTTTCACAAGAGTGAAATGGTTCTGTTGTACTTCTAATGATAGGAAATCTCTTTTTTAGGACACCAAATGCCCGTTCAATTGCGGTATGTACGCATGACGAAGGTTAAACAACTCCTTTGAGTTCCCAAGGGACGAGTGGAGTACTCTTTCAAATGATACGTAACGCCTCTATATGGTGTCATTAGTGTAGTTGTATGAGGCAAACATGCATCTACTAAACAATATCTACCTATAAATAAATTGTTATTAGTATTATTCTAAAATTTTATACAATTAAGTAGATGCGGTTTCATAAACTACCCGTTGGGATTACTAGTTTATCATCTCTAGTAAGTGCATTCTTTATTATTCTTAAGTCTGATGCAGTCCCCTCCCAACCAGTTAAAATATATGTAAACTTCAAATCAAATGTACAAGCAGCCAATACATTTATTATCGGGTATCCCTTATGACCACGATATCTAGGGGCATTTTTGTTTGGAACTTTGACACAAACATGTGTTCCATCAATTGCCCCTATGCAATCCTTGAACTAAGGATAAAATATCTTATTTTCTTGAATTTCTTTGGGGACAATGTCACCTTAAGGTTGTTGAATATAATGACTTTCTAATGATATAATTGCTCGTAGAACTCTATGGACGCACCGACTAGTTGTTGATCCAAAACGAAAGTATATCCAAGAGGCTAACCGATTTCTCAAGTCATTGCCTACAATATGCAAAAATCTTGCAACTTGCTCTTCAACGGACATGCGTTGAGTAGGTCGAAGACCACCTTCATGCTTTAAGATATTGCACAATTTCATAAAAGCTTTCTCACTCATACGAACAATTCATGACATTTACCATTATTTGAAAGGTCGCGTAACATCTCTTCTTGTACATATCTCTAGTAGGTAAATTAACATGTTTTTTGGTAGACAATCTATGTCGTGCAATGAATGCTACCAATAAACAAATTAGGCTAACTGCTTCCAATTGCCTAGCTCACACAACATGAATTAAATAGAGTATCTGATTATCCATGAAGGGTCGAAATACACGTTAAGAATATGTATTTACGATAACAATTAAAATAAAATAATCAAAGATAAGTATGGTAAACTAACTATTCTTAATGCATATCCAACGCAAATCTTGTTGGCCTTTTGTAAAGCATTTTGAATCTCTATCTTGAGTCATATTTCAAGAATATGAATTTAACTAAGTTACAGGTTTATACTCCACATCTAAGTTTAACTTGGATTTATTTTACCACCAATACATTAACTTAACTTATTTGTATGGTTAACAAATTATTAGATTAAGTTTTTCATTCTTCTTAACTATTTTTTATTAAATCTTAAAAAATACATATGTTAAACTTCTCCATATAAGTTATACTTCTCCATATAAAATACAACTTGTATAAATGCAACTATAAATATCACAACTAAAACCGAATTGTTGGTTCAGTTCTGTTTATTCATGAAGGAAAACATTAAAACATACCTGTTACAGCAGACAGTGCGGTGGAGAATCCAGTAATGGAGTTCGACATGCTTGTCATCGTGATCTGGTTCCTTCTTAGGGTGCTGACTGATGATGGTGACTAAGAAAACCGAAAAGGGAATCGGCTTAGGAGAGGAGGTCGAATTATGATGTTATGACTAATGGGGTTGTGTCTAATTGTGTAACTGAGTAACCATTTAACCTCCACATAATTCTCCTTATATAAGCACCCAGGAGGAAACATAATTAGTTAATAAGGGTAATATGGTCCATCAACAATTACCAACTAATTATTATAATAGGTTATTATATATTTTGATCTATATTATGTAAATGATTATAATGACTATAGATTAAATATTAATACATAATATATTTAATCTTACATTCTCCCACTTAGCCGAGTAATCATTTACTATGAGTATTAGATAAGCCTGATCAGGAGTTAACACTCATTTTAGCCTTAAACAAGTACTATAGCAGACAAATACAGCCGTTGAATCATTATGCGACTCAGGACCCCCATTAATCATACTATAGCCTTAATTTAAAACCTAATCGTTATTATCAAAATACGCATAAGCCCTTTGTTTGATTTGTAACTTTATTTGTCTATATGCCATTATACCGGTTGAACATATTCTAAGAGACATACAAAATCAAACTGAGGAAATTTCATTAACATAAAACATAAGCTAGTACAATATGCTCAAATAAGGTCTTTACTAAATCCCATATTCCGAACATGTTCTTCATAAACCTTAGGAGGGAGACCTTTAGTCATCGGATCCGCAAGCATATCCTTAGTACTAATATACTCGCTACAAAGATTATTTTCCTCAACTCGTTCACGTACGAACATATATTTTGTATCGAGATATAAACCAGCTCCAGTCGAACTGTTACTGTTCGAGAAACTAACGGCAGCTGAATTATCACAGTAAAGCTTCAATGGTCTAGAAATGGAATTAACAATTTTGAGTCCAGTGATCAGATTTCTAAGCAACATTCCATGACAGGTTGCGTTATAAACAGCAATGTACTCTGCCATCATTGTGGAAGTTGTGGTCAACTGTTGTTTATGACTCTTCCATGAGATAAGGCCGCCTGCTAACATAAAGATATAGCCCGAAGTGGATTTCTTGTCATCTTTTCACTTTGCAAAGTCAGAATCAGAATAGCCCACCACTTCTAAATGATCACTTCTTCTATAAGTCAGTTTATAGTCTTTCGTCCCTTGCAGATATCGAAGTACCTTCTTAGCTGCTTTCCAGTGACCTAGGCCAGGATTAGTCTGATAACGGCCTAACATTCCAGCAATATAAGCGATATCTGGGCGAGTACAGACTTGAGCATACATCAAGCTCCCGACTACTGACGCGTAAGGTATCTGGCTCATTTGCTCCTTCTCAACCTCTGTTGTCGGACACTGGAATGAACCGAAAACATCTCCCTTAACTACTGGAGCGACGGAGGGTTTGCACTGTTGCATGTTGTAACGTGTAAGGACACGATCTATGTAAGCCTTTTGGGACAATCCTAAGATCCCTTTGTGTCTATCTCGGTGAATTTCGATGCCAATGACGTAAGAAGCATCTCCAAGATCCTTCATGTCGAAGTTATGCGAGAGTAACCGCTTCGACTCATGCAACATGTCTAAACTATTACTTGCCAATAGAATATCATCTACGTAAAGGACAAGAATAGTAAAGTTGCTCCCACTCATCTTGAGGTAGGTGCATTGATCCACTTGATTCTTCATAAAACCTTGTTTCTTCATGACTTCATCAAACTTGAGGTACCACTGACGTGATGCTTGTTTTAACCCGTAAATGGATTTCTTCAGCTTACAGACTAGATGCTCCTCACCTTCAGGTTTAAAGCCTTCAGGCTGCTTCATGTAAACATCTTCGTCTAAATCTCCGTTAAGGAAAGCGGTTTTAACGTCCATCTGATGCAGCTCTAAATCGAAATGAGCTACTAGGGCCATGACGATCCTTAATGAATCTTTACGAGAGACAGGTGAAAACGTCTCTTGATAATCAATTCCCTCTTTCTGAGTGTAGCCATTTGCAACCAATCTCGCTTTGTAGCGTTCAACGTTCCCATTCGGATCCAGTTTTGTTTTGAATACCCATTTACATCCTACGGGTTTGGCTCCGTTGGGTAATTCTACCAAATCCCAAACGTCATTTTTCTTCATGGATTCAAGCTCTTCAATCATTGCTTTATTCCATTCAGAAGACTGATCACTGCTAATGGCTTCATTATAAGAGATAGGATCATTGAGTTTTCCTGGATCCATTTCAGTCAGGTAGGTAACATAATCATCCCAATTAGTAGGCCTTCTTTGCCTAGATGACCTCCTGAGTGGATTATCGGGTTCAGCGTTGTCTTGGTTTTGAGCGTTTGATGTGCCTTCGTCATGAGGTATAATAGGTTCTGATTGTAGAGGTAAATTTGGAGTTGGTGCAGTAGCTTCAGGTACAGTAGTTGCATTGGGTACAAGAGGAGTAATCGGAGTAATGGTAAGCGACGAGTCTCCCCCCCCCCCGCGTCTTGTACTTCTTGCAATTCTTCGTAAGGGTTGGTACTGCTCCCACTGACCTTGAAATCCTCCAGGAACGCGGCACGCTTGGTTTCAACAATACGGGTGACATGAGAAGGACAATAGAAATGATAACCCTTAGAATTATCAGGATACCCGATAAAGAAACAGGTAACTGTTTTAGGGTCAAGTTTCCTTAGGAAAGGATTGTAAAGTTTTGCTTCAGCAATGCAGCCCCATACTTTCATATATTTAAGACTCGGTTTCCTTCCTGTCCAAAGTTCATAAGGAGTTTTAGGGACAGACTTAGAAGGAACTCTATTGAGTATATGAACAGCTGCTTTTAACGCTTCAGTCCAGAGGAATAATGGTAAATTAGTGTTGGCTAACATACTGCGCACCATGTTCATAAGGGTACGGTTTCTTCTTTCAGCGACACCGTTCTGCTGAGGTGTACCAGGCATGGTGTATTGGTTTACAATCCCCTGGCCCTTACAAAACTCATAAAATGGACCAGGAGCTTGACCCACATCAGTATTTCTTCCATAATATTCACCGCCTCTATCTGATCTCACAACTTTAATCTGACGATCTAATTGCTTTTCAACTTCAGCCTTATAATCTTTAAAAGTTGTTAGAGATTCAGATTTTTCCTTAATTAGATACAAGTACATGTAACGAGAATAATCATCAATAAAAGTGATAAATGAAGTATGTCCTGTTATGCCAGCGATTTGGTAGGGACCACTAATGTCAGTATGAATGAGTTCTAATAAATTAGAGCTCCTAGTGGCACCTTTCTTATTCGCTAATGTCATTTTACCTTTAAGACATTTGAAACATGTTCCAAAATCAGAGAAATCGAGAGGAGGTAAGACTTCATCCTTTACAAGACGATTTAATCGTTCTTTTGAGATGTGGCCTAAACGCTGATGCCACAACATGGATGAAGTTTCTAAGTCTCGTTTCTCTTCCATCTTTGTGAGTGATTCATTAATGTTATATGACAACAAAGATTTGGAAAAGTTATCTTCTAGTTCTAATCTATAGAGACCACCATCCAGAATACCAGTACCATAAAGAACAGAATCATAAAGGATAGAGAGTTTGCGATGACCATGGGAAACAATAAAACCGTCCATGTCTAACTTTGGTCCTGATACAAGGTTCCGAGTTACCTCAGGAACATATAAGGTATCATAAAGTTTAATACATAAACCAGTTTTCATAACTAATTGTAATGTTCCAATGGCCTTCACTTCTAATTCTCGATCATCCCCAACCTTAAGCGTTCTTTGGTTTCTTTCCAGCTTCCGGATTGAAAGGAATCCCTGAGTTGAATTGGTAACATGAACCATAGAACCAGAATCAAACCACCAAGAATTAGCAGGAACACTTAAATTATAGGACTCAAGTATCATAAAATAATCGTTACCTTTCTTAGCCAACTACTCCTTAAAGTCAGGGCATTCCTTCTGCATGTGTCCTGTCTTTTTACAGAATTTGCAGCGGATACTGCCTAAGGAGTTCTTAGAGCTGGAAGGTGCACTTGCATTAGGATTAGGATTAGGCCTTTGGACTTTTGAAGCATCCTTCCTCTGATAATTGTTCTTCCTCTTCTTATGATTGGAGGTGGTGAAGTTTGCAACATCAGTAGTGCGATCCATCCTCATACGCTCTTCCTCCTGTACGCACATAGCGACCAGCTCACTCATCGTCCATTTATCCTTCTGAGTGTTGTAATTGATCTTGAATGCTTCAAAGGACGAAGGAAGCGAAGTAATGATGAAATGAACAAGGAAACCATCACTGATTTCCATTTCCAGCCCCTTCAGCTTATTGGTCATGTCATTCATCATCATGATGTGCTCGCGAATGCCGCTCCTCCCATCATACTTAGTTGTCACCAGCTTGAGAATAAGAGTACTAGCGTGTGCTTTAGACGTCCCTTTGAACTGCGCCTCCACATGTTCCAAGTAGGTTTTGGCATCTTCAGAATCAGGAATAACTCCTCTGATTGCATTGCTGATGGACTGCTTCATAAACATGAGAGACATGCGGTTACACCTAGTCCACTTATCATGAGTCAACTGCTCAGCAGTAGTACTTTGAGTGGTAAGATCCGCTGGCTTATTCTCTCTTAGAGCATAATCAAAGTCCAGCAACCCAAGAGTAAGCATGAGAGCATCCTTCCATGCAGCGAAGTTATCACCAGTCAAAGGTGGAATCCCGCAATTGGGCGCTGATAGTGGAAATAAGATGAGCAAGTTATGATACTAAGGAAGAAGTCTTAATGTGATCTAAGGGCACGTTAAACTAAGGCAGGTATAAATAATGACTATTTAACTTTATGAAGCTGTGATATTGTCTATTACTAACATCAAAATAATAGACTTAGTTAAAAAATTCTACTTAAACGAAGAGAAAACAGCTTTGGCCAGAAGTGTAATCATTTAAGCATATGTGCAAAGTGGTTGTAACAAATCAGCTTTGGCCAAAAATTGAGACAATCACTTTAGTTATGCACTTGTTGAGTATGCCATCTATGAATGAATTAAATTAGCTTTGGCCAGAAATTAAGACATTCATGCTTATGATGCACACACAACATAGCTTTCGTAATACTTGAACGATAAGTAGATGTATCAAGTCAGCTTTGGCCAGAAATGATATATCAAAAAACTCATTCAAGTTAAGCCATTTTGGTTTTGTAAAACATTATCTGATTCTGATTAATTAACTAAGTAATTACAAAACCAATTATTTAATAACAAACCACCCGTTAGCGCGGATCGAACTTGTGCGATCAGTAATGCCTTGTGCGATCAGCAAGTCTTGTGCGATCCACAAGTCTTGTGCGATCCACAAGTCTTGTGCGATTATGCAGTCTTAACTTGTACAATATGCTTAATCAGTTGTACAAATCTTGTGCGACTGTCTTGTGCGATCAGATCATCTCTTATGTGATCTGATCTTGTGGGATTATCTTATGCGATCAGATCATCTCTTATGTGATCTAATCTTGTGCGATCCAGTTGTTGTAACAACTGAAAATTCGAAAATTATGAATTGTGATATACTTTCCTATTATAACATTGATCTAATTTTATCATAAAATTTCGAAAACATAATCTGTTTATCCTTTTAACAGATTTCGAAAATCTTTATTAGAAAAAATAGATCAAAATCAGGAAAACATATAACAATTCAAATCATATTCCAAATCTTAAAGGAAATTTCGAATTTTGACTAAGAACATTATGAACCCTAAACAAAAATTATTCAAACTTCATCCGAAATCTGGAATTATGTTACACATTTAAACATATTTTGAACATGCAGATTTCGGAACAGTACATAAGAATGAGCCCATGTCATCCGAGATGCCATTCCGGATGACAGAAATCGAACAGTAATGATTTCAGATGATGAAAAAACGAATTTTAATTATGTTTTAAAACCTGTTTTCCAGTTTTAATCCAGATTTACGAATAGAAAACAGAACTGACTAATCAACATATGCTCTGATACCACATGTTGGTTCAGTTCTGTTTATTCATGAAGGAAAACAATAAAACATACCTGTTACAGCAGACAGTGCGGTGGAGAATCCAGTAATGGAGTTCGACATGCTTGTCATCGTGATCGGGTTCCTCCTTAGGGTGCTGACTGATGATGGTGACTTAGAAAACCGAAAAGGGAATCGGCTTAGGAGAGGAGGTCAAATTATGATGTTATGACTAATGGGGTTGTGTCTAATTGTGTAACTGAGTAACCCTTTAACCTCCACATAATTCTCCTTATATAAGCACCCAGGAGGAAACCTAATTAGTTAATAAGGGTAATATGGTCCATCAACAATTACCAACTAATTATTATAATAGGTTATTATATATTTTGATCTATATTATGTAAATGATTATAATGGCTATAGATTAAATATTAATACATAATATATTTAATCTTACACGAATATCATAACTAATACGATTTGTACATATGTTTAAACTCGTCGCCAGCTCGGCTCGTTTACAAATCGAGCCGAGCTAGCTTGTTTAGAACCGAAAGCTTATTGTCACCCAACCCATATGGTCACCCAACCCAAACATCAATGTTCCCTTCTTATTGTCACCCAACCCAAACATCAATGTTCCGGTTTTAACCGTTATAGATTATGAGATGTTAGAATATTGTTTGGAAATTATAAGTGTGTCAATTGCTTTGTAAGTTTGTTATCATTTGTTGTAGGGAATGATTTAGTGGACTGCTTGCTGGGCTAAGTTTAAACTAATGCATGGGCTTATTGTCAGGCCGCTGGGTCAGGTGTAGCAGTTGGGCAAGCAGCCAGTCATGTTAGTAGCTGTAGAAGGCCCATGCCTTATTTATGGGTCAGGTGTAGGTGTAGCAGTTGGGCAAGCAACTAATGCAAATGTCTGACCAATTCAGATAAGAGGTCTTAACCATTCAAAATCAGTATAATGTTTAACCATTCAGAGGCAATTGTCTGAACCATTCAGACATCTGCTCGCTATACAAATAGTCTGAACCATTAAGTGCTGAACCAGTAAGAGGTCTGAACCATTAAGAGCCATTAAAACCTGAAACAAACAACCCCTTAATCTTAGATCATTTTATGTTATTAGTTATTGTATTTCATAACTGATTGTACTTGTAATAGTTTTTTGGGTTTAATAAATTTTGGTTTGGGTTTGTTCTTGTTTTATATTAAATCCATAGTTTTTGACAGGAATTAACCTCACTCATAGTAGAAATTCTTAGTTATTCGTAATCTTCCCTAAGTTTTTTTTAAAAGAGAAATGCATTATATTATAAACAACCAATTACAAACAAGTGGCTAATAAACAAGTAACAAGTTGCGTCGCAAGCCCGCAACCCCTTTTTGAGTAGCAAAACTGATTCTACTAAAGACAAAGCTAGACCTTGTTCAGAAATTACTATGCATGACTCGCTAGACCTTGTTCAGAAATTCCACGACCTCCGGGCCTAGAGAACCAAATGTATTAAAAGCAAATGGGATAAACACGTGTTGATTCTCTAAACAAGCTTTCTCGTGTTTAGCGACTTTACCCAATTCCACCTTCAACGTTGCCTGGCCAGCAATAAACCCATCATGTCTGAGCCCAAGAAGAGGAGACATCCCTGTAAAGTCCATACAAACGTGTTTTCCCAACCCACCTAAACCCTAATAATTTAGTGATGAATATATCTTGATACATACAGGTTAAAACGTGACTTTGTTAGGTATATCTTACATTTATGAAAATCCAAGTGAAAATTAAAATAGATACCATGCATTAGAAAATAGATCATTTTCGATTCGGTGTAACATGCAAGATCCACATGTTAACCCATTTAAAGATACCACAATAAAATGCGATAAAAAAAATATGTAACTTACAAGTTTATCTTGCCAAACTATTTAGGAATTTTATCTTTAATATAACTTACGGATTTGGTTTTGGGTGAAAACTTTCCACCGTGTCAGCCATCATGGATCGTTCTCACTCCAGCATGTTTAAGCGTAAAATTTCTTTCTCATCAACAATTCAGTGGCGGAACTAGAAGAAATATCCAGGGGTATCCCAATTTTTTACTGTACATTTATAGAACATAATTTTTTGTACCTACATTACGGGGCTGGACCGATCCTGAAAATTTATGTGCTCTGGGCGAGCCAAAAAAAGGCCCTTAAACTTTACCGATTTAAATCTTATAAACTAGTTTAACAACAAAAATAAACTCTTAAAACCTAGCAAATAACAAATATACAAAATTACAAACTACTTACTAGTTACTACAAAACTTCTAAACTAGAATTCTATAACATCATCATACAATACATAATACATTCATACAATCATACAAAAAGTCAAGAAAGCAAACTATCAAAAATCAAATAGACATATATTGAACATTCAGATATCGAACGTTCAAAAAATCAAATACACAGATATAAAAAAATCAGATTTAGAGGACAATAAAACTCACAAACTGTGTGTGCGACGATTGTGCGAAGATCCGTTCGGCTGTTCCATTCCACTGTGCGTTCGAATGTGTGATTGTTTGCAATTCAAGTTCAAGCGTTCAGTTTCTGTGCATGTGACGTTTGGGAATCAAGATCCCTTCTTCGACAATCTGCGGCTGCGACCTCCTGGCCTCCTGCGACGTTTGATTTTCATGCTCTTAATCAATGGGTAATTGAATTAAACTGGGCTTTATTATAATTTGGGCTTGATGACTATGAAACTTATTATTTAGGCTAACTACTAATTTCAGGTTTTATATTTTTAGGGGTATTCTCGTATCTCTTTAGGGGTATTCTAATATATAAAACCGAAAAAAAAATACATTGCGACTACGGGGTTAAGCCGTAGCCCATGCTATGGCTGGGTGTTCATTAGTTCCGCCCCTGCAACAACCATTGCGGCCGTAAAATGTTGGTAATATTTGAGTCAAGATTTTTTATGGTGAGTTTCTCTTTTGGGGAGTGCGACATAACAAACTATACGTGATCCGTGTTGCATGTCACAAACACCCCTTAAGACTCGTCATTCTTGATGAGGTTCGCCCCGCCATTATAAACAATTGAACAATTTTCGACTTGCGAATCGTAATCATGTCATTTTTCATCCAAAATCATTCAAAGTATAAATTGATCAGTTTGGTGTCTGTCATTTTATTATTTCAAGTTCTCAACGGATCATGAGACAGAAGATTAAAAGTCTAAATAGTGATATAACCAAATTTAATATATAAGCCCGTCTAGCTCAGTTGGTAGAGCGCAAGGCTCTTAACCTTGTGGTCGTGGGTTCGAGCCCCACGGTGGGCGTTCTTTTTTAATTTTCACTACAGTCACTTACAGGGTTATTTTTATGACTCGTCTCATATATGGGCTTTCTGCCTTTTATACGATTCACAACCCAGAAAAAACTACATTGTGTAGGCCTGTAAAATGAGAGATCAAGTAGCCCGTCTTAACATAAATTGACATAGGATGAGCAAATACATATACCGTCCCGATTCCGAATTTTGTGAAAACCGGGGTACCGATACCGAAATATTCGGTACGGTATGGTACCGGTACGGGTACGAAATTGGTACGATATCGGTATTTTGATGGTAAAATTCGGTATTTTACCGATACCGAACCGATACCGAAGTACCAATACCGAAAATGTCAAAAAGTGGATACTTCCGGTAAAAAAAAATCGGTATGGTATTTTCAGAATCGGGATCGGGATGGGATCAGGATTGAGACGGTATTTGATACCAAATGCTCATCCGTAAATTGATTATTGTCTTTTTGTGATTTTGTCTTTTGTTTTTTTTTCAAGGTAAATTCCAAGATTTTTCATTTTTTGTATTAAAACTTTGGTTTTTTATGATTTTGTTACAAAAGTTAAATGAGTTTAATTTTATTTTAGTTTTTGTTATACGTTTTTCTCTGGATTCGGTCATTGAACGGTTACTATTTAACACAGTGTTTGGTGGTCATATTTGGTCCTAAGGGTATTTTTCATTTGGTTGCTACTTACCACGGTGTTTGGTGGTCTCATTTGGTCCCTCGGGTTTTTTTACCCCCTCGGTTTGGTGTTAAATATTCATGTTTTTATTTTACTCTTTTTTCATGTTTTGGTTTTATTTGATTTCTACTTAGCATGGTTTTACAACCGTCCACCCTGCAATGTCGGTATCATGGTTTTACACCCCCGCACCACAACGCGGGAAGATTAAGACTAGTTTATATAATCAAATAATAATATAATTATATAAAGAAAATATAATCTGAGGGTTTTTTTCATTTGGTTGCTCCTTACCACGGTGTTTGATGGTCTCATTTGGTCCCTCAGGTTTTTTTACCCCCTCACCTTGGTGTTAAATATTCATGTTTTTATTTTACTCTTTTTCCATGTTTTGGTTTTATTTGATTTCTACTTAGCATGATTTTACAACCCTCCACCCTGCAGCGTCGGTATCATTGTTTTACGCCCACGCACCGCAACGAGGGAAGATTAAGACTAGTTTATATAATCTAATAGTAATATAATTATATAAAGAAAATAATAACATGCCACAATGTTAAATTGCTAAAAGTACTAACATAAATTTTTCTTTACTTAACCTTGTTTGGTTCTTTTTTTTTAATAAAAACCGGTGCATGTCATTTAATATCTTACAATATCATGTTCTCTTAAAAATTTCTTATAAACCCAACCTGTGTTAAAAATTATATGTTTTGAAGGTTTGATAAACCCAATCCATGAATCAAACCCACATTTGATGGGAGGTCTACTCTTCGGCCAGCTGATATTCTTGTGTTTGGGTGGTCAGGGGGAAACACGCTTGTGTGGACCTTACAGGAGTGTCCCCCTTGTTGGGCTTAAGGATAATGGGTTTGTTGCTGGCCAGACAACATTGAAGGCGGAATCAGGTAAAGTCACTAAACAATAGAAAGTTTGTTTAGAGAATCAACACGTGTTTATCTATTCGCTTTTGATAAATTTGGTTCTCTAGCCCCGGAGGCCGTGAAATTCCTCAACAGGGTCCAGCGGGTCGTGAATAGTAATTTTTCGACCCTTAAGAGTCGCATTGTTTTTAGTAGGATCGGTTTTTCAATTCAAAAGTGGGTTATGGCGCAACTTGTTGATCATTTACTTGCCGTTTGTAAAAAAAACACACATTCTAACAAGAGTGAATTTCAAAGATTGTCCTTTATCTTTATACCTATTTTCAGGCGATGTCCTTTATGTTCAAAATTGACAAGTTTTGTCCTTTATGTTTTCATATCATACACGTTTTGTCCTTTAGGCCTAACCCAGTTAGTTTTTTCAGTTAAATTTGGTCATGTGCTTTGCACATGAGGGCATTTTTGTCAATTCAAAGGTTGCAGAAGCTTTGAGCTGTAAATCTGCCGTTGAACTTACCTTTAAATTGACAAAAATGCTCTCATGTACAAAGCATATGACCAAATTTAACTAAAAAAACTAACTGGGTTAGGCCTAAAGGACAAAACGTGTATGATATGAAAACATAAAGGACAAAACTCGTCAATTTTGAACATAAAGTACAACGCCTGAAAATGAGTATAAAGATAAAGGACAATCCTTGAAATTCACTCTTCTAACAATTTACTCTATAGGATATCTTAAAACCATCAAAAGTGCACCGCAGAGAATAATTTAATTTCATGCTCATCTAAATTATTTCATATGAGGGGGGGGGGGGGGGGGGGGGGGAGGATTGCCGGATATAATTGGATGAACTTGATTTTAAAGATCATAAATAATTATATGGAATGTAAGAAAAAGAAGAGGCCCTGTAAAGTATGTACACTTTCTTACTTATTTGGTTTCTGTATATACCAATAATTGAAGAAGCCAAGTGCCCCATAAGAGCAGTCATTTTCACTTTGAACTCTCGCAATAATTATTTGGGTTAAGGATATAACATTAAGCAAAGAGGGTGTCCCAACGTTCGTTGGTGGGGCTAATTTTTGAAAAAATATATCTTTCCAATTAACTAATACTATTTGGAAAAGCAAAACTTAAAGATGACTAAAAATTTATTCTTGTTAAGTGACTTAAGTCTAAGGAGGTTAATTGGTTGTGAAAGGTTACAAGTGGTAACGAAGAATTCTATTTTTTTAACGACCAACTAAATTACTGGATAAGCATCTCGGGATGTCCTTAATCGAGTAATTGCATCCCCTCTTCCATAACGGTCAGCGTTGGATGCATACCCGAGCCACTAAACCACCAGTTCCGGGGAAAACTTGTCTGCCCGAAGACCCACTGCGGTAAAACCCGGTTCGGCTCGGTTTCAAACCGGCGACCTCCAGAGAGGCGTAGTTCTAAACTTCATTGCCACCACCAATGTCCTTCAAAGTGAAGCTAGTGGGAATTGAACTTGGAACCTCAAGGAAAGAAACCAAATGACTAACCACTAGACCAACTTGTTAGGACTGAGAAGAATTCTATTAGTTTCATATTGTTTGTGTTTTTTTAACGATCTATAATGTTAGAGTTAATTACACAAATGGGTCCTGTGGTTTATACCTAATTTCGCCTTTGGGTACTAACTTTTTTTTATAACAGGTTTACGTTCTATGGTTTCAATTTTGTAACACCTTTGGGTACTAACACCAAAATTAGTTAATTAATGACTAAAATACCCTTTCATTTTTTTAAGTTTATCAATGTAACACATTTGGGTACTAACACCTAATTTTATTTAAGTTTAAATCAATTTTATAAAATCTATTTATTTTTTTCATCTTTTTATTATATCCCTTAATTAACATAAAATCTATTTATTTTTTTATTTTCATATTTTTATTAAATTTCTTATTTAACATAAAATCTACTTGTTACACCAGTATTTTTTTAAATAGATTTTTTAAATAAAATCTACTAGCTATATAGTTTTATATAAATTAAATTTTTTACTCATTTTAAATAATATAAACCTTACTCGTTTTGAATTTTGGATTGAAATGATTGATAATAATAAATATCTTTCATGTAAAAAAATTTAAGCCTTTTTTAACTCAGTTTTTTTGTTCATTTACATTTTACTATTTTAGAAAGATATTTAATTTACATAAAACTATATAGCTAGGTATTTTAGATAAAACTATGTAGCTAGGTATTTTAGATAAAACTAAAAAACTTTAAGCCTTTTTTAACTCATTTTTTTGTAAAAAAAATATTTAATTTACATGAAACTATATAGCTAGTAGATTTTACTGGTGCAACTAGTAGATTTTATGTAAATTAAATATCTTTCTAAAATAGTAAAATGTAAATGAATAAAAAAACGAGTTAAAAATGGCTTAAATTTTTTTTACATGAAAGATATTTATTATTATTATTATTATTATTATTATCAATCATATATATCCAAAATTGAAAACGAGTAAGGTTTACATTATTTAAAACGAGTAAGAAATTTAATTTACATAAAACTATATAGCTAGTAGATTTTATTTAAAAAATCTATTTAAAAAATACTGGTGTAACAAGTAGATTTTATGTTAAATAAGAAATTTAATAAAAATATGAAAATAAAAAAAATAAATAGATTTTATGTTAATTAAGGGATATAATAAAAAGATGAAAAAAATAAATAGATTTTGTAAAATTGATTTAAACTTAAATAAAATTAGGTGTTAGTACCCAAATGTGTTACATTGATAAACTTAAAAAAATGCAAGGGTATTTTAGTCATTAATTAACTAATTTTGGTGTTAGTACCCAAAGGTGTTACAAAATTGAAACCATAGAACCTAAACCTGTGATAAAAAAAAGTTAGTACCCAAAGGCGAAATTAGGTGTAAACCACATGACCCATTTGTGTAATTAACTCATAATGTTATATCGTGTTAGAAATTCACAAACCTTATTAGCATATCCTATTTTATATTCACACTGTAAGTATCACATATGTTAGACATCACATGCATACTTCTAACATATAAAGAGTTTATGGAATGCATGATATAACCATTTTACATAAAATAATACAATTGATATAATTAATATGTAGGTAAAGCAGTCTCATATCATCCACTTATATAAAGAAGACAAAAGTAATAGAAAACAAAGCAGCAAAGCTTATGAGCCAAAAGGTAATCCAACCATCTCATTGGCAGCATATCCAATGCTAGATTTTTAATCCACCCCTTTTGATTAATTAGTGAGAAAAAAAGTTGATGTTAAATGCACCCCTTTTTTTTTTTTTTTTTACTGAACGTACCTCCTTCCCTTATATTTTACATTAATACAAGTTAAACCTTTTTGTTTGTTTTTTGTCATTTTTATCCTTTATTTTATGTTTTGTAATTTCACAGTACATATGAGTAGGTGAGACTGTGATTTCATTACAATATATTGTCTTTAATTGGGACAAAATCAATTTATAAGTTGTCTTTTACAATCCAAATAAAATAAGTTTGTAAACCTAAGTTTTTTTTTTAATATTGATTGAGGTTGTGTATTGCCCATCGATATGCCTCTATACGACATTTATTCTGTAAAACAGGTACATAAATGTTGAAAAATGAAGTATCAATCTTAAATACAATAAACTTACGTTAGGATGAGATTGAGTTTGTTTGTTTTTTCATTTTCTTGTCCCGTTCTATCCTTTTTCTGTATTTTTTATGAATGACTAATGTTACTCTCCCAAACTTCTATATTTACAAATAAATTACCTTTGTTTAGGATTAAACCCAACATCTCAAACTAAAAGACAAGAGCCTCTACCAAGTGAGTTAGTCTCACTTTTTTCCTGTATTTGTTACCAGCATCTAGCTGGTGGGCTTTTGCCCTTTTAATGTCATTGTTGTTCTAAAAAAAACTTACGTTAGCTGTGACTTCACTTTTTACATGAATTTTTATTTTCCTTATTCGATGGTGTTGATGTTATAGCATGATACATCTATATGAGATGAAATTAATTTATTATTGTTAGCATGTCAAATATAAAAGATTAGTCAGCTAATATTATTTATTTAAAAATAAATCTACGTAAATTTGCATCTCTTTTATTTGGAATAGCCTCTAATAAAATTATAATACATAAATTAGTTGAGTATTAATATATATTATAAAAGTATAGTTAGTAAATGAATTTAGAAGATTATTAAGTAAGCTGATTTTTAAAATAGAAAATAAGGAACATAACACATAAATAAATCGAGTAGTATATATATATTATAAAAGTATAGTTACGTGAATGAATTTGATTTTTAAAATAAAAACAAGAAACTTTAAAATAAAAGGGTGCAATTTAACAAAGTTTAAACTAATATTTTTGGAAAGGTGGTATGATTACATAAGAACATATATTAAACTAGGTTTTAAAAGTTAATGTTATGTTCAAACTTTTGATTAATGACAAAAAGAACAACCTAAACCGGACCAAAAATATGATTTTGTGAAAATAATTAACAAAACCATCGGTTACTTTATCCGGTTAGTATTTGTATTAGAACTAGTAGGTTTCCTTCGTGCGAAGTAGCGGGGCTTTGGTACATGTACAAAACATAAGATAATATTTACAATAGTATCGATCTAATAAAAAGTTAAAAACAAAAAACATAAGTATGAATACCAGTACTGATGTTACTCGGGCGGTATCGTTTCATATCGGTAAAGTATTATGCTCATTAGAGTTTAATTACGTAAAAGTTGAATTATGTAACCCCAAAAAAGGAAATGCCGTCATATGCCAAAAGGATGGCGACACGAATTTTACGACGCTCAAAAACACATTAAAAAATTATGATACAGGTTCCGATAAAACTAATACCGTGATTTTGTTCGGTTGACATTGTTGTGCACTACCACTTCTCTACGAGCGGTGAAAAGATATCGAAAACTAAAAAAAATTGACGTCGAAATGCCGATAATATAAGCACGTAGAAACAATAAATTCTAAATTTTATAAAACGTCATATTTTTAAGGTTGTGAAAGGAAAAAAAAGCCGTGAAACAAAGTTTACCTCTTGTACGTTCATGCCTCTATTACTTGGATATTATCACAATGAACGAAATATACATCGAAACGTGGATAAAAATACATACGTCGCAAAGGTTCATTTGGATTTTTATCAAACATTATATTATTAAAGTTATAAAAGAAAAAAAATTCAAAAATTTGTGACTGGTCCACTTATCGTAACCTGGCTGGTTAAAACTAGGAACCAAAAAAAAAGCAAAATTTTAGGGTGTATAGTATAAGTTTAAAGGGGTCATAATGTAACTTTAAACAGTTTTTGGTGTAATTTAAATGAGACTAGTTGTTTAAGTAACCCATGCATTGCTATGGGGCACAGTGGGAAATCGGTCAATATCGTATCAGTTTGTTATGATACCGTACGATACATGCATATCTAATGATAACTAGAAAAAAAAACTTAAAAAATAAAGTGGTAATATTAGCCAAAAGGGTATTTACACATGTTTGTGGCAACGACTAGGCTCTAAGACCACCCCTAGTGTGGCGGTATTTTTGAAAAAAATCCAAAAAAAAACGCCCCCCACCCATTACATAGGGCGTTTTGGGGCATTATGGGGCAAAAAAAATTAAAACGCTCAAAATGGATTGTGGAAGGTTTGACTGGGTTTGACTGGTCAATGAGAAAATACTTTGCTTTTTTTTTGTTTAATGATTGGAATTTGGAATGGGCATTATCAGGCATTATTCACACTACGCCACTTTTGCAATAACACCCCATGCTGACTGGACTGCCACGTGTCGGATAATGCCCCATGGTGGGGGTATTATTTTTCTTAACCACTACACATGGTCTAAGGCTAAAGGGTGTGGTTTAAAGCCTTAGGGGCTTTATCACGCCACGTAAGCGCCACGTAAACGACACATAAGCAGGAGGCTTTAACGTTAATTTAGACGGTGTGAAATAACGCCCCATATAAAGCCCCTTTTAACTATATTAAAAAAAAGCTGATTGGTTGACTTTAGGTGGGGCCCCTTGATTTCATCCTTTCGCGCACTAACCCTTTGGCGGAATCAATCGATAGCGCCCCCTTTAACGGAGACGGGGTGGGGGTGGCGCGCCAAAGGACGCTATTGAGCTTATGTGGCGGGTGGTGCGAAGCCACACCCCCTGGCCTAAACATCAAAACGTAACGACGAAATAGTTACTTCATAATTTAAAAATCGTGATATAAAACCGTTCAAACGTTATAAATTATTTTTATGTTTCTTTTTAAGAAAAAAAAAAGAAGAAAAGGAACATATAAACAAAACTCAAAAATAAAGGCAAAAATCTCTACTTTTGTTGGGGTATGTGGCATCCCAAGCATGCTTATTAACTTATTAAGCAGAAATATAAAAAAAACAAAAAAACAAGGAAATTGTGGCTGCTATGTTGCCCAATCTCTGGTTGCCACATGGCTAGAAACACTGTTAAAACTCTCTTCTTTAAATGAGACTGGTTGTTTAACTAACATGTGCGTTGTTGCGGGGCATAGTGGGAATTTGGTCGGTATTGTATCAGCTCGTTATGATACTCGTATGATAGATGCATACGTCATGACAACCAAAAAAAAGCCCTAAAAATAAAGTGGTAATATTAGCCAAAAGGGTATTTACACATATTCGATTCATTGTGACGATAGCTTGGCTTTAAACATCGAAGCGTAACGACAAAAAAGTTACTTCATAATTTAAAAAATCGTGATATAAAACCGTTCAAAGCGTTTATAAATAAATTGTATGTTTCTTTTGAAGAAAATAGAAAAGAAAAGAAACATATAAAAAACTCAAGAATAAAAGAAAACAAAAACTCAAGAATAAAGCAAAAATCTCATACTTTGGTTGGGATATATGACATCTCCATGCATACTTATTAAGTTATTAAATGGGAATTATAAAAAAACAAAAGAGTTAAATGCCATTTTAGTCCCTGTGGTTTGGGCCATTTTGTCAGTTTAGTCCAAAGGTTTCATTTTTAACCTGTGGATCCAAAAAGGTTTCACAGTTGCCATTTTAGTCCACTGGGTTAACTTCATCCATTTTTTATGTTAACGAGAAGGCCAATTTGGTCATTTTGTATGTAATTCTGTTAACTAAAAGGGCAATTCAGCCATATAAAATGACCGAATTGGCCTTCTCGTTAACAGAAAAAACGGATAAAGTTAACCCAGTGGACTAAAATGGCAACTGTGAAACCTTTTTGGACCCACAGGTTAAAAATGAAACATTTGGACTAAACTGGCAAAATGGCCCAAACCACAGGGACTAAAATGGCATTTAACTCAAAACAAAAGGAGAAAAGTGTCCGGATAGTCTCTGTGGTTTACCCATTTTTCACCTTTAGTCCCTAACTTTCTAAAATTACAGCTATAGTCCTCAACTTTTGCAATTTCGTTCCTGAATAGTCCCTGGCACGGATGGGGGTTAGCTTTTGGTGTTAAGTGGATGTGAAATTACTAAAATGCCCTTGTTATTAAAAACCTAAATTCTTCGTTATCTTCTTCTTCTAGATCAAAACCACCATCACCACCACCCAACATCCTCTCATCACCACCTTCCACAAACCTCCAACCACCACCTTCCCATAACCTTCGGCCATCACCACTCCCATCACTATTGTATCACCACCTAACATCCTCCCGTCCCTGTCATCACAAGAAGCAAAAAACTAGTGATTTTACAGAAATAAAAGATCAATGACAACATTAGTATTCACTATTTTCTCATAAAACAAAACAAGAGGTGACACACTATTTTATAAGTATCATAGACTTGACACCATTTCCAATTTTAAATTATTGGGCAAACAATATAACTCGCTTTACACACGCCGACATGATACAAGGAAAAAAAAAACCATTTTTGTAGACTTGCCATATACTCTGTTAAACTTATATGCACTTATTCAAGTGTTCTTTCAACATTTTAGCTGATATGAACTTTAAAGTTGTATACCTTGTTGGAAATTTTGTGAAAATAGCATTTTTCACAAATATAGGAAAATGATTTTTTCCTATTTTGGACTAGAAATAAATATAATAAAATGAGCGGGTTTTATATATTTATTTGTGGGTTTGTGTTCTATGTCGGAAGAGCTTCGCAACGAATTAAACCACGTCCAAAACGGAGCTAAGATGAATGAGATATCGATGCTCAAAGTTTGGTGTTTAAACTTGAAATGCTGAAAATGTGGGAAAGTAGCACCTTGTCCCACATCGGATGAGAGATGGAACTTAAAGGGGTATTTAAGTAGGATCTCTCCATCCTTATTGTTTCATGGAAGCACACACTAGTGTCCTCGCGAAGGGTGCGGAGCACCCTAACTCGCACACGCGCGCGTGGCGTGGGCGATGAGGCGCAATGTGGCGCTTTGATGGCGCACTTTGCACTTCGCATCGCCGCGAGCCGCCTTTGTATTTTTGACCACGTACGCATGGTGGAGGACAAGGGTTGCAAGGACCAAGTGGTAGGTGATGCGGCGCATGACGTGGCAGTCATGCGCGGGTGCACACATGGTGCATGGGTCCTGCTGTGTCGTGCGCGGCGCACCAGAGTGAGTCAATACGGCGCGACTGTGTGGCGCGCTCGTATAGGCTCACAGGTGACGTGGCGCACGCGCGCGTGGACTTGAGCCAAGAGGCCGCACCGCGCATGGACGCGCGGCACACGGCTGTGAGCCAAGAGGCTGCACCGCGCATGGGCAGTGGGATACCTTATCAGTTTAGCGCATGGGCTGTGAGCCAAGAGGATGCCCTAAAAAAACGAGTTAGGATTAATAAGTGAGCATCCTGAATAAGATAAATATCATTCTCTTCCTGTCAGTTTAAATATTAAAAGAGAATCTTAAAAGGTTTGACCTAGCCTGAATGTTATTGTAGACCTTGCTAAGATGGTAAAACCTGGTTAAAAAGAGATTCAGATCATTGTTAACACTTTAAAATGTGTTGACACTCCCGACAACAGTGATATGATAAAATCACACTTGTCATCCCTATATTAAGATTTTTCCATATCTCTTAGCTACTGTAAGTGATCAATAGGAATCATGACTGGTAAACGTCGAGCATGATGTACGCATCAAAACATCCATTTGGGATGTGTACCTATGGGAAAAGGTGTATATATGAAAAGATAGTTATTATTTCATAAAGTCTTGTCAAGACAATGAACTATGGAATTTTCCGATCCAAAGGAATCATCGATTATGTTTTAAAATTTCCCTAGTGACAAGGTCTCTGAGCCATTATCAGTCCTTTGGAACAAGCCTTTGTGCTATATATAAAAGATGTCAGTATGACATTGGCAGTCGTGACTATGTCCCCTGCCTAATAAATATGAAGGATTATATTCCGCTTAAATGCCAAAGATGGTTATTTAAACTTAGGCAAAACATAATCAAATAAATTAAATTCTATCTATTGGCCTGTATGGTTTAATTACGCCATGGCTATTTATTCATCAAATTCGACAATTCACTATATGATTAAACAAATTGTTTCTACTTGGATAGTAGCCTTCAAAGCTTCACCATGGCTGACTCCTCTGAAGCTCACCATCATCCAGTTAATCAGAATGATGATGCAAGACTAAACTTAATAAGCACCGAGTTACAGGCTGTGATAAATACCGCCGTAAGCAACGCCATGGACCGTGTGTTGAAGGATTATAAGCGAATGTGCGATGATGCCCCAAATAAAGGTTACAAAAAGAGTAAGACCGGTTCAAGCTATAACCAGTCCAAGCCAAAGGAGGCAAAACCCACATGTAAAACCTGCAAAAGAAGACACTGGGGTTAGTGTCGATCAAATCAAAAGATAAAGCAATGTGGCATCTGTAAAAGAGCTGGCCACCAGTCCCACAAATGTAGGGATATAAAGAATGAAAATTGTCATGGCTGCGGCGAAAAGGGCCACATCAGTACTAATTGCCCTAAGGCTGCCAAGAGAAAAGCAGCTAAGCCTGGCAAGGATTTAAAGGACAACCAGCAGTCAGGTGAAAAACCCAAATGCAAAACCTGCAAGAAGCAGCACTTCGGGAAGTGCAGGAATGGATCGAACTCGCCTACACAGTCGAGAACTTTTGCATGTGGGATCTGCAAGTCCAAGGAGCATAAGACTTTGGACTGCAGGAAGATGGAGGACGCAACCTGCTATGGTTGCAATGAAAGAGGGCACATTAAGACCAACTGCCCTAAGTATGCTAAAAAGCTTGAGGAAGTTAAAAAGACCAAAACCGAAAACTTCCAAATGGATACTCAAGAGGCTATCCAAGATGACAAGGTCACCACAGGTACTTTCTATATCAATAACGCTCATGTTAGAGTATTATTTAATTCAGGTTCGGTTAAGTCTCTCATAGACAATAGATATTGTAAATCATTAAATCTGCCTGTTAACAACTCTAAGCGTTAAGTATAAAGTAAAAAAAAAATTGACCGATAACACCTCGGAGACTAATTCAGCAATATTAAATGGATATTTAATATCCATTAGGAATTACTCTTCTCCGCTGTCCTTGTTGCGTTAATAAGAGGACTTTATATAGTAATAGGAAAGGTTTGGTTGCCTTAAAAAAAATCAAGCCCATATTGTGAGTGTTAAGAAGCAATTAATTATCAAGACTCCGTATGAGACCACTCTCATAATTACACGTATTCGTAAGAGTAATTAATATTAAACATAAAAAAAATGGTGGAACTGGCCGTCCCCGGAATCGAACCTGGGTCTAGGCCGGCCGCACCCTTTCGCGCGCCTAGCCAACTGAGCTAGGTGCCTAGTTTGTGAAACTTCCATTATTTATTAGATATAAGCACTTGTACAATAAACTTCCTTATCATTTATCAATGATAATTCCTGCTAAGTGTCCTGTTTTAATACAGGCAATAATAAATCTTCATGAACCATAAATTTAGCAAAATTTTTATTATCATCCACAAGGTATAACTACCAAGGAAACCATAGTAACCGATTCTTATAGATCGGCAAGGAATCCTTTCGAAAATCTAAGAGCACTCTTTCTTTGCATAGAGTACGACAACATATGTTATTTTAATTATTTTTCTCATTGTTTTTATCGCCTGCGAATGCCAAACTATGTTTGATAAAAGCATCATATGAGGATTGGGTATCTTAATAAATTCCATAGATTGCTTCCATGCCTGATCAGTATGGAGGTTTAATACATGGAACCCCGGAGATATCCCAATGGTCATATTATACTAATGTCGACTAGTAGTATTCAAAGGAGATATCCAGAATGAAATTGTCCAAGTAAATGTTCCCGACTAAAGAACTCGTGGACTCATAACATAAATGTGTCATTTAATTGACACAAACAATGGTGGATGAACTGGAGCCTGAGATTTGGAAAATCTCTGTAACCTCCTTATATCTTGTTTATCTTCTCCTAATATTATCCTGTTACCCCTGAGAGGCAGGTAGAATTAAGAGTTATATCCCATTAAGGTTGTATTACTTTGGAATCTCCAAGACGGCTAGTACCATCAGTGAAAGAATCAAAACCCTGATTAACTAAGTTTAAAATAGAGAGTTCATAAAGCTTAACTCAATATCCCGGAAATCCGGTATAGTTAATTATGAAAAACGGTTCATTTTGCTTATGCATTATCACCGCAACCCTAATTAGGTAACGATTAAGAAATTGCCATCAACTGCCCAGGATCGTCGATCTGTTCGACTAACGGCAAGGATTAGCTATTCCCTAAACATTAGCTAAGCAGTGGTTGGAATAACCATCTCACCTTAAAAATAAGCTTCTCTATAATAATGGATATGTAAGTAATAAGGCTACTCCTTTGGAGACCTTGTATAGATGGAATATTAAATGTATAGTATTAGATAGAGAATTGGTAAGTCCAATTAGCAAGATCTGAAAGTTGCCTGGGGGACAACAAATAAGATTATACAAATCCATAATCGATAGTAGGTTGCCAGTATATGGCAAGAAATCGAGGAGTTATGAAAATAGCAAACTTCCTAAGTTCTTGTTAAGGAATATGGGTTAACAAAAGATATCACCCAGGAAGGGTGTACCAAATTTATGAAATTATCAGGCTAGTTAAGCTCTGAATATATAGAATCATTCGAAGGAAATCGAATGTATCAAGATCAGGTATCTTATAAGCTAAAACTTATCTAAGGAGTTTGACGGAGCTCGAAATACATTGCACACTAATGACAGAAGGAGGTGTTCCGTCAATAAGTCATGGAGCACTATCACAAATTGGTATGCGGATATACGATGTGATAAACATCCTATATCGATTGAGGATCGACAGGTTAAGAAGCTTCGAAGGAAACAAGTACCAATTGTAAAGTTCAAATGGGATGCCCGTAGAGGTCCCGAGTATACGTGGGAGGTTGAGCCCACGATAAAAGAAAAGTACCCTTATCTATTTTAACAAATCTCGAGGTCGAGATTTCTTTTAAGGGGGTGAGGATGTAACACCCCGAAAATTTACGTCCTATAATGTCTTGACACGTGTCATAACCTTTGAACGTGTGAAAGAATGTTCTTGAAGGACTAAAGTTGACAAACAATGAAACTATGTAAATATAAGGGTTCAAAGTGTCAACAATGAATAAATATACTTTACGATAACCCTACATGAGGTTTATAACCTTAAACGAATGGATCATGGATCATACGAAGCGAATTGTGAAAGAAAGTGAGAGATTTCAAACTACAGGGGTTAAATGTGTCAACATGTTAAGATGTACCTCTGAGTGACCTTTTAAGCAAACCCGAAGCCTTGTAACGATTAAATATGCTCACAAGAATGTACCATAAAAATTTCACCAAGTTTCGTTACCGTATGAGAAAGTTATGATAAAATCCGTGTGTGAGGGTTAGAATCGCCAACATTGAAAATTAGGGCTTTTCGGGTGATCACAAGGTTACCCGAGGACTTAACAAAGAGGGTATAAGCCTTAAAGCCCCACATGTTAAATATTAAAGCCTCAAATTGCAAGAAATAATGAGAAAGCGATGTTTAGAAGGACCAGGGACTGAAATGCAAATAATGGAAATTGCTAAGCTGGTTACCAACACCCTCGCGTAGCGCGAGCCTGAAAGCATTTGGCAGTCGCGCTACGCGACTGCCTTATCTGGACAGAATGCATGTGCAGGTGTCCTGCATGTTTCTTAACCGACTTTGATCGATTTTCTTGATACCTTGGGCTGCCCTAAGGTGGTTTATAGTGTGTAGGATGCTTGTGGATGTTATTAATTCCTCCTAGACTTAGTTGTCAATCATCCATGCATGTTTGAACACCATAAGAAGACCCACATTCCTTGCAAAGTTGATCATTCATCTTGCATTCACCTCTGAGCATTTCTGGATCATTCAAGCAAGCCACAAACATTCCATATCATCCATAAGACTTGTGTAAGTACCCTTGATCTTCTTCAATTCATTCATACTTAGTTTATGGCCTAGAAATCAAACCGTCGTAACTACGGTTTGACTTTTCAATAATAAATAATCGGTCCAGAGTTTAGTCGAATCAAAGGTTGTTATAAGTTGGTATTTATATGGTTAATAAACCCCTAAAAGGGCACTCACTAATTCGAATCCTAACTAGGTCGTTTATCGAGTCAAACTTCTTCCGAAAAAGTCAACAGAATTGTTATGTTTGGTTTAATGCATGATTAGCGATGTAAATGGCGTGTAGCCTATTTTATCATTCTTACCAACTGAAAATAAGTATAAAAACTTGTATACGCTTGCTTGATTCGACAACTTTATGTTTTGAACCGATTCGGAACCGAGAGACGCAAAAGTTTGACTTTTGCTTTGACCTCAGTTCTGACCCGGTTTAAATAGATTTAGACATGCCTTAGGATCCCATTAGGACCTAGTTGCATGTGTGTATAAGCCTCTGCGTTTATACCACTCGAATCCCTAATCGTCCGATGTTTCCGATAAACGCCTAAATATTGACCGTAAGGCCCTTATGACCGTAGAACGAGATTTTAGAAAATGTAAAAGTGCAAAATTCTTTAATACTGATTATTGAACATGTCTGCAAAATTTCACGTCAATCGGAAGTCTAGATTAGGAGTTATGCTTAATGACGTATTTATAAACATGTTTATTAATTAAACGGCGCCATTAGCGTAAAACCTATCTAAACTCAGTTTTGACACCAAATCTTTTACCCACTGAGGTTAAATAATATTTTAGGATTTTTAAAGATTTTTAATTATTTTTAAACTGATCATAAGCTTGGATTAGCGCCTTAATTCGGTAAATACCGAATATGCCCTTTTAGGCCATAAAATGAGTTTTACAAATCCTTTTAACGCCAATCCAATTGCTACTGATTTTAAATAATAAATGGAGTGTTTTGAGCCTGTTTATTTGATCAGAAAACTCAGAATCGTATTTTAACCCGTACATCGCTTAAAACGACTTTAAACGCGTATTTAACGCATAGTTTTGGGTTTAAAATTATTTTAGTATATAAGACTTATTACCAAAGGTTATAACCTGTTAAAATAAGCTATTTTACTGATCAACTCAGACCCGGATCATAGGTGTCTAACTAAACCCTTTTATAATCTTTAAAATGACCAAAATACCCCTTCGGGGCTTTTTATGAGATTAAACTCGTTTTGGGCATAACGGAAGGTATCACACTGATATCACAACATATTTAGGGCATGATAACTTAGGAAACCTGTTTAGGACTCTTATGGTTACCCGTTACGCGTCATATGCGTTCGGTTCGGTTTATGTAACTAGTTTACATAAATTGGCCGAAACGGGTCAAGACTTATCAGTTTCGTCTCAAAATCCAGAATGTGTATGAAATACCCATATTAAGCAAGTCTTCAAACTTGTCGGGTCTAAATCACATTCTATCCGGTCTTCGCTTAATCATGCGTTTGAACCGTATCTCCCTCTTGAAAACTAACCGGTCTAAGTCAAGGCTAAATTAAAGACCCGTTAGGATTCTAATAGGTTATTAAAAACCTTCGTTCCAGATTTAGGAGCTCAGTAAAAGCTATCTGTACTTGCTGATTTGATACGGCTGGGATTGAATTTATATTTAAGCTCAGGTAAATACTTTTAACTTATTTCCCTATACGGGCTTGGGGTACGGTATATAAAATACCGCTTGGTCGGGACGTTGAATCTTTGATTGAATGAATGATAATGAAAGTATTGAGACGTCTCGTTTAATATTGTTTTGTTTACTTAAAGCCTTTGGGGGGTTAATGACCGTTGTCCCGGATATCCCTGGCATCATTCTACGAATGGCCACGACCTCAGCACCCGGCGTAGGCGTACGCCGTTGGTGTCTCCTAATTATAGTGGTGTGTCGATTAATCTTTAACCCGGCTCGATCCGGGCTACTGAACGCATAAGGAACATGTAAATCCCTACAAGTATTATATATTTAAATAATTATCCCAAGTTATAAAATATTATTTGTGCCATGTGCATTCAAAACAATCATTTTCTTAAACCCTTTTCAAAATGAGTCAGTTGATTGTATTTACCAGTGTAAACTGACGTATTTTCCAAAAAGGCTAAGTGCAGGTACTAATTGGAATTGGCTGGCTACTCCTAGCATCAATAAAGAGTCTCGCAAGCTTAGATGCCTAAAGTCTGTTGAACCATGTTATTTTATTTGCGATCCGCCTGTGGATCCTTTACTTCCGTTGTAATACTTTGATGTTACACTATTACGGATTGTAATATATTTATCCTTTTGCTTCCGCTATGCATTTATATATTGTGTTGTTTGACTATGATGTTGCCAACCACGTCACGTTACTCCCCTACCGGGCCCACCGGTAACACGTGGAAATTTGGGGTGTGACACGAGGCTATGTTCTCAACGGTCTCTCGGATGCATTGTATAATGTGTACTATAATATCAAGACTTCCAAAGAATTATGGGAGTCTTTAGAGAAAAAGTACAAAACGGAGGATGCGGGAAGAAAGAAATTTGTTGTCGCCCGTTTCTTGGACTTTAAAATGGTTGATAACAAGTCTGTTATGAACCAAGTCCAAGAGTTGCAAATTATACTAAATGACATCCATGCTGAGGGTATGGTACTTAGCGAAACTTTTCAAGTGGCAGCCATGATCGAAAAATTACCTCCTGCTTGGTTGGATTTTAAGAATTATCTTAAACACAAGCGAAAGGAAATGTCGGTCGAGGATCTTGTTCTTCGTCTTCGTATAGAAGAAGAAAACAGGGTGGCCCAAAAAGGCACCATTTTGCAAGCTTCGGCTAAAGCAAACATGGTGGAAGTTGGGGAGTCCTCAAAGGGCAAGAAAGGCAAGGGTAAAAAGGACAACAAAGGGAAAGCAAAGGTTAGCAACCTTGGACCTAAAAAGGGGGCTGTGAAAAAGAAGCCTGCGCTTTTCCAAGGTACTTGTTACAATTGTAACGAGACGGGGCACCGTGCTAACCAATGCAAGAAACCTAAGCGTGAGCGTGCGCACATGGTTGATGAGGATGGTATGCCTCTCATTGCAATGATAACCGAGGAAGCGGCTATGATTGAAGAAGTCAACGCGATGGGTGAAAACCCAAAAGGATGGTTCGTTGACACGGGTGCAACCCGCCATGTTTGTGGAGACAAGGCTCTTTTCTCTACATTCAAGGAAGCGTCGGGTGAAGAAAAGCTTTATATGGGGAATAAAGCTACCGCAAGCATCAAGGGGGAGGGCACGGTCGTCTTGAAGATGACTTCGGGCAAGGAGCTTACCTTGACAAACGTGCTTTATGTTCCAGAGATACGGAAGAATCTCGTGTCGGGATGGATGCTCAACAAGTTTGGATTTCGTCTAGTATTTGAATCGGACAATTTTGTCTTGTCTAGACGTGGAATGTTTGTTGGAAAGGGCTATGCCCTAAATGGAATGTTTAAAATGAATGTAATGGTTGTAAACCAAAACAAAAGTTTGAATGAAATTTCTACTTCTACTTACATGGTTGAGTCTTCTAATGTTTGGCATGGTAGACTAGGACATGTAATTTTTAATTCATTACGACGTTTAATTAAATTAAACTTGATACCAACATTCCATATCGAGTCCAATCACAAATGCGAGACATGTGTTGAATCCAAACTTACGAGATCATCGTTTAAATCGGTTGAACGAATAACCGAACCCCTTGATTTAATTCATACCGATGTGTGTGATTTTAAAGCGGTTCCCACGCATGGAGGAAATAAGTACTTCATCACGTTTATTGATGATTGTACGAAATATTGCTACGTGTATTTACTTAAAAGTAAAGACGAAGCAATAGAGAAGTTTATCTTGTACAAAAACGAAGTTGAGAATCAACTTAAAAAGAAGATAAAAGCTTTGAGAAGCGATCGAGGAGGTGAATATGTTGCACCTTTTGCGGATTTATGCGCAAAAAGTGGCATTGTACATGAGTGTACACCACCTTATTCTCCACAATCAAATGGCGTTGCGGAACGTAAGAACCGCACATTGAAAGAAATGATGAACGCCATGTTGATAAGCTCGGGAGTGAACCGAGAAATGTGGGGGGACGCCATTCTCTCAGCAAACTATCTTTTGAACAAGATACCTTTGAAAAATAGGGACGAAACTCCATATGAGTTATGGAGAAAAAGGAAGCCTTCGTACAAATACTTGAAAGTTTGGGGGTGCCTAGCTAAGGTGATTGTACCACCTCCTAAGGCTCTTAGGATAGGACCCAAAACTGTTGATTACATTTTCATTGGATATGCACATCAAAGTAGTGCGCATCGTTTTCTTGTATATGAATCCAAGAATCCCGATGTACACAAACACACTATCATGGAGGCAAATCCTAATATCGTCTCATATTTTGAGAATGTGTTTCCTATGTTAGGACAAACACATGCGCCTTCATCAAGAGCGGTTGATGAAGCAGGTCCAAGTTCGTCTACATGGTTAGATGAAGCAGGACCAAGTTCGTCTACAAGGATAGATGAAAGACATGAACGACCCGAGGTCGAGGAGGGTGAGCTTAGACGAAGTAAACGACAAAGGGTTGAAAAATCCTTTGGTCCAGACTTCATGAGCTATATGGTTGAGGGTGAGCCCAATACCTACCGCGAAGCGGTTACCTCAGCGGAAGGACCTCAATGGCAAGAAGCAATTAAGAATGAAATAGATTCTATATTGCAAAATCATACTTGGGAGTTAGTAGATCTTCCACCTGGTTGTAAACCACTTGGATATCGTTGGATATTCAAAAGGAAGATGAAAGCCGATGGAAGTATTGATAAATACAAGGCAAGGTTAGTAATCAAAGGATTTAGACAAAAGGAGGGTCTAGACTACTTTGATACTTACTCGCCTGTAACGCGAATAACCTCTATTCGATTGGTTCTTGCAATTGCGGCTCTAAGAAATTTGGAAGTTCACCAAATGGATGTAAAGACCGCATTTCTAAATGGCGATTTAGAAGAAAAAATTTACATGGAACAACCTGAGGGTTTTTCTGCCCCTGGAAACAAGGGTAAAGTATGTAAATTGGTCAAGTCTTTGTATGGCTTGAAGCAAGCTCCAAAACAATGGCATCAAAAGTTTGATCATGTCATGATTGACAATGGTTTCAAAATAAATGAGTGCGACAAGTGTGTTTATTTTAAAGACACACCAAGAGGTTATGTGATTCTATGTCTTTATGTAGATGATATGCTTATCATAGGGAGTGATGATAAGATGATCAACTCAACGAAAGACATGTTGAAAGCGAGGTTTGACATGAAAGACATGGGTCTCGCGGATGTGATTCTTGGAGTAAAAATCACTAGAACCCAAAATGGTCTTGTGTTGAGTCAATCTCACTACGTGGACAAGATCCTTGGGAAATTCAATTCGGACGATACAAGTATAGCTCGATCTCCAATTGATAATACCCAACGCCTAAGGAAAAATAGAGGCGAGAGTGTTTCTCAGTTAGAATACTCAAGGATCATTGGTAGTCTCATGTATCTAATGACATGTACTAGACTCGACTTAGCGTACGCTGTGAGCAGGCTAAGTAGATACACGAGTAATCCGAGCGAGGATCATTGGAAAGCTATCACGAGGGTGCTTAGATACATAAGATACACGAGAGACTATGGATTGCATTATACCCGTGATCCAGCAGTGATCGAAGGATTCACTGATGCGAACTGGATATCGGATATAAAAGATCATAGATCGACAAGTGGATATGTGTTTACACTTGCTGGCGCAGCTATAGCTTGGAAGTCTTCCAAGCAAACGGTTATAGCTAGATCTACGATGGAATCCGAATTCGTCGCTTTAGATAAAAGCGGGGAAGAGGCGGAGTGGCTACGTCAATTTGTGGAAGATATTCCAAGATGGCCAAAGCCGTTGACGGCGATCTGCATACATTGTGACAATCAGTCTGCTCTTGCTAGAGCACAAAACATGATGTACATGATGTACGACAACTTATCTCAACGGGTGTTATCTCAGTTGACTATGTGAGGTCAAATGAGAACATTGCGGACCCGTTAACGAAAGGCTTAAGCAGAGATAAGGTGTATAGGTTGTCAAGAGGAATGGGACTAAAGCCCATAGATGAAGGGAATATGAGGGAAACCTAACCTAGTTGACTGGAGATCCCAAGATCTAGGTTCAATAGGCAAACTTAATCATAAACCCAAAGGGAGTCACTGTGGGGGGTGCCCCAAAATCAATAAAGGGAGTTGTATACTTCCTAGTCCATTCCAATCAGTGACATGAAGGAAAGGTTAAGCATGTTGAGGTTAAGGATTTTGAGGAAATCCGAATTAACCATGATGCTTTTAATGATTCAGAGGAATCACCTATGTTAGAGAGAAGTGGGGTCGCTTCGAATGGATTTGTGGGGAGGCGCAAATCCTAGAGCTCTCGCAGAACCAGGAACGTGTTCCATGACCATGAACGGACACAACCATGAGGTCTTAACTCGACTAGGGAGAGTATTGCGTGAATGTATATTGTCGCCTACATAAATGGGGGATTGTTCAAGGACACCGCGTCTACAAGACCCTAGGAGGCTAAGTATGCTTCACAAAAGGAGGTTCAAAGGTTACACCTACCTATCTTGCAATACTCAACTGTTGAACGTGTATCGTTGAAACTTGATAGATCGATTTCTATTCATGTGGGGGATTGTTGGAAATTTTGTGAAAATAGCATTTTTCACAAATATAGGAAAATGATTTTTTCCTATTTTGGACTAGAAATAAATATAATAAAATGAGCGGGTTTTATATATTTATTTGTGGGTTTGTGTTCTATGTCGGAAGAGCTTCGCAACGAACTAAACCACGTCCAAAACGGAGCTAAGATGAATGAGATATCGATGCTCAAAGTTTGGTGTTTAAACTTGAAATGCTGAAAATGTGGGAAAGTAGCACCTTGTCCCACATCGGATGAGAGATGGAACTTAAAAGGGTATTTAAGTAGGATCTCTCCATCCTTATTGTTTCATGGAAGCACACACTAGTGTCCTCGCGAAGGGTGCGGAGCACCCTAACTCGCACTCGCACTCGCACTCGCACACGCGCGCGTGGCGTGGGCGATGAGGCGCAATGTGGCGCTTTAATGGCGCACTTTGCACTTCGCACGCTCGCATCGCCGAGAGCCGCCTTTGTATTTTTGACCACGTGCGCGTGGTGGAGGACAAGGGTTGCAAGGACCAAGTGGTAGGTGATGCGGCGCATGACGTGGCAGTCATGCGCGGGTGCACACATGGTGCATGGGTCCTGCTGTGTCGTGCGCGGCGCACCAGAGTGAGTCAATACGGCGCGACTGTGTGGCGCGCTCGTATAGGCTCACAGGTGACGTGGCGCACGCGCGCGTGGACTTGAGCCAAGAGGCCGCACCGCGCATGGGCACACCGCGCACGGCTGTGAGCCAAGAGGCCGCACCGCGCATGGACGTGCGGCACACGGCTGTGAGCCAAGAGGCTGCACCGCGTATGGGCGCGCGCGCGCGCAGAAGCTTCCAGCAGCAGTTACTGCAGTGCAGTTACGTTTTCAGCATTCGAAACTGACATAGTTAATGTGGTTGACTGAGAATTTAATGACGAATTAAGGTGCATTGAAGACGTTTAATGCAGTTTAATTCTCCCATTAAATTTGTTTTTCAGTTTCTTCAAGTCTAGCTAGTATAAATAGGTGCATCCTATTGAAGACCAAGACACCGAATTTACCAGCAATTCGATAATCTCCTCTCAGAAATTCTTCTCTTCTTCAAGTATTCAAGGTATACCTTCGGGTTGAAGTCAAGACCGGCAGTGCAACTGCTTGCGGCTGTTGTATCCTGGAAACAAACGTGTTCTCCTGGGAGACACGAAATTTGTTTTAAGGGACCCGTGTCTAACACGATCCTCAGCCTAGAACAGTTTCATCTGTTCGTGTTTTCTGTTCTTGTATTTCTATTTTTCAGTTGTAATAGTATTTTATTTCAGTTGTAATTCTGTTTTTGTTCTTGTAATTCAAGTTAATAAATTATTTTATTTATTTTGCACGAACGGATTCCTACATACCTTGATGTCAATTCACTTTGTTAGCCCATGATTTTTGGATAGATGACTTGCCGGATATGCAACAGAAATAGTAGAGACATAGGTGGATGAATCAGTAGCATATCAAATCGACACATGAAAGAGAGCATATTCAAACTAACTGAGTAAATTACATGAAAGAGAGCATATTCAAACTAACTGAGTAAATTATTTTGTTAATTATCTAGATTTTGGGCCTATATACAGAAGCAACAATAAGATCAATTCAAGTTAAACATTTTCTGGAAAAATGAAAGTGGCTGGAGAATAGATCTCCGAAAAGGTGGGGGTGAATGGTGGGGATTGGAGGATGTTAGGTGGTGATGCAGTAGTGATGGGAGTGGTGGTGACCGGAGGTTATGGGATGGTGGTGGTCGAAGGTTTGTGGAAGGTGGTGATGAGATGATGTTGGGTGGTAGTGATGGTGGTTCTGATCTAAAAGAAGAAGATAAAGAAGTATTTATGTTTTTAATAAAAAGGGTATTTTAGTAATTTCACATCCACTTAACACCAAAAACTAACCCTCATCTGCGTCAGAGACTATCCAGGAACGAAATTGCAAAAGTTGAGGACTATAGCTATAATTTTAGAAAGTTAGTGACTAAAGATAAAAAATGAGCAAACCGCATAAGCTATCCGGACACTTTTCTCAAACAAAAAAATTAAAAAAACTGTTGTTGTCATGTGGCCCTGACTGCCACATGGCTAGTGCATGTTAAAGGAGAATTATATTAGCTTAAAGTATTTTTTTTTTCTAACAGTAAATTTCTTTATTTATGTTGCTTTAAGACTTGAATCTAATACCTCCTTTTTTCAAAGTGTTTAAAAACTTTGTCTTTATTAAAAAATCAACACCCCATTGATTCAAGCTTAAAGTACTTGACCTAACTATTATGGCTCATAGAAGCAATGTTTTCAAAACCGGACCGGAAGTCGACCCGGTCGTCTTACGGGGTCGAAGGTCGGACCGGTCCGACCGGTTCGACCGTATTTAAGACCGGATATATACAAATACTTTTTTATATATATAATAAATATATATAAAATATTTGTGATAAAAAAATGATTTAGCAATCAACAATATATATTTAATATTTAATATTTGTGTCTAGGGAACCCAAAAAGCTGCAGACATATTAAATAAATTAAATGATGGTGTAATAAAGTAACTATTTAACATGCCTTTAACATAAATAACTCTGCAACAACTTTCAAGTTACCCTAAGTAACTTTCTGATGAGAATCGATGTCGGAGAAAAATAGTTTGCTAGTCGGAGAATCGATGTCAACTTTCGGAGAAGAAAGATTTGCAAAGGATCGCCGGATGATCGGAGAAGGAGAGATGATGTCGGAGGAGAAACGATCGGAGAAGGAGAGACGATCGGAGGAGAGACAACCGGCAACAACTCCCTTATCTCAATACTCCGGCAACAGTTTCTCTGGTCAGGGCATTGAAAAAGTAAAAAAAAAGGCGCCGGCCCGACCTCTACTGACGAACCGCCGGTCGAACCACCGGTTCCAGGCCGGACCTCCGGCCTGATGTAGAAACGGGCTGACATAGTGAACCGGCCCGGAAAAGCTAGCGGATCCCGGCCGAACCGGTCCGACCGGCCGGTCCGGTCCGGGTTTGAAAACATTGCATAGAAGTGTGAAAAATGAGGTTGCATCGATATTTTGATTATACCAGACGGTATGGGGCCGGCTTAGGCCCGTCCTAGGCCCGTCACGTCGTAATCGGCTCCCACCCGACATTCTTCACGACCCTCGAATTCAAACATATAGCCGTTGTAACGGCTATATTATTAAATAAAAAAAAACTTTTTCACTTTAAATAAATACCCTCCTTTCATCCATTTTTTATACCATTTTCTCAGTAATTCTCTCATTCTTCTCCCATTCTCATCCATTTTTATAAAAAACACTCCCCTTTTTATACAATCACGAATCCATTCAACCCGAACAATCCCAACCCGAACCAACCTAACTTTTTTTCGAGTCCCGCTTACACTCCGACTATGGATCCTTCGTGGGTGTCTCCACAATTTACGTTTTCGGATTTCCAACAATCACCCAACGCCTTCTCACAAATGTCCCAAGTTCAACAAATGCAACAATACCAAGCACTCCAACAATTCATGCAACGCAACTCGGTTGAACAATTCCAATCGCAACCGCCAACTTCCCAACGGCAACCCCCGGTTCAACCTGACGATGATGAATAAGTCGTCCCCGAATCGCCACATAAAGAACTCAAGCGCAAAAAAAAACACGGGGAAGGGGAAGGCGGTTGAAACCGAACCCGACACTGCAAAAAAAAGTGGTTCGAGAGCAAAGCCGAGTCAGTGGACAAAAGTAGAGGAGGAGGCGCTAGCAATTGCATTTGTTAAGTCCTCAACTTGCCCGATTGTCGGTATGAACCAAAGTTTATTTTTTTATTTAAATTTAAAAAGATTTGTTTTTTACTTTTACTAATGTATTTTTTTTTTTAAATTTAGGGAACAATCAAACGGGTACTAGTTTTTGGAAGGCGACAACGGATAGATTTAACGGGATTATGGGGCAAGGGCCGTTACGTGATATCGATTCCGTCTCGGGCAAGTGGCGGAAAATGAACAAGACCATCAATGAATTTTGCGGATATTATAACCAAATTTACGTTACTCCTCCTAGTGGGAGTAACGACGAGGACATTCTTAACCTTTCGATGGCTAAATGGGATTCAAAAAATTCGGCACCTTTCCCGCACCTTCGAGCATGGAATGTTTTAAAGAAAGAACCAAAATGGAAGCCGGTTCCAAATGAGGTCGCAACCGCCAAACGGACTAAAACTTCCGAGTCCGGAAGTTATAGTGCGGGAGGCTCCACCGCTCGTTGTCAAATCGACATAAACGACAACCCGATATATGATGAGGATGTGTTGCCCGTTCACGAGTCGGAACGTCCCCCGGAAGGGACAAATAAAAAAAAGAGGCGTCCGGAAAGCAAAAAGTGGGCGGCTCGAGTGGAGGGGGCGGTTCGGGTGGAGGGGGCGGCTTCGAAAATGGACGAGTTGATAACCGAATTCCGTTCGTTCAAAGAGTTCGCGGCCGAAAAATATAGTCACAAGAAAACCGTGTCGGTCGACTATGCTCGAGCGGAGGATTTTAGGATTATGAGGTTGGATCTCGACTCGGTTCCGGAGGATGAACGCGAGGTTTATCGGAGGATGAAAGAAGAGGTGAAGAAAAAAATGGACGTCGTAGGTTGTTTAGTTTTTTAATCGTATCGTAATTTTTTTTTTCGTTTTTATGTTTTCCGTTTCTAGGATTATTAATTTTTATTTTTAGGAAATGTAATTTTTTTATGTTATGAAATGAATTTATTTATGTTGTATTTTTTAATTTTTTTGAAGTTTTTATTAAGTTAACAAAAAAAACTTAAAAAATTATAAAATAATTAGGTGGGGTAGGCTCATCCTCCACCCCTGTCAAAATGCAAGGAGGCCCATCCTCCATGGGATGATGATGTGACGCCTACGTGACGACGCATAGGTTAAGTAAATAGAAGCTTACAATTTACAATTTATCATTTGTTTCTTCTCTTGTCCCTAGGCCTAGGTTAAGTAATAGCTAAGGGTAAATTACTTTTTGAGTCCCTGTGATTTGTTGGTTTTAACTAGTTGAGTCCAAAAGCAAAAAGTTTAACGACCTGAGACCCTATAAGCATTTTCTTTAACCATTTGAGTCCAAATTTCTAACTCCATCCACCAAGTTTGTTAACTACAAGGGTAATTTGGTCATTTACTCACAAAGTACAAGTCTTATATGCACAAGAGTATAATGAACAAGTTTTTAATGCACAGGAGTAAAATATTGTCTATTATATATAATAAACAATAATATTTGGGCTGACGTGTCATTAGCTGAGGGCTCCTGGATTCACTTTTTGGCGGGAAACTGAGTTGGGTGTTTTATTCCTTCGCGAAGCTCCATCAGGCCATATTTGACCCGTGATTTTGGATCCTATTTATTCATCAAACACACTTCTTTCTCTAGAACTTCCTATTTCTCTCTCCTATTTCTCTCGATTCTCTTACTTCTCTCTTAGAAACCTTCTTTTTCTTGAGTCTATTACCTTTATCATCAGAGCAGGTTTCATTATCTGTGATACAATCTCTTCTACAATCTTCCGATTTGGTGTTTCAAGGTATTTAGATCTGTTGTACCCTCTTATTTTTCCTTCATTATTTTGTTTGTTGTAATGTCATGTACTCATCTTAAATCAGTCCGTATAGTGTTCTTCGTTTTTATTTTTTTATAGTTGAGGTCTTCTTTGCATCTTGATTTATTAAGGTTTTTAAAGTGATTCTTAGGCTTTTGCATCTTCTTCGTCGCCCCATCTGGCTATCTCTCTGTGGCGATTCAAGAATATAAAGGCCATTCAAGGAGATTAGTGAAAATTTTACCAGATCCATGAAGAATCTGACATCTACGGTTCCGATTTACAGGTAATATAGGTTTTTAAGTTTTGATTTTTTAGTTGCTATACATTATACAGGTTGATGTAAAAAATCATCATTATTAGGTTCCATCATATTTTGTAATTATTCCTTTTGCTAAGTTTTTTTAAGAAGGTCTCCAAGTAGTTTGTTTTGTGGTTTTCGTACAAACTCTTTTTGAACAATATATTTTCGTTATCTATGTATTTAGTTGGAAAGTTATGTTATCGTTTGTGTTACTTTCAAGACAGTATTTGGTATGCATTTGAGTCATGTCGGTATTTTGTTTGTCTTAATATTCATTAGTTTTATATTGTTATGTTTTCAATTTTAATTTTAATGAATTGATATGTGTAATTAACTTTTACGTTATTTTTAGATATTGCAGTATTAAATTTTATTGTTTTAAGATTAAAACTTCAAAACTCACATGAAATTTATGTATAAGAGTGAGTGTGTTTAACTTTTAGGTTATTTATAAATCTTTCAGTAGTTTCCATGTTTTGCCTCTTCATCTAATTTAGTTTTGTTCTCGATTCAAATTTCAATTTCAAAAGTACAGTTTGTCTCTCATTTTGTGTAATTTATTACTACTTAATACTTTCCATAGTTTCTCTTAAAAATTGTTTATAATTCTGATTTATATTTTATCGTATTACCTCATTATCATTCTTCACTCATGTCGTTTTTTTATTTACAATATTTAGAATGAATTACACATTGTTTTTTAAAATTTCAAAACGAACATGAATTATATTATTTCCGTAAAGATTATTTTATTTTATTAATTTATGGGTAAAAGAAAAGTAAATCATCGATATTTATAGTAGATGGATAGGTGTTTGGTATGTAATTAATCCACAATAATTTCCATATTATTCGAATTCGAATTTCAAATTCAAAATTATAGTTTCCTTTTTTGTTGTGGTTAATGATCGATAAATCATTTCCATATTTTTTTACTAGGTTATCAAATGAAAGTTCATTTATAATTAAATTACGATTATCAATAATCGTTACATTCAAATTAAATAAGAAGATGACCAACATTGTTTTTTTAATGACAATTAAAGTTAAAATTAAAAATATTAATATGTTGACAACTTACTATTTTTATTATGTCAATAAAAAAGAATCTCATGATGACAACTTACACCAATCAAATCAATAACTAATACCAATATATTCAACTTGCAATTTTGACGGTATGTGTTTTAATACTCATCTTATATAAATACAAACTAGGTGTACACCCGTGTGAACACACGGGTTTGTTTTAATAACGATCGGAAGCAAATACTAAAAAACATATTATAATATATTATTTAAATTCTTTATGTTTAGTTACATATCTTTATAAAACAATGTTAAAGACAATTTGTTTTAGTGTACATGTTTGATATAGAAATAAGGTAAGTAATTGATAATATTTTGTCGAAAATGAAAGCATGACCTAATTTTATGTTGTCTAATAACTTCTTATATATGATGTAAATTTTTTTTGACACTTTGTTAGTGTAAAATTCAGTAAAGGTCCATTGTTATTGTATAATTCAATAATACTCAAAACACATTATAATATATGATTTAAATTCTTTGCATTTAGTTACATATCTTTATAAAACAATGTTAATGAAATTATGTGTTAGTATACATGGTTGATATACAAATAAGCTAAGTACTTGGTAATATGTTGTCTAAAATGAAAACATGAACTAATTTTTTGACACATTGTTACTTGTAACGCAATGGTGAACACACGGGTATGTTTAATAAAGATCGAAAACAAATATTAAGAAATTATGTGTTAGGACATAAAAATTTCATTACCATGTTACAAAAAAATTAGAGCAAAACGCAAATTGCGTCTCTGTGGTATGTGAAAAACATCACCCTGTTTGACTGTTTCACAATTGTGAAATGTCTTTTATACCCTCAAATCTTAATGATAAACATATATGTATGATTAGAACATTCACACTTCTCAATAAAATCATTTTCATCTTCTCTCAAGTTCCAAAACACAGATCTTCATCTTCATCGGATCATCTTCATCGGATCATCTTCATCGAAATCATCTTCATCGGAATCATCTTCCTCTTCTGTAATCTCCACCGATCATCAGCTTCATCTTCATCATCTTCATCTTCTATAACAATCGAAGGTAATATCACATACCTAAAACATGATCGACACTCTGTTTTTGATATGCTAGAATGTAACAGGTTTTGTGTGAAAATATTGTTTGATTCTTGTGGGTTTTTATCTCGGGTATCAAAACATAGGTTTAGGTTTTGGTTATTATGAAGGTTTGTTTCAGGTTTTATATGAAAGTAATGTTTGATTCTTGTGGGTTTTTGTCTCGGGTAGCAAAACAGAGGTTTTGTTTGATTATTGTGGGTTTTTGTCTCGGGTAGCAAAACAGAGGTTTTGAATGTGTTTTCGGTTCCTCATATGAGATCAACTGTGTTTTGGTTTTGATTCTTGTGGGTTTTTGTCTCGGGTATCAACTGAGTATATTGTTCAAAATGTATCATTGATTTCTATAGTTTCAGATCTCATGTGATCATTTGGCTGATTCTTGTGTGTTTTTCTCTAAAACAATTACAGTACAGATCTAGGTTGTTTATTGAAACTATGATACTTGTGGGTTTTAGTTTCTGAATCAAATGCGAAGAAACAAATGATGGAAATTGATAAAGCGCATCAGTGTGTAGTTATTTGAACACATCAATATTGATACTTGAAATGTGAAAATTGATTTTTGGTTATTTGAGAATTGTTTAAAAAGATGAACTAAATCAGAATTAAATTTTATACAAATGAACTGATCGGATCAGTTTCGGGTTGATGTGTTCGTCATATTGATTTTTGGTTTGATTCGATGATATGGGTTCCTCATATTGGTCATTTGAATGTGTTTATATTGGTCATTTGAGAATTGTTTAAGAAGATGAACTAAATCAGAATTAAATTTTATACAAATGAACTGATCGGATCAGTTTTGGATTGATGTGTTCCTCATACAACAGTTTGTAGTTTGATTCGATGATATGGGTTCCTGATATTGGTCATTTGAATGTGTTTTATTGTACAGAATGGCTGCGGATGTAAAGATACGCAAAAAACCAAACACGAAGGCGAGAACACTTGACAACCTCCTAGAAGATGGTGCGTGGCACATAAGGAAGTAATTGATCAGAACGATCAATTGTATATGAATGAATATAACCCCAGTGGCAGATATGTAATTAGCGAGCTCTGGAATTTCAAGGAAAATCGAAGAGCTACACTGGGGTTATATTCATTCATATGAATGAATATAACCCAAGTGGCAGATATGTAATTACCTACACTGGGATTATATTCATTCATATCTGCTACATTCCGAAGTGCACCCATCAGCAAGGATCCACAATTGCTTGTGGTGATACGACATTTTGTCTCTGTATTGTATGTTACGGTCTTTTGTTATCGAGTTTGTAAGTCCTGTCAAGTCTACGAAGTTGGTATGACGTGTTTTCTCTGTATTGTATGTATTAAAACTTTACATTTAATATACAATTTAGGCTTTAATAATTTGTTATATATACTATACACATAATTATTAGATTGCATTTATTTAAAAAAGATTTGATTATTAGATTGCATTTATTAGATTTAATATACAATTTAGGCTTTAATTTTTCTCAAAAAATTATTAGTTCAGGTTTGATATAGAAATAATCTAAGTAATTGATAATATGTTGTCTACAAATCCGATTATTAATCATTTCTAAATGTTTTCTAACCATTTGTATCTAAAAATCACATTATTAATCATTTCTTCATGTTTTCTAACCATTTGTGTCTAAATAACCCGAACAACATGCCATATACTTGTATATAGACACGTATGCAAAGGCAATGTCATTTTATTGCCTACTATGCCGTCGATCGCCTAAAACCACTTGGAATGCCCTGCCAAAGTATAGATACCATGATTGCATATCGAGCAGCAAAGGCAAAGCTGATTTTAAGGAACCTTTGCTTTAGTTCATGCATCATCTTTTATCTTTTACGTTTTTAAGGTGTGGAATGCCCTGCCAAAGTATAGATACCATGATTACCTTTGATTTTAAGGAACCTTTGCTGATTTTAAGAAACCACTGGCATTCTAAGTAAAGCAAAACAATTATATTTCTTAAACTGAGTTTCTATTTTTTTTCATGTCTAACTGGGATATAAGGTGTGGCCATAAGTATCAGTATCACTAATAAGAAGAAAATAACCAAAATTCTGATAAAGTATCAAATTTCAAAATTTGACAAATCAAAACAAACTCTTAAATAATAAGTCAAGAAGTCGAACACATACAAAAGAGAAATATTGATCATGGTGTTTTCACTTCCATGTTTATAAACTTGCGTATTTTTTTCTATTACATATCAAATTTGACTCTACATACAAAACATGGAATACAAATAACCTTTAACATACCCTAAAAATACCTTACGAACTCACAATTTGTAAACTATGATTCAACCCCAAAACCGACCCTGAATCATTTAAGCATGGCGTCCTGTTTCTGAACTGTTTTGCCAGCCGCAACCATCGCTTATAATGGTTGTTTAGACACCATTAGCAGCCCCAAAACTGCACCTAATTGCATGTTGTTGCTATTCCTTTTGTTGTTTTGTTATGGTACTCGTTACCCCTACTATACAATGTTATTTGACCACTGTTTACAGCATCGAGGCACCACCCACGCAGCCACAAACAACCCAAATCGCTGCTGCCCCAACACAAGGATTTGCTCAAGAAACCGTAGGACGCATGACAATGTGGTCTGGTTCGCTGCACTTTTATAACAAAGTCCTTATGTTAGTTTTTCAATTATAATTAAATCTCGTTTTACTACACCATTACCTATAGAGTAAACTCAATAGGAAGTTTCTAATCGTTAATACGAACTCAAGTTAGCAGAGATTATCATAAATAAGCGGTTGTAAATTTACCTGTTTAAATACGTTGATTTTTTTTGTCCAAATAAGCACCAAGCAATATCAAATCCATTCCACAATAACCATTTTTATGCACTTGATTTTTAAGTCCAGTTGAATGTAAAAAGACATCTGCATCAACATCAACATCATCAAATAAAGTCTAAGTTTTTAGCACATGAATGAATAAAATTTCGTTTAAAAAGTTCAAAATAATACACTTTACACTCCAATCAATTCTTAATGTTAAACTATGTTTATAATAATAATAAACTGTGTTAAAGCTATATATGGGGTATGTCACTCAAAATTCAATAATCTCAGCATGTACCCTATGATAGAGATTCATTATCTCTATAACTTATCAGTTTATATTCTACAAACTCTTAGCGACCAATTGGGATGAATTTCATTTTAGAATGAACATAACTAAAAGGTTTAACTTTATCACAATTATAATTAGTTCATGATTAATAACAGTTTTAAAATCTAACCATTACCTTGAACCTAATGACTTTCATGCCAAGATCCAGGGATGTTTGGGATACTTAGCAGCAACCTTTCGTACAATATCGTAGGAAAACCCAAACAGTGTTTCTGGCTTTGGTGCAGCCTTTCTTGCATTGTCAATGTCTGCAAAAAACCTAAATCAGAAAGATTGGAAATAAAATTTGAAATCGGTAAATATAATAAACCTGCCACTTACGTAGATTCAGGCCATCCTCATTCATAATGCTTTTTCCTAATGTTTTCTTTGCTTTTTAGGGGGAAGATGGGTGCTTCTCTCCATAGGGCATACAAAGCACAGATTGTTGGCGGAAGCCCGCCACATTTAACATATAAAGTTTTTTTATATGTTAAATATGGCGGGTTGCCGCCAATAACCTGTGTTTTGTATGCCCTAGGAGAGAAGCACCTATGTTCCCCTTAAAAAGCAAAGAAAACATTTCATGGCTGATTTGATGTTTTTCGTTGCTGAAAGATCATTAGTCATGACTGTGTGATCATGCTTTACCTGAGAACAAATGCACCAAGTTAAGCTCAAGGTTTTTCAACTTGATCAAATGTCACTTATACCCTTTAATAAAGACCTTGTTCGTTTTTTGCACGCCCTGTTCATTTTTTTTATGTTGAAACAACGTTAAAACCTAAAACCCTATGCTGAAGCGTCGTTTTTTGCACCTGATTGGGCCGAGGCGTCGCCTAAAAAAGCTTCACGTGTTTTGACGCTTCAGAGCAAATAAAGCGTTTTGCCAAACGGTTAACGCTTTAAGCGCGCTTTTTTAAACTAAGTTTCCAACACAAGAAAACTACACAATTGTTTTATTTTATTTTTTACTATTTTCTTCTTTAGCACATTAAATGTAATATTTGACTGTGATAACAAAAGCAGTGTGACTTACAGGAAGTGACTCCCATATGGCTTCATCCTTCAAATGTTCTTCATTTACTGGCAGTAACACCTTGCACATTCTATACACATTACAAATCATTTACAAAATCATTTAAAGCGTGTGTTCAGATTATAGGGTTACTTATTTCAATATTCATTTACAAAATCACCCACAAATAAAACTAAAGCAACCTAATGGTCGGACCATCGATTCCCCTTCAACAATCAGATTAATAAACTTAGAATGCTTGTACTCCAATTACTGTGTAGGTCTCAGTTGATATGGAAGCAACCATAACAGAGGATACTCAATGGCATTTAATGCTCGGACCATCGGTTCCCCTTCAACAATCACTTGAGGTAAGCCTACAACAGGAACTTTATCTTATGAAAGTCAACTCAAGTTTATAATGTCGATGATACAATCAGTAGCTTAAAAATTTTAAGCATGTAATTGAGCATTCTTGTCAAACACAAAAAAATGGTTCTTAAAGTTAACCAATATCCAAAAAAGAGCATTCTTGTCTGCAAATCCAATAACAAATTCCAAACATAAATCCTAACCAACACTTGTGTGTAATGAAATTCTTTAATATAGTTTGAAGTGTCTTAGAGATAAAGGAAGTAAATCAGTTCGGTAAATAGAGTATTATAAAACCTCAAACTAAGAAATCCCAAGAGTGGTTTTTGAAAAACATATATTAATAAACTTCATGAAGGCACTATGCAAGAACATATACGAATCATATAAAAGATTTGAAAATTTAGTCTTCATGTAAAACTCACAAGACACTTCACTGTTCTTTAACATTAACTCCAGTCTCTACTTCATTATTTTTTATAAGCGGTTCAAGATTACTAACCAATACCATGTGACTAAACTGTTCCTTGTCATCTTCTTTACTCATTGGCAGAAATAAATTAGACTTTAGGGACAAACTTGATGTGATCTTTGCCCCAGCTTCACTGTCATCGAAAGTAGAAATATTTTTAACAAAACAAACAGAAAATTTTAACGAAACAACACGTCATAGAAAGTAGAAAATTTTATATAAAACCAAAACAACTATGAAGAAATATTCTTCACGAAACAAACAGAAAATTTTCCTTTGTACCCACCTTCCGGTCAACTTCCACTGCTTGTCCTGCATCAAAATTAATATCAGAAAAGTCAATCTTTATTAAATAAACCCGTAGCATGTTTGGGTTCCAAAATTATAATTATTGACGTCTTCATTAAAGCAACCAGTAGCAATCTTCGATAAAAGAAATTTACAATCTTGGATAAAAGAAATTTACAATAAGGGCATTGTACCAACCAGTAGCAATCTTGGATAAAAGAAACTGGTAAAACTAAAATTGCAAAATTCTGAAAGCAGTGAAACTTTGAATATTCAATAATAAACCATAGTATTACAAAATTATGATTTTGAAAAATAATAAAAATTAAAAATTAAACATTACAATTAACACTTAATAGAATATCTCGTTCTCTCGCCTTCTTCCATGCAATTTCGTTTTTTGTTTTAATTTGTAGATCAGCTAGCATATCACAGGTCTTCTGATCCTGTTTCAGCAAATTTGTAATAAACTCTTCTGCTTTTTGTTTAAACTCTGTTGGAGTAGAAGAGGCAACTTCATCTAGCAGTGCAATGCTACTCCAGGTTTGCTTATAATATTTATCACTAACAATAGCAACTTTTTGGTTGAGTTCTTCAGCGTTTCTTTGTTCTTGGAGTGACCAGGTTGAAAATTCGATTTTAAGATCAGTGGTATCGGACCAGTGGTAGAAGGTTTTCGTTGCCATTTAGGAAGAATGTAAGTGTTTTTGGACGATTTGTTTTAGGATGAATGTTTTTTTTAAACTGAAGTGTTGATGTTTTCAAGTAAAATAATAATGATGTTTTATAGTGTTTAAAATATTTGAAAGAGTAAATGAAGAGACATCTCCTAATTATGATAACCTTTTTTTGAAGGTTTCAATTTTGTTCCTTGGTTTTCTACATATTTAATTTTACTTGTTTTCCCATGAAAACTCATTTTTCAAAGGTTTTGCATTAAAATGCTTAATAGGATAACTGAACAGGCAATTCCCATATACACGTTTTTTACTCTTAAATCATTAAATGTACATGGTTTTTAAGTATAAATGTTAATTTAATGTTTGCCTTTAAAGCTGACCTTTGGCCTGTTACATATAGTATATAATAGCATTGCCAATAATTTTTTTTTCATCAAAACAGATTCATTCAGGGAAACAAAAGTGCAACTATTATTGTTTTGCCTTAGTTCTTATAAATATATTAAAATGGGGTCATATACTTCTGCAAAATCTGACGATTTCAAGCAACGCTTTATTAAACAAATCGAAGACCAAGTTTTGGCTGCTAGGTCTACTCTTCAAGAGTTGAAGAGGTGTTTTAACGGACTGGAACTTGGTCTGCTGACAAGAGACCAAGTTTCGAGGGACTTGAGGGCAATGCCGACTACTTCCGTTCGTGACCTGTGTGTTGCGAGTAATATAGAATGTGGAGAAAGAGATCTGGAGTTCATGAGAAAGATCAATGAGATACACCGAGAGGTTCAGTGCTCCATGGAGTTGAAGTTAAAGTTCCTTAATTCTTGCAATTAGAGTTAGATGTCTCTAATTAGTTTTCTTTTTTATATGTAATTGCTACTTTCTTAATACTTCATATTTTATAAGTATTATTTTTTTTTTATCATAGTTTAGTTTTACATCTTTTCATGAGTTTGAAGATAAAGAGACGATGTTCCATTTTCGATAAATTAGAAAATATTTCATCTAAATTTTTTTTCTTAACATTGTTGTTTGGTACCATGCATGATCTGTTTAATGTTCATTTATGTGCTGACTTTAACAATTTTGGAAGCGAAACAGTTTCAACAAACATGGGTAACTTTTTACTTAATTTTAATTAAATTAAGATTATTTGGTACTTGTAGATATTCTAGTGCTAAAGTCGAAAGCTACATTAGGGACAACAGCACTCAATATGGTACTTTTACAGACTCAAGTGTAGTTGTTTGATCAATTGATTCTAATGTTTTATTAGCATTTTATTGATCCTTTGTTAGTTACATTTGATGGTGATCATAGAAATAGTTAAGATCTATGAAAAACTTCAATTCAACGAAAGTTAAGTACCTTTTCAAGCTGATGTATAAAAATACTTCTACAAACTTCAATTCGATTATATCTCGGTCACACAGCCACCACAACTTCCGGTTGTTCCCAGCTCTCCTGCAGAATCAAAACTTAATTAGGCATTTAATTAAAAACTTGATGAACACAATTCAAAGAACAATTCTGCCTTGTCCTGTATCTGAGCATGATGTGCACATTATACAAGATTAACTACTTACATGACAGTTAATTTATACAAGATTGTTTGGTAGTTGTATATATTCTAGGGCTAAAGTCGAAAGGTCCATTGGTGGGAGCAACAATCAATATGCTAGTCTTATAGACTCAAGTTTATATCTTTTAATATATGTTCGTTTATTTAACAACATATTTTGATAACAAACGAAGGTGAACACGAAAATAATTTTATAGCCCTGAGATTAGAAAAAGACGTATAACAGGCAAGAAAGTAATTTTATGAAACCATGTTGAGGTAAAATGAGAAAAACAACCGTGTAGTCATTTAAGATGATTTTCGTCCTAATTTACAGCACACGGGTGACAATAAAAACCCTAATGAAGGCTACCTTCAACCTAAATAATCCTAGAAATCAACCTAAAACAGTCTACAACACCCAAAAGTTAGAGTTTATACTATGCGGCTTGCTTAAAAAAGCCCTCGGAAACACACCAAAAGATTCAAACTGAAACTAAGTTACAACATAGCAATGTTGAACTTCTACTCTAATCACATTGTTTTACACCATGAATGACAATATAAAGTACACGCGTTTGATACATACCAGAAGTCTTTACGATAGAACAACCATTAGTTGTTGGAAACATGAAGCTTTGACCTATCAAAAAGTTTGATGGTTGTTTTGGTATCTCCAATGGCCTAACTACACTTTCAAGCCATTCAATAGCTTTAAACCTTGCCATAGCTACAAAAAATGAAAAAAAAAATCAAATAATCAACAACGTTTCTATTGTTTTGTTAGAAAGAAGAGTAAAATGCAATTTGCGTCCCTGTGGTATGTCCCAAACATCAACTTGAGCCCCTAAAAACAATTTTTTGCATTCTGAGCCCCTGTGGTATTCATTTCATAACAGTATGAGTCCCTATAGGGACGCATACTGTTATTAATATATGCAAGAAAAGAAAAGAATTCATAACACTTTGCGTCCCTATAAGGACTCAAAGTGTTATGAAATGAATACCACAGGGGCTCAGAATGCAAAAAATTGTTTTTAGGGGCTCAAGTTGATGTTTGGGACATACCACAGGGACGCAAATTGCATTTTACTCTAGAAAGAATTTGAAGGCAAAATTTAAAATTATACCTTAGGGTTTAGGACTTTCCTTGAAGGTAGAGTAACACTAAACAATACTGTTTCAAACTTTAGCGAAAACAACACTAAAGGATACCGTTTCGTAATTATGACATCAGCGAGGACTACATAGCATACCTGAGAAGTTGACACGTAGCCAATTCTATGTCATTATCTAAGCTCCCTTAATAGATAACATCATGTTCAAGATAACCTCTTTCGTGTTCATGTGAGCAAGAAGAGAGAAAGACACAAAGGATGTGTCAAACACAGTTCACATGATACGGATTTGACACCTGAACCTGTATCATCTGAACTATGTTTCACACCTCCTTTGTGTCTTCCTCTCTTCTTGCTCACATGAACACGAAAGAGCTTATCTTGAACATGAGTAATGACACAGCTGTCTTCTACCTCCATCGCTAGATTCAAAGGGCAAATATGGTCAAAATCAACAAACACAAGATTCATAATATTTAATGTTTTGAATGTGATGGTTCATACCTTTAAGATGAAATCGAAGTTGGTGAACAGTCTTACATCAGATGCAATGTACCTATGCAAGAGACATCAATTAGTTTGAGCAAATAGAAAAACTCATCATCCTGAACTAAACCAATCTGACGATTAAACAACTCCTCTTAACAGTTTTAATAGAATTAATAGCACACGCGAGTTTTAAAACAATTAATAACAGTTTTAATAACAATAGATTGCAGCAATCTATATAATATTTACCGTAGGAAAGTATTGGCAGCCCAATCATCAATGTTCGTTTCATCGTCACTTCTTTCTTCTTCGTTCTCGGATCTTTAGCAGGCTGCACAACAATTACCATAGCTTTACCTAAACAATAATCCATGGGCATATTAAAAATGAAATCTTTTTTAACCTAATCGAAAAATATCCAAAACACGATGGAAAATCAATAAACTTATGATTGGTTTAGCAATTTATGATAAGAAGATCTAAAATCACCAATTCTATTAACACGATGGTCAAACACCAAGATTTATCATAAAAAGAACAAAAGGTTTAATTTTTTCTATCTTTTCAGTCAATAAAAAGAACATAACAAAAGGCACAATTCATTTATAGAAAACCAAAATTACCTGCCCACATGACAACCCCACCAGCATTTTCAATTCTCCCCCTTTCATCACTAAATCAAAGGTTCTCGCAGGTCGGAACCACGAAAAGCTCACCCCTAGACTCATTCATTCAACCTAAAATCAATATAAGACAAATAGAGTAGAGTGTGAGGTTGGTTTAAATATAACAATTGATTAAATGAGCTAAAATGAGATGATACGTACAACTATCATACCTTCTCCACTTTTTCTTGGTATAGATTTGTTCAGTAATATGCAGTCGAAAACAAAAAATTTGGATTAAATTAGCTTGTATCAAAGTTGAAAGATCCTAAATTAACTGTCATAACAGTAGTATTTACATTTAGAAGACTTGTAAATGCTCTTTTTTAAAACCTCCTAAATCCTTTTTTATTAGAAAAAGTTAGATTATTACTTAAATAATAAATAAATATGTTCAAAGAAGAAGCTAGCAGCAAAACATACCACCCAAGGTGTTCGTCTATGCCCACTCAAAACCTTTAAACACTTTCCAGTTTGGCAGTAAATTATTTTAACAGTATGATCACCACTGTCAAATCCAAAAAAATGAGTGAGTTCAATTATTTAAAAATATAGAGATAACATCTTATAAGATAACAAAGACAACCAAGAACATACTGAGTAGAAGCAAGAATTTTCCCATCCGGACTAAATGATGCTGCAAAAGTCGACCTCGGTGAAGGCATTAATGAACAATCTTTGGCTGATAACCACCCCGAAGACTCGGTTTCCACCCTATACAAGCAATCGAATTGAAACATCATACAATTGCTTTTACATATTTTAATTTACATCAAATAAACAACTTAGAGGTGACAAAATAAGCGGGTCGGGGCTCATTCACCTATAAAGATAAAATCCAACCCAAATGGACTCATTCATAAGCAAACAGGTCAAATTTGCCACCTTTAAGACAGATATATGACAGTATGAGCAACATAAATAAAACTTTGGGATCTACGTAAGTACCATGAAAGAAGTTCACGCCTTGAATCCCTTGCACTTTCACTGTTCGGCTTAACATATCTTCTATGGTTGAGATCAAAATTTCTACCCCTATGCCTTCTCGGCACATGCTTTTTTATTCTTGGAGCTATCTCTCTCTTGGTGAACATTTGGAACACATTTCTACTACTGAAAAATTAACCAGTTAGATGCCTAGAATACAACAAATCTCATCAAAGCATAATTGTAGTAGCTTTCAACATTAAGTATCCGGTTAAAACACCAAAATTCAGCATCAATCAATCGAGATTCCTAAATTTTACATTAAGAAACTGAATCTTCAAATTATAAAACAAAATCATATCAACTAATATACTGCAGTAACTCTCGTAACCTTAAATTGATACTATAAACAATTCGTTCATCTTCAAATAATATCATACACCATCAAAATAACAAAATTGAACCTAATCACACACACACAACCTAATTTCTCTAATCGATCACAAATATATCGTGATCCTACTAATCATCTCAGATCGGATCATCCTAACTAATAATCATGAACAAAATATTGACCTAATCAACGAAACAGCCAAGATCAAATCTTTTTTAGGTTTGACTAAATACCCCACAATCTTAACTCAAATTCAACCAAAACCCATATCACAGAAACTCCAAATTCCTAAATTTCTACAAACATGTGTTATGATCAAGAACACAAACCCTAGAAGCAAAATCAGAATGAAATCAACAAATGATGGAATGAAATTGATGGGGCTATTGATGCAAACCCGAAGAGAAAGTAGAAGAAGATTTGGGTTTGGAATGTCTGGTGTGAGACCTAGCTGATGCTGCTGAAATCTTCTTCTTTACTTCAGCATCCATTGTTGTTGTTGTTGGTTCAGGAAGAAGATGAAGGTTATTCAAACCTGTGGGGGGGCTTTTGTTTATTAAGCAGCAGATAAGAATCAACGGCTGTGGGGGGCTTTTGTTTATCAAGCAGCAGTGATGGTGAATGAATATTGTTCAAGCAGCATCATATTTCTGAACAACCGGATCGAAGATGTTCTCTGAGTTGAAGAGAGAGAGAGGTGTGAAGGTTTTGAATTTTGAAAATGAGTTGGAGAGTATATTTTATTAAGCTTTGATTGAGAGAGAATAAGATTAATTTGATTTTAAAGTTTTGAAACTGGAGCCATCTTTTGAAATTTGAAAGTGGAGCCAAAATTTGAAAGTGGAGCCATATTTATTTAGATATAAATAAATCAGAATTTAATATATTAATAGATATGGATATATTAATTAACATTTGAAAGTGATTTATGACATAAGCTTTATGACATAAGCGGATCCAATGTGGCATATCTAAGAAGATGACACATAAGCAAAGTGAGGTCATGCTCTAAGCTCCTTTTATAGTATAGATAGATATTTTATCAGCCTTTAAAAAAAACAAATATTTTATCAATTTCCATCTATCATTTTGTTTTGTATATGCTTTTTTAATACAGAAAATCAATTAGACAATATACATTAGAAACTTTTAGGTTTTGACAATACCATATATATGCTTAATTAACAAATTTAAGCCAATAAACAATTTTTACTAACTAAATAATTATACCTTCCTTTATTATATCATACCATTTCTAAATTAAAATTCTTCATTCAAACAATATATAAAGAAACCGTGGTTAGTTAAATATTATTGGCTTTGATTTGTTTATTTGTCAAATAATTAATGGTCTGAGTTTGAAGTTTGCCTAACATGTGTTAATTGGCAGGGAAAAACCATCGCGGGGAATAATTCTGGCAATGGAATGCAAAGAAACCGTGGTTAGTTAATTTTTATTGACTTTCATTTGTTTGATGTTCAATTGATTAATGGTTGGATGTTTGATCGTATAACTGTAATGTTACCGTTTGTGCTAGACAGATTTGTCATAAATGGTTGTAAAGTAGACTAATTTTTTTTGGTTGTTTTGGTTGCGTATAAAACGTTATACCAGTACGTAGGGCAGATGTAACAGCTACATCAAGCGGGAGAACGTTACGGACACGAAAGAAGAAAGTTTCAGAGGAGAGTGTGAAAGGTGAAGCACAGAAGCAAAAGGAAGTTGGTAACGAACAGGCAAAAGTTCCCAAAGCCCGTAAGCGAGCCAAGAAGGATGAATTTCCGGGAATAAGGACGAGATCCGCACCACTACAATTTTATAAGTGTGTACGAGCATTGACAGACCAACAACATGAGGCGGTCAGGGAAATGGGCTTTGGTCGTTTACTTACTTTCAGCGTTGATGGGTTACCAGCTAAGTTAGGTTATTTTGTTGTCGACAATTTTAATCCCGATAAGATGGTGATATGTACGCCTGCTGGTAACATCAAGGTAAACAGGAAAGTGATACATCAGTTATTAGGGATTCCGATCGGTGGGAAAAAGTTTAGTTCGATTGATAAGCTGCCCATCTTGGTTGATGCCATTGCGGATTGGAGGGCGAGATACCCGGGTGTACATGTACCTCCAACAAAGATGGTGAAAATGATAGATGAGTCAGACGGCGAAGACAGTTTTGATTTCTGTATGGATTTTGTAATGTGTTTTGTGGCAGTGCTGGTTGACTGTCATAAACAAAGTTGTTTACGGGAAGAAATCTTAGAGTATCTAGATGACGAAATGGATTTTGCAAAGGTAGACTGGTGTGACCTGGTGGTATATAAGTTGAAAACTTGCAAAGATACCTGGGATCGGCTTGACCCACAAAGCATCTTCGTTGGGCCTCTCACGATTCTGATAGTAAGTGATATTTATTTATTTGGGATAAGTAACATGTGTTAATATACAGGCTTGTTTTCGGACTGAACTGATCGCTGTTTCTTTTAGCTGTTGTACATTGATAGCATTGAGTGCACAGGAATGAAGGTTGACAAGGCGGTGTGTCCTTTGGCTTTCTGGAACTTGAAAAGAATGCAAGAGAGAGAGAGAGGCTGGAGATACTTGCTGGTGGGTTTGGTCTGGGACGGTTTAAAGGGTTAACACTTCCAAGTAACTATAACGTGGAACATTGGGCAAGTAAGGAGGTATAGTTATATGCACTAACATGTGTTATTTACAATTAGTATATAATTTTTGTATGTAACTGTTGAAATTTTTTTTGAAACAGGAGAGGCTGTTGATGGTACGACAGCTAATTAATGTGACAAACAAGAACAAAATCAAAATAGAGGGTATGTTAGAATCTATGTGTGTGGAGAGCCCTGATGACGAGGAAGTACAAACGTTGAAGGCAATGTATGAAAGTTTGTTTGAACAGAAAGCCTATGCAAGTACAGATCACGATAAAGCGGTAGATTTATCGTCGCACCGTATCAATGAGGTGTTGGAAGATTTGAAAAATGATGAAAGTAGACACATTAACGAGGGAGAGAACGTTAGTTAGTCACTGTTATTCTTTGTAATATTGAGTTTATTAATGTGGCCTGCATTTAACGTTTTCGTAGGGAATGGCGTGGATGATGAATGCTCGGATGGTTCGCCAATAGCTAGTTTGTACAGGAAATCACTTAATCGGCTTAACGAAAGGATCAGTAAAAGGAGATTGAAAGAAGTAGGATCTTCAACCATAGACTTTGATGCCCTGGAAGGTGCGAAGATTAAGTATCTTTCTGAAATGTATACTGTAACACATGTTAATGTGTTACCGATCGTATTGATTAACATATGTTGTGGTTGCAGCTGATGTTGCGGGGCAATCAAGCGTACCTGGTGATGGAAAAGAGTATGCTGAAACGATGCAAGATGGTGGGAAGTCGTTACAGGTGAGGAGATCTGCTCGACTGGAGAAGTTAAAGGATAATCCTGAGAAAGAAGAAGGCTGTGTGACCCCAAAAAGGCATAAGACAAATATAAAGTTTGATGGGCCAAACACGGATGGTGGTAACGAAACAGGTAAAGAGTGACATGTGTTACCATTTTCAGTGTACTTTTACAGTTAAGCGTATAGATGGCAGCCTAGGAAGAAAACATAAGTACACATTGATGGTGACGCGTTGTTTATTGCTCGAGAAAGTTTATGTCCCTGTAATATGCGTACGGGTCTGAAATGTATAGTGTAACACATGTTAATGTGTTACCGATCGTATTGTTTAACATCTGTTGTGGTTGCAGCTGATGTTGCAGGGCAATCAATCCCACCTGATGATGGAAAAGAGTGTGCTGAAACGCTGCAAGATGGTGGGAAGTCATTGCGGGTGAGGAGATCTCCTCGATTGAAGAACTTAAAGGATGTTCCTGAAAACCAAGTAGGTTGTGTGACCCCAAAAAGGCGTAAGACAAATATAAAGTTTGATGGGCCAAACATGGATGGTGGTAACGAAACAGGTAAAGTGTTACATGTGTTACCAGTTTCATTGTACGTTTACAGTTAAGTGTATAGATGGCAACCTAGGAAGAAAACATAAGTACACATTGATGGTGACGCGTTGTTTGTTGCTCGACAAAGTTTATGTCCCTGTAATATGCGTTCGTGTCTGAACCCAGAAAATTAATGTGATGTTATAGGGTGCAACAAGACTGAGAAGCAACACGACGAAAGTAAAGGGGGGTGTAGTGAAGTTGGGGACGAAGCAATTGAAGGCGTCAACGGTGATAAGATTGTTCATGAGGCTGGTAATTCAACTGGAGGTGACTGTAGTATGGGTGGGGCGGAACATATTGAAGGACAATGGAGCGGGGATAAAAGTGATGTTGAACAAGTACATATGTCGTTGGGTTTAATGCGTGCGATACTGCGTTTTAAAGCAGCAGCGGTCCAGGGTGTGCTTTATTAGTTTATTCTGTTTTAACATGTGTCATGTTGCTTTGACAGTTGCCGGTGGCTCTGGCATGCAGTTGGTTGGTCAAGATGCATATAGTGTGGAGGCAGCAAGACATGTACCTCCACCTGTCAATAATGTGGATGAGACGGACGATGATCAGCAGATCACCGATTTAGAAGTGACTGATGCAAAGAAGGACAAGATTTCTGAACCGGGGTTTAGCTGTGCTGAAGAGGTAGCCAAAATTGCTGAGATGGATGTTAAGCTTACTGACCAGGTTGAAGGGAATGGCAATGAAGGTAATCTTCAGAAACCATTTTATTTGTAGGGTCGTAAAAACTCTAGGCGCACCATGTTTAGCCATGTCTAATTTATTCGAGAATGTTTATGCAGCTTCAAATAGTAAGACTGAGCATGAAGTTGTGGATGCAACTGATGCAAGAAAGGAAGAATGTGGTGACGTCGTGTTTGCCTCTGTGGAAGGTGATGTTATCGATAAGGATGAACAGGTGGTTTTGGATGGCAAAGGCAAGGCGGCTGTAGAGAAGTGTCACCGTGATTGTAACGGTAAATTTTTTATGCAGCTTCAAATAGTAACCTATGCATGAGATGTGATAAGAATGTTTTATGCAGCTTCAAATAGTAAGACTGAGCATGACGTTGTAGATTCAACTGTCGTAAATAAGGAAGAGTGTGGTGGCGTGGTGGTTGGCTCTGTGGAAGGAGATGCTTTCGATAAAGCTGAGGAGGTGGTTATGGATGGAAAAGGCAAAGCGGCGGAAGAGGAGTGGCAGCCGGATTGTAACGGTAAAGCTTTTCATTCTATAACATGTGTTAAATAGTTCCCTATTAGGAACATTTAGTGGGTTAACATGTGTTAATCATACGAACAGTGGATGGAGGCGATACGTTGTTGGTGCATGTTTGTGACAACAGCTTAGATTTGGTCTTTGGATATCTTGTAATTAGTTAAAAGATAAACAGTTAGCGGGTTTAGCTTTGTAATAGTTGAATAATAGAGTTTGGGCTAAACAAAACCCACATTGGGTGATGGGGGACGAATTGGGCCATAGCCCATGTAGCAAACCCAGCCTAATGTTGTAACCTTGTGTCATATAAACAAGGTTAGGCTTTAGGGTTTAGGTTAATCAGCCAGAACATTGTGTGAGAGCAATGTCGTGAGAGCATAACAGCTTGGACGAATTTGATAGTTGGTTAGGGTTTGATTGATTGTAATTCTTGTAATCGATAATCAATAGAAACCCGGTTTGAAAGTGAATTGCTGTTTCTGTTCTTCTACTTGTTTCTGTGATATTCTGATCAAGAGGATTCCGCACTCTTGATTGGAAAGACAATTCTGTGAAGATCCATACGAATAGGGGACCTACAATTGGTATCAGAGCCTTAGGCTCTTGAAGGCTCGGTTCAGAATTGTGTCTGCAGAAACAGGGAGATTTTCGAATTTTTGAAATCTGATAAAATTAGGGTTTCGAAAATTTTTTGTGTGTTTGATAAAATTTTCAAATTTTTGGCTGTTTTGATCTTCTGGTTTGTTTGTTTGGTGTTTTGCAGGATTTCTGGAAAGACTGTGTTGATTCTGGAAGAGTTTTCGGCTGATAGACTTGAAGATTCGAAGACTGTTCTTCGTGTTCTTCACGTTCTTCGTACTGTTCTTCATTGATTTTCGAAATTTACTGATAGTTTGCTGTTTCGATTTTGCAGGAAGTTGTTAGGAGAATCAGAAAAAATCTTCAGAATTTTGATCAGATTGAATTTCCAAAGTTAACAGGCGATTTTAACTAATTCGCAGACTGATCAGCGAACTTGACACTTGATACCTCGGTGACCGGCGAAGTTAAATCCAAAGGCGACTTTGGTAACCGTATAATTTTCCACAGCGAAATTATTACGGTTTTCGGCGACTATACTGGTCGTCGTAATAGCGAACTGGTTACCCGGCGAGATTAACGGACGAAATTAAACAGCGAACTTGTACTTAGATCAGCGAAATAGAACAGCGAAATTGACCATCAAACCAGCGAATTTAAACAGAGCAGCGAAGTTAACAGAAAAACCAGCGAAGTTAACAGAAAAACCAGCGAAATTAACAGGGTGGAATTTTTGTTGGCAAGCGTCGATAAAATTTCAGTGTTTTGAAAATAGAAATTGATCCGTAGCTCGTTAGACAGAACCGTTTGGACCGTTGAATTCCTTGGATTAAAAAAAAAAGACTCTGGAAAATCCTGAAATCGGTTTTCCACATTAGATATCATTGGATTCGTCTTTTCGAGACGATTCTAAAGGTGTAATTTGGTAACCACTGTTTTCGGAGAAATTTTGTACTAAAGGTGTAATTTGGTAACCACTGTTTTCGGAGAAATTTTGTACGGTTTTATCAGTACGGTTACGATAAAAACGTGTTTAAAGATGGTCAGAATGGACAAGGTTAGTGAGAGTGTTAAACATTGGCCAAAGCTGAAAAATGTCAAAGAATATGCTGACTGGAAAGAGGAGTTTGAGGCATTTGTGAAGAGTGAAGATACCATAATGTGGTACTGTATGATAGATGGCTATGTTGCTCCTACGCGTAGTATTGAAGGAAGGGTTTTAGTGTTGTCTTATGACAAGATGGATGAATCTGAGAGACAGGTGGTTGATGCTGAAAAGAGAGCCTTGGCGGCAATAAAGATGTCCTTACCTGATAGCATCAAGCATACATTCCAAAAGTACACTGATTCAAAGGATATGTGGGATGCATTACAAAAGCGATATCAGGGGAATGAGAGTGCCACTCAGGCATTCATGGCAGAGATAGTGTCGGTTGATGAGGCTGGAACTACTGTGAGTGATGCTGAATCTGAAGTGAAAAATGCTGAAGCTCAAGTGGAGAATGCTGAAGCTCAAGTGGAGAATGCTGAAGCAAAAGTGGATGCTGAAGTGGAGAAAGAGAGTGAAGCTGAACAGGTTGTTGCTGATGAAACCTCAGAAGTTCATGAGAAAGAGGTACAATCTAATTCTGTATGTTTAAGATGTCGTGAACTACAGGATGAGATTGACAGGTTGAGAACACAAAACCAAAGTCTGGTAAGTGAGATGTCTAACATAAAAGAAGCAAATTTTTTTGCTAAAAGAAATGAATCTACATACTTGAAGAAGATAAAAGGTCATGAAGCTGAAATTGAAGGTTTAACATGCAAGTTAAATGAAAAACTTCAAGTAATAGATTTAGCTCATGACATGATGGCTGAGAAAACAAAAGAGATTTCTGAAAAATGCAAAGAGTTGTCAGATGCACAACTCAAAATTGTTGAACTTGAAAAGAAATTGAGTCAATTCAGAGATTCGTCTTTTGTTATGAACCACATGATGGGTGGGTTAAAGAAGAGTAATGACAAGACCAGTGTGGGCTTCCAGGGTTTTAATGAAGTTCCACCTCCTCTTAGTCATGACTATTCATTCCTGCCTAGTGAAGATGAGCTAGCAAACTTTATGTCATCTGCACCAAGTAGTTTCGGATCCACATCAAGTCAAGGTGATGGATCTGAGAGTGATGATGATAAGAAAAACAATAACAGGGAACCTTTGAAAAGGAAAAATTCACCGCCTAAGAATAAAAATCAAGCTTTTGTCAAAAAGATTAATTTTGTTCAAGGTAGTGATATGAAAAACGAAACTGCTGTTATTGAAAATGAATCGAATGTAAAGTTTGCTAAAAATAAGAGCATAGAAAAATCTGAAATAAAGCAAACTGAACAAGGTTCATCTAAGGGATCATCACCATCTGATAAGGGATCTACCTCAGGGACACCAGGTAAGAAGTCTTTGAAAAGGAGATCGTGCTTCAAATGTCACACCAAGGGACATGTAGCTAGCTGCTGTCCTAACAAAAAGAGTGAAGCACAACTTAGTGAAAAACAGAGAGGGAAATTACCTGAGAAGATAGGTGATAGTGAGGAGAAAGGATCAAATTCTCCAAAGAAATCTGCTCCTAAGCAACCAGAGAATGTTGTTGTTGGTGTAGATAAGGCTAGAACAGGAACTCCACAAGTTCCACGTTTTCAAAGAAATCAACCAAGATTTCAGCCTAGATCTCCACCAGGCAGATACGAGAGACCTAGAAGCAGTTCACCAAGAATGAACAATTATAATGCTAATAATTTCAGAAGTCAAGGTCAATATCAAAATCGATACCAAAATAATGGTGGTCGAACTTTTTATAACAATGGCTTTAGAAATTACAACAATAATGCTTCTTGGAATCAAAATTCAGGGTACCAAAATCAAAATTTCCAAAGGTCAAATAGTCCAAACACATATAGGAACCCTCAGGACCAAAGACCTAGTGGAAATCAAAATCAAATTCCATCAACAGGTCTGAGATCCAAGACTCCAGTTAGGAGTAATGGATATTGGATGGATGTTCCAGTAGTTGGTGAATTTGGACGACCCAAGACCATTAAGGCTTGGGTCCCCCAATCTAACTAATTTCTTAGTTGGTGTGTGCAGGAACTGCTAAGGAGGATTATCAACTTATGTTGATAATAACTGCTCCAGGCACATGAAGGGGGATGTGAGATTGTTGATATTTTTATATTGATTGATTTAAATTGAAGTTCAAAGTGCTGATTCGACACACTAGATAACCTGGCAGATCTTTATACTAAAGCTTTTGACACGGCTCGCTTTGAACACTTAGTCGAACTCAACGGGATGAGGAATCCTGAATAACTGGTTTTTCATAAGAATTTTTGTAAATAGTTTACTGCTTTTCTTAAAAATAAAAAATAAATAAAAAAAAATTTGAAAAATAAAAAACATACAAAAATTAGAAAATCAAAAATGAGTTATCACTGTGTGAAAAAGGAGAAATGATAGTACATCAGCAAGTTAGACTGTCACATTGAAAATGAAATTAAAATGCTTAAGTGTGACAGCAGCTTCATTATATGATGTACCAGTAGGCAAAAAGCATGAAATAATCAACTTACCAATGTGATATAAACCTAAACAAACTGAGTATGAGTGGGGAACACATCAGTGGTGTATGGTTTAATGACCTTAAATCTTGCGTTGATAGATTGCCAAAATCTGAAGTTTTGGGTCTTTATATTGTTATTTCATCTGGGGATATCTTGACTGTCTTTTTGTTTAGAATTAAAATTGTACATGACCCCAGGAAAGAAAGTCACTTGGAATTAGCTCATTTCTATTTGAATGTCTGTATGTTGTCCCGATACACACAATTTTGATCTGATTCTGAAATCTTCTCTGAAAAAATCGTGTACCTCCTCTGCTGCATCCAGATATATGCTGACCTGGAGGTGCTAGGCAACGACAGCTTCTGTTGCATCCAGATACATGCTGACCTAGTTGTACGTTGTCACGCTATAGATCTAATACACCCGAAAGAGGCCCTCTAGTGCCCAAAAGAAACCCAAGAAACCTATATCAAACTGAGAAAACTCATTTGATCTGTATATTATACCATCTCTGCTAAAGATATATTCTGTTCTCTTCTCAACCTATTCCCAGTTAAGATTTCAGAAATCTGGATTGGACTTGTGAAATATGCGGTAGGGAAGATACTTGCATGATAGAGTGTGTTGTTTATATTTCCAGGATTTGATTAGTATGTATTTGGGTGTTCATAGTTAAGCAATCAAAACATGATAAAACATATTATATGCAGACCTAGGCACTGTCAGGATATCTTAAAGGATGACATCAGTACACTCACCTACTACGATGAATCTTTGTGCATACCTTGATCGTGGGGGTATATCCTGAAGTGGGACACGCTAATATATCAGTAAATAAAATTACCTTAACATATCATATGGTAATGGTACTTGAAATGTTCATGCATTTTGTTTAAAAGGACAAACATACTGGTAATCGTCTTGAACTGATTTTCACGAAAAATTAAATAAAGAATTATCTAATAGTGTGAAACAGTTTGATTGTGCTGATATGATCTTCTTACCAGTGATTCTCACAAAAATAGAGTGTTTATTGCTTTTGTTATTTACTTGCTTTCAGAAAAATTTAAAAATCAAAAAATAGTGTCTTTTTCTGTTTAAAATTCTTAACGTACGGAAAACTGTTATTCTTGGAGGAATTGTTACTGATAGGGGAGACAGTGTTGGAAAGTGAGTTCAAAATTTTAAATCATGCGGGTTATAGGGTGTGTGATTAAAAAGTTTTGCGTGTTGGTGATAAATTGGAAAATGCTTAATCTGTTATACAGTTTAACAAATCTCTTGAATAATAATAATTTGTTTAACTTAGGTTGAAAAATTCTTATGGTTTCTCGAGATGTTTGTTTTATAGTATACAGATTGAAGCAGTGTGTTGCTGAGAAGTTAAAGTGGTATGTTGCTGTGAAGATGAGAGTTTGATTGGATGCATGGTAGAACCTCCTTTCTATATTGCAGACAAGATTGAAGAGTTTGAAGATTGCTATTCAAATGCTGAACTGGAGTTTACTCAAACGCTAAAGTTTTGAAGATTTGGTGATTGGATGCATCAGCTTAGGGGGAGTCTGTTGCTGACAGAAGCTATTGAAGCTGAAGCTATCCAAAGACCAAACACAGTGCAAGACTACATGAAGATTGCAAGATGACTGAAGACAAAGTTATTTTATGAAGCTATTGTCAAGGGGGAGTTTGTTGGTGCATGTTTGTGACAACAGCTTAGATTTGGTCTTTGGATATCTTGTAATTAGTTAAAAGATAAACAGTTAGCGGGTTTAGCTTTGTAATAGTTGAATAATAGAGTTTGGGCTAAACAAAACCCACATTGGGTGATGGGGGACGAATTGGGCCATAGCCTATGTAGCAAACCCAGCCTAATGTTGTAACCTTGTGTTATATAAACAAGGTTAGGCTTTAGGGTTTAGGTTAATCAGCCAGAACATTGTGTGAGAGCAATTTCGTGAGAGCATAACAGCTTTGACGAATTTGATAGTTGGTTAGGGTTTGATTGATTGTAATTCTTGTAATTGATAATCAATAGAAACCCGGTTTGAAAGTGAATTGTTGTTTCTGTTCTTCTACTTGTTTCTGTGATATTCTGATCAAGAGGATTCCGCACTCTTGATTGGAAAGACAATTCTGTGAAGATCCATACGAATAGGGGACCTACATACGTTTATTGATGAACGTAGTTTCAATGAGCCTAATTGGAGTCTTGGAATGACACAAATTGGTGGTGAATTTGACGAGTCACAGCAAACCGGTACGTAGGAGCGTTAAAATGATTAGGATTGCTGGTTTAGCGGGAGTCATTTAAATATACTTATTTGCATCGAACATGCAGGTTGCACAAGTTCAAAGGTGGATGAGATGGCTGGGACAGAAACAACGCCCGAACGTCCTGGTAAGCTTTACTATTTTCGTTTACTGTGAAAGTGTTATATTGGTTACAGAGTAGCGAGAATTATTTTTTTTATACGTGTTTAGGCTATGTGGAGACTACCCCAAAGTTGAGTATGGTTATAATGGCAGAACCGGTTAGCTCATATGACCCCGCAATTGCAATCCACAAGGGGCAAGCTGGGCTGGAATTATTTGGTGGTGATGCAAATGAGGTGGAGGACAATTTGTCGCTAGCACACCGTGTGCGTGTGTTAGCTGAATTGGGGGCCCAAAAAAGGAAGCTCCCTTTTAAAGAGAAAGTGGCAGCATAACCAAATAGATCACCTTACTATATATGGTCTGTTGACATGGGACAACCAATCACTAAGAAGGAGGCGAATCTGTGGGATTACATATACGCTAATGAATCCCTGACGCACTTGCTAAATGGGCATTGTCGTAGGAAGCGGGCAATGGAGGCAAACAAGTAAGTAGAACTACTACGAGGTTTATTGTTGTATAATAGCGTGTAAACCATGAACCTAATGGATCTAGTTAATTGGTTATTTTTTGATTTTTTACCGCAGGAATGAACAGGGTACGTCGTCAGTTGATGATGTAGATAGCCCGATACACATGGTTGTGTAAGTACGGGGGATATTGTTAAAAAATGAGTTAAATTACTGTAACATGTGTTAAGATGTGGAAGTTAAGTTTTTATCTGTACATATGAAACCAAGGAGTTGCTGTTTCGAAGCCCTGCCCATGTAGAAGCGTCTCGGGCTATGTTCAAGAGTTTAAACGTTGGCAAGGAGGTGTCGGATGGTATTATCGACTGTTGGGCGGAGGTGCTAAACTTCCAAGAGAAACGCAAATCAATGGGGGCTTACAGTAGGCTATTCTTTGGTACTAAAGTTGTGGTGAGTGTTTTGTATATAGACATGATTTGTGTAGATTGATGTTTTTTGTGGAAAAGTAGTTAGGGTGTGGCGAGTGGTTATCCTTATTAATTTATCTTTTGTGAAAGTTTCTGTGGATGTTAACAACTAAGGAAGGTGGAGTCGAGGCACGGATGCACAAGTTTCGGGCTGGTATAAAAGGTGCGGTTAACAGCGCTGAAAAGGTTCCTGATTTGAGAAAGCACGACATTGTTTTGTTCCCGATCTTGGAGCAAAAACATTTTTACTTGCTAGTGTTTGAGTTACGAGACCCCGGAATTTATGTTGTTGATAATGACAAAGCCAGACAATCTCAGCCGATAGAAGACAGTGTATACTACCTCCACAAGGACACACCTTATAAGTTTGTAAGTTATTAAAATGACCCATGTTGTACCGTAAGTGTGATTGTATTCAAGATGTGTTATTTAATTGAGCATGGCTTGTATCTGTATATGCAGAAAGATATGTTTGTGCAATACCTTCGTGAGGTTAGGAATCCGCGAGCCGATGACATTGACGACTGCAACATCCAGCGTATGCCGGTTAGTTGGGCGACGACAGGAAACACAACTGATTGTGGGGTTTTCTTAATGCGGCACATGGAGTGCTACATGGGGAAAAACAAAAGTTTTAATTGTGGGTTCAGCATGAGTGGGCCGAAGAAGATTTCCGAGGTGCGGAAGTTGAGAAAGAGATATGCTGAGCACATGTTATGTTTGGAGGTGAATGTGCTGCTTCCTAAAATCCAGCAGGGTTGCCGGTTAGAGTAACGTGTGTTAGGGGGTGAATGGTATTTACTGTGGGATAGGTGTTGTGTTAAGTGTGCCAGCTCTTTTGGGGACACCTATTATATGTATATGTAGACTTTGTTTTGGGTGTAGCATGTATTTTGTTTTGTGGATGTTGCTTTAAACTTATTCTCTTTTGGGGATCTCTTTTGGGGATAGACTGACTGTGTAAAAGTTGTCTGAAGAATATTGACAACATACAAATCTTGCATGTGTTTGAATGTTATTGGTGTAGTTGATAATGTTTTAAATTATATATTGGTAGGTGTAACATTTAAGGAAATGAAAATGCATAAACATACATAATAATTATCAAAAATAAAAAACAGTCATTGTTCGTCGTCTTCGTCGGTTTCGAACCCAGGAATCGTTGAAACATGTTCCACCAAATCAGCTCGAAGGTTCTGATGTATATCCCTTGACTTTATTAAAAATTCATTTGCCACTTTATCTTCGTCTATACATCAGACGCACGAAAGAAAAAAGAATCACATATACAGCATCGATCAGATCAGGGACGAACGGACAAGAAGGAATTATTGGGGTTGAAGATCAAGAAGCTTGGAACTCAAGGGATTACGGTTTTAGTTTACCGGGTTCTTTTATTTTCTAGTTTCTTTTATTCTATGTCAATAAATTCTTTATTTGAACTTTGTTTATTTGTTTTTGAAACCATGATTGTTGGCTAAACACTTAAGCCACCTAGACTTGATGAATGGATTGATATGAAGTTTTTACCGTTTTCGTTATTTGCATGAATTTTATGGATTGATTGTGTTAGTAAAGAGTTTTCTTTATTGATTTGATGCACATGCGTACTTTGATTTGGTTTATTATTGTCATTTGCTTCGTATGATTCTTAGTGACGGTCTATATCACAACATAGAGTCATGCTAGGGTTTAGATCTTGGTGAGTGTCTATATCACGTAATAGATCTTAATTCTTTAGGGTGGAATTGGCCAATAACCCCTAGAAGTAATTGTTAATAATTTGCTAGGTTTTAGTGTTCTGCTAGTCCTAATACCTGGAAAGTGAGGGGCTATTGGTAGGTCTTACCCGGCGAATTGCTTTAGATAGTCCTTGGAAAAGGTCGTGTCTTGGTTGACCTGTTGGTTTTATTAGTCTATCAAGTCAAGTTAATTAATTCAAACTACCCTAGATCTATGATTGGAAAAGAGTAGGTCAACATTAGGGTACTTACACAATAATTAGACAACTGGAAAGGCGTCTAATAACCGGTAGGATTAACAGCCTAGGTAGTTCCACAGGTTTCTCATTGAGAAGGGTCGAGGGGCTTAGTTGGTTCTTAATAGGTTTAGTACTTTAAGATCCCGGTTCCATAATCCATGCATTTAACTTAATCGGTAATTCTTTAAAAGTAATCCAGGATTCTTGTCTAGGTGGTCTCGCTCTCCATATAAGAAAAACCCTTAGTCTTCATTCGTCTTTAGTCTAGCTTTAGTTAATTTAGTAGTTTAATATAGATTTCCTTAGTTTTTCCGTAACCCCCCCCCCCCAAAAAAAAAACAATTAAACAGTTTTAGTCGTGTCTGTCAGAGTCTATTAGAATCTAGTTTACGTGATACATAGAGTCTCAGGGTTCGATACTCGGACTTGCTTAGGCCATACTACATTAACCGGTACACTTGTCGGTTGTGTGGTTTAGGTTTTAGAGAGTCCTAGTCTATAAATTTAAAGCTTTTTAGTGTCTAGGTTAGAGAGTCTAATTTAGTTATTTTTTATAGTCTGTTTAGCACACATCAGGACACTTATAAAAATAAGGTAACAGCTACACCACCAGGCATGGAGAAGCTGAAGCAAAAGGGGAAAGAAGCATGTGAGGGTCGGTACAGGGTGTGCTACGAAAGAAAAGTGCTTCACAAGAAGCGTCAGGACGTGAAAACTGGAGGCCCGGGTAGTGTCGATGCTTCAGAAAGCGGAACAAACAATGTAGCTGAAGTTAGCAGTCGCCGTACGGAACACATTTTACCAGAAGCTGAATTTTTGAAGGGGCTACCAGAGGAGTTGGTTAGGTTGCTGATGGATCCAGACCATGAATTGTGTGGTTGCCCGTTGTGTCCATACTCACCCGAAACAATCAGGGCCTGGTGTTACCATGACCCATGGGAGAGTGAGTGTAGCCCGTCTCCTCTGTACTTTCATGATGAAGATGTTGAAACACCATGATGAAAAGCTTCGTAGAGATGGAGGATAAGACGGGGTAGTTGGGGTGTCGTAAGTGGTTATAGTTGTGTTAACCTGTTGACCCTATATACTAACGTAGTTTTTCTGTTTTTTTTTTTTTTTTTTTTTGTGGGGATGTGTTGATGTGACGGCTCGGTAGCCGATTCGTTGTTTTATCTGCGGTTGTAACCTAGTAGTAGTATGTGTGGTTAAGTTGGCTAGTTGTGAAGTTTAATTCTATAAGCTGATGTGTCTTTATATATAAGCTATTGGTTTGGTTAACCCCTTTTGTTGTGTACTGGTTATTTACAGTTAAAAAAACCCCAGTACGGGGGCTAACGTGTGTTAAGCATATGTTGTAATGCTGTTGTAAAATGTAAACCAAAACCACAATTATCCATGCATAAGATAATAAGAAAAGCAAGTTAATAGCAAACAGAGGTCCACAAAAGGTGGCCTACAAACACAAAGTGCCAAAGGCCATAAAGTTTTTACAAGTCTAGAAATGATAAATGGGATAAAAATAGTTCCACCTTCTTACACACGTAACAGAAAAAGCAGGAGGATGTTAAAAGACTGTTACATGTGTGTAAGAAGGCCAAAATGAAGAGAGTCTCCCATTACATAGTAGTAGTAAACGAAAAGAAAGATTTTAATCAGAGGTGGAGACACCGGTGGCGGTCTGCCTTTGTTGTTCAGCAGCTACCTTTGCAGCTTTCATTGCGGCCACCTTAACGCAGTTGCGTGAGTCGTGGTCGTCGACATACATGCCACAACGCTTGCATAAACGAAGCTGCTTTGGACGTTTTTGTGGTTTTGTCTTTGCCTTCTCACCAGTTCCGTAAATGCGAGTATGTGTACCACATCCCTTATTGTGTACAACATCTGGATTAGCAACTTCGACTGGAATGTTGATTGGTTGACCAACTATTTCTTCCATTTCACACTGGTTTGTTTCATTTTGAGTTGTACCCAATGGTTGCTTGGAAAGCACATTGATCTTGAAATCCCGGAGTTGGGCAACCAATTTTGACAATGAATCCTCATCGGTTCTGGCCACATCAACGCATTCAGTAACGAGGTCGAGGATTTCATTCCGCATAACGTACGGTGCGTGTGCGTTGACACCGTATCGGCTGGAAAGTGAAAAAACCTCTTTTGGGAGGGCATCTCGGCGCCACCTATCGTTTATGTATTGGGGTGGAATGCTTGCAACATTTTTCAATCGATATACGCAAAAGACATGGCGACACAGATATCCGATACATGTGAAATTCCTGCATGAGCAACTGGCGAAGAGGTCTACAGTGTTATATGTAACCTGTTGGGCACAGAAGAAGCAAAAAGGCATTTATATCTAACGATGTTAGTGGAGTGGTAATAATAAACTTGCCTAACATGTGTTACCTGGTAGACGTTTGTGATGTTGTTCCTTTTGTCCAAATGAGTGACGTCTAGTAAAAGAGTGGTATTGCTGGACTCGGTTTGGTTTGTGATGTAGCATAAAAACTTCCCTTTTATTATCTCCTTTTGAACTTGCATGAAAACAGCGTTTGTGTATATGGCGAACGCGTGCTGTTCTATCGCTAAATCAGTAGTGCCCTTGAAAACCGTGGATGAGGTTTTGTACTCCGATACGCGTTGCTGATAGCGTTGGCTGTCTACCCTATTTTCAAAGCACATCATAAATTGTACAAGGGTGTTTGCACTTGTTGAGTTGACCTTGAAGGCAGTGTTCGAGCTTTCGCAGCGTGAAGTGGTCATCATTAAGCAACACATTGGCAGTTCCCTGAAGTAGGCTGGTACCCAAAGATGTTTAATGTTGTACATGTCGTTCAACCAAGTGTGATCTTTGATGCGTGTGGAGTGTCGTTTGTTTTTAATGTATTTATTAAGCCCTTTTCAACACTTTTTTAGCCAAGTTTTAAATTTATAAAACACGATATTTACTAACACTAAACACACATATGGGTAAGTGCACCCATCGTGAGCGTAGTATAGTGTTGGTAAGATACCGAGGTCGTCCAAGGACACAAGAGCTTTTAGTACCGGTTTATCCTCAACGTCTAATCAAATCAAAAAGTTTAGAAAAATGTTTTAAACTAAGAAAAATAAAAACTAACTAAAATGCTGAAAATAAAAATAAAAGAAAAAACAGATAGACAAGATAAATCACTTGGTTCCGACTCGTGTATAGTGTAACCTTTGATTATTTCCGCACTTTTGCACTTATTTAAGAGATTATCTTAGTTATTGTAGTAGGCCCCCCCTCTTTTGAAGGTGACGTTACCCTCAACCCAGTAGTTTGAGTCAGCAAGGATACAATCCTAAAGGGTCGGATTATTGAAAGATAATGAATTAAGTTATTAATGCAAATTATGGTAGGCCCCTCTTTTGGAGGTGACGTTACCCTCGACTAAGTAGTCTGAGTCAGCAAGGATACAGTCCTAAGTAGTCGGGTTATAGTATTAATAGTAGTTAACTTATGAGGGGATCAAAGATTTTGGACCCCCGCCATCCAATACCGTTAAGTATTGAAGGAGGTCCTACTAAATTTGACCCAGGTCCCTTGCAGGATCTCTAAACGCTGAACAACGGCAAGACTCTTACCAAACTGTTCCCTTAACCCCCGACCAGGTAGCCAACATACCTCCATATAGACCGTGGAGATATGAATGGTGAAAATCTTTTATTTTATATAGACAGTAAAATAATGCCAAGACACCACGGACAAACGATAAGGAAGAATCACCTTCAACATAAGAAACTAGTTATTAAAGTCATTAATACAAAACCAATTAAAAAGTGCGAAAAGATTAAAAATAAAAAGTATTACACTAGACACTTGTCTTCACCAAGTGATGTAAGAGACTTAGGCAAACATGGCCTTGATTGTCAAGAACTCTTACGATCAATCTTGGATCCCGAGATGACTCACACACTCTATGATGGACAATGGATGGTGGTGGTGGATGATGGTGTTATGGTGGTGGTGAGTGGTGGGTGAAGTGTGAGAGAGGTGGTGTGCCAAGGGATGGTTTGAGCTTGAGCCAAGCACTCCTATTTATAGGCTGAACAGAAGCTCGGGCACGGCCCCGTGTCCACATCCTTCTCTTTCTTCATTTATTGCAACTTGTCTTTATTAGTTGACCACGACCCCGTGTCCGCTGAGCATGACCCCGTGTGCAGAAGCATATCTGTACTATGAAGATTTGCCTAGATTCTGTGAATCTTATAGTTGACCACGGCCCCGTGCCCGCTGAGCACGGCCCCGTGGTGGGCAATAGAAGCTTCTACCACTTTGTCTTTTCTACTGACACTTGGGCACGCCCCCGTGCTGGCTGAGAACGGGGCGTGTTCAGTCTTTTGTCTTCTTGTTTTGCTTGGGAAGATGCTGTCGTGGGGTCGGGCATGTCACATTTGTTCCTTTTCTTGTATTTATGTTAGATTTTGCTGTCTTTTTGCTTCTTTTGTTAATTTGAGCTCATTTAATCCTGAAAAAACAAAAGGAAGACAAAAGCACACTTTTTCCAACATTAGTACTAAAAGGGGTTAGTTTTATGCCACAATTGATGTAATTTATATGTTGCATTTTTCACATATCAGTCTTGTAGGCCAAATGTTTCTAGGAGGTCATGCCAGCGGGACTCAAACGTTTCTGGTTTGATATAAACATTCCAAACCAACCGGTGAAGGCAGGCCCGAACATTAGTGTTATCAAGAAGGTCCGCAGAGATCTGGTAAATTTTAAGAGTTACTAACACATGTTAGATTAAACAGTTGAAAAAGAAATATAAGTCTGTGATGTTGAATAACACATGTTAAGGGCTAACGATTTAACCTAACCTTGGAGGGTAGTTTTTTCATTATATGCCTCATGCATAACCGGTGGCGTGATTCGGTAAAGACCAGAGGAACAACTTGAAGCATAGATGGGTCTTGATCACTCAACACGAGAGTTGGTTGAGTACCGTCTGCCTTCAAGAAAGCCTTAAGCAACCACACATAAGATTCAATGGACTCGGTTGATATCAAACCCGCACCAAATGTAACACATTGGAAATGATGATCCACACCCGTGAATGGCACAAAAACCATCTTGTACCTATGAATAAAAATGGATTTGAAGTTAACAAAATGTAACACTTTTTTGGTTAGGTTTGTATACTTTGATATCCGTCCTAACACATGTTAAGGGGAAACTCACTTGTTAGTGCTGTAAGTCGCGTCGAAGGCGAGGACATCGCCAAAAGCGTTGTAGTTTAGCTTTGAAATTTCATCAGCCCAGAATACAGAAGACAACTTTCCATTTGAAACAGTGTAATCAAAATAGAAGTCGGGTAGGTTGTCAAAGCGCTCACGCAAGCGTTCAAGGAAAACTTGTGCGTCGAGTTCACCAATAAAAATTCGCAACTGTTGGCTAAAATTTTTAAAATCCACCGGAGTCCCGTTGACATTGTGATGCCCCCCTTTTAAAGCTACAAGACATCTATAAGCTCTCACGGGTCCGATACGGTTTAGACTCATATTGTGAATGAATTGTTTGGTGGTGAATGACAGCTTTCGTGATATCTTGCTAAGATCACGGTTGTAATTCTCAACAAGTTCATGATTATGAATATCATTGAAACTCAGTACTGTGTTTGTATCATTATAGATTGAGACTAGAATGCTTGCCTTACAGTCACACAATGTGAAGTTGGTTCTCCTTGGCCTTATAGAAGATTCATCTAGTGTGTCAAAAGTCCTCTTTGTTTGTGGTTTCCCGTATTAAACTGGGTTAGGAATCTTTTGAAGAATCCCACATAAAAATGACGTGTGTGATTTTAATTGAATCACATCTGCCAGGAGTGTTAACATGTTTTAAGATGTTAACAGGGATTTGAATCTTTTAAACAGGTCTTACCATCTTGGCCCGGTCTTATAATTGACCTGAGGCTAGGTTTCACACTTAAGACTCTTAATTAATGATTTGAATCTTTTTAACAGGTCTTACCATCTTGGCCCGGTCTTATAATTGACCCGCAGGCTAGGTTTCACACTTAAGATTCTTAATAATTAACGCAGAACAATTTTAAATTGAGGTGTTAATATGGATCTGAATCTAATTATGGAACTACCATCTTGGCCGGTCTTAATATGACTCGAAGCTAGGTCTTGTCCTTTTTAGATTTTTGCCATTTTATTATAATGGTAGATCTTGCAAAAGGAAATGTTATTTTCCATTTATTTAATATTCTTGGTTAGAATGAAAGTTTAAACTTAATCATTCCACAATATAAAAATAAAGTATAAAGTTGCCCTAAGCGGGACTTGAAAGGAATAATGTTGTCCTCGTAGGAACTGAAAGATATTTATGTCCTTATAAGGACTATTGAGGAAACGATCTTCAGCAAAGGAGTTTCTTCTTCATTCAATTCCTGAATGTTTTCTCCGTGGTTGTACGTTTCATCCTGGTCGCGGTACGAAGCTCAACATTTCGAGGCTCCAGATGTAGAGAAATCTTATTATAGCTTCTTCGCTTGGCGACGTATATAAAAAAAAAAAATTTGGAAGTAAAATTTCCAGATTAGGATTTGAGAATAATCCTATGTTAAGTCTAGACTCAGAAGTTTAGATATGTGCAATTGTGTAACCGAGATTAAACACAAAAAGGCTAGTGTTTAATTCACTCAGTGTTGGCTCTGATACCAACCTGTCACACCCCGACTTTCCACGTGTCACCGGTGGACCCGGTGGGGGAGTATCGTGACGTGGTTGGCAACGTAATAGTCAAACAACACAATATAATAATGCACAGCGGAAGCAAAGGATAAATATTATTACATTTCCGAATATAAAGTAATATTCAATATTACTACGGAAAGTAAAGGATCCACAGGCGGATCTTAAAACATATCATTTGTTCAACAGACTTTAGACGCCTAGAACTTGCAAGATTTCTTATTAGCGCCCTGAGCTTCCAGCCAATTTCGTTTAGTACCTGTCACTTAACCTTTTTGGAAAATACGTCAGTTTTCACTGGTAAATACACTCAACCGACTCATTTGAAAAGAGTTTAAGAAAATTGATTTAGATGCACCAGGCACAAAACCTTTTGACACTTTGATTAAAATGCACAGAGGCAAAATTAATCTTTTTATGCTTTGGGATAAACTATATCTCATGTTATCAGTTTTACATAACTTGCTCTACATACGGGGCCCGAATCTATGCCGGTTCATGATTAACCGACACACCACTATTCCCTTATTGGGAATCCCTTATTGGGTATGATTATTATTCCCTTATTGGGAATCCCATATTGGGTATAATTATTATTTAGCATATAGCATCTGTCAGGTGTATGCCTACACCCCGTGCTTAAGTCGTGGCCATTGCAATTTAATGAGTCAAGGATATCCAGGACACGGTCGCATTAATCCCCAATGTTTCAGTCAAGCAATACGAATTAAAACAGGTTATTTGGATTTCCCGACTCATTGGTCTTTGAATCCCATACCTGAACATGCGGTATTTATATTACCGTATCCCAAGCCCGTAATAGGGAAAATAAGTTAAGAGTATTTACCTGAGCTAGCTCCTGTCTTAATTAGCAAGAATCTAATAACTCAGCCGTATTCACTTAAGTAAGCGTATGTACCATTTACCGAAATGCTCTAGTCTGGAATGATGGTATAAATAATTAATTAGAATGCTAACGGGTCTTTAATTAAGTCTAAGCTTAGACCGGTTAGTCTTACAGGAAGATACGGTTCAGACGCATGATTAAGCGAAGACCGGATAGAATGTGATTTAGACCCGACAAGTTTGAAGACTTGTTTAATATGGGTTTATTATTCACATTCTGGATTTTGAGATAAAACCGATAAGGTTTGACCCATTTCGGCTAATTTATGTAAACTTGTTACATAAACCGAACCGAACGCGTAATAAGCGTGACGGGTATTCATTAGAGCCATCTACAGGTTTCCTAAGTTAATTGTACCACAAATATGTTGTGACATCAGTAAGATGTCTTTCATTATGCCCGAAACGAATTTAAACACAAACTATGCCCCGTAAGGGTAGTTTGGTCATTTTAAAGGTTGTAAAAGAGTTTAAATGTTTAACTGAGTTACAGGTCTGATGTAAACAGCAAACATACTTAATTTAATGAGTTATAACAGTAGGCCAAAGTATATATGTGAAATTTATCATCTTTAACCAAACTATGCCCCGTAGGGGTATTTTGGTAATTTCACATAAGCCGAAAAGCTCAAAAACGAAGTCTGAGTTTATCAACCTTTGCTTACTGTTAAATTATCATAATTTTCCTCTTATATCAGTAGGTATCGACCCGGGTATGTCCAATATGATTCTAAGACATACTATGCGCTAAAAACGCTAATTATGGCGATTAAAGGCCATTTCCGGGTTCTATACCTAAATCTGATATTTTTATATTTCCAGAAGGATTAATATAATTTATTTATCATAACTAATCAGTAGCAAAAGGTTTGGAATCGTTTAGATGTGTAAAACTCATTTTATGGCCCGTAAGGGCAAAACCGACAATTACCGGATTAAGCCTACGACTACTAGTTATGCTCGACCTAAAATTAATTAAAAATCTTTAAAAATCCCAAAATAATATATAACATTAGTGGGTAAATTATTTGATATCAAAAAGTATGTTTAACTAGGCTTTACGCTAATTACGCCATGTTGTTAACATAAAGCCTTAATTTAGCGACAATGAGCATAACTCTTAATCTACAAGTCAAACTGATGTCAAACTTTGCAAACAAGTCTTTATATCAGTAACTAAGGTTTCTACACTTTTACATTTTCATAAATCATGATTTAAGGTAATGAGGGCATAATGGTCAACATATGGGCAATTAACGGAATCATGCGTATTAATCGGATAACTAATGAACCGAGGTGTATAATCACAGAGGGTTATACTAGCATGTAACCTGGTCCAAATGAAGCTCTAAGGTATTTCTAAAACATACCTAAACGGGTCAGAATTGAAGTCAAAGCAAAAGTCAAAGCTTTGCGACTTTCGGTTCCGAACCGGGTCTAAACAGGAAATAGTCGGGTTGAACATGTTTAGACATGTTCTTACACTAATTATTAAGTTATAACAATAATCAAACAGGTTATACATGTTCTATATAGCTAATTATGCATAAACGACATTTTAAGCATTATGTTGACTTTTTAAGTAAATATTTGACCCGACATTTGACCTGCTTAGGATGGTGACCAGGGGAAACCCTTTTGGGGTTTTATTACCCACATAAATACCATTCTAAAACTACTTTTAATTCGAGATAAGACTGAGTCATTAGTGACTAATCTCGAAGTCAAACCGTAATTACGACGGTTTGACTTTTAGCTAATTAACTAAGCTAAAAGCAATTAGAGAAAGTTTAGAATACTTACTGAAGTCCTATGCACGACTTATGATCAGTTGGACCTCCTTGAGAGCTCCAGAATTGATCCAAGAATGCAGGAATGTGTGAAGAACAATGTTGCACAAACAAGGCCTTTTATACTTGTTCAAACACCACAACTAGTTGACAACAAGGTCTATGATCCATCCACAACTGATTAACACTTGTCACTAGTGCCTAGGGATGTCTAGGGGTCGTTTACAAGTGAGAAAAACCGGTGGAATAGGTCACAATCGCGAAAAACAGGCTGCAGAAGGTTTCTGGTCGCTGGGTGACTGGTAGCGCACCGTTACGCTAACATTGTAGCGGTGCGCTAGACCCCCTGCGCATCGTAGGGATAGTTTGGCTACGGTGCGTATGGCCTCTTCAGGGGCTGTTTTGCTTGTTCTTTCATTCATTCGAAAGGGTAACCCCATTATCCGCATATGGGCCATTAATTATCATCTAGGGACCTCTAAAAATGTGCTTGAACGGTTCTAAACCTTACCCTTGTGTATTGTTTCGTTTGTATCCATAAACAAGACCCGAAACAAAGGGTTACCGCTTCTTTTTCTTCGTAGGAGTCCACCATATCAATTTACGAATCATTCAATGTTATAATTCACTGAACTTGAACGTATACTAAATGTTTTTAACATGTTTGAGTCTTGGGATTTTCTACGAGGTCGTTCAGAGGTGCAAAAGTTAACATGGCGACACTTTTAAATCCTGTCAAACATTTTTATTAACCCGGGTTTACAACGCGTTTTGTCTTACATGACACGTGTCGTTTTATTATTGAACCCGAAATTTTCGAGGTGTTACATCCTCACCCCCTTAAAATAAATCTCGACCCGAGATTTACTGAAATAAGGAAGTATTCTCTGCCTAATAAAGGCATTCTAACAGATGATTAGAAATTTGTATGATCTTGTTTGTTGTTTCCAATGCAACTTTCAGATCTTGAATATTTGGCTTACTAATCTATTGCTCTAACAACAGACGTTTAACATTCCATCTTTACAAGGTCTCCAAGGAGCAGCCTTGACGCCTTTATCCTAACTATTATAGAATAGCTTATCTTAAGGTGCGATGGTTATTCTTAATCGCTGTTAAAATAGGGTTGCGGTAATTAGTGCATAAGCAAATTGAACCGTCTTTCTTACCCAACCATATCAAACTCTTAGAATATCGAGTTAGGATATATGAATCTATATCTTAAAATTTTCTTAATCAGGTTTTCGGTTGTTCCATATTAAACATGGAGTTCTTTACAACACTCTAACCTAAAGTGGGATGTTAATCGTAACCCTACCTGCCTCTAGAGAGGTAAACAGGGTAAACTTAGAAGAAGATAACCAAGATACAAGGAGGTTACAGAGATTTTCCATATCTCAAGCTCCAGTTCACTCATCAACGCTTGTGTCTAATAAGTGACACATTCATGTTATGAGTCCACATATTCCGTTACCAAGGAATATTTGTTTGGATAATTCTATTCCGGATATCTCCCTTGAATACTACTAGTCGACATTAGTACAATATGACCATTGGGATATCTCAGGGGTTCCATGTATTAAACCTCCATGCTGATCAGACATGGAAATAATCTATGGGACGCACTAGGATACGCCAATCCTCATATGACACTTTTATCCAACATAGTTTGGCATTCGTAGGCGATATATAAAAATATTGAGAAAAATAATTAAAATAACATATGTTGTCATACTCTATGCGAAGAAAGAGTACTCTTAGATTTTTCGGAAGGATTCTTTGCCGATATTAGAAGAATCGGTTACTACGGTTTCCTTGGTAGCTATACCTTGTGGATGATAAAAATTTTGCTAAGTTTATGGTTCATGAAGATTTATTATTGCCTGTATAAAAAAAACAGGACACTTAGTAGAGATTATCATTGATAAATGATAAGGAAGTTTATTGCACAAGTGCTTATATTTAATTAGAATGGAGATTTTCACAAACTAGGCACCTAGCCCAGTTGGCTAGGCGCGCGAAAGGGTGCGGCCGGCCTAGACCCAGGTTCGATTCCGGGGACGGCCAGTTCCACCATTTTTTTTATGTTTAATATCTGAAGATTAACTCCATTAATATTGAGGTTTACGTTTGTAGTTTTATTAACTTTCGTCGCCTTATTAGTATTGCGACTTTCGTCTACCTCATCCGAGTTTTCCATACTCGAAACTTGGTACCAATCACCAAGATTTAATCATTATTAGTCATCATCCTGATAACCTTCTTAGATTAGCCACGGCATTCATAAACCGTATGGGCTATTCTGTTCCGAATATTCATAGTGAATGTTATTTTGAACGTATTCCATTATATTTAGCCTAGGTCGCAACATGACCATCAATGGCATTCAAAATTTGGAGTGAGTCCAATACTTGCTTGCCAGGGAACCATAATGTCTTTGTCACGCATAGACAATATAATATGGCTCATAGGCGAATCATCACTAATGGAGATTTATAATAGGTTTATCCTATTAGAAGATACAAGTCTTGATTGCATTAATCATATTGACTATTTTGGCTTGAGCATAGCTCACCACCTTAGACAAGGAATCGTAAAGATAACAATGTCAATGTCTCAAATGTAAAATATATTATAGCCCGTAGGCAAAACATCACTAAAGGATGTTAAATAATATTATCATCGTATTAGATGATATTAGTCATGATCGCATTGATCATATAGACTATTATGTTTGGACATAGTCCAATATTTTAGACAGGAGGTCAAAGACCATCACTGTCGTTGTCTTATCGGACAACAAGTTTAGCCCGTAAGAACTTCATTACTAACGGATGTTCATAATACGTTCATCTTATAGGATGATATAAGCCATGATTTCTAAATCAATAGGCTAGATAAGAAAATTAGAAGAATCTAATATAAGGATGACTGTTGTGATTTTCTCGAGTCACATTTGTCAAGAGTGCTAACACGTTCTTATGTGTTAACAAGGATTTGAATCTCTTGAGTAGGTTTCACCACCTTGGCCGCGTAGGCTAGGTTTCACCTTTAAGATTATCTTTAAAATGCATAATGGCAGGAGAGTAAGGATCTTTATTTTATTCAGGATTTTTATCATAAATCCTAATTTATAATTTAATAGTAGCACAAATGGCCTAGTCGCGTAGACAAGTTTAATTTATAAGCCAAGATTTCAGAGAATCAGGGCAATTTATGAATTTGTAATGGCACCAAAGGCCTAGTCACGTGGACAAGTTTAATTTACAGGCCTTGATTTTTTTTTAGAATCGAGGCTTCAAGGTTTGAATCAAAGTTCATTACCTTTTCCTGACAGGGAGCTGTAGGCTACCACTGTCTTTAGTCTCAGAGGACATTAACTATAGCCCGTAGGCACTTCCCTTATAAGAGATGTTTATTACGGAATTGCCCCTTAGGGAAATTCATTAACCATGGTAACAGAGACCATATTTGGTTAATTTATTAATCATATTTATTTAGGATTTCTATTATAATTTATCCTAATTATAAAACATTAACAGTTTTATTAGTGGCACCCAATGGCCTGGTCACATGGACATTTATAAATTATAAGCTTATGATTTCAAAGAATCAAAGCAACAATAACAGTTTTATTTAATAGCACAAAAGGCCTAGTCACAAGGACAATTTTTAAATTATATGCTAGGATTTCAGAGAATCAAAGCATTTGAGGTTTGAACCTAGTTCATTACCTTTATCTGACAGGGAGTCATAGCTACCACTGTATTTTGGCTCATGTAGAAATGAGCAAGGCCCGTAGGCACTATATTACCACGTATGGTTAAAATATGATCATCTTAATTGACGACATAAACCCAGGATTCAGGGATCATTAAACTGGGTTAGGAATCTTTTGAAGAATCCCACATAAAAATGACGTGTGTGATTTTAATTGAATCACATCTGCCAGGAGTGTTAACATGTTTTAAGATGTTAACAGGGATTTGAATCTTTTAAACAGGTCTTACCATCTTGGCCCGGTCTTATAATTGACCTGAGGCTAGGTTTCACACTTAAGACTCTTAATTAATGATTTGAATCTTTTTAACAGGTCTTACCATCTTGGCCCGGTCTTATAATTGACCCGCAGGCTAGGTTTCACACTTAAGATTCTTAATAATTAACGCAGAACAATTTTAAATTGAGGTGTTAATATGGATCTGAATCTAATTATGGAACTACCATCTTGGCCGGTCTTAATATGACTCGAAGCTAGGTCTTGTCCTTTTTAGATTTTTGCCATTTTATTATAATGGTAGATCTTGCAAAAGGAAATGTTATTTTCCATTTATTTAATATTCTTGGTTAGAATGAAAGTTTAAACTTAATCATTCCACAATATAAAAATAAAGTATAAAGTTGCCCTAAGCGGGACTTGAAAGGAATAATGTTGTCCTCGTAGGAACTGAAAGATATTTATGTCCTTATAAGGACTATTGAGGAAACGATCTTCAGCAAAGGAGTTTCTTCTTCATTCAATTCCTGAATGTTTTCTCCGTGGTTGTACGTTTCATCCTGGTCGCGGTACGAAGCTCAACATTTCGAGGCTCCAGATGTAGAGAAATCTTATTATAGCTTCTTCGCTTGGCGACGTATATAAAAAAAAAAAATTTGGAAGTAAAATTTCCAGATTAGGATTTGAGAATAATCCTATGTTAAGTCTAGACTCAGAAGTTTAGATATGTGCAATTGTGTAACCGAGATTAAACACAAAAAGGCTAGTGTTTAATTCACTCAGTGTTGGCTCTGATACCAACCTGTCACACCCCGACTTTCCACGTGTCACCGGTGGACCCGGTGGGGGAGTATCGTGACGTGGTTGGCAACGTAATAGTCAAACAACACAATATAATAATGCACAGCGGAAGCAAAGGATAAATATTATTACATTTCCGAATATAAAGTAATATTCAATATTACTACGGAAAGTAAAGGATCCACAGGCGGATCTTAAAACATATCATTTGTTCAACAGACTTTAGACGCCTAGAACTTGCAAGATTTCTTATTAGCGCCCTGAGCTTCCAGCCAATTTCGTTTAGTACCTGTCACTTAACCTTTTTGGAAAATACGTCAGTTTTCACTGGTAAATACACTCAACCGACTCATTTGAAAAGAGTTTAAGAAAATTGATTTAGATGCACCAGGCACAAAACCTTTTGACACTTTGATTAAAATGCACAGAGGCAAAATTAATCTTTTTATGCTTTGGGATAAACTATATCTCATGTTATCAGTTTTACATAACTTGCTCTACATACGGGGCCCGAATCTATGCCGGTTCATGATTAACCGACACACCACTATTCCCTTATTGGGAATCCCTTATTGGGTATGATTATTATTCCCTTATTGGGAATCCCATATTGGGTATAATTATTATTTAGCATATAGCATCTGTCAGGTGTATGCCTACACCCCGTGCTTAAGTCGTGGCCATTGCAATTTAATGAGTCAAGGATATCCAGGACACGGTCGCATTAATCCCCAATGTTTCAGTCAAGCAATACGAATTAAAACAGGTTATTTGGATTTCCCGACTCATTGGTCTTTGAATCCCATACCTGAACATGCGGTATTTATATTACCGTATCCCAAGCCCGTAATAGGGAAAATAAGTTAAGAGTATTTACCTGAGCTAGCTCCTGTCTTAATTAGCAAGAATCTAATAACTCAGCCGTATTCACTTAAGTAAGCGTATGTACCATTTACCGAAATGCTCTAGTCTGGAATGATGGTATAAATAATTAATTAGAATGCTAACGGGTCTTTAATTAAGTCTAAGCTTAGACCGGTTAGTCTTACAGGAAGATACGGTTCAGACGCATGATTAAGCGAAGACCGGATAGAATGTGATTTAGACCCGACAAGTTTGAAGACTTGTTTAATATGGGTTTATTATTCACATTCTGGATTTTGAGATAAAACCGATAAGGTTTGACCCATTTCGGCTAATTTATGTAAACTTGTTACATAAACCGAACCGAACGCGTAATAAGCGTGACGGGTATTCATTAGAGCCATCTACAGGTTTCCTAAGTTAATTGTACCACAAATATGTTGTGACATCAGTAAGATGTCTTTCATTATGCCCGAAACGAATTTAAACACAAACTATGCCCCGTAAGGGTAGTTTGGTCATTTTAAAGGTTGTAAAAGAGTTTAAATGTTTAACTGAGTTACAGGTCTGATGTAAACAGCAAACATACTTAATTTAATGAGTTATAACAGTAGGCCAAAGTATATATGTGAAATTTATCATCTTTAACCAAACTATGCCCCGTAGGGGTATTTTGGTAATTTCACATAAGCCGAAAAGCTCAAAAACGAAGTCTGAGTTTATCAACCTTTGCTTACTGTTAAATTATCATAATTTTCCTCTTATATCAGTAGGTATCGACCCGGGTATGTCCAATATGATTCTAAGACATACTATGCGCTAAAAACGCTAATTATGGCGATTAAAGGCCATTTCCGGGTTCTATACCTAAATCTGATATTTTTATATTTCCAGAAGGATTAATATAATTTATTTATCATAACTAATCAGTAGCAAAAGGTTTGGAATCGTTTAGATGTGTAAAACTCATTTTATGGCCCGTAAGGGCAAAACCGACAATTACCGGATTAAGCCTACGACTACTAGTTATGCTCGACCTAAAATTAATTAAAAATCTTTAAAAATCCCAAAATAATATATAACATCAGTGGGTAAATTATTTGATATCAAAAAGTATGTTTAACTAGGCTTTACGCTAATTACGCCATGTTGTTAACATAAAGCCTTAATTTAGCGACAATGAGCATAACTCTTAATCTACAAGTCAAACTGATGTCAAACTTTGCAAACAAGTCTTTATATCAGTAACTAAGGTTTCTACACTTTTACATTTTCATAAATCATGATTTAAGGTAATGAGGGCATAATGGTCAACATATGGGCAATTAACGGAATCATGCGTATTAATCGGATAACTAATGAACCGAGGTGTATAATCACAGAGGGTTATACTAGCATGTAACCTGGTCCAAATGAAGCTCTAAGGTATTTCTAAAACATACCTAAACGGGTCAGAATTGAAGTCAAAGCAAAAGTCAAAGCTTTGCGACTTTCGGTTCCGAACCGGGTCTAAACAGGAAATAGTCGGGTTGAACATGTTTAGACATGTTCTTACACTAATTATTAAGTTATAACAATAATCAAACAGGTTATACATGTTCTATATAGCTAATTATGCATAAACGACATTTTAAGCATTATGTTGACTTTTTAAGTAAATATTTGACCCGACATTTGACCTGCTTAGGATGGTGACCAGGGGAAACCCTTTTGGGGTTTTATTACCCACATAAATACCATTCTAAAACTACTTTTAATTCGAGATAAGACTGAGTCATTAGTGACTAATCTCGAAGTCAAACCGTAATTACGACGGTTTGACTTTTAGCTAATTAACTAAGCTAAAAGCAATTAGAGAAAGTTTAGAATACTTACTGAAGTCCTATGCACGACTTATGATCAGTTGGACCTCCTTGAGAGCTCCAGAATTGATCCAAGAATGCAGGAATGTGTGAAGAACAATGTTGCACAAACAAGGCCTTTTATACTTGTTCAAACACCACAACTAGTTGACAACAAGGTCTATGATCCATCCACAACTGATTAACACTTGTCACTAGTGCCTAGGGATGTCTAGGGGTCGTTTACAAGTGAGAAAAACCGGTGGAATAGGTCACAATCGCGAAAAACAGGCTGCAAAAGGTTTCTGGTCGCTGGGTGACTGGTAGCGCACCGTTACGCTAACATTGTAGCGGTGCGCTAGACCCCCTGCGCATCGTAGGGATAGTTTGGCTACGGTGCGTATGGCCTCTTCAGGGGCTGTTTTGCTTGTTCCTTCATTCATTCGAAAGGGTAACCCCATTATCCGCATATGGGCCATTAATTATCATCTAGGGACCTCTAAAAATGTGCTTGAACGGTTCTAAACCTTACCCTTGTGTATTGTTTCGTTTGTATCCATAAACAAGACCCGAAACAAAGGGTTACCGCTTCTTTTTCTTCGTAGGAGTCCACCATATCAATTTACGAATCATTCAATGTTATAATTCACTGAACTTGAACGTATACTAAATGTTTTTAACATGTTTGAGTCTTGGGATTTTCTACGAGGTCGTTCAGAGGTGCAAAAGTTAACATGGCGACACTTTTAAATCCTGTCAAACATTTTTATTAACCCGGGTTTACAACGCGTTTTGTCTTACATGACACGTGTCGTTTTATTATTGAACCCGAAATTTTCGAGGTGTTACATAGATAGAGAGACAAAGCTTGAGCATTTAATTCCTCGTCATTAGGGAAGTCACTGGAAATGAATCTGTTGGGGAGCAGATGACCCGGCGACATTAACTCGTTCGTTGGTGGATTTGTCTCCATGGACATTAATGGAGAAAGGAAGAAATGAATGAGTAGATGGTAAAGGAATATATGTAAGACATTAATGGAGGTCTTTGTTATAAATGAAAAGGATGGAGGAATGGAGTTAGGAAATATACATTGGGAATATAAGGGTGTAATAAATGTTGTCAAATCATAGTAGACAAAATGTCAAGAGATCTTTTTGAGTTGGGTAGGATATTGTTGAATTTACAAATGTGCCCTCAAAAGCAAAAGAAAAGATGGAGATGGCTGGGACACGTGGGCAATTCTAGACCATGTGATGGGTTTTCATAGTTTTCTCATTTTAAAGGGTTTTCTCCATATACTTACCCTATATATATATATATATATATGGTTATTATGTTATATATAAAATCATAATTTAATATGTATAAAATTATTTTCTAAAATGTATATAATTAAAATAAATAAATAAATAGTAAATAATTAATAAACAAGCTAAGCCTGAACATGAAGAATATATAATGACTCGCAGGCTGAGCTTCTGCTAGCTAACCTCAAGATCAAACTTTCTTAAGTTAAATGATCAGAGCTCGAGTTTATACAAGTTCAAGCTCGAATCGACTTGGCTCATTTACATACCTAATATTAGCAACTTGATTTTCTTTTTTCATATTTTATGAAAAGATTCATAATATGCACCCTTTTTCTTTATTTCGTTGTTTGAAAACTGAATTAATAACCTAGTCTATAGTTTAACTGGTAAAGTCATTTAAAAAACCGATTAGTCAGCAACGAGAGATGTATGATCGACAGTTTCCCCTTGTTCGTTTGTGTCCGGTTCACTCGAAACCAACAGCTTAATTTATGTTTGGTTCTTTAGCTATTAACCAAACAGACATCACTGGCGCTTCCCGATTTAACAAGTCGTATCGAGTAGTCTTGTCTGGTTTTTAACCGCTATCTTTACGATATCATTTTATTTACATTTATAGAACTATTATCATATAAACATAATTAACTTCCAATATCTTGATCTCGTAAGCATTCCTTTTTTCAGATAGATTTATATCATAATTATTATTTGGGATATGATCAAATAAAAAGTTGATTTTGTGTAAGTAGGATAAAAAGGGATCTTGTCCTTCCAATTTTCAAATTAATGGCTTAGATGAAAATGTAGGAAGAGGGGATGGTTTTCTTGCAAGATAGCTATTTGTTGACTTTTTTCTTCACATGGAAGGCACATGCATTTGGCCTCTCATTTTTTAAATATTCATAACTTTTTTTGTATGATATTTTTTTAAATACACCATAAAATCGAGCATCTTTTTATGTTTAATTTGAGTATCTAATTGATATATAAAATATGACAACTAAAAAAACCCAAAAAAATGTATTGTATTTATAAGTTGTATAGTATTTTCGTGCATGATTTTTTCAGAGTAAATTACACAAATTGTCCTTTATCTTTAAAAATCATGCAAAATGTCCTTTGTTTTGTAAATTTTGCACGCTCTTTGTCCTTTAAGCTAACTAGTGTTAATTTTTCAGTTAACTTTAAAGTAAAAATACCATTTTGCCCAAGACATAATCTGAAGTTTATTTATAAAGGACGTAACTTGTAATTTATTTAAGTTCTTTTATTCATTTTATTTTATTAAATTTAGCACTATTGTTTTATTGATTATTTTTAAAAAAATGTAATTCATTAGTTAACATTTTCTATAAAAATATATGTTTTTATAACCTATTTATTTTCATTTTTTGATAAAATTATTTACTTTTTTATTTTACAAATAATATAAATTTTTATACTATGTTTTACATAAACCATTAGTGTTATGGGGTTATTATTTTTTTTTTATCATTTTCATAATTATTATATGTTATACGAACGCAATTTACACTAAAATATGAAGAAAAATAAGTTTGTTGGTTGCGCGTTACGACAGGTCGGTTTAAACTATTATTTTCTATAAAATTTTGAAATTTTGTAACGTTGTTTTTAAAGCAACTTGTTATTTTAGACGGGTTATAAAATGTGTGTGTGCACTCATCTCAAAATACAACATTGTGGCATGTTTTTTAATCTATATTTCAACCAACCCATCATAACACGCAACCGGTGTGTTTATTTTCCCCCATATTTTGTTGCAAAATTCGTTCAAATAACATATAATAATTGTAAAAGTGATAAAATAAATAACTCGATCATAACAACGGTTTATGTATAAACGTAATATAAAAAATTACATTATTTGTAAAATAAAAATAATAATTTAATTAAACAATTAAAATAATTATAAAAACATATACATTTTATAAAAAAAATTGTTATATGATGATTTAAGAAAATTTTAAAGCAATCGATAAAACAATAGTGATAAATTCAATTAATTAAAAAGAAAAAAATAATGAAAATAAAATAAAAGAAAAGAACTTAAGTAAATTACAGGTTATGTCTTTTATAAATAAACTTCAGATTATATCATTTGGGCATATTGGTAATTTTCCCCCTTAAAGTTAATTAAAAGTTAACATTAGTTAGCTTAAAGAACAAAGAGCGTGCAAAATTTACAAAATAAATGACATTTTGAGTGATTTTTAAAGACAAATGACAAAGAGTGCAATTTAGTATATAAATAAAGAACAATTTGTGTAATTTACTTTTTTTTACTATATTTTTGTGCTAATTTTTTTGTACTAATTTTTTTTGTGCTAAATTTTTTGTACTAAATTTTTTGTATTGTATTTTTTGAGAAAATAAAAGGGTGAAAGTTTATGATTTAAGACAAAAATACCTTTTTATCCTACTTATAAACAGTGTCACATGTGATTTTCACAATTTTTATTAGACTACTTAAACAATTTCTACAATTTTTATTAGATTAAAACTCACTTTATAATTAATACTTCCCGTATGGTACAAGAAAATCATGTTTAGATATATGGTCCATACAACTAGTCACTAAATATTATTAGAGATTCAGTGGTGGGCCACCTGGGATGCTTAACAATAATTTAGGTCCAATTTACTTACTACAACAAAACCAATGGTCGGCGGCAACAGAGATTCCCTTTAATTGAAGGAAAATGGCCGTTAGGAGAATAGTGTCAGGCACCTGCCTGTCTGGCACTCTCTTATTGGCCCAATTAATTTATGATTTTATCATCGTTTTAAAATTACGATTTTTCCATCAGTTTAAAATTATGTATTTACCCCCAGTTAAAAATAAAATTACGCTTTTGCTCCCAGATAAAATTTTCAATTTTCCCATCAGTTAAAAATTACCGTTTTGCCCGTTTAAAGTTACAGTTTTGCCATTAGTTTCAAATGGGGGAATTGTGCCAGGCAGCTGCCTGGCACTCCCCCATTGGACCAACCAGTTTATTATTTTATACTCGCTTTAAAATTACGTTTTTGCCACCAGTTTAAAATTACGTTTTCGCCCCTAACTCAAATTAAAATTCTGCTTCTGCCCTCAGCTCAAAATTACGATTTTGCCCTCGGTTCAAAATTTCGATTTTGGCCACAGCGCAAAATTACGTTTTTGCACCCCAGTTCAAAATAAAAATATGTTTTCCCCCAGCTAAAAATTACGATTTTGCCCTCTGTTAAAAATTATCATTTTGTCCAGAGCTCAAAATTACGGTCTTGTCATCGTTTTAGTTTTTTTTTTATAGCAAAACTATATAACTGTTTTTTTAATTGGTTGAGAATTATTCGGTCATCGTCCTGCAACGTGAGCGGGGCCAACTAGTTATAATATGTAATAGACCACTCGAATACTCCCTTCCACATCAACCCACTCTCAAATCTCAATGCAATCGCTTTCACTATTTCGGCCTTTTCCAATCTGTGTGCCTGGACTCTAGCCCAAACTCACTACCATCTTTTTCTTTATGTCAACCTCAAAATACTTTTATATGTATGAGTAGGAACCAAATAAGTACTACACCATAATCGACAAATAATCGAAGGTTTTGATATTTTAATAAAAAACAATAATAGTTCTGTTATGATTATATATGGATAAATAAATAAACTATAATTCGTATAATGCATGCATGTATACATATACGTATGCATATGATATTTTATGAAATGGCATAACATGATAGGGGTAAGATCAAATAAAAAGTTGATTTTGCCTAAGTAGGATGAGAAGGAATCTTAACCATTCATTTTTCAAATCAATGGTTAAGATGAAAGTGTAGGAGAAAGGAGGAGTGCAAGGGTATCTTGGGAAAATCCTATTTATGGACTTTCTCTCTCCACATGCAAGACACATGCATATTCCACCCTTATTTTTTAAACGTTCAAAACTTTTTTATACGACATAATTTTTTCATAAAAATTTCACCATAAAATCGAGCGTCTTTTTATCTTTAATTTGAGTACCATATTACTATAGAAAATATGAAGACTAAAAAAACCCACTAAAATGTGTTGTATTTCTATGTTGTATAACATTTTTTGTGCTGAATTTTTGTACTATATTTTTGTGCTAAATTTTTTGTGCTGGATTTTTTATCTTAAATTTTTTTTTCTCAATTTTTTGTGCTGGATTTTTTTGAACTACATTTTTTTGTTGAATTTTTTCGTGCTATATTTTTTTGAACTGGATTTTTTTGTGCTATATTTTTTGTACTACATTTTTCTGCTATACTTTTTTTTACTAGATTTTTTGTGCTAGATTTTTTTGTACTAGATTTATTTTGTTGTATTTTAAAACAACAAAAGGGGTGCCACATGTCATTTTCACTTCTATTTATAAGGACCAAAATGTCCTTCATTCCTACTTATTAAGAGTGCTACATGTCATCATCACAATCATTCTTAGGCTACTCAGACAAAATTCACTTTTTAGTGGATCCTTCCCCTATAATGATATTTGATTTCGAAAGAAAACGATATACTATTAAAAAATATTATTATGTATGTGAGTGACCACTGGGATACCACTAAAATGAAGGGTAACAGAAAAGGTATACACAAAAGAGAACAAACTTTATAAAAAGTTGAATTTATTTAATATAGTTTTTGAAAATTTTTGAATATAAAGCTACATATTGAATAATTTATCCAATATTTTTTTTTTTGGCTTAGGCTTGTAGATTCTCATTTCGTCTTTGTTACTACTAGATACTCTAGCGATCTTAGTGTACCAATAATGCCCAAAACATCATAAGGGTACTGCATATTTATTCATAATTCACTTGTTTCTTAAATTAAGATATTTTAGGATGAGTTTTGAAGATAAAAATAAGAAAAGTATTCGTTCATGGGTTTAAGATTACGTATTAGTTTAAGACATTATATTTTTGTTATAGTACGACATCTAGTCATATATTGCTAGATTTGTGTTTATAATTGTATGGCTAGAGGGTATGGTTGGAGCCCCCTAAGGGCTTTATCAGGCCACGTAAGATCCACGTTAGCCAGGGGGCTTTATCACGCCCCCCTTTAACTTGCAGGGTGTGGGATGGAGCCTCCTATTAAACAAAATTTAAAAAAAAAATTCATTGGATTAAATCAAGTGGATCCCACCTGAACATCTCATTCTTGGCGTTAACATGATGGAGCCTCCTCCTATAGCGCCCCTTGTTAACATGGTGGGGGTGATGTATAGCGCCTAGGGCGCTATAGGTGATGATGTGGCCTGGGTGGCGCCCCCACACCCTCCGGCCTAACTGTAAAACACTATAAACCAGTGTTAATTAATAAAATTACTCATTTTGGTCTAGTTTGGACTTTTCAATGCACAATCTCAATTCTTTCATCATGGGTTGCGAATGCTACTGTGATTTTCGTCTGTTTACTATGTTTAATTTAATTTTACCTGCGATACATAGTTCTATTGTTGCTATAAACTAAAAAAAATGTGAAAGGGTAAACTTAGAATAAACAGAAAAAAAATACAGTGTAAAAGGAGGTGAGATACATTGCACAACTTTTTGTGTCTTGCGTACAAAAAAGTTAACGATAGGTCAAACTTGTGTAAAAAAATTATAATTGTATCGCGAAAAAAGACTTAATATATAAGTGTCCGGAACACAACATTACATGAAACAATATCCATCAATTAGGGTAGTCGGGGTGGTTCCATGATGAACCACCATTGTAAGTGATGAGTGATGGAATACCGCCGCAAGTATTTGATCACGCTTGATGGACTTGAATGTCGTGATGTGTATCACATGTGTGATAGATGAATATGTGTGTGTGGAAATATTTATTTTAATTTAAAAAAAAATTGAGTGATGGAATGTGATGAGTGATAACCATTACAATAGTGATAGAGTGAAATGTGATGAATTGAGGTCTCAAATGATAATTGGGTATGATGTATGATAGAGCGTGATAAGTGATGATCATCCCATGTACCATTACATGCATAACCAAATGAAAACAATATCCAAACGCTTAACGTTTTCTTTTTGTTGGTATTTTAAACTTAACACCTAAGAAAAAATTGTGATCATTTCATGTCACTTTACTTTGACAACACATATAATTCATGTGTGCCTACATCTATTAAATTCCAATTGTGGGGCCATGGTTAGAATTTTTTTAAGTGGATATGACTTTTTTAATTTGCATAGAAGCTAAGCCATGCCACATATTAATATCACTCAATCCTATAGAAAGTTAGAAACTATGCATCACTTTTTTTCCCAATAATGTTGGAGATGATAGTTTTGTGAATGTTGGGACAACATATGGCCCTAATTTTCCACTCATGTTTGCCTATATCTTTATCTTTTTCGACTGTGGCAAATAAAAAAACTTTTGAGCATCTTTTTTTTATACTATTTTTGTCATGAAGAAGACATTTAATTTCAATTTATGTTGAGTGAAACCCCAAATCCATATGGGTAAATTATGGTTTTCAATAATAACAATTGGAAATATGGTACGGGTAGAAATTCAAATATCTATATATTTTCAATTAAATTTGTTTTAGAGTGAAATTCCAAATGCATAAAAAAATCCAGATATTTGATCTATACAAAAATATGGTACGATTTTATACTGAAAACATAGCTAAAATTTACCGGACACACCAAGATTGAATTGTATTGATATAAGTATGTAAGGGGCTGTTTGGCAACTTCTGAATGATCAAGTGCTGAACCAGTAAGACGTCTAAACCATCAAGTGCTGAACCAGTAAAAGGTCTGAACTATTAATAGCTAGTATAATGTTTAAGTGTTCAGAGTCAAATGTCTGACCAATGCAAGTTAGAGGTCTTAACCATTCAGACTCAATAAAATGCTTAACCATTCAGAGTCAAATGTCTAAACCATTTAGACATTTGCTCGCGAAACAAACAGTCTGAACCATTAAGTGCTGAACCAGTAAGAGCTCTGAACCATTAAGAGCCTCATTAAGAAGTAAACAAACCTCTAACTTTAGTAAAATTCAAAAGCAATAAAAGTGTGAAATGGTAAGAAAATTATGCAAAACTCTATTACAATTTAAGAAGAACATGTTGCTGACTTTTGACAATATAACACAAATCCCTAAACTATTATGTGAGTTGAAATTTTAGTTCAATTAGCACTTCTGGTGAAAGAGTATTGTCAAATTGCTTTTGACTTCATTAATCCTCATGACTTTTATTTTTTAGCTTTCAGTTTTGAGGTAGTCATCATCTTGAATTAACACAAAACACTTTTGTTAGTACCAAATTTGGTTATCTTCTTCATTTTTTCTTTTATAAATGCTTTTTTTGGTAATTCATTTGTGTGCTAGACGTATCTATGTGTTAGGTTGGATATTGATATTGATATTATTATTATTATTATTATTTTCTACTACTACTTATTATTATTATTATTATTATTATTATTATTTTCTACTACTGCTACTGCTGCTGCTGCTCCTGCTACTACTACCATTACTACTATCACTACTACAGTTGTTTCATTGAGTAAAAAACCTGAAATGCTTATTTAACCCGTAAATATTTGTTACAGTTTGATGTAACTATTTTTTTCTCCCCCCACACAAATTTTTGGATCCTACAATGCTCATGTCTTATGTTTGAAAGCATGATGTTATGGAAGAACTTTAGGAACTCCGACAATGTTTACTTGCAACTATTTGGTTCATATCAAAAGCCCGCGACGGCAAAATATTCGACAAGAAGTCGAGATCTTCCTCAAAGGTTGTGGACGAGATTAAGACAAACACATACAATATTAAATTTATTTCTTATATTCTTTTAGCGTACTATTTGTTCATATTGTTGTATCATCTCTTAATTTAAAAAAATATATATATATATATAACAAATTCTAATGTTGTAAAAATCATAATATCTAAATAAAGTGTGCCTCAATAAAATGTTTTAATAGTTTTAAAAACACACATATTGGTGGAAATGTAAGAGACCAAAATATAATGGAATTACTTTAAGCCCCAATAATTGTTGAACCAATAAAACTTCAGCCACTTCTTCAAATAAAAAGGTGGGAAGCCCATATTAACTTAGATGCCAACATGTGTCCCTCATTATTTGCACCATGTTTTAGTGTTTTACACTTGGTTTAACATGTTACCGAAACTTTTGGCTTTTAATTTATGCCGCACTCATTATTTTCTGCGGCATCTCTCCCCATTAATTTCTGCGACACCTGATGATAATGAGAGACTAGACGAATAAGTTGAGATCACTAGTTTGATTCTTGAACCGAGTGGGTTTTACCTCACCGCACTAAGTTAGCCTCTAATGCGTAGCCGAGTTGGTTCCGGACACTAGAAAATTTGAGAAATGACTCAAGTTCAACCACCAATGTTGCAAAAGGATGAACATGATTTATTCGAAGAAATGAATTTCGTACGCTAGCTGGCATATCAGTTTGATTGAATCACCTTCCGAACAAGTTACACAATAAGCTTGATTTCCGTCATGTGTGATAGGCCTGAGACTGCGTAACTTAAACCGGTTAGGCCGTTAGGATTAACAAGGACTCAACCATTTGAGACTATTTATTTAGTATTTACTCAATATATTTGACTGACTTTTTTTTAGTATTAAACTTGATTCTCATACTTGATACTTTAGGGGACCAAAATATATACAACCAATTAATTCGAAGATTGATTCTCATGCAGATTTGATTTCTCAAATTTAAATATACTAAACCGTTGAAAAGGTAGTAGGAATTTGGTATCAGTCATTCAGTTGCCGAATTGCCCATCTGGTTGATATAATTACATATAAAATGACCGAATTACCCTTCTCGTTAACACAAAAAATGGATAAAGTTAACCTAGTGGACTAAAATGGCAACGGTGAAACATTTTTGAACCCATAAGTGAAAAATGAAACTTTTGTACTAAACTGACAAAATGGTCCAAACCACAAAGACTAAATGGCACATGAACTCTATTCATGATTTGTACTTGGGCGTACATGTACTCCATCAAGATTTAGTCCAAGACTCATTCAAAGAAAAATAATAAATTAGGTATGTTTATAAAATAATTGATTTTTTTTAATTTATAGGCATAAAGTATGCGAATAAATAACACGTCTACATTTTATGTTTGAATATTATTAGAGTTGAGTTAGAATGAAGGAACATGAGTCATTTCGAATAAATAAATGACTTGATTTTTGTTAATTAGAAGTTCAAACACCCGAATTAAAGCAACGTTTTCGTCGTTTAGAGCACTACTTCGAGGTAAATTTTACATCAATAGACTCGTATCCTCGTTCTGATCAAAATCCCAAAAACATCAGTTTGTAACTTGGAAAAAAAACTTAAATCCATTATGTTTTTCTAATGACGGACTATTTTACAAACAAAATGAAAAAGTTCGGACCATTGTGAGTAAATAACTGAGTTAAGATTATTATCAACTAAAATGAGTCGGTTCGTATTATTTAATATCATAACGATCCCAATTTAATATCATAACGATCCCATATAACTTCAATATTTACATTTCACATCCAATATTTAACTTTGCCGTCTCAAAACATCATAGAAATTAATAATAAACTCTTCAGCAGCCTCATCCACATAACTATCCTCCTCATCATTACATAACGGAAATGGAGAGTCCGTTATCCTCAACTGCCTAACCACCTGACTTTTCCCAAACCCGCGAACCGCGGGTGAAGCTGCGGTGCTAGTCACCATCTCTAGCGCTTTTATAACCGTTGGGTCAACGAATATTTCATCATGGTCGTTGTCCTTGTTTGTGAAGAGAGAGAGCGGGTACACCGGGCTGTTGGTGCAGCTAAACTCGTAGTGGTCGTTTGGTGGCGGTGGGAAGGTGGACCGCTTGCGGTTGTTGTGGACCATGAGGTTGTGTAGGGCTTTTCCCGCGATCTTGCCACGCTTGATTACCATGTTGAGGTCTAGCATTAGTTTTGTTTTGGATATTTTTTTTCTGATCATGAAGAGAACTAGACGTACCATGTTACATGCCTTCTTTGGGGTTATTTGTTGATTTTGTTCCATTTTTGTTTGGTGTTATATTTAAAATTTTGGGAGAAATAGAGAGTAAAGATTGTATGGTGGTTGAAGTGGGATGAGGGGAGGGGTATATAAAGGCAGAAAAATAATGATGGTGCTTTAACTTTTAAGTTACAAGTGACAGACTCTTTCTCTCACCATTTTTATTTTGGGTAAAAAAATAAAGAAGAGTTGTTAACGGTTAATGTTGTAAAAATGGTCTTTGAATTTTAATTTTATTATTTGGTCATTGATCAAGTAACTGATGTGGAACAAGAATCTCGTATCATTTTGTATACATGGCTTAAGATTGGTCTTACTCTTGCGCTAACGTGACGCAATAAAGTGTAATGATCGAAACACTAAAAAAAGGATTAGGACGCACATTGACACACATGGTGATGTAGATTATCAGTACAGTCTAATTATGAACTGTGGTTCTGGTCGGTCCGGTTAATTGTATCAGACTAGTTTGGGATGTAATCAGCCGACCAGGCCAGTGTGACCAGCAGTCAAACCGGAAAACCGGTCGGTTGATCCAAAAACGAGGTGGATGAAACGAAACTTGCATAAAATCTTCTCATTATACCATATTTATCTTTCTAATATTCACGGGGTCATCCAGTTCTTACATCCGGTCCAATCAATGGACCAGTAAGGAGACATGTTCAACGTTCGGTCGGATCCTAGATATATTGATTATTACACCCCTCTAGTTAAAATAGAAATAAAGAAAAGGAAAAAAATAGTCAATTTATATCTTTAAGGGTGTAAATGAGAATTTCTTTAAAACCCCGACGTTATATAATCATATTATGTGTCACGCTTAAACCCTTCTCAAATTTCAAATCTCGCTCAACCACCGTAGCTCGTCAGTCGTCACTGTCACCAGGTAAGATCTACGAAACTCTTAAGAGAATATTTTATTCATGTTTGAGGAAACTGTGTTCCCGGGTTTAAATCAGGGTTATCAGAATTTCATTTGCTAATGGTTCATATAATTTAGTGTTTTAACTATTAGTTTGTATTGTTAGCCATCCTTTAGAGGTAGATTTTTACAACTGATTTAGTTGAAGTTCTGTCGTATAAGTTTTTTTTTAAGTGTGTAGTTTCATAGGGTGTGAATAGACCTTAAGGTTTTGTTTATGCAAGTTAGTAGAACAACTAAAGCTTCTACACAACACACAAGCATAAGGATCTATTCTCTAAATGATACTCATAATCAACTCTATGTAAAAAACAAGAAAATACTAAGGCACCAAACCAAACTAAATGAATTTGGGGTCCGGTCCCCAGTCTTGTTCTCAAAACACCGGGACGACGTAATCATTGGGCGAAATGGGTCATATACTTTGGTTGATTTGACTTTATATTTATTTAATTTAAATTTCTTTATATATATATATATATATATATATATATATATATATATATAGAGAGAGAGGGAGGTTAACATACAAAAAGGCTTATCGTACAAAAAATACGCCACACGCTTAACCGTCCGATCATTGCCCTAATCACGCTTTGGACATGTAATCACGCTTTGGACATGTAATCACGCATGGGGGGTAGTTTTTTTGGGGAAATAACGCATGGGATTGAAAATGACGCACGTTATTTTGATCAAAAACCTAATTACGCACGTTATGTACCCTTGTCGCGTACGATAACGTACGATAAGCTGTTTTGTAGATTATACTTATTCTATATATATATATATATATATATATATATATATATATAGAGGCCGGTTATCATACAAATACTCTAATCGTACATTATGTACGCGTCGTCTACAACCGTCGGATCATCTTCCTTAAACAGCGCGTTTTTCTATTAAATTTATCAACATAGAATTCATAAAAAGAAACCGCCAAGGTTAAAAACGTCAATTTTAAGATCAAAACACCTGATAACGGCAAACAAAACCTCAAAAATCATAACGAAAGATCCTAAATCAAAACCAAAAACGAAATTATAACAATTAACAAAAAATCGATCGATTCTTATTCACCAAAACGATCGATTCCTATTCACCAAATTCTTCTGAGAAAATGAACTTCTGATGAATTTAGAAATTCTGTATGCACTGACTATAGAAGAATATGATACAGTTTGTCAAATCATGTGCGAAAACGTCGACAATACAAATGCAAATTCGGTATAAAAAAGAATTCTTTGACATTTCATATAGTTTGCGAATTCATGGGATGCATGTGCGATATCAGTAAAAAAGTTAAGAATTCTTTGAGATTTCATATAGTTTGCGAATTTCAGGATAATGCACATGCGTTTTCAAACCCTTACAAAATCTCTTCATAGTTTACGATTTCAGATAAATTACACATGCGATATCATAGAAAAAGATATTTAAATGTTTGTTTCTTACAGTTTGCGAATTACTTTCGAATCAAGTGCGATTTCGAATCAGGAAGAGTGCAAAAAAAAACTTAAAAAAAAATACTTTGTAATAAAAATACAAAAAAAAAAAAAAACTACTAATCTTAAAAACTAAAAATGATATTATTTTATATACAAAAACTTAATTTATTAACGATGTGACTATAATTTGACATGTAATGATGAATTTTACAATGAATACTACTGAACTTACCACCCTACCTATATAATAAATTTACTATATTAATATAAAAAACATTGATAACTACCTTCCATATTAAGACATAGAAGACCAAATAAAACACACACAAAAACATAGACAACAAAAATGGCATCTGAAGATATAGAAAAAATCAAAACCATTGCAATCAAAGAGCTATTTTCAAGCACTGATGTCACCTCTTCTCATCTGATTCTTGATGTGCAGGGCAAAATCCTTGAACAAATCAAGAACAATCAAGAAGTATGGGAAAAGCTACTTCAAGAACCACCATCAACATTCAGAGACAGAGCTTTGGATCACCTAAAGGAGCAATCTCGATCTGATGACTTGGCCTTCTCTTTCCTAACAGATGCTCTGAAGACTGTGAAGGAGAAGATGAAGTTCAGCTCTTCTGAACGTGACAAAATCATTTCTTCAAGCAACTAATTTATATTTTTAATCCTTTTGTGGTTGTGGCTGTGTTAGACAATAACTATTATTTTGGATATATGTTTTGAACAAATCTTATGCTTTAATATAATTTAAAATCGCATGAATGAATTAGGGATCTTTGCCACAATAACATAAAAAAAAACAAGATAACTCAAAATCGCATGTATTAAAGGAGAAATCGCATGTGAAAAATCATATAAATAAATATAAAATGATGCATATAAAATCGCATGTTTATAATACTAAAATCGCATGTGAAAAATGATATACATAAATGAATATAAAATCGCACGTGTTCCGTGTAAATTCGCATTTACATTTAAAAAAACATTACTCATCCTCGTCATGTTCATCTCCAGACACCTCTTCCCACTGATCTTCTTCGGATCCATCATCACTAATGTAATCTTCAAAGTCATCTTCCTCTTCGTCGTCTTCACCCTCATTGTCTTTGTCTCTCAAACCATCTTCAATCTGGACACCCTTCTTCTTCTTTTTTTGCTGTTTACCTTGTTGTTTGGCTTTCAGCTCCTCGCAAGTTTGAATGTCATGACCTTTTACATTGCATACACTACATGTCCTTGACCTTTTCCCTTTGTGGCTGATCATTTGTTCCTTCTTAGATAAAATCCTTCTATGCGAGCCGCGGCCTTTGTTTCTTATACCAGCCGGCACACGAACAGTAGGGGGAGCATTAGTTACTGGTTGTTGATAACCAATCAACTTTGAAAATCGGTCAAATTTTGGATCAAGTTGCTTGGTTATGCGACTCTGATCAACTCTCTCTTTAAGCTGCATCATTTGATCCCTCACTAAAACAAGTTGATCAAGGTCGGAAATCAAATTACTAACCAAATACTCCCCTGTATGAATGATTTCACGAGCAATCCGTTTAGCCTTGTGTTGCACATCCTTACCACCAATATTTAGATTATACTTCACATTTAACTCATTGGGCACCACATCCTTCGTCCATCTCTTCGTAACATATTTGTTTGGAATTTCTTTAACACCAAACATCTTGAAAAGGAAATAGATGTGTTTACATAGCAGCCCATACTGCTCAAAACGCAAACAGCTACACTGTGCAGTTACATCATTTTCAAGATTCTTGAACCACACCTAGCAAAAATAACCAAAAAAAATAATAATAATAAGATTTAAAATCGCATGTATAAAGATAACAATTTCGCATGTTTAAATAATCATGTAAGTAAGTAAAATTAATATCGCATGTGGAACATAACAATTTCGCATTTCTAAAAAGTTAATGTAAAGTAAATAAACTAAAATCGCATATGTAATGTAAAAAATTCGCATATCTAAAAAAACATGAAAAATACCTCCAATAAACCATCACCATGTGCTTTAAAGTCCTTCAACAATATTCTGATACGTGGACCTTCAACTTTGGTGTCCATCAGCAAACATTCGGAAATTGTTCCATGAATCTCTGATTGCTGATCAAAAAATATAGACCTGGTGTAGATCTTAGCAGCATCTTTTTCCAATGTAGTTCGACTCCAATCAGCTGGCTCAGTATATCTTGAAATATGATCATTTTTTCTATGATTGAACCTTTGAACATCCATTGCCCCATCAAAATGATTCATAAACTCTACGAGTGTGAGTTGTGAATTAGCAACCTGACAAAAAAAATGGTTCTCACTCTCTGATCTTGAAGTTGTTCTCATAAGACCTGACATTGGCTCATGCCGGTAAAAACCCGGAATCCACATGGATCTCATCCCAAACATATCATCAATCCATTTGTTTTCAGTAAGACCAAACTCAATCATCACCAACTTCCACTGTCTCTCGAATTCTTCGGGCTCAATCGAATCGGTCCAAACAATGTCGCACATCCTCCTTTTAAACTCATCATTATTGCACAACTTGTGCCCAACCTTTAACAATAAATGCATTTTATATCAGTCTATTACAAAAAACTATAATAATAAAAAATAACACCAACAAAAACACAAAAATGTTGCATGCTCTACCTTATCTGCCACTTTTTTCATTATGTGACACATACACAATCTGTGTCTGCTAATAGGGAAAACCTCCTCAATAGCCTGTTTCATAGCAGGGTCTTGATCCGTTACTACAACATTAGGTTGCCGACCAAATGACTTTAAAAATGAATTTAGAAGCCATTTATATGATTCAATACTCTCTGATGCCAACAACCCAACTGAGAGTGTTACATTCCGACAGTGGTTGTCAATGCCTGTGAACGGAACAAACACCATCTTGTACCTGAACAACAAATGCGAAATCACATTTATTATATGCGAATTAATAAAAATCAAATGCGAAACCAGGGGGAAAAGGCATGCGATATATTCAACACCACTCTGTTGTCTACACTTGCGATATTGAACCCTCATTAGCAGACAAAACATGCGAAAAATCAGTAACAAAACATGTTTGTCTTTGAAACAGTTACCTGTTTGTCTTGAAGGTTGCATTGAACGATATCACATCGCCAAATTCCATATAGTTAAGCTTGCATAAACCATCAGCCCAGAACAACCCAGTTAAACGTTTGCCATCATCAACAGAGTATTCAAACGAATAATCAGCTAAATATTCTTTTTTGTCAGTCACCCTATTTATAACCATGTCAGCGTCATACTCTCCTATATAGCTGTTTATTCGCTTCCTAAAATTTTTGCAATCATCAACCGTGGCACCAACGTTCTCGAAACCACCATAAAGTTTCCTCATTATATGGAAAGCTTTGACAGGACCAAGGTTTAAAGTGCCTAGTTCCCATACCATCTCCTCCTGGACATCTGACAATTGTCTGTAAGCTGGGAGCATGTGAATGTCATTTTGACAAACAAACTTATGGTTATGACCATCAACAAATCTCTTGACTGTATATAATCTACCGTCCACAGTGCAAATCATAAGTTGAGCTTTGCATCCGGTCCTAATAGTCCCCCTGTTCCTTGTTTTGAATTGCTTTTTTGACTTGGAATTATCATCAATACACACAGGCTTATGTCCCTCTTTAGAACAAACAAAATACTTAGTTTTGATTATACCACCGCTGTATACTTCGCCACCTTTCCGAATAGAAAAACCAGCTAACTTAGCATATGATTGATAAAACGCATATGCTTGTTCAATGGAGATAAATTGCATTCCAACAACAGGTGTAGCTGATGCCTGAACCTCCGGAGTGTAAACCCTTTCATCTACATGAATCAAAATAAAAAACATAAAAAGTCATATAAACCACATGCGAATCATCTGATCAATACATGCGAAATGATGATATTGATTAATTGAATTACATGTGCGATTTATTACATAATCAAATGCGAAATTACAAAAAAAAAACAAACCAAATGCGAATTGTAAAGAGTAATAACATGCGAAGTTAAACATGTTGTTCTCAAAAAAAAAAAATACAAAAGTGTAATCAAACATTCAAACTACAAAAACAGCTACAACAATGCTACGATTAAACAAAAAACAATTATACGAACAATTTAGATATCTGAATTAACATAATTACCAATAGAAATCTCGTTTGCAGCACTTGAACTTGAACCTGGAATTGGAATTGGATTTGCAGGTCGCGGATTTAAAACATCCTCAATCGAAACTCTCTGAGAAGCAGATAATTGAGCATGATCACCGATCGGTCGATTTTCTTCAAAATCATCTTCTGTTCGTCCAGTGCTACTCTGTGGATCCATCGAAAATAGACAAATTGAATGAAACCCTATCACGTACGAACGAAAACTGCAGATTGTGAATTATGGAAAATTTGAAACTGATTTGAATAATAATTACCGGGATATCAGTGTAACGAACTTCTCGCTGAATGAATGAAGAGACGAATTTGCCCTCTGATGGTTAGGTTAATTGTCTGATTTAACCTTCTTAAACACAACTGAATCAGGACACGTGTACGGCTCACAATATAGCGTACATAATGTAGGATAACCATATTTGTACCATACTCTTTACCTATATATATATATAGGGGATGGATCATGAGAAAACTAGTTTAAATGAGAAAACCAAAAAACTAACTAAAAAAACCTAAAAACATACCAATTTTTTTTTACAAATTTTTATAAAAATTCGCTAGTTTTTATGCATGGAAAAAAAAATCAAAAAAAAAAAATTTAAAATTTTTTTTTGTTGTATTGCACATGTGCACTATTACGGATATAGTGCACATGTGTATAGTACACATATAATGCACATGTACAGTACATAGGGGTGTAAACGAGCCGAACCGAGCCGAGCCAGCCTAGGCTCAAGCTCGGGCTCGAAGAAAAACGAACCGAGCCAGCTCGGCTCAAAAATTTGTAACGAGCTGATTATATAGGCTCGAGCTCGGCTCGAAAAAATCTCGAGCCAGCTTGAAGCTCGTTAAACTAGCTAGAAAATTTGTGTAATTTTACTATAATAAATTGACCACCCAACTAAGATGGCCTGTAAGAATAGAAAGTCCAAATAACCAAAAGAGTCAACTTGGACTAATAATTTTTTACTGAGGGATTCTTCATTTATAGATAGCATCCCCTCTATATTCTTTATTTAAGCAGCGATGTGGGATAAACTTTTACCCCAATCCTTTCTTTTCTTTTATAGCTAATCCCACCTTTGCATATATTAATCCAAGGCGATGTGGGACTTATCTTTTAAGCCAATTCTTTCATATCTTTGAATTTTTTTTTTGAAATTTTTTTATATATAAAAAATAGCGATTTTTTTTATAAAAAATTGTAAAAAAAAAAAACTTGGTATGTTTTTTAGCTTTTTGTAGGCATTTTTAGTTAGTTTTCTAGTTTTTCATTTAGATTTTGTTTTCTCATGATCCTCTCCCTATATATATATATAGGACAAAGATCCGTTAGGAACCACCCCTTATTGCGAGAACCGCGAGAACTAATGTGAACACAACAAAAAATCCCTAAAAATAGCTAAAAAACACACAATTTTTTTTTAATATTTTTTATGTTAAAATCGCTACTTTAAGTAGCAAAAAAAAAAAAAATTAAAAAAAAAAAAAAATTTTTGCTACTAAAAGTAGCGATTTTAACATAAATATTAAAAAAAAATTTAGATTTTTTTTTATTTTTTCAGGTTTTTTTGGGGTTTAGTTTTTAGCATTTTAGCTTGGGAGGGGGGGGGTTAGTTTTTTTTAGGTTTTTTGGGGGTTTTAGTTTTTAGCATTTAGCTTGGGGGGGGGGGGTGGGGGTTAGGTTTTTTTTAGCTATTTTTGGTTGTGTTCACATTGGTTATCGCGGTTCTCGCAATAAAGATGGTTCTCGCATGAACCTTACCCTATATATATATATATATATATATATATATATATATATATATATATATATATATATATATATATATATATATATATATATATATGTTGAGTTCATTTCAGAACTCTAAATAACTACAGAACTTTCAGAACTCCTAATAAACAATCATTTTATATATAAGTTTTTGTATTTAGGTTATTTTTATTATCTATTATATGTATTTCTTTGATTACATACATGTTAAAAGTAGTTTATATATGTTTAATTGCCAAAATTATATATATGTGTCATAACTAATTACATATATATAAAAAAACTAGTTTACATATGTGTAATTATAAAATTACATATAAAAAATGGTAAAATTACTCTTAACATGTATATATCGTAAAAATACACATAATAAATGATAAAATTATCCTAAACATAAAAACATATAAATAAAAAGATTGTTTATTAGGAGTTCTGCGAGTTCTGTAAATATTTATGGTTCTGAAATGATCCTGGCCCTATATATATATATATATAGGGGAAGGTTCAAATGAAAACCACTAGTTATTGTGAAAACTCGAAAACTAATTAAAAAAGCCAAAAAAACATACAAAATATATTTTTTTTTGCAAACCAATTTTCGCAGGTTTTATTATATAAAAAAAAAATTTCAAAATTTTTTTTTTTTTTGTGTAGTGCACATGTGTAATAAATACTACACATGTGTAGTATTACACATGTGCACTACAATATATTTTTTTTTTTAAAGTTTTTTTTTATACATAAAAAGCAGCGATTTTTATAAAAAAATTTTGAAAAAAAAAAATTTGTGTGTTTTTTAGGCTTTTTTTAGTTAGTTTTCGAGTTTTCACAATAAAAGTGGTTTTCATTTGAACCATCACCTATATATATTTGCACAAAGAAACTCAAAATTGGTCCAACAACCAATGACAATAGGAACTGTTTCGGTTAGGTTTTCACAACATTGAAATAAATATAACTTTTTTTGCATCAAATTATCCAAAAGATTGTATGCATTAGAAATGTAGTTTCGATGACTTTCGATCCATATATGATTAAGTGATCAGCATATGTAAAGATTCATTTGTTTTCAATTTCTATGTTTAAAGGACCTCTTAGATTCTTATGGATTTCCAATTCCAAATACAATAAATTAATAGAATACAGGTAGTGGCGGACCCAGGAATTTTTTTTCTGGGGGTGCGGAATATTTTCAAAGATTTTAGGCCCCTAGCTGTATAAAAATATCGGTTCATAGCGGGTCGGGTCAGATCATGTAAGACAAAAGAACATCAAATTAAAATTTATAAATCATCAAAAACACGTCAAAAATCATTACAAATTACAAACGTATTTAAAATTGTGCCCTACATGTTTTTTTTTGAAATATATCCAAAATATCATCTAAAGATACTAGACACGCCATAAGTTCATTACATTCTTACTCATTGTTCCTAACACATATAATTTGCTCCATAAGTTCATAAAACAACACTAAACACTTAAACAAAATAAACAATCATGTTCAACCATAGCCCATAACGTTCAGTTATATTTTTAAACATTCAAGCCCTAATATTAAATGTTGATTACTTGTAACTAATCATTTAAACGAACAAAGCTATAAATAAAACAACAAAATCATTTAACTACAAGTCTTGAAAAAAAAAAGATCAAAAAAAAATATAAAAGGATTAAACCCTTACACGTCTATATTTTTTCCTAATCATCACATAAAACAAAATAAATAAATAAATACATAAACCATACTAGTTTTATATTGGAATTCTGAAATAATATGGGTCGGTTCAACATGAATTTTTGGTTTTTCCGGTAAAAATAGCCACCATGTCGTGAGCAGTGGCATCAAATCGCTGGGAGTTTTTTTGGGGGCGGGATTTGGAAATGGAATGGGTGGATGAGTTTAGGTTATTTTATTTAGTTCAAATTTCTTTAGGTTGGGTTTGAGTTTGTGTTAATAAAAATTGATTACAAATTGGGCTTTGATTGGATTAAATAATTAAGTGAATAAGTGGTTAATAATTTTTTTTTAAGTGGGGCGGTTGAAAATTTTCAAGGGGTACGGGTGAAAAATTCCAAGGGGTGCGGTCGGGATTTCCGGCGAAAAATAACACTAAAAAATATTTTTTCATGGGGTGCGCCCGCCCACCCTTGGCTTAGGGTGGGTACGCCCCTGAATACAGGTGAATAAGGCATCAACTCATTTCACTTTGGTTTGAGCTCGATTAAATAGCAAACGTTTACGTCTCTTAAACCTATATATGAGATGTCACTTGTATTTTATTAAAGTCACATCACTAACATTATGTTTGTATTCTACCTTGTGTTACTAGTGTTCCATATTAGTGTTTCATCTAGAATTAATATCATACCTTGTATTGTTAACTTTGTTGTATAAATAAATTATTAGGAGGATGACCGTGCGATGCGGTGGGAGCGACACATCATATTGTGATACTCATTTTTTTTGCAGTTTTCTTATTCATATTATATATTATTCTCGCATCATTGTGATAGATATACATCAAAAGCGAAGTAATCGGTTAATTCATTTCATTGTGTTGTGCATGGTTTGGCTGTTCGGTTATTATCCTTGACCGAAGCCGAACCAACGTCATCGGTTAGTCTATTTTGTTAACCAATCGGTTTTCGGTTGATCACTTTGGTTTATTCGGTCAGATTGACGATTTTTGGTTTTGGTTCATTTAATTTCAGTTAATAGCAAAAACCAAACTTGGGCTAAAACTTTTGCTTAAAAATATATGAAACTGAGTTATAAATACATGAAATGAAAGTATAAATATATGAAATGGAGATATAAAATATGAAATATATGAACCGGATGTATAAAAGCTAGAAATATATGAAATATGAATTTTGGTTAAACGAGAGTACAAAAAAATTGATAGCCGGTTTTTGGTTAATTCAGTTTTTAGTCAATTTAGTTTTTGGTTGATTTTAGTTCGGTTTCGTTTGTTTTTGGTTTGGTTTAAGTTAACGATTTAGCTATTTCTCACCGATAACTAGTTTTTATTAATAACCAATAATAGCGCGCGATGCGGCGAGAAACACAGACATTGCCACGATTTACATTGTTCGGGTGGTTAGATTATTATACTTAATCGAAATTGAGGTCATTGATTAGTCTATTTTATAAACCAATCCGTTTTCAGTTAGCCAGTTTGGTTTATTCAGTTAGACTGACGGTTTTTGTTTGATTCATTTAATTTCGGTTAAAAGCCAAAACCAAACTTGGGCTAAAACTTTTGATTAGAAATACAAGAAATTTAGGTATAAATACATGAAATGGATGTATATGTACATGAAATGGAGGTATAAATACATAAAATGGGGGGGGGGGGGTATAAGTATGAAATACATGAACTGAAGGTTTAAAAGTTAGAAATATATGAAATTATGAATTGTTCTATTAAGTTAATTATGGTTAAATGAGGATACAAAAAATCGATAACTGTTTTTGGTTAATTCGGGTTTCGGTAAATCAGATTTTGATTGATTTTGGTTCGGTTTTGATTATCGATTCAGTTATTACTCGCCCTTAGACACTGTTAATCACGTAAATATCAATTTTTTAATTAAAAAAACTATAGTAATACTATACTCAAATTAAAGAAAATAAAATACTCGTTTATATGGTGTAATTTTAAAAATACCAAAAAGTTAAGACCGTTTAACAATTGGGGGGGGGGGGGGAGGAGGGGGGGTGGGGGGTTAGTTTTTTATAAGAGGATAAGATGTAAGTACTAACTAATTATTTATAATTTTGTTAAGGATGGTGGATTAAAGTGTAATCTAGGTGAGAGAATTACATTGACGGTATTTAACCACTTAACATTCTATAGCTATTAAACATTCTTGGATAATAACTAAGTACATTAGGCTTTAATCACTTGTACACTAAGGCATCATCTACTTGTACCTTTTAATCCTCATGTCAATACTGATCAAGAAAACTATTGAAACGTCGACAAAAATGAGTAGGTCATCACGATACTTTTGAATTTTTTAAACCATTATAGTTTATAAGATATGACAAGAATACGTAAAAGAATTATAAGTTTGTCGTGAAGGGAAAAAGTGTAACTAATTACATATAATTATGTTAAACTTAGGGATTTAAGTGTAATAAGATGGGGGAGTAAAATATAATTATTGTTTAAAAGACCAGTTTACCCTCATTTTAGGGGTGTATTTATAAATTAAGAGAGAAAAAGTTCTTATTTTTGGTTATCTTAAAATGTCCCTCCCTTGTGCATTATAATATAGTATAGATATATAGGGAGGGTTCAAGCAAAAACTCATTCTATTGTGAGAACTCGAAAACGCCCAAAAAAACTTAAAAAATACACCAATTTTTTTAACATTTTTTTGTTGTAAATTTAGCATTTTTAAAATACAAAAAAAAAAGTTTAAAAGAAAATTAGAAATGTTTGAAAAGTTATATATGTATATATTCCAATTTTGCCCCTTCTTTATTAAAAATATCATTCTAGTCGTTAAAGAAGAGTTTTTGAGTTCTCTCAAGATCAATAAATTAAACGAGTGGTTGATTCGTTGTGCTTGGCGACTTTGTACGGTTTCAAAACGGCTACATCCATCGCCGAACCGATTTGGTGTTGGTCGAATGCGTGCTGTGTTTGAGTTTGCTAGAAATGGCGGAACCAGTTTCGATGGTGGAACATAGATGAACTGAGCATGTATGACAAAAGGTCTCATTGTGGCTTATATGGTATGACGATTAGACCATGAATACTGAGTAATGAACATTATAGGGGCATGAAGTGGTTTGATAATGCCCTAAAAACCACCCTTGTCGGCTTTATAGGGGCATGAAGAGGGAGGGGTTTTTCTAGTATAATGCCCAATTAGAAAAACAAAATTGGAAAGTAATGATAGAATGATGGCATTAAGTAGCGTTAACTATTACACAATTTTTAAGAAGCGTTATGATGTTGATGTGACAGAAAATACATATTAAAATGCATTAACCATTACGAATTACCCTATGGTCGATATTCAATTGGTAGCGATTGTATGGTAAGCGCTCAAATTGATGGAAGGGTTACTATTTTTAACTGATGTAGGTTTTCATTATAAAATTTTGATACCCCATTAAATTCATTCAAAACATAAACTATACGCTATAGCACTATATTTTAAAGAAATTATCATCTAAGTAATACAAAATAACTTCTAATTATATAGATTTGCCATACGTGTGTATATAATAATTATTTTACTTTATAATTATTGACTAGTTCTGTTTAAACATAATGGAAAACATGAATAACATACCTGTTACAGCAGACAGAGCAGTGGAGAATCCAGTCAGAGATGCAGCCATTGAGTTCGACATTCTTGTCAGTATGATCTGGTTCCTCCTTAGGGTGTAAGATTATGATGGTGATGAAATCGAAACTAGGGAGGTTTCAACTAGGGAGAGAGAGCCGATTGATGTTATGAGTTAATAGGTTTTTGTGTCTAACCTTTTACATCTCTAATAATCTCCTTATATATACACCCAAGAGGAAATCTAATTAGTTAATAAGGGTAATATGGTCCATTAACAATTACCAACTAATTATTAATAGGTTATTAATATATTTTGATCTATATAATATAAATGATTATAATGGCTACAAGATTAAATATTACAATAATAATATATTTAATCTCACATTCTTCCACTTAGCCGAGTAATCATTTATCATGAGTATTAGGTAAGCCTGGCCAGGAGTTAACACTCATTTTAGCCTTAAACCAAGAACTATAGCAGGGAAATACAGCCGTTGAATCATCATTCAACTCGAGACCCCCATTAGTCATACTATAGCCTCAATTTAAAACCTAACAATTATGATCAAAATACCCATAAGCCCTTTAGCGTCTGATTTGTATTATATTTGTCTATATGTCATTACACCAGCAGAACATATGTTAGAGACATACAAAATCAAACTGAGAAAATTTCATTAATTAAAACATAAGCTAGTACAATATGCCATTAATTAAGGTCTTTAGTAAGTCCCATATTCGATACATGTTCTTCGAAAACTTTAGGTGGGAGACCTTTAGTCATCGGATCCGCAAGCATATCTTTAGTACTAATATACTCAATACAAAGATTATTTTCCTCAACCCGTTCACGTACGAACAGATATTTTGTATTGAGATATAAACCAGCTCCAGTCAAACTGTTACTGTTCGAGAAACTAACGGCAACTGAGTTATCACAATAAAGCTTCAATGGTCTAGAAATGGAATTAACGATTTTAAGTCCAGTGATCAGATTTCTAAGCAACATTCCATGACAGGTTGCGTTATAAACAACAATGTATTCTGCCATCATTGTGGAAGTTGTGGTTAACTTTTGTTTATGACTATTCCATGAGATAAGTTCGCCTAATAACATAAAGATGTAGCCCGCAGTGGATTTCTTGTCATCTTTGCATTTAGCAAAGTCAGAATCAGAATAACCTACCACTTCTTCTATAGGTCAGTTTATAATCTTTCGTCCCTTGCAGACATCTGAGGACCTTCTTAGCTGCTTTCCAGTGATCTAGGCCAAGATTAGCCTGATAACGGCCTAGCATTCCAGCAATATAAGCGATATCTGGGCGAGTACAGACTTGAGCATACATCAGGCTCCCGACTACTGACGCGTAAGGTATCTGGCTCATTTGCTCCTTTTCTACCTCTGTTGTCGGACACTGGAATGAACCGAAAACACCTCCCTTAACTACTGGAGCGACTGAGGGTTTCACTGTTGCATGTTGTAATGTATAAGGACACGATCTATGTAAGTCTTTTGAGTAATCCTAAGATCCCTTTGTGTCTATCTCGGTGAATTTCGTTGCCAATGACGTAAGAAGCATCTCCGAGATCCTTCATGTCGAAGTTATGCGAGAGTAACCGCTTCGACTCATGCAAGATGTCTAAACTATTACTTGCCAATAGAATATCATTTACGTAAAGGACAAGTATAGTAAAGTTACTCCCACTCATCTTGGGGTAGGTGCATTGATCCAGTTGATTCTTTATAAAACCTTGTCTCTTCATGACTTCATCAAACTTGAGATACCATTGACGTGATGCTTGTTTTAACCCGTAAATGGATTTCTTCAACTTACAGACTAGATGCTCCTGACCTTCAGGTTTAAAGCCTTCCGGTTGTTTCATGTAAACATCTTCATCTAAGTCCCCGTTAAGGAAAGCGGTTTTAACGTCCATCTGATGCAGCTCTAAATCAAAATGAGCTACTAGGGCCATAACGATCCTTAATGAATCTTTACGAGAGACTGGTGAAAACGTCTCTTGATAATCAATTCCATCTTTTTGAGTGTAGCCCTTTGCAACCAATCTCGCTTTGTAGCGTTCAACGTTCCCATTCGGATCCAGTTTTGTTTTGAATACCCATTTACATCCTACGGGTTTGACACCGTTGGGTAATTCTACCAAATCCCAAACGTCATTTTTCTTCATGGATTCAAGCTCATCAATCATTGCTTTATTCCATTCAGAAGACTGATCACTGCTAATGGTTTCATTATAAGAGATAGGATCATTGAGCTTTTCGGCATCCATTTCAGTCAGTAGGTAATATAATCATCCCAATTAGTAGGCCTTCTTTGCCTAGATGACCTCCTGAGTTGATGTTCGGGTTCAGCGTTGTCTTGGTTTTGAGCGTTTGATGTGCCTTCGTTATGAGGTATAATGGGTTCTGATTGTGTAGGTGGAATTGGTGCAGTAGCTTCAGGTGCAGTTGTTGCATTGGGTACAAGAGGAGTAAACGGAGTAATGGTAAGCGATGAGTCCCCCCCCCCCCCGCGTCTTGTACTTCATACAATTCTTCGTAAGGGTTGGTACTGCTCCCACTGACCTTGAAATCCTCCAGCAACGCGGCACGCTTGGTTTCAACAATACGGGTGACATGGGAAGGACAATAGAAACGATAACCCTTTGAGTGATCAGGATACCCGATAAGGAAACATGTAACTGTTTTAGGGTCAAGTTTCCTTAGGAAAGGATTGTAAAGTTTTGCTTCAGCATTGCAGCCCCATACTTTCATATATTTAAGACTCGGTTTCCTTCCTGTCCAAAGTTCATAAGGAGTTTTAGGGACAGACTTAGAAGGAACTCTATTGAGTATATGAACAACTGCTTTTAATGCTTCAGTCCAGAGGAATAATGGTAAATTAGTGTTGGCTAACATACTGCGCACCATGTTCATAAGGGTACAGTTTCTTCGTTCAGCTACACCATTCTGCTGAGGTGTACCAGGCATGGTGTATTGGTTCACAATCCCCTAACCCTTATAAAACTCATAAAATGGACCAGGAGCTTGACCCACATCAGTATGTCTTCCATAATATTCACCGCCCCTATCTGATCTCACAACTTTAATTTGACGATCTAGTTGTTTGTCAACTTCAACTTTATAATCTTTAAAAGTTGTAAGAGATTCAGATTTTTCCTTAATGAGATACAAGTACATGTAACGAGAATAATCATCAATGAAGGTGATAAATGAAGTATGTCCAGTTATGCCATTGATTTGGTAAGGACCACTAATGATGAGTTCTAATAAATTAGAGCTCCTAGTGGTACCTTTCTTATTCGCTAATGTCATTTTACATTCATCCTTTACGAGACGATTTAATGGAAAACATGAATAACATACCTGTTATAGCAGACATGGCAGTGGAGAATCCAGTAAGAGATGCAACCATTGAGTTCGACATTCTTGTCAGGATAATCTGGTTCCTCCTTAGGGTGTAAGATTATGATGGTGATGAAGTCGAAACTAGGGAGGTTTCGACTATGGAGAGAGAGTCGATTGATGTTATGAGTTAATAGGTTTTTGTGTCTAACCTTGCACCTCTCTAATAATCTCCTTATATATACACCCAAGAGGAAACCTAATTAGTTAATAAGGGTAATATGATCCATCAACAATTACCAACTAATTATTAATAGGTTATTAATATAGTTTGATCTATATAATATAAATGATTATAATGGCTACAAGATTAAGTATTACAATAATAATATATTTAATCTCACAATAATTTCCAAAACTATATATTCAAAATGCTTGACAAAAAGGGAGGATGGTAGGAGTTTAGAGAATAAGATAAATATATATAGGTAGGGTTAAAAGGGAGTTTAAAAAGCAGTGTGGAACTTATACTGATTTAGTGATATTAGGAATTGATATAAATATGTCGGATATTTAATAATTAGTAATATTAATGATCTAAAATAAATTTATTAATAACTACATCGAAACATGTAAGCTAAAATGATAGTATATATTTATAGGGTAAAGATCAAATAGGAAGTTTGATCCAACTAGGAAGTCTAAGAAGGCATCTTAGCCTTACACGTGGTAAGGTAGAAAAATAAAAGAGAGGGTATTTTGGTCACTATATTATCATCCTTCAAATCATCACACGGTACCCACTTGCAAATTATAAACCTTCAAATTTTCCACTATAGTCAACCCTAAATCCAACCACTACATTTCTCCTCCATCAACACCACTCCACCCAAACCAACATCATCGATCACCACCCAAAACCTGCAACCAACCGCCGTTTTTCATCCTCATATGCGACCACCATCTTCTCTCTCTGAATCAAATCACCTCAACCGTAATGATATTTTACAACTACTGTACAAAATTTATAGCACTGTGAACGTCGAAAACGGTGTTGCGGCTTCATCCCTGACGAGGAGTGTCAGAAACCTGATCTCCTTGCTACATCGAATGACTCCCTCCGCGTTTGGTGATTATTTGATTACGTTGAAGGTGGACACGAGCCACAAGACGAAACTATTGTTACTAATGATGGTATTAGTTCTGGTTCTCATATGGTGTAACCCTTGTGCAAAATTTCGGGCTTTCAAAAACTTTTTCTTTGAAAGCAATTCGATAACCGATACTTAAACGTAATCCATTTAACGCAACGTACACTCCGGAACGTGGACATAAGCTACACATACCCTAAATACCCTTTGCATAACTTAGAAATAAGTTTTGAAGGGTTAGGGACGACGAAAACACGCTTATTCAAGTGCAAGGACTATTTCTGACAAACTACGAAAGTCTGTCGATTCTCGTATTTCTAAATACGGACCTCATAGACGAATCCGAATATTTTTGTACTGTCACACCCCGATATTTCCACGTATTACTGGTGGGCCCGGTGGGGAGTATCGTGACGTAGTTGATATCATCATAGTCAAACAACAAAATTTTAAATGCACAGCGGAAGCAAAAGATAGATTTATTTCAACTGAATAAAATTGTAATAATAAGTATCACAATGTAGTTGAAACAGATCCACAGGCGGATCAAATAAAAAGGAAAACATAGTTCATCAGACTTAAGGCATCCAAGCTTGCAAGACTCTTAATGATGCTAAGGAGAGGCCAGCCAATTACGCTTAGTACCGGCACTTAATCTTTTTGGGAAAATACGTCAGTTTACACTGGTAAATACAATTAACTGACTCATTTTGAAAAGGTTTACTAAAATTGATTTGAATGCACGTGGCACAAAACTTTTATAACTTGGGATAATTATTTGAATATAATACTTGTAAGAGAATTACATGTTTCTTATGCGTTCAGTAGCCCGGTTCGTGTCGGGTTAAAGATCAATAGACACACCACATTATTTATTTAGGCACTGACAGGTGTACGCCTACACCCCGTGCTTAGGTCGTGGCCATTTCGTAAAATGATGCCAAGGATATCCGGGACATGGTCATTAACCCCCCAAAGGCGTTTAAGCAAACAAAACATCTTTTTAAACGGGTCATCTCGATAATACTTAACCACCAATTGATTAAGGTCGAATGCCCGACTAAGCGGTATTTTAGATACCGACCCCAAGCCCATATAAGGGAAAATAAGTTAAAAGTATTTACCTGAGCTAAATATAAATTCCATCCCAGCCGTATATCAAATCAGCAAGTACAGATAGCTTTTACTGGGCTCCTAATCTGGAACGAAGGTTTTTAATAACCTATTAGAATCCTAACGGGTCTTTAATTAAGCTTAGACTTAGACCAGTTAGTTTTCAAAAGGATGACACGGTTCAAACGCATGATAAAGCGAAGACCGGTTTAGAATGTGGTTTTGACCCGACAAGCTTGTATGCTTGTTTAATGTGGGTAACTTGAACACATTCTGGATTTTGAGGTGAAAACGATATGGTTTGACCCGTTTCGGCTAATTTATGTAAACTAGTTACATAAACCGAACCGAACGCGAATAACGCATAACGGGTACCCGAATGAGTAACGAACAGGTTTCCTAAGTTAATACGCCTTAAATATGTTGCGATATCAGTAGGATACCTTCCATTATGCCCAAAATGAGTTTAATCTCAATTTAAGCCCCGTAGGGGTATTTTGGTCATTTTAAAGATTATAAAAGAGATTAAATATACTTCTGAGATACGGGTCTGAAATAATCAGTAAAACAACTTAATTTAATAGGTTATATCAGTTGATGATAAGTCTTATATGACAAAATGGTTTTAAACCCATACTATGTGTTAAATACGGGTAAAAAGCCGTTTAAAGCGATTTCCGGGTTATAACAGAAATCTTAGTTTTCTGATCAGGTTATAAAGTTCAAAATACTTCATTTATCATATAAAATCAGTAGCCAAAGGTTTGGTGTCTAAATGTTATGTAAAACTCATTTTATAAGCAAAAAGGGTATAATCGGTATTTACCGAATCAAGGCAATAACCTTAGGTTATGATCAGTTTAAAAATAATTAAAAATCTTTAAAAATCCCAAAATATTATATTACATCAGTGGGTAAAAGTTTTGGTGTCAAAATTGGGTTTAGATAGGCTTTATGCTAATTACGCCGTTTAATTAATAAAAAGCTTTCTAATTACGCTATTGAGCATAACTCCTAATCTAGACCTCCAACTGATGTGAAATTTTAGGGACATGTTTATAAATCAGTAACAAATATTATTGTCCTCTCACATTTCCAAAATTCTCGTTTTAAGGTCAAATGGGCATATTGTCAACATTAGGCATTTAACGGAAACGTGCATATGAATCGGACAATCAACGAGCCAAGAAGTATAATCACAGAGGGTTATACTTATATGAAACTTGGTCCTAATAAGGCTCTAAGGAATTTCTAAAACATGCTTAAACGGGTCAGAACTGAAAGTCAAAGCATGAGTCAAACTATGCGACTTTCGATCTCGAACCGAGCCAAAACTGAAAATTGTCGGGTTGAACATGTTTAGACATGTTCTTACATTAATTACCAAGTTATATCAATGACAAAACATGTTTCATAGCTTCTACATTGCTAATTATGTGTTTATTTGCAAAATTGCTTCCTGTTGACTTTTTAAGATCAAGTTTGACCCGACAATTGACCTACTTAGAGTGAGGATCAGAGGGTGCCCTTTTAAGGGTTTATTGCCCACATAATTACCAACTCATAGGTACTTTCAATTTGTAATTTGACTGGACAAATTAAGATTAATGACGAAGTCAAACCTTAATTACGACGGTTTGACTTTAAACTAATAAACTAATCAAAACACGATTAAGGAAGGTTAAGAATACTTACCAAGGTCCTAAGCACGACTAATGATCACTAGGAATGAGTCTTGAGCTCCAAGAACCTCCAGAAACCAAGTTGTGAAGTTTTCAAATGAATGTGATCAAATGTTGCAACAATGGTTTCTTATATAGGAGTTCTTGATGCCTTTGGATCATTACAAACAAGTCTACAAGTGTTATGGGATCATCCCAAGTGTCCCTAGGTCCTTCTAAAACAATAAACAAGCCCCTAGAAGCAAGAAATCACAAAATGAGGCGGTGTAACAGGCTGGAACAGGCAGCCGCCTATTTTCTGATGCTGGGTATTGGCTTACGGACCGTAAGAGTCCAACCATACGGTCCGTAAGGACCAGGTCAGCAAACAGCAACTTTCACTTGTTGACAGATTTAGCCCCTGTACTTCCAAATGCCATTTCCGACACATCTAAGGCCCGTTAAAGCATTTTTAAGGCTCTACAATGATGCCTAAACATGGGGAACATGAAACATGCTCAAAAACATGTCGGATGTCGGTTCGTTTGGTCGTACGGTCACGTTGTTCGGTTAATTACGACGAAACACGGACGGAAGCAAAAAATGATCCAAACGACGCGACGAATGGAATTTTATCATGCCAAGAACTAAAATGAAATATTTTAGTGCTTACATAAATTTTTGGGTGTCCGGATATATTCAGATTGTGAGATATGCGCGAAAATGCAAACTTGTGCACTTTTTGACACTTTTAGTCCCTGCATGACTTAAAAGTTTATTCTTGCGCACCAAACACCTTTAAGCCTATATCTAAGATATGTAAAGGATATTTAGGGCATTTTTAACTTATGATCATATTCCGGAAGGTTCGATACCATACGAATCGGTATACTTTTGCAGTTTGACGCAAATAGTCCATTTTAATGCGCGAACTTGCGCATATCATCGTTTAATAGTATCGAAGCCTTATCCAACCCATATTAGGTATTTATGAGAGTATTATAAAACATCACAATGCTTCGGGTTTGTTAAAAGGTCACTCAGAGGTAAGAATTAACATGTTGACGCTTTTAACCCTTCATTGCGCAAACTTTCAATTAATTACGCAAACGGCTACACTTGATCAACAAGTGGCTCATTTGTGAATATAAAACCATAAAAGGTTATTTAGAAACTTATTTTTGGTATGTTAATACTTCCAGTTCTTTCATAATTAATGTTTTTTTTTATTTTTCGAAAAATTAGTCCCTTAAATTCATGGTTTGACTTCATTAGGGTTTATTACACGTGTCAATACACCATTGGACGTGATTTTACGAGGTGTTACATCCTCACCCCCTTAAAAGAAATCTCGACCTCGAGATTTGTTAAAGTAATAGATATACTTTCTGTTGAACAATGGATTTTAACTTCCACAACCTATTTGGGCCTCTATAGGCATCCCAAATGACTTTTATAATAGGTTCACGTTGTCTTCCTTAGTTTCTAATCCTGTCGATCCTTATTTGATACTGGTTTTTCATCAAACCAAGAAATTTCATTAATCTGCATATCATTATGTGATAATGCTTCTCGACTTATTGGTGAAACATATCCTTAAATCATTAGTGCGGGTCACATTGCGATTTCCACCATGTTCCATAAATAGGTTTTAGCTTATAAGCTTTTGACCTTTGATGTATTTGATTTCCTCGAATGATTCTCTATATAGTCAGAGCTTAACTAGCCTGTTGCCAAAAAAATTTTAGCACACCCTTCTTAGAGTGATACTTTCAATTTGAACCTTATTCCTTATTAAGGACTTACGAGGGTTGCGAATTTCATCAATCCTAAATTTTCTGCCGATTACTGGCAATCTTACAGATGATTACGAATTTGTATGATCTTATTCTTTGTTTCTAAGGCAACTTTCAGATCCCAATAATAGGACTTACCCAAGTCCCGTCCATCAAACGGACGTTTGACATTCTATCTATACAAGGTCCCCAAGGAGCAGCCTTGATACTCATATATAACAACTATTTAGAAAGCTTATTTTAAAGTGAGATGGTTATTCCAACCACTGCTTAAAACTAATCTTAAGGGATAGCTAATCCTTACAGTTAGTCGAACAAATTGATGATCCTGGGCAGTTGATAGCGATTCTTATTTGTTGCCTAAATAGGGTTGTGGTAATCAATGCATAAGTAAGATGAACCGTCTTTCTTAATTAACAATACTGAATTCTCAGAATATTGAGTTAGGCTATATGAATTCTCTATTTTAAAACTCACTTAATCAGGGTTTCGATTCTTCCAAAGATGGTACTAGCCGTCTTGGAGATTTCATAATAATACAGCCCTAAATGGGATATAAAACTTAACTCTACTTGCTTCTCAGAAGGTAAACAAGGTAATCTTAGGAGAAAATAATCAAGATACAAGGAGGTTACAGAGATTTTCCATATCTCAGGCTCCAATTCATCCATCAATGCTAGTGTCAAATAAGTGACACATTTATGTTACAAGTCCACGAATTCCTTAATCGGGAACATTTACTTGGCCAATTCCATTCTGGATATCTTCTTTGAATACCATTAGTTGACTTTAGTACCATATGACCATTAGAATATCCTTGTGGTTCCATGCATTAAACCTCCATACTGATCAGGCATGGAAGTAATCTATGGAACATATTAAGATACACCAATCCTCATCTGGCGCTTTTATCATACCGTCTGGTATTCGCAATCGATAGAGATCAAAGAGATATCAACTATATATGCTGATGCACTTCCTCTAGAGAGATGATACTTCTAAAATTCTATGCCTGAAGGCTTCTGATAGGAACAGAAGAAATGGTTCTTATGCTTTCGCCGGTAAGTTTTACCTTAAACTTAATATCTGGGGTTCTTACGGGAGAGTTTCTAAAGGTTTGCTAAACTTATGGTCTTATGAGAGACTTGGCAGCACCTGAACCAAACGTAACTCCTAGCAATAAAATTACAATAAGAGATTTATCTGGTATCATTATTAATGTGAACTGCCTCTAATCATATATCAGGAGGGTCAAATGCCTCCATTCTTAATCCTTTTAAACTTAGCTGCAAAATCTTGGGCAGTCTCAGCTTTGACTGGTTATTTCTTAGTCTATACCACGTGAGTAGCTGAGGTAGATCCATAATGGGTTTATAATGAGCAGGCTTTGAAACCTTAATGTGCCCTTTTATTTCCGATACTAACCACCAACAATTATTTACATTAAGCTTAGATTTTGGGTAAACGGAATAGGGTACTATCTCAGCCAATGAATTACAATTTTTTAACATACCGTCGACAACCTAAAACTTTTATGGCGAGAGTCAGAAAATTCTTATTCCATCTTTTCCCATTTTGTGATGTGGATAATAGGTTTTTCTAATAAGGTCCTTAATACTTAGACCATCCCATAATGTATAAAGGGATCTTTCTTGTGGACTCCATTAATGTCCTCACTAATCAAGGGTATTACCATCGAATGATTGTGACGCACACCTTACCGTGTGCTTTCCAGCATAACCGTTGATATACCTAATGGTTTCTACTTCATCCAACAATTTCTTGTAATCGATGGTCCCTTTTTACTATTGAAGTCTCTTGACTTCCAAAAGACGAAGTACTTTTAAGTACATCCAAAAAGGAATGGGCTCATTGCCATATATGATTTTGTTTGGTTTATTTTTCGCAATTGAAGTATGAATATATCTCTTCTCGTGAGCAGCAACATGTGTTTTAGAGTAAGTAGCATCCGGCTTCTTGAACCTTTTCATGACTTTTTCTCATAGCCTTTCTAACAGCTGCGTTAATTACAGCTCTGGAGATTAATTCCATTAACATTGAGGTTCATATTTGATGCATCATTAACATTTGTCGCATCTCTAGCATCGCGACTATTGTTTGTCTCTTCTGAGTTTTCCATACTCGAAGCTTTGGTATTAAATACCAAATTCAACAAGTGCTTAGGCAATTCGTACCAAGTGTCTCCTTGATTTGCCAAAAACTCACCATAAGGAGTCTTGATAACTATTTGCTTCCTATCACTCAAAATATGGGCTTGGTTACAAGACGACCAATCAGTTCCTATCACAATATCGAGTCCCTTTATTCTAATGGAAACAAGGACAGCGGAAAAGAATGGTTCCTAATGGATATAAAATATCCATCTAATATTGCTGAAGCAATTTCTGAGGTACCATCGACTAATTCTACTTTATACTTAACGCTTAGAGTTTTAACAGGCAGATTTAATGATTTACAAAATCTATTGTCTATGAAAGACTTATCTGAACCTGAATCAAATAATACTCTAGCATGAGCGTTATTGATAAAGAAAGTACCTGTTGTCACATTGTCATCCTGAATAGTCTCTTGAGCATCCATTTGAGAGCCTCCAGCTTTGGTCTTCTTAGCCTTTCCAGGCTTTTTTGGTTTTATTTGGACAATTTGTTTTGACGTGCCCTATTTCATTGCAACTATAGCAGGTTACGTCCTTTATGTCTTGGCACTCCAAAGTCTGGTGCCCTTTCTTATGACAAATTCCACAAGGCCTAGCCTGTGACTCTAAAGTGCATTTCCCTTTAGTCGCCTTCTTTGGGCAGCGGGTCTTTATGTGCCCTTTCTCGCCGCAACCATTGCATGTGGTGTCCTTCAAGTTCTTGCACTCAAGGGTCTTGTGATCCATTTCCTTACAAATGCCACATCCCCCAGTCTGTTCATAGAAGCATTTTCCGAAGTGCTTCTTCTTGCAGGTTTTACATTTGGGTTTTGCCTCCTTTGGCTTGGACGGGTTATAGTTTGAACCGGTCTTACCCTTTTTACAACCTTTATTTGGGGTATTATTGCACTTTCGCTTATGATCCTTCAACACACGATCCACAGCGTTGTTTACGGCTGTATCTATCATAGCCTATAACTCGGTGCTTGTTAAGTTCAGTCTTGCATCATCATTCTGATCAACTGGACGATTGTGAGCTTCAGAGGAGTCAGCCATGGTGAAGCTTTGAAGGCTACAAACCAAGTAGTAATAATTTGTTTAATTATATAACGAATTGTCGAGTTTGATGATTAAATAGCCATGGTGCAAATAAACCATATAGGCCAATAGATAGTATTTAATTTATTTGATTATGTTTTGCCTAGGTTTTTAAAATAAACCATCTTTGGCGTTTAAACGGAATATAATCCTTCATATTTATTAGACAGGGGACATAAGTCACGACTGTCAATGTCGTACTAACATTTTTATATATAGCACAAGGGCTTGTTCCAAAGGACTTTTTGATGGCATAAATGCCTTGTCACTAGGAAATTTTAAAACATAATCGATGATTCCTTTGGATCGGATAATTTCATAATTCATTGTCTTAACAAGAAGTTATGAAATAAAACTATCTTTTTCATGTATACATCTTTGCCCGAAGGTATTCATCCCAATGGATGTTTTGATGTGTTAATCATGTTCGACGTTTATTAGCCATGATTCCTCTTGATCATTTACGCTAATTAAGGGGGTTTGGAAAATTCCTAATATAAAGATGACAAGTGTGATTTTATCGCATCACTGTTGTCAGGAGTGTTAACATGTTTTCAGATGTTAACAAGGATCTGAATTTCTTTTAAACAGGCCTTACCATCATAGCTAGGTCTTTAATGACATTCAAGCTAGGTTATACCTTAAAAGATTCTCTTTTAATATGCATACTGGCAGGAATGGTATTTATTTTATTCGGGATTTTCATTATAATCCTAAATTATAAGTTAGTAATAGCACAAAAAGGCCTAGTCACGTGGACAACTTTAGTTTATAAGCCCAGATTTTATGGAATCGAGGCATTAAGGTTTGAATCAAAGTTCATTACCTTTTCTTGACAGGGAGTTGTAGGCTACGACTGTCTTTAGTCTCAGAGGACGTTAATTATAGCCCGTGGGCACTCCATCCTTAAAGGATGATTATTTTAATAAGGAAAATTGGAGTAATCCAATTTAAGGATGACTTATGCGATTTTATCGAACCACGTCTGCCAGGAATGTTAACATGTTACTGATGTTAACAAGGGTTTGAATCTTTTGAATAGGTTCTACCATCTTGACCTTGTCATATAGGCTAGGTTTACCTTTAAGATTCTTTTTAATATTTAACGCAGAACAATCCTAAATTGAGATATTAATAAGGATCTGAATCTAATTGAGGAACTGCCATCTTGGCCCTGTTCTTAAAATGATACATGGGCTAGGTCTTGTTCTTTTTAGATTTTGCCATTTTATTATAATGGTAGATCTTATAAAAGGAACGATACTTTTCATTTATTTCATATATTATATTCATGTATATTGATAAAATGAAATTTTGATAAAGCATTCCAATGATTTTAAAAGAGGTACAGAATTGCCCTGAACGGGACTTGAAAGGAATGATGTTGTCCCCGAAGGGACTGAAAGATAAATATGTCCCTATAAGGACCACTAAGGAAACGACCTTCAGCAAAGGAGTTTCTTCTTCATTTTATTTCTGAATGCTTTCTCCTTGGTTGCACGTTAATCCTAGTCGCGGTACGAAGCTCGGCCTTTCATAGGCTTCAAATGGGGAGAATTTCCATTACGGCTTCTTTGCTTGGCGACATATTAAAATATATAGAATTGAAAGCAATAATTCTCCGAATAGAGCTGAGAGTATTCCTATGTTAAGTCTAGACTCGGAAGGTCAAGGAATGTGCTACTGTGTCATTGAGATTAAACAAAAAGGCTAGTGTTTAATTCACTCAATGTTGGCTCTGATACCAACCTGTCACACCCCGATATTTCCACGTATTACCGGTGGGCCCGGTGGGGAGTATCGTGACGTAGTTGATATCATCATAGTCAAACAACAAAATTTTAAATGCACAGCGGAAGCAAAAGATATATTTATTTCAACTGAATAAAATTGTAATAATAAGTACCACAATGTAGTTGAAACAGATCCACAGGCGGATCAAATAAAAAGGAAAACATAGTTCATCAGACTTAAGGCATCCAAACTTGCGAGACTCTAAATGATGCTAAGGAGAGGCCAGCCAATTACGCTTAGTACCTGCACTTAATCTTTTTGGGAAAATACGTCAGTTTACACTGGTAAATGCAATTAACTAACTCATTTTGAAAAGGTTTACTAAAATTGATTTGAATGCACGTGGCACAAAACTTTTATAACTTGGGATAATTATTTGAATATAATACTTGTAAGAGAATTACATGTTTCTTATGCGTTCAGTAGCCCGGTACGTGCCGGGTTAAAGATCAATAGACACACCTCATTATTTATTTAGGCACTGACAGGTGTACGCCTACACCCCGTGCTTAGGTCGTGGCTATTTCGTAAAATGATGCCAAGGATATCCGGGACATGGTCATTAACCCCCCAAAGACGTTTAAGCAAACAAAACATATTTTTAAACGGGTCATCTCGATAATACTTAACCACCAATCGATTAAGGTTGAATGCCCGACCAAGCGGTATTTTAGATACCGTACCCCAAGCCCGTATAAGGGAAAATAAGTTAAAAGTATTTACCTGAGCTAAATATAAATTCAATCCCAGCCGTATATCAAATCAGCAAGTACAGATAGCTTTTACTGGGCTCCTAATCTGGAACGAAGGTTTTTAATAACCTATTAGAATCCTAACGGGTCTTTAATTAAGCTTAGACTTAGACCGGTTAGTTTTCAAAAGGATGACACGGTTCAAACGCATGATAAAGCGAAGACCGGTTTAGAATGTGGTTTTGACCCGACAAGCTTGTATGCTTGTTTAATGTGGGTAACTTGAACACATTCTGGATTTTGAGGTGAAAACGATATGGTTTGACCCGTTTCGGCTAATTTATGTAAACAAGTTACATAAACCGAACCGAACGCGAATAACGCATAATGGGTACCCGAATGAGTAACGAACAGGTTTCCTAAGTTAATATGCCTTAAATATGTTGCGATATCAGTAGGATACCTTCCATTATGCCCAAAATGAGTTTAATCTCAATTTAAGCCTCGTAGGGGTATTTTGGTCATTTTAAAGATTATAAAAGAGATTAAATATACTTCTGAGATACGGGTCTGAAATAATTAGTAAAACAACTTAATTTAATAGGTTATATCAGTTGGTGATAAGTCTTATATGACAAAATGGTTTTAAACCCATACTATGTGTTAAATACGCGTAAAAAGCCGTTTAAAGCGATTTCCGGGTTATAATAGAAATCTTAGTTTTCTGATCAGGTTATAAAGTTCAAAATACTTCATTTATCATATAAAACCAGTAGCCAAAGGTTTGGTGTCTAAATGTTATGTAAAACTCATTTTATAAGCAAAAAGGGTATAATCGGTATTTACCGAATCAAGGCAATAACCTTAGGTTATGATCAGTTTAAAAATAATTAAAAATCTTCAAAAATCCCAAAATAGTATATTACATCAGTGAGTAAAAGGTTTGGTGTCAAAATTGGGTTTAGATAGGCTTTATGCTAATTACGCCGTTTAATTAATAAAAATCTTTCTAATTACGCTATTGAGCTTAACTCCTAATCTAGACCTCCAACTGATGTGAAATTTTAGGGACATGTTTATAAATCAGTAACAAAGATTATTGTCCTCTCACATTTCCAAAATTCTCGTTTTAAGGTCAAATGGGCATATTGTCAACATTAGGCATTTAACGGAAACATGCATATGAATCGGACAATCAACGAGCCAAGAAGTATAATCACAGAGGGTTATACTTATATGAAACTTGGTCCTAATAAGGCTCTAAGTCATTTCTAAAACATGCTTAAACGGGTCAGAACTGAAAGTCAAAGCAGGAGTCAAACTATGCGACTTTCGATCCCGAACCGAGCCAAAACTGAAAATTGTCGGGTTGAACATGTTTAGACATGTTCTTACATTAATTACCAAGTTATATCAATGACAAAACAGGTTGCATAGCTTCTACATTGCTAATTATGTGTTTATTTGAAAAATTGCTTCCTGTTGACTTTTTAAGATCAAGTTTGACCCGACAATTGACCTACTTAGAGTGAGGATCAGAGGGTGCCCTTTTAAGGGTTTATTGCCCACATAATTACCAACTCATAGGTACTTTCAATTTTTAACTTGACTGGACAAATTAAGATTAATGACAAAGTCAAACCTTAATTATGATGGTTTGACTTTAAACTAATAAACTAATCAAAACACGATTAAGGAAGGTTAAGAATACTTACCAAGGTCCTAAGCACGACTAATGATCACTAGGAATGAGTCTTGAGCTCCAAGAACCTCCAGAAACTAAGTTGTGAAGTTTTCAAATGAATGTGATCAAATGTTGCAACAATGGTTTCTTATATAGGAGTTCTTGATGCCTTTAGATCATTACAAACAAGTCTACAAGTGTTATGGGATCATCCCAAGTGTCCATAGGTCCTTCTAAAACAATAAACAAGCCCCTAGAAGCAAGAAATGGCAAAATGAGGCGGTGTAACAGGCTGGAACAGGCAGCTACCTGTTTTCTGATGTTGGGTATTGGCTTACGGACCGTAAGAGTCCAGCCATACGGTCCGTAAGGACCAGGTCAGCAAACAACAACTTTCACTTGTTGATAGATTTAGCCCCTGTACTTCCAAATGCCATTTCCGACACATCTAAGGCCCGTTAAACCATTTTTAAGGCTCTACAATGATGCCTAAACATGGGGAACATGAAACATGCTCAAAAACATGTCGGATGTCGGTTCATTTGGTCGTACGGTCACGTTGTTCGGTTAATTACGACGAAACGCGGACGGACGCGAAAAATGATCCAAACGACGCGACGAATGGAATTTTATCATGCCAAGCACTAAAATGAAATATTTTAGTGCTTACATAAATTTTTGGGTGTCCGGATATATTCAGATTGTGAGATATGCGCGAAAATGCAAACTTGTGCACTTTTTGACACTTTTAGTCCCTGCATGACTTAAAAGTTTATTCTTGCGCACCAAACACCTTTAAGCCTATATCTAAGCTATGTAAAGGATATTTAGGGCATGTTTAACTTATGATCATATTCCGGAAGGTTCGATACCATACGAATCGGTATACTTTTGCAGTTTGACGCAAATAGTCCATTTTAATGCGCGAACTTGCGCATATCATCGTTTAATAGTATCGAAGCCTTATCCAACCCATATTAGGTATTTATGAGAGTATTATAAAACATCACAATGCTTCGGGTTTGTTAAAAGGTCACTCAGAGGTAAGAATTAACATGTTGACGCTTTTAACCCTTCATTGCGCAAACTTTCAATTAATTACGCAAACGGCTACACTTGATCAACAAGTGGCTCATTTGTGAATATAAAACCATAAAAGGTTATTTAGAAACTTATTTTTGGTATGTTAATACTTCCAGTTCTTTCATAATTAATGTTTTTTTTTATTTTTCGAAAAATTAGTCCCTTAAATTCATGGTTTGACTTCATTAGGGTTTATTACACGTGTCAATACACCATTGGACGTGATTTTACGAGGTGTTACATCCTCACCCCCTTAAAAGAAATCTCGACCTCGAGATTTGTTAAAGTAATAGATATACTTTCTGTTGAACAATGGATTTTAACTTCCACAACCTATTTGGGCCTCTATAGGCATCCCAAATGACTTTTATAATAGGTTCACGTTGTCTTCCTTAGTTTCTAATCCTGTCGATCCTTATTTGATACTGGTTTTTCATCAAACCAAGAAATTTCATTAATCTGCATATCATTATGTGATAATGCTTCTCGACTTATTGGTGAAACATATCCTTAAATCATTAGTGCGGGTCACATTGCGATTTCCACCATGTTCCATAAATAGGTTTTAGCTTATAAGCTTTTGACCTTTGATGTATTTGATTTCCTCGAATGATTCTCTATATAGTCAGAGCTTAACTAGCCTGTTGCCAAAAAAATTTTAGCACACCCTTCTTAGAGTGATACTTTCAATTTGAACCTTATTCCTTATTAAGGACTTACGAGGGTTGCGAATTTCATCAATCCTAAATTTTCTGCCGATTACTGGCAATCTTACAGATGATTACGAATTTGTATGATCTTATTCTTTGTTTCTAAGGCAACTTTCAGATCCCAATAATAGGACTTACCCAAGTCCCGTCCATCAAACGGACGTTTGACATTCTATCTATACAAGGTCCCCAAGGAGCAGCCTTGATACTCATATATAACAACTATTTAGAAAGCTTATTTTAAAGTGAGATGGTTATTCCAACCACTGCTTAAAACTAATCTTAAGGGATAGCTAATCCTTACAGTTAGTCGAACAAATTGATGATCCTGGGCAGTTGATAGCGATTCTTATTTGTTGCCTAAATAGGGTTGTGGTAATCAATGCATAAGTAAGATGAACCGTCTTTCTTAATTAACAATACCGAATTCTCAGAATATTGAGTTAGGCTATATGAATTCTCTATTTTAAAACTCACTTAATCAGGGTTTCGATTCTTCCAAAGATGGTACTAGCCGTCTTGGAGATTTCATAATAATACAGCCCTAAATGGGATATAAAACTTAACTCTACTTGCTTCTCAGAAGGTAAACAAGGTAATCTTAGGAGAAAATAATCAAGATACAAGGAGGTTACAGAGATTTTCCATATCTCAGGCTCCAATTCATCCATCAATGCTAGTGTCAAATAAGTGACACATTTATGTTACAAGTCCACGAATTCCTTAATCGGGAACATTTACTTGGCCAATTCCATTCTGGATATCTTCTTTGAATACCATTAGTTGACTTTAGTACCATATGACCATTAGAATATCCTTGTGGTTCCATGCATTAAACCTCCATACTGATCAGGCATGGAAGTAATCTATGGAACATATTAAGATACACCAATCCTCATCTGGCGCTTTTATCATACCGTCTGGTATTCGCAATCGATAGAGATCAAAGAGATATCAACTATATATGCTGATGCACTTCCTCTAGAGAGATGATACTTCTAAAATTCTATGCCTGAAGGCTTCTGATAGGAACAGAAGAAATGGTTCTTATGCTTTCGCCGGTAAGTTTTACCTTAAACTTAATATCTGGGGTTCTTACGGGAGAGTTTCTAAAGGTTTGCTAAACTTATGGTCTTATGAGAGACTTGGCAGCACCTGAACCAAACGTAACTCCTAGCAATAAAATTACAATAAGAGATTTATCTGGTATCATTATTAATGTGAACTGCCTCTAATCATATATCAGGAGGGTCAAATGCCTCCATTCTTAATCCTTTTAAACTTAGCTGCAAAATCTTGGGCAGTCTCAGCTTTGACTGGTTATTTCTTAGTCTATACCACGTGAGTAGCTGAGGTAGATCCATAATGGGTTTATAATGAGCAGGCTTTGAAACCTTAATGTGCCCTTTTATTTCCGATACTAACCACCAACAATTATTTACATTAAGCTTAGATTTTGGGTAAACGGAATAGGGTACTATCTCAGCCAATGAATTACAATTTTTTAACATACCGTCGACAACCTAAAACTTTTATGGCGAGAGTCAGAAAATTCTTATTCCATCTTTTCCCATTTTGTGATGTGGATAATAGGTTTTTCTAATAAGGTCCTTAATACTTAGACCATCCCATAATGTATAAAGGGATCTTTCTTGTGGACTCCATTAATGTCCTCACTAATCAAGGGTATTACCATCGAATGATTGTGACGCACACCTTACCGTGTGCTTTCCAGCATAACCGTTGATATACCTAATGGTTTCTACTTCATCCAACAATTTCTTGTAATCGATGGTCCCTTTTTACTATTGAAGTCTCTTGACTTCCAAAAGACGAAGTACTTTTAAGTACATCCAAAAAGGAATGGGCTCATTGCCATATATGATTTTGTTTGGTTTATTTTTCGCAATTGAAGTATGAATATATCTCTTCTCGTGAGCAGCAACATGTGTTTTAGAGTAAGTAGCATCCGGCTTCTTGAACCTTTTCATGACTTTTTCTCATAGCCTTTCTAACAGCTGCGTTAATTACAGCTCTGGAGATTAATTCCATTAACATTGAGGTTCATATTTGATGCATCATTAACATTTGTCGCATCTCTAGCATCGCGACTATTGTTTGTCTCTTCTGAGTTTTCCATACTCGAAGCTTTGGTATTAAATACCAAATTCAACAAGTGCTTAGGCAATTCGTACCAAGTGTCTCCTTGATTTGCCAAAAACTCACCATAAGGAGTCTTGATAACTATTTGCTTCCTATCACTCAAAATATGGGCTTGGTTACAAGACGACCAATCAGTTCCTATCACAATATCGAGTCCCTTTATTCTAATGGAAACAAGGACAGCGGAAAAGAATGGTTCCTAATGGATATAAAATATCCATCTAATATTGCTGAAGCAATTTCTGAGGTACCATCGGCTAATTCTACTTTATACTTAACGCTTAGAGTTTTAACAGGCAGATTTAATGATTTACAAAATCTATTGTCTATGAAAGACTTATCTGAACCTGAATCAAATAATACTCTAGCATGAGCGTTATTGATAAAGAAAGTACCTGTTGTCACATTGTCATCCTGAATAGTCTCTTGAGCATCCATTTGAGAGCCTCCAGCTTTGGTCTTCTTAGCCTTTCCAGGCTTTTTTGGTTTTATTTGGACAATTTGTTTTGACGTGCCCTATTTCATTGCAACTATAGCAGGTTACGTCCTTTATGTCTTGGCACTCCAAAGTCTGGTGCCCTTTCTTATGACAAATTCCACAAGGCCTAGCCTGTGACTCTAAAGTGCATTTCCCTTTAGTCGCCTTCTTTGGGCAGCGGGTCTTTATGTGCCCTTTCTCGCCGCAACCATTGCATGTGGTGTCCTTCAAGTTCTTGCACTCAAGGGTCTTGTGATCCATTTCCTTACAAATGCCACATCCCCCAGTCTGTTCATAGAAGCATTTTCCGAAGTGCTTCTTCTTGCAGGTTTTACATTTGGGTTTTGCCTCCTTTGGCTTGGACGGGTTATAGTTTGAACCGGTCTTACCCTTTTTACAACCTTTATTTGGGGTATTATTGCACTTTCGCTTATGATCCTTCAACACACGATCCACAGCGTTGTTTACGGCTGTATCTATCATAGCCTATAACTCGGTGCTTGTTAAGTTCAGTCTTGCATCATCATTCTGATCAACTGGACGATTGTGAGCTTCAGAGGAGTCAGCCATGGTGAAGCTTTGAAGGCTACAAACCAAGTAGTAATAATTTGTTTAATTATATAACGAATTGTCGAGTTTGATGATTAAATAGCCATGGTGCAAATAAACCATATAGGCCAATAGATAGTATTTAATTTATTTGATTATGTTTTGCCTAGGTTTTTAAAATAAACCATCTTTGGCGTTTAAACGGAATATAATCCTTCATATTTATTAGACAGGGGACATAAGTCACGACTGTCAATGTCGTACTAACATTTTTATATATAGCACAAGGGCTTGTTCCAAAGGACTTTTTGATGGCATAAATGCCTTGTCACTAGGAAATTTTAAAACATAATCGATGATTCCTTTGGATCGGATAATTTCATAATTCATTGTCTTAACAAGAAGTTATGAAATAAAACTATCTTTTTCATGTATACATCTTTGCCCGAAGGTATTCATCCCAATGGATGTTTTGATGTGTTAATCATGTTCGACGTTTATTAGCCATGATTCCTCTTGATCATTTACGCTAATTAAGGGGGTTTGGAAAATTCCTAATATAAAGATGACAAGTGTGATTTTATCGCATCACTGTTGTCAGGAGTGTTAACATGTTTTCAGATGTTAACAAGGATCTGAATTTCTTTTAAACAGGCCTTACCATCATAGCTAGGTCTTTAATGACATTCAAGCTAGGTTATACCTTAAAAGATTCTCTTTTAATATGCATACTGGCAGGAATGGTATTTATTTTATTCGGGATTTTCATTATAATCCTAAATTATAAGTTAGTAATAGCACAAAAAGGCCTAGTCACGTGGACAACTTTAGTTTATAAGCCCAGATTTTATGGAATCGAGGCATTAAGGTTTGAATCAAAGTTCATTACCTTTTCTTGACAGGGAGTTGTAGGCTACGACTGTCTTTAGTCTCAGAGGACGTTAATTATAGCCTGTGGGCACTCCATCCTTAAAGGATGATTATTTTAATAAGGAAAATTGGAGTAATCCAATTTAAGGATGACTTATGCGATTTTATCGAACCACGTCTGCCAGGAATGTTAACATGTTACTGATGTTAACAAGGGTTTGAATCTTTTGAATAGGTTCTACCATCTTGACCTTGTCATATAGGCTAGGTTTACCTTTAAGATTCTTTTTAATATTTAACGCAGAACAATCCTAAATTGAGATATTAATAAGGATCTGAATCTAATTGAGGAACTGCCATCTTGGCCCTGTTCTTAAAATGATACATGGGCTAGGTCTTGTTCTTTTTAGATTTTGCCATTTTATTATAATGGTAGATCTTATAAAAGGAACGATACTTTTCATTTATTTCATATATTATATTCATGTATATTGATAAAATGAAATTTTGATAAAGCATTCCAATGATTTTAAAAGAGGTACAGAATTGCCCTGAACGGGACTTGAAAGGAATGATGTTGTCCCCGAAGGGACTGAAAGATAAATATGTCCCTATAAGGACCACTAAGGAAACGACCTTCAGCAAAGGAGTTTCTTCTTCATTTTATTTCTGAATGCTTTCTCCTTGGTTGCACGTTAATCCTAGTCGCGGTACGAAGCTCGGCCTTTCCTAGGCTTCAAATGGGGAGAATTTCCATTACGGCTTCTTTGCTTGGCGACATATTAAAATATATAGAATTGAAAGCAATAATTCTCCGAATAGAGCTGAGAGTATTCCTATGTTAAGTCTAGACTCGGAAGGTCAAGGAATGTGCTACTGTGTCATTGAGATTAAACAAAAAGGCTAGTGTTTAATTCACTCAATGTTGGCTCTGATACCAACCTGTCACACCCCGATATTTCCACGTATTACCGGTGGGCCCGGTGGGGAGTATCGTGACGTAGTTGATATCATCATAGTCAAACAACAAAATTTTAAATGCACAGCGGAAGCAAAAGATATATTTATTTCAACTGAATAAAATTGTAATAATAAGTACCACAATGTAGTTGAAACAGATCCACAGGCGGATCAAATAAAAAGGAAAACATAGTTCATCAGACTTAAGGCATCCAAACTTGCGAGACTCTAAATGATGCTAAGGAGAGGCCAGCCAATTACGCTTAGTACCTGCACTTAATCTTTTTGGGAAAATACGTCAGTTTACACTGGTAAATGCAATTAACTAACTCATTTTGAAAAGGTTTACTAAAATTGATTTGAATGCACGTGGCACAAAACTTTTATAACTTGGGATAATTATTTGAATATAATACTTGTAAGAGAATTACATGTTTCTTATGCGTTCAGTAGCCCGGTACGTGCCGGGTTAAAGATCAATAGACACACCTCATTATTTATTTAGGCACTGACAGGTGTACGCCTACACCCCGTGCTTAGGTCGTGGCTATTTCGTAAAATGATGCCAAGGATATCCGGGACATGGTCATTAACCCCCCAAAGACGTTTAAGCAAACAAAACATATTTTTAAACGGGTCATCTCGATAATACTTAACCACCAATCGATTAAGGTTGAATGCCCGACCAAGCGGTATTTTAGATACCGTACCCCAAGCCCGTATAAGGGAAAATAAGTTAAAAGTATTTACCTGAGCTAAATATAAATTCAATCCCAGCCGTATATCAAATCAGCAAGTACAGATAGCTTTTACTGGGCTCCTAATCTGGAACGAAGGTTTTTAATAACCTATTAGAATCCTAACGGGTCTTTAATTAAGCTTAGACTTAGACCGGTTAGTTTTCAAAAGGATGACACGGTTCAAACGCATGATAAAGCGAAGACCGGTTTAGAATGTGGTTTTGACCCGACAAGCTTGTATGCTTGTTTAATGTGGGTAACTTGAACACATTCTGGATTTTGAGGTGAAAACGATATGGTTTGACCCGTTTCGGCTAATTTATGTAAACAAGTTACATAAACCGAACCGAACGCGAATAACGCATAATGGGTACCCGAATGAGTAACGAACAGGTTTCCTAAGTTAATATGCCTTAAATATGTTGCGATATCAGTAGGATACCTTCCATTATGCCCAAAATGAGTTTAATCTCAATTTAAGCCTCGTAGGGGTATTTTGGTCATTTTAAAGATTATAAAAGAGATTAAATATACTTCTGAGATACGGGTCTGAAATAATTAGTAAAACAACTTAATTTAATAGGTTATATCAGTTGGTGATAAGTCTTATATGACAAAATGGTTTTAAACCCATACTATGTGTTAAATACGCGTAAAAAGCCGTTTAAAGCGATTTCCGGGTTATAATAGAAATCTTAGTTTTCTGATCAGGTTATAAAGTTCAAAATACTTCATTTATCATATAAAACCAGTAGCCAAAGGTTTGGTGTCTAAATGTTATGTAAAACTCATTTTATAAGCAAAAAGGGTATAATCGGTATTTACCGAATCAAGGCAATAACCTTAGGTTATGATCAGTTTAAAAATAATTAAAAATCTTCAAAAATCCCAAAATAGTATATTACATCAGTGAGTAAAAGGTTTGGTGTCAAAATTGGGTTTAGATAGGCTTTATGCTAATTACGTCGTTTAATTAATAAAAAGCTTTCTAATTACGCTATTGAGCTTAACTCCTAATCTAGACCTCCAACTGATGTGAAATTTTAGGGACATGTTTATAAATCAGTAACAAAGATTATTGTCCTCTCACATTTCCAAAATTCTCGTTTTAAGGTCAAATGGGCATATTGTCAACATTAGGCATTTAACGGAAACATGCATATGAATCGGACAATCAACGAGCCAAGAAGTATAATCACAGAGGGTTATACTTATATGAAACTTGGTCCTAATAAGGCTCTAAGTCATTTCTAAAACATGCTTAAACGGGTCAGAACTGAAAGTCAAAGCAGGAGTCAAACTATGCGACTTTCGATCCCGAACCGAGCCAAAACTGAAAATTGTCGGGTTGAACATGTTTAGACATGTTCTTACATTAATTACCAAGTTATATCAATGACAAAACAGGTTGCATAGCTTCTACATTGCTAATTATGTGTTTATTTGAAAAATTGCTTCCTGTTGACTTTTTAAGATCAAGTTTGACCCGACAATTGACCTACTTAGAGTGAGGATCAGAGGGTGCCCTTTTAAGGGTTTATTGCCCACATAATTACCAACTCATAGGTACTTTCAATTTTTAACTTGACTGGACAAATTAAGATTAATGACAAAGTCAAACCTTAATTATGATGGTTTGACTTTAAACTAATAAACTAATCAAAACACGATTAAGGAAGGTTAAGAATACTTACCAAGGTCCTAAGCACGACTAATGATCACTAGGAATGAGTCTTGAGTTCCAAGAACCTCCAGAAACTAAGTTGTGAAGTTTTCAAATGAATGTGATCAAATGTTGCAACAATGGTTTCTTATATAGGAGTTCTTGATGCCTTTAGATCATTACAAACAAGTCTACAAGTGTTATGGGATCATCCCAAGTGTCCATAGGTCCTTCTAAAACAATAAACAAGCCCCTAGAAGCAAGAAATGGCAAAATGAGGCGGTGTAACAGGCTGGAACAGGCAGCTACCTGTTTTCTGATGTTGGGTATTGGCTTACGGACCGTAAGAGTCCAGCCATACGGTCCGTAAGGACCAGGTCAGCAAACAACAACTTTCACTTGTTGATAGATTTAGCCCCTGTACTTCCAAATGCCATTTCCGACACATCTAAGGCCCGTTAAACCATTTTTAAGGCTCTACAATGATGCCTAAACATGGGGAACATGAAACATGCTCAAAAACATGTCGGATGTCGGTTCATTTGGTCGTACGGTCACGTTGTTCGGTTAATTACGACGAAACGCGGACGGACGCGAAAAATGATCCAAACGACGCGACGAATGGAATTTTATCATGCCAAGCACTAAAATGAAATATTTTAGTGCTTACATAAATTTTTGGGTGTCCGGATATATTCAGATTGTGAGATATGCGCGAAAATGCAAACTTGTGCACTTTTTGACACTTTTAGTCCCTGCATGACTTAAAAGTTTATTCTTGCGCACCAAACACCTTTAAGCCTATATCTAAGCTATGTAAAGGATATTTAGGGCATGTTTAACTTATGATCATATTCCGGAAGGTTCGATACCATACGAATCGGTATACTTTTGCAGTTTGACGCAAATAGTCCATTTTAATGCGCGAACTTGCGCATATCATCGTTTAATAGTATCGAAGCCTTATCCAACCCATATTAGGTATTTATGAGAGTATTATAAAACATCACAATGCTTCGGGTTTGTTAAAAGGTCACTCAGAGGTATGAATTAACATGTTGACGCTTTTAACCCTTCATTGCGCAAACTTTCAATTAATTACGCAAACGGCTACACTTGATCAACAAGTGGCTCATTTGTGAATATAAAACCGTAAAAAGTTATTCAGAAACTTATTTTTGGTATGTTAATACTTCCAGTTCTTTCATAATTAATGTTTTTCTCGATTTTTCGAAAAATTTGTCCCTTAAATTCAAGGTTTGACTTCATTAGGGTTTATTACACGTGTCAATACACCATTGGACGTGATTTTACGAGGTGTTACATGTACTCAACAAAATCTTGTATTTTATTGATAAGAATGCAAAGATATCACTCGTTGTGTAATTTCGTCCGTTTTCGTGTTCGTTCGGGCGTTTGACGTAATTTAACGAAAAACGTGACTGTACAACCGAACGAACCGAAATCCATGACACTTTCGGAAAAAAACCAAGCTACATATGCTTTAACGTCCTTATATAACCTAAATATTAGGTTAAAGGGGTTAAAAATGGCAAACAAGTTAAAATACAAGTCCTAGGGCCAAAAATGTCAAAAAAATAAGAAAGACTTTGCTTCTTCACCAAGTTTTGATTATTTTAATGATCTTGGGGACCAAGTTATGTGTTCTCCAAACACTAAATCAGACCCTAACACTTGTTGCAATCTTGTGAATCCTTGGAGAACACTCTAGCCACATGTCATGATCCTATGACTTCAAGACTTGGATGCTTCCATCATTTGGAGGCCTTCCACTTGAGATCTTAAGTGTTTCCAAACACAAGTAAGTTCTCATCCTAGTCTATTTCATTTATTTTAGCTATTTTAAGCTAAAAGTCAAACAATTTGACTTACTGTTTAACTTTCGGTTTTGACCATAATTGGTCAGGTCAAAGTTCAATTGAACATTGCAACGTGATCGTAATCACGAAGGTTATAATCTCTTGCGATTATACCTACTGATTAGCACGTTTACTAGTCGAAGTGACGAGACAAAGTTTCGGTCAAAAATGCGCATTTTGTGCATTTTACTCGGGTATCAAAACACCAAGTTTTGATACCAAATTAGTTTTATAACTTAGTTAGACATGTTTTGACATGTCTAACTCGTCACTTCTAGTTTAGTGCTTGTTTCGGGTCTTAAGTCGAGCGGTTTGACCACCGCTTTGACTTTCGAATCCGACTCGTTTGGTCAATCTTAGGATCCTACCAAACACATATTTGTGACGATAGTTGTATAGGGAATAACCTCCTAAGGTTATACATTATGGTCACATCGTTTGGTTAGTGATATGATAAGTCAATTGTTATATGCCTTAAAATGACCAAAATGCCCTTTTTGCGCATAAATCTATTTTAAGCATATGTAACCAACTTTTTGATATATAAACTGATATTGCAACTTTATTAAACTTGTCTTGGCATATAAGACTTATCATAGGACTAGTTTGACCATCCGAACGCGTATTTATGTAGATGACACGTTAAAGTAACGTAAACTACCTTAACGGGTCATAACGGGTCAAAAGCACTTAGGTTTCATTCCAAATCAGAATTTTAGGTTTGGTAAACCATTTCATATGAGTTCCAACACTCATTTGGCTTATAAAACCTCATTCTATCCGATTCCTCAATTTTTGTCCCGGTACACTAACATAGTATCCGATACACTAGGAACCACTTCAACACTTGAACTCTTGATCCTTTGAGCTTTGTTATATCATTTGAGCAAGACCTATATGAAACCCCACATGAGTACATAGCTTCCCCTCTTTTATGCTTTCAAATGCTTTTGGGGTGATTCATATGTGTAACCGGTTTATTTTCAAATGTATAGCAATTATGTGTTTACTAAGTGCTTTTTGTGTATTATCCCGATTATGCAAACACGATGATTTAGACCACATCCTCAAAGGATATATCTATCTTCATAGTTAGATTATTGTAGGATATTTGAAGTACAGTCTTAGATCTTTCTATCTTCATAGTGAGATTTTTAAGAAGTGCTTTACACGACGATGATTATTTGTTTATGTGTAGAGATTGTTGGTGATTTTGATAACGAAACTAGAGTAATACAATAAGGACATGGTGGATACGCCGCTGGTACTTCCTATATATAAGTGTGCTTTTGTATTACCCTTCGTGGCATTGTCCCGAATCACCATTAGGATTTAGGATGTTATGATTCAATGATTCAATGCTCGATAAACCAAATCCTTATAGCATCTATCTATCTTCATAGATTGATTCTTGTAGGATGTTTAAAGTGCTATTTTGAAGTCCTTGATTGGATTTAATTGGGTACTTTAATGCGTATGTGACAAGATGATGTGACGAAACCAAATCCTTATAGTATCTATCTATCTTCATAGATTGATTCTTTTAGGATGTTTAAAGTGTTAATTTGAAGTCCTTGATTGGATTTAATTGTGTACTTTAATGCGTATGTGACAAGACGATGTGACGAAACCAAATCCTTATATTATCTATCTATCTTCATAGATTGATTCTTGTGGGACGTTTAAAGTACAATTGAAATCCTTGATTGGATTCTTTGTGTACTTTAATGTGTGTTTACAAGTTAATGACAAGTTGACAATTATGTGTTTATGTGATTAGTAGTGATTTAGATAGCGAAATGCGTGTAATACCATAAGAACATGGTGGATACGTCACTGGTACTTCCTATATATAAGTGTTCTTATTTTATTACTCTTGTAGCGTTATCGGAATCACTTTAGGATTCTTGTGTACAATTGATTCAATGTTCGATTATTCAAATCCTTGTAGAATCTTCCATATTTTTATATGTTAGATTCTTAGAAGGATACCTAAAGTATTATTATAAATCATTGACTTGATTTCTAATAATACTCACACGAGTTATGACTGATTTCAATATAGTTGTTATTTATCCTTGATTTGATTTCCAATAACACACTCACAAGTTTATGACCGATTTCAATGTGATTACAAAAGATCAAAGTACAATTTTCAATGGCATAAAATTACCTAGTAATAATCATATTGTCATATACAAAACTCTTTTGTCACAAGTGTTCACAATCAAGGTAGTGTATTGCAATACTAAACCTTTTTGCCATTCCTTGGCTCTAAATATTTCATTTTTAATTAACAACTCTCTTAGTTGTTAAAGTATTGCAATACTAAACTTTTGCCATTTATTAGGCTAACAAAACCTATGTACTCACCAGCTTTTATGCTGACTCTCATTTTCACATACGTTTCAAGATTTCGATTATTCAAGCATGTAACGCATAGGATTGCATCCGTGCTTTAGACTTCTTTAATCAAAAGACAATTACATGTATTCTTTGTTTGCAAAATAATGTTAACATTAATTAAACAATTTAGTACCAGTTGTTGTGAGCAATTTGTAACGTGACTTCCCGATATTTCCGTCGCGTGTTACGCGATTGGGGTGTTACAGATTGGTATCAGAGCACTGGTTATAGGGAATTGGGTTGTTAGAATATCTTTAACCTAGTCTATAACCTTCCTAGGGACCCAAACATGAGTAGACTTAGGGTCTCTATCCTAATCCTCATCCTTATTCTTGTCACAACTACTCTATGATTTACAAATCGTCTAAACTTAGATGCTTTATCCTAAACCCTTAGGCTTTATGCCTTAAGGTATTCCTCTAAATGTTTTTCTCAAAACATTTTCATTGAAATATTTCTCAAAATATTTTCTCAAATGTTTTCATCAAAATGTTTCTCAACCTGTTTATCTCAAACATTTTTATCGAAAGGTTTCTCAAAATGTTTTAGTCAAACATTTTTCATCGAAATCTTGGGTTTTAATAATGTGAACGCATGCAATCTGGAAGGGTGAATGCCTGTACCCCGAGTTTTCTATTTAAGGCTAGAGTGTTCGTACAAATCCACATTATCGGACCAGTCACTCTTACCTGGGAACTCTTAGGGTGAGTGTCCACTTATAGGCTAAATCATGTCTTCTCGAAACATTATGAAAACCCATCCGCCATGACCATGTCGGACAAATTCAAAACACTACAACCTTTGTGACACTACTCCATCATATTACCTTCGGTGATATGTTCTTTATCCAGAACATTCGAGACAAATTTCATTTCATTTCACGACACTTTGCAATCAATCTCATTTTCAAATACTACATTTTGTCTTTCAACATTTCAAAATTTTTATCAATTGGATGAGAATTTTTAAAATATTCTACACAAAATTTCTTTATTTTTAAAAATTAAATTAAAAATATTTTTATCTTAAAAATAATAAAATTTTAAAAGGTAAAGAATTTATAACATAAACCATTAACTTGGTTTGTATCTTATCATCCAAAAATATAACAAAAGTTTATTCTTAAGCAATTCTTATTTCAAAAACAAAATCCACAACACTATATTTTTCTCTAAATATAAGAACAAGATTTTTGAACAAATATCAAGTCAAGATTTTCAATTCATTGTGGTGTTTTAAACTTATGACAATTCTATGGAATCTCACTTATTTGTTTTCACTATAGTTACTTCTTCAAGATGCCTCCTCACCGTGACGCCACTCAGGATGCAGAAAAGGCGGCAATGATCGCTCAGTAGATAGCTGTTATACTCCCAAACCTTGTGATCCAACTTAATCAAATCTACAACAATAACAACAACAACAATAATGTTATCACGCCCTCCAACTACAAATAATTCAACTCGGCTAAACCACTCCAGTTTAATGGGTCTGAAGGAGCAACCGAGCTTCTACAATGGTTTGAGAATATAGAAAGCACATTCTGCCATGTTCAGTGTCCTAGTGAGCGCAAGGTAGAGTTCGCCTTGAGTGTCTTTGAAAAGAGAGCACTCACTTGGTGGAACGGAGTCATGAGAGATAGAGGTGCAGATATAGCGATGGCACACACGTAGGAAGAATTTAAAAATCTTATGAAGAAAGAATTCTGCCCACGAAGCAAAATGAGGGCACTTGAAACCGAATTTTATTACCTCAAACAAGATAGTGGGGAAAACCGAGCCTACACTGACCGGTTTGAAGAGTTGAGCCTACTCTGCCCTACTATGGTCACACCTTTGGATCGGGCCATTGAGAAATATATTGATGGCCTACCTGATCCAGTCCAATATATTGTCACTGGCAGCAAACCCGCAATGCTTAGGGAGGCTAAGGAACTAGCCGCTACCCTAACCGACTCCCAGGTTAGAAAAGGGAAACTTTTTCGAAGAGGGGACAAGAAACGAACTGTTGGAACTACTAAGGAGAACTCAAGGGAAACAAAGGCTGAACCATCTAAAAATTCTAAGAAGCGTAAGGCTTCAAAGAATTATGTAATTCCCGCACCAATTCCACTAAAATCAGTACCCTTTAGGGGATTTTATCATGGAAAACAACCTCAGTGCAATCATTGCAACTATCATCACCCAGCCAATTCTCCATGCCGCCAGTGTACAATCTGTGGTCTTTTTGGCCATCTAGCTGCAACCTGTCGCATCCAAGCAGCCCCTACTCAAACACGCCTTCACTATCCAGCTGGAGCATGTTTCAATTGTGGTGATCTAAATCATTTCAAGCAAAACTGCTCTAAGCTTGCTAACGTAAATGGACGAGTATATAATCTCAATGAGGCTCAAGCTGATGATCAAGCACTTATGATCATTTGAACCTTATTTCAACTACAAATTCCTGTTTATTATTAAAAAACAATGAACATATTTCAACTATATTAGTAATGATAATATAAATTTCTAGAAGTTTTCTTTATTCTTGTTATTCGTATTCCAATTACAAATTCCAATGTGATTACACTATGTGTAATATACAACCACATGCCGACTTCGAGGATTCTGTTCTTTAGGAACTAAATCTCGTAATTTAGCATATTATGATTGCACGCTAGTGCGTTCATACAATCTCTGGGACACGATCTCTACAAATACTATGTGTAATATACAACCACATGCCGACTTCAAGGATTCTGTTCTTTAGGAACTAAATCTCGTAATCTAACATATTATGATTGCATGCTAGTGCATTCACACAATCTCCGCGACACGATCTCTACAAATACGATGTGTCTATCATTACTAGTTTTGTTTTCATAACATTACATACCTGGTTTGTTATCTTGTATGTATAGTACATGATTACAAATACATTTTGCTTCGTATGTTAAACGAGCATACTTAGTACACATTTTTCAAATACATTTTGCTTAGTATGTTGACCTAGCATACCTAGCATATGGTTTGAAAACATTTTTACAACATGTTTACATTGTTTATGATAATCCATGCTTAGTATATGATGCATACTACCAGTATGGTTAGTATGAAATATATATTAACATTTGTACTAGAATGAAATACCTGCTACTAATTTTGTTGTATGCAAAACAAGTAGTGCTATCATTGCTAGTTTGAAACACATTTTGTTCAATAGATGTTATGTTATGACGATGCTTATTTGGTTTAGATGTTACTTCGACCTTATTATTTGTTTCCCTCACTTAACAAGATGAGCTATGTGGACCATGCGACGAAACGAATAATTATGGGTGCACACTTAATTATGAGGTTCGACGCATGAGAATCATAGTAAACCTTGATAAGTATGGTAGCATAAAATCTAGAGTGATTGTAACGGGATGAGTATGATGCAATAAGAACATGGTGGATACGCCGATGGTATTTCTTATATATAAGTGTTCTTATTGTGTTATTCTTCAGAACGTTACTAGGATCACTTAAAGATTTTATGTTATCTTGGACCATTATGTGATTATGTGATTATTTGTTAATTGTTTATTGAATGCACTAACTAAGATGAGTACATTCATTAACTCTATTCGAGCCGACCGGGAGTATATTATGGTGTTAAAGGTGACGATCTTGATGCCATAGGTATGTTGACCCGTCTCCTATGTATGAGATGCTCATGGTACATGGGATGTACCTCGTGGGACGTTAGAAATCATGTACATATGGCCAGGCTTGAATGTACACCCCTTTTATTTGATAGGATTTACACTAAGAGCTTAGTATAACATAGTGCCATACAAAACAATTTTTATACACTTGATGACACTTTTAAAAATTCACAAGTTCTAAAGGTTTAAATACCTTAAGATACTTTGAATATCCTTACTCACACTTTGAATCCCCCAAAATTTCCAACACCAAACGATGCTCCGCATCTTTGGGATCTAACAATTTGCTTATCTTTCACTCATTTAAATTACACTCTACGGTCTCCTTTGAATAAATTTCAGGACGACATTTCCTAAAGTAAGGGAGACAGTAACCCTTGTGCAAAATTTCGGGCTTTCAAAAACTTTTTCTTTTAAAGCAATTCGATGACCGATACTTAAACGGGTAATCCATTTAACACAAAGTACACTCCGGAACAAGGACATAAGCTACACATACCCTAAATACCCTTTGCATAACTTAGAAATAAGTTTTGAAGGGTTAGGGATGACGAAAACACGCTTATTCAAGTGCAAGGACCATTTCCGACAAACTACGAAAGTCTTCCGATTCTCGTATTTCTAAATATGAACCTCATATACGAATCCGAATATTTTTGCTCAATAAAATCTTGTATTCTATTGATAAGGATGCAAAGATATCATTCGTTGCGTAATTTCGTCTGTTTTCGTGTTCGTTCGGGCGTTTGATGATATTTTACAAAAAACGCGACCGTACAACCGAACGAACTGACATCCACGACACTTTCGGACAAAAACCAAGCTACATATGCTTTAACGTCCTTATACAACCTAAATATTAGGTTAAAGGGGTTAAAAATGGCAAACAAGTGAAATTACAAGTCCAAGGGTCAAAAATGTAAAAAAAAATAATAAAGATTTTGCTTCTTCACCAAGTTTTGATTATTTTAAGGATCTTGTGGACCAAGTTATGTGTTCTCCAAGCACTAAATCTAACCCTAACACTTGTAGCAATCTTGTTAATCCTTGGAGAACACTCTAGCCATATGTCATGATCCTATGACTTCAAGACTAGTATAAATAACCACCTTCATTCACTTCAAAACTTGCTCATTTCACTTCTTTCTTCTCCCTACTTCTTGGAGCTTGCTTCCATCATTTGGAGGCCTCCCACTTAAGATCTTAAGTGTTTCCAAACACAAGTAAGTTCTCATCCTAGTCTATTTCATTTATTCTAGCTATTTTAAGCTAAAAGTCAAACAATTTGACTTACTGTTTAACTTTCGGTTTTGACCATAATTGGTCAAGTCAAAGTTCAATTGAACTTTGCAACGTGATCGTAATCATGAAGGTTATAATTGCTTGCGATTATACCTACTGATTACCACGTTTACTAGTCAAAGTGACGAGGCAAAGTTTCGGTCAAAATGCGCGTTTTGTGCATTTTATGAAGGAACTATTTTCGGGTATCAAAACACCAAGTTTTGATACCAAATTAGTTTTATAACTTAGTTAGAGATGTTTTGACATGTCTAACTCGTCACTTCTAGTTTAGTGCTTGTTTAGGGTCGTAAGTCGAGCAGTTTGACCACCGCTTTGACTTTCGAATCCGACCCGTTTGGTCGATCTTAGGATCCGAACAAACACATATTTGTGACCATAGTTGTATAGGGAATAACTTCCTAAGGTTATACCTTATGGTCACATCATTTGGTTAGTGTTATGATAAGTCAATTGTTATATGCCTTAAAATGATCAAAATGCCCTTTTTGCGCATAAATCTATTTTAAGCACATGTAACCAACTTTTTGACATATAAACTGATATTGCAACTTTATTAAACTTGTCTTGGCATATAAGACTTATCATAGGACTAGTTTGACCATCCGAACGCGTATTTACGCAAATGACACGTTAAAGTAGCGTAAACTACCTTAACGAGTCATAACGGGTCAAAAGCACTTAGGTTTCAATCCAAATCAGAATGCTAGGTTTAGTAAACCATTTCATATGAGTTCCAACACTCATTTGGTTTATAAAACCTCATTATATCTGATTCCTCGATTTATGTCCCGGTACACTAACATAGTATCCGATACACTAGGAACCACTTCAACACTTGAACACTTGATCCTTTGAGCTTTGTTATATCATTTGAGCAAGACCTAAACGCAACCCCATGTGAGTACATAGCTTCCCCTCTTTTATGCTTTCAAATGCTTTTGGGGTGATTCATATGTATAACCGATTTATTTTCAAATGTATGGCAGTTATGTGTTTACTAAGTGCTTTTTGTGTATTATCCCAATTATGCAAACACGACGATTGAGACCACATCCTTATAGGATCTATCTATCTTCATAGTTAGATTCTTGTAGGATACAGTCTTAGATCTTTCTAAATTCATAGTGAGATTTTTAAGAAGTGCTTTACACGACGATGATTATTTGTTTATGTGTAGAGATTGTTGGTGATTTACATAACGAAAATAGAGTAATACAATAAGGACTTGGTGGATACACCGCTGGTACTTCCTATATATAAGTGTGCTTATTGTATTACCCTTCGTGGCTTTACCCCGAATCACCATTAGGATTTAGGATGTTATGATTCAATGATTCAATGCTCGATAAACCAAATCCTTATAGCATCTATCTATCTTCATAGATTGATTCTTGTAGGATGTTTAAAGTGTTAATTTGAAGTCCTTGATTGGATTTAATTGTGTATTTTAATGCGTATGTGACAAGACGATGTGACGAAACCAAATCTTTATAGTATCTATCTATCTTCATAGATTGATTCTTTTAGAATGTTTAAAGTGCTAATTTGAAGTCCTTGATTGGATTTAATTGTGTACTTTATTGCGTATGTGACAAGACTATGTGACGAAACCAAATCCTTATAGTATATATCTATCTTCATAGATTGATTCTTGTGGGACGTTTAAAGTACAATTGAAATACTTGATTGGATTCTTTGTGTACTTTAATGTGTGTTTACAAGTTAATGACAAGTTGACGATTATGTGTTTATGTGATTAGTAGTGATTTAGATAGCGAAATGAGTGTAATACCATAAGAACATGGTGGATACGCCGCTGGTACTTCCTATATATAAGTGTTCTTATTGTATTACTCTTGTAGTGTTATCCGAATCACTTTAGGATTCTTGTGTACAATTGATTCAATGTTCGATTATTCAAATCCTTGTAGAATCTTCCATATTTTCATATGTTAGATTCTTAGAATGTTACCTAAAGTATTATTATAAATCATTGACTTGATTTCTAATAATACTTACACGAGTTATGACCGATTTCAATATAGTTGTTATTAATCCTTGATTAGATTTCTAATAACACACTCACAAGTTTATGACCATTTCAATGTGATTACAAAAGATTAAAGTACAATTTTCAATGGCATAAAAATTACCTAGTAATAATCATATTTCCATATACAAAACTCTTTTGTCACAAGTTTTCACAATCAAGGTAGTGTATTGCAATACTAAACCTTTTTGCCATTCCTTGGCTCCAAAGATTTCATTTTCAGTTAACAACTCTCGTAGTTGTTAAAGTATTGCAATACTAAAGTTTTGACATTTATTTGGCTGTAACACCTCGAAAATTCACGTCCTATAATGTGTTGACACGTGTTATATGTTTAAACATGTGAAAGAATATTATAGAAGGACTAAAGTTGACAAACATGGAAAGTATGTGAATATACGTGTTCAAAATGTCAACAGTGAATAAATATATTGTACATTAACCCTACATGATGCTCAAACCTTCAAACGAATAAATCACGGATCATACGAAGCTAAATATGAAAGAAAGTGAGAGATTACAAACTACAGGGGTTAAATGTGTCAACATGTTTAAGTTATACCTCTGAGTGACCTTTTGACAAACCCGAAGCTTTGTAATGGTTAATTATGCTCACTAGAATGCACGATATAAATTTCATAAAGTTTCGTTATCGTATGAGCAAGTTGTGATCAAATTCGTATGCGAGGGGTTAAAAGCGTCAACGTTAAGTTTAGGACTTTTCGGGTGACAATAAAGTTAACCGAGGACTAAACAAAGTGGGTATATGTCTTGAAGCCCTTATACGTCAATTTGGAGGGTTCAAAATGCAAGAAATGAAGTCTTAGCAAAGTTTTGAAGAGCCAAGGATCAAAGCGTAAAAATAAAAAAATATAAGATTTGGTGCAGAAGGGTGACGCGCGACGCGAAGCCCCAGGGGGGGGGGGGGTCTTCGCGTGCCGCGAGGGCCTGTCTGGTCCGAAATCTTTGGGTTCTTGTCTGCCTTTACCATTGTAATCGACTTTTATCCGAGTTTCCTCATATTGGACGACCCCTAAACAACCCCTAGACACTTAGGGACACTTGTGGATGAATTGTGGTCAGTTGTAGACTTGCATGTCAACAATCTAGTGGGTTCTTGATCACTATATAAAGCCACTAAGTTGCAACAAGTTCTTCACACCTTTCTCTTGCATTCCTGATCATTTCTGGAGCTCAAGACTTCTCTCAAGTGATCACTAATCGTGCTTAGGACCTTGGTAAGTTTGCTTAACCTTTCTTAGTTAAGTTTTTGCTTAGTTTTAGCTTAAAAGTCAAACCGTCGTAATTAACGGTCGACTTAACGATTAATCACTAATGGTCCAGTGATTAGTAGAATTGAAAGTAGTTATAAGTTGGTAATTATGTGGGTAATAAACCCTTAAAAGGGTTCCCCCTGATTCCCACTCTAACTAGGTCAAATGTCGGGTCAAACTTGTTATTAAAAAGTCAAAAGAATGCTTAATTTCCAATTTATGCATAATTAGCAATGTAGAACACATACAACCTGTTTGATCATTAATATAACTTGGTAATTAGTTTAAGAACACGTCTAAACATGTTCAACCCGACAATTTACTGTTTAGACCCGGTTCGGAACCGAAAGTCGCAAAGCTTTGACTTTTGCTTTGACTCCAGTTCTGACCCGTTTAGGCATGTTTTAGAAATGCCTCAGAGCTTTAATTGGACTAGGTTACATGCTAGTATAACCCTCTGTGATTATACACCTTGGTTCATTAGTTATCCAATTAATATGCATGATTCCGTTAATTGCTCATATGTTGACCATTATGCCCTTTTCACCTTAAAACGTGATTTTTGAAAATGTGAAAGAGTAGAAACCTTAATTACTGATATATAAACTTGCACCCAAGACTTGACATCAGTTTGAGGTGTAGATTGAGAGTTATGCTCATTAGCGTAATTAAAAGCTTCTTTAGCGATTAAACGGCATAATTAGCGTATAGCCTATTTAAACATACTTTTTGATATCAAACTCTTTACCCACTGATGTAATATATTATTTTGGGATTTTTGAAGATTTTTAATTAATTTTAGGCTGAGCATAACTTATAGTCGTAGGCTTAATCCGGTAATTGTCGGTTTTGCCCTTACGGGCTATAAAATGAGTTTTACATATCTAATTGACTCCAAACCTTTTGCTACTGATCTTAAATGATAAATAAATTATTTTAAGCCTTCTGGAATAATAAAAATATCAGCTTTGTATATAGAACCCGTAAACGGCTTCTAATCGCCTTTTTAAGCGTTTTTAACGCATAGTATGTACTAGAACTATTATAAACCTTCGTTCCAGATTAGGAGGACCAGTAAAAGCTACTTGCATTTACTTATTGTGATTATTACTTTGCTCAGGTAAATACTTTTAACTTATTTTCCCTATACGGGCTTGGGTTACGGTATATAAAATACCGCTTGGTCGGGCGTCAAATCTTCCATCGTTTGGTGGTTAATTGAATAATTTGATCGGCCCGTTTAAATTGTTTTGTTTACTTAAAGCCTTTGGGGGGTTAATGACCATGTCCCGGATATCCCTGGCATCATTTTACGAAATGGCCACGACTTAAGCGCGGGGTGTAGGCGTACACCCGTTAGTGCATAAAAGAATAATATGGTGTGTCTATTGATCTTTAACCCGGACACGATCCGGGCTACTGAATGCATAAGGAACATGTAATCCGTTTACAAGATTATACATTTAAATAATTATCCCAAGTTATAAAATGTTTATGCCACGTGCATCCAAATCAATTTTTAATCATTTTTAAAATGAGTCAGTTGATTGTATTTACCAGTGTAAACTGACGTATTTTCCCAAAAAGATTAAATGCAAGTACTAAGCGTAATAGGCTGGATTCTCTCCTTAGCATCAATAAAGAGTCTCGCAAGCTTAAGATGCCTATCGTCTGTTGAACTACTGTTTCCTATTTTATTTCGATCCTTCTGTGGATAAACTTTCGACTGTTTGTGATACATGATATTACAATAATTATTCAGTTGAAATATATTTTACATTTGCTTCCGCTGTGCATATTAAATAATGTGTTGTTTGACTATTATGTTGCCAACCACGTCACGATACTCCCCACCGGGCCCACCGGTGACACGTGGAAACCGGGGTGTGACAGGTTGGTATCAGAGCCAACATTGAGTGAATTAAACACTAGCCTTTTTAGTTTAATCTCAATAACACAATTTCACATAGCTAAACTTTCAAGTCTAGACAAATAACATAGGACAAATTCTACTTTGTTTGATTTTGTTGTCCTTTATTTTATTTTATATATTCTTGTCATTATCTTATGTTGTATTGACAGGATTAATTATGCCGCCAAGATTCTTTAGACGTAGAGGACGAGGCAAGGGGCCAATCACCGCCCCCAATGACGACGAGGCAGGACCTTCGCATATGCGAGCTCCTTCTACCACCGAGAGTGACGATCCTCGATAGAACCGGAGGAACCCTTTTGAACCTGCGAGGCGATCTGTTTCGCATAGTTCGACGCCTCCCGTTCATAACTCTTATGGGCCACATTCGGAAAATGAGCCCAATAACCCACAACCTTCCTACATACCTTTACAGCGATCTTTATCGCACCACTCCTTTGGTGACCCTACACCTGTTTTTAGGGGCCGGTTTAACCAGGCAAATTATATACAAGAACCAGTGGGTTTTAACCCATTGGGACCGGAGGACCACTTCTCGGGAGACAACGCTATGGACATGGACGAGGACACCGATCCCATCGAGCCCGCAACCAGAACTCCCAACCATCCCATCGAGGTCTCAGATGGTTCATCTTTTCACGGATCACCCTTTCATGGTCCGGACAGTTACATGGCGCGATTTAACCAGCACGAGTGGTACTTTACACCCTCGCACCATTCGTCGCCTCACCAGCAACAGCAGCAGCAGGATCCCTCTGAGGATTCACGATTTGTGGCAGTCACGCCACCGCCTCCACCGCCACCAGTTCAGCCGGCACCTCCACAACCGCCGAGGCGTAGGAGAACCGGAGCGCGGATGTCCGCGCGAGGAGGAGATTTTCATTTCAGCTCTCCTCGACAATCAAGTGGCAGTCATTATCCGCAGCTTTAAGAAGATCCACAAATGGGTGGACCTTCGAACCCAGTTGCACAGCAACCACCACCAATGGGTTTTGATAACCCGATACCAGCATACACGGGTTCTATGATGTACAACCCGTTTGGGCCGCCGACTCACACCAACTACGGTTACGCTGAAGCCAACCCATACATGGTAGCGTCCAATTACAACGCCATTAACCTTGAAGGACCGTATGGAGCTCCTTGGGGAGCAGGGTACCCAACCCAGGGGTACCAGATACCTGCCAGACCTATCATACGGACGCAATCGCAGCCGCCACGGTTTTCTCCCCCAGAACGGGAGGAAATTCTTCAGAGGCTAGACTAGGTCGAGCGAGACTTTCACCGCGATCGCAGGGAGCGACAGACTTTCTTCCAAGGATTGACAAGCCTAATAAAAGGGAAGAGCAAGAAGGACCACTGAATCCTTCCACTGTTGTTGTATTTTCCTTGTATCGGTTGAGCCCCTGCGTGGGCCTGTCTTGCTGTATTAGCCCCTGTGTGGGTATGTATGTTTGTTTGTTTGTTTTGACCCCTGCGTGGGTCTATCTTTCTGTTAACCCCTACGAGGGTATGATGTTTGATTAAGTCCCTGCGTGGACCAATATGTGTTTGACCCCTACGTGGGTATCTTGTTTGTCTAAAAAGTCCCGTTTAGGGCAGTATGTAATCTTTTAATAATTAATGGAATGTTATATTTATAAATTTCATTTTGCCAATTTATGCAAAATTATTATATATGAAATAAATAAATCAAAATCATTCCTTTTTGATAATAATCTGCCTGTTAAATATTGAATAAGAATCTTAAGAGTGAAACCTAGCCTGAGTGTCATTGTAAAGACCTGGCCAAGATGGTAAGACCTATTTAAAAGATTCAAATCCCTGTTAACATCTGAAAACGTGTTAACACTCCTGGCAGACGTGATTCGTTAAAATCACACAAGTCATTCTTATTTTTGGATTCTTCAAAAGATTCCTAACCCAATTTAATGATCTCTGAATCATGGGTTTACATCATCAATTAAGATGATCATATTTTGACCATACGTTGGTAATATAGTGCCTACGGGCCTTGCTCATTTCTACATGAGCCAAAAGACAGTGGTAGCTATGACTCCCTGCCCAAAAAAGGTAATAAACTATGTTCAAGCCTTTAAAAGCTTTGATTCTCTGAAATCATAGCTTATAATTTATAAATGTCCTTGTGACTAGGCTTTTTGTGCCACTAATAAAACTGTTATTGTTTTATAATTAGGATAAGTTATAATAGAAATCCTAAATAAATGTGATTAATAAATTAACCAAATATGGTCTCTGTTACCATGGTTAATGAATTGCCATAAAAGACAATTCCATAATAAACTCCCCAATAAACTATTGTCCTTGTTTTATGTAACAGTTCAATTAAAATGGCTGACTCAGATGAGATAAATAGTCACCCAGTGGAGAATAATGATAACGCTCGAATTAATTTAACGAGTGCTGAATTGAAAGCGTTGGTAGACGACGTAGTTACAAAAGCCTTAGAGCGGCAGTACGAAGAGTATAGTGGGACTCGAAGTAGGACCCTCTCTACGCCGCATTTGAAGCCACCTTCCAAAAAGGAAGAACCCAAGAAAGATGATGATAGACTTCCCTCAAACCACCACAGTGCTCCATCTCAACAGATTATACTAAATCAAGAACCCCGTACTAAGGGTTGCTCCTATAAATACTTTGTTTCATGCAAGCCCAGGGATTTCACTGGGGAAAAGGGAGCCATTGACTGCATGACGTGGTTAGATGAGATGGATACAGTAGTGGATATCAGCGGGTGCGCTGAGAGAGATATAGTCAAGTTTGTGTCGCAATCTTTTGAAGGCGAGGCTTTAGCCTGGTGGCGATCGCTGATTCAAGCCACTGGGAAAATCCCATTGTACAACATGTCATGGGAGCAATTTGTTGCCCTTATCAGGGAAAATTACTGCCCTCAGCATGAGGTGGAGAAGATAGAGTCTGATTTTCTATCGTTGGTAATGACAAACCTTGACTGTCAAGCTTACCTCACGAGCTTCAACACAATGTCCCGGTTGGTCCCGTATCTGGTGACCCCGGAACCAAAGAGAATAGCTCGTTTATCGGTGGTTTAGCCCTCGAGATAAAGGCAAGCGTGAAGGCCTCTTGGCCAGCTACTTTTAGATCTGTAGCTGACATATCTTTGTACCTCACTCTGGATGCGGTCAGGCAAAGATCGCTGAGGAACAAAGATGCTGAGAAGAGAAAACGTGAAGATGATAATTCACGGAGGTCGAGCAAGAAGCACCGTGGAAACGGTGACAACAAGAGGGGGTCTGAGTCAAGGAAAGATGGGCATCAGTCTGGTGAGAAGCCCAAGTGCAAGATTTGCAAGAAACAGCACTTTGGAAAGTGCAGACTCGAATCGAACTCGCATACTCAGTCAAGAACTTTTGCTTGCGGGATATGCAAGTCCAAGGAACACAAGACTTTGAATTGCAAAAAGCTGAAGGATGCAACTTGCTACAGCTATAATGAGAAAGGGCACATTAAAACCAACTGCCCTAAATACGCCAAGAAGCCTGAAGAGGCCAAGAAGACCAATGCTAGGGTCTTTAGAATGGATGCAAGGGAAGCGGTTCTAGACGACAACGTGATTAAAGGTATTTTCCTTGTAAATGATGTCTATGCAAGAGTACTTTTTGATTCAGGCGCTGATAAGTCTTTCGTTGATAATAAGTTTCGTGAATTGCTGAAATTACCTGTCAAAACCTTAAGTGTGAATTATGAGGTGGAGTTAGCAGATGGCACCCTAGAAACCGTCTCTACTATGTTAGATGGATGTGTTATATCCATTAAGAACCACTCTTTTCCTCTGTCCCTACTTCCATTTAAGTTAGCCGGTTTTGACATAGTTTTGGGTATGGACTGGTTATCTCATAACCAGGCCCAAATTGTCTGCAACAAGAAACAAGTGGTGATAAAGACTCCGTCTGGTGAATCACTTACCATTCGGGGAGATACCCAGTATGGGCTGCCTGAGCAAGTGACGATGCTCAAAGCTTCAAAGTGTTTAAAGAAGGGTTGTGTCATCTACATGGCACAAGTGATTATTGATGAGCCTAAACTGGAGATTGAAGACATCCCCGTCATTTCTAAATACCCTGAAGTTTTTCCAGAAGAACTACCTGGTTTCCCACCAGATAGGCAAGTGGAATTCAGGATTGATATCATCCCCGGAGCAGCTCCAGTTGCTAGAGCACCTTATAGGTTGGCACCAACGGAGATGAAGGAATTAAGAACGCAACTAGATGAATTGCTAGCCAAAGGTTTCATTAAACCTAGTTCGTTTCCTTGGGGAGCACCAGTCTTGTTTGTCAAGAAGAAGGATGGATCGATGCATCTGTGCATCGATTACCGTGAACTTAATAAGGTCACAATAAAGAATAGGTATCCTTTTCCCAGGATCGACGATTTGTTCGGTCAATTGCAAGGGGCAAGTTATTTTTCGAAGATTGACTTAAGGTCAGGCTACCACCAACTGAAGGTTAGAGATGAAGACGTACACAAAACTGCATTTAGGACTCGTTATGGTCATTATGAGTTCCTAGTGATGCCTTTCGGGCTCACTAATGCACCAGCCGCGTTCATGGATCTCATGAATCGCGTTTGCAAGCCTTACCTAGATAAATTCGTCATCGTTTTCATCGACGACATTCTTATCTACTCGAAGAACCAAGCTGACCATGAGAAACACCTTCGCTGTATTCTTAAACTTCTACATCAGGAGAAGCTCAATGCCAAATTCTCTAAGTGTGAATTTTGGCTTCGAGAAGTCCAATTCCTTGGACATGTGGTTAGTGAGCGTGGTATCCAAGTGGATCCCGCTAAGGTGGAAGCAGTTATGAACTGGCAAGAGCCAAAGACGCCTACAGAGATTCGTAGCTTCCTGGGATTGGCAGGATATTACAGGCGTTTCATTGAAAATTTTTCAAGGATTGCTGCACCTTTAACGTCCTTGACTAAGAAGAAAGTAAAGTTCGTTTGGGGCCCTAAGCAGCAAGAATCCTTTGATATCCTTAAACAGAAGTTGAGCAACGCTCCTGTATTGACATTGCCTGAAGGTACCGAAGAATTTGTAGTTTACTGCGATGCATCACACACTGGCATGGGATGTGTGCTTATGCAAAAAGGAAAAGTTATTGCCTATGCTTCACGGCAGTTAAAAGTGCACGAAAAGAATTACACCACCCATGACTTGGAGTTGGGTGCCGTTGTATTTACACTGAAGCTCTGGAGGCATTATTTATATGGAATCAAGTGTGTGATCTATTCTGATCACAAGAGCCTCCAGCACCTGTTTAACCAGAAGGATTTAAACATGAGGCAGCGCCGTTGGATGGAGACTTTAAATGATTACGATTGTGAAATCAGATACCATCCAGGCAAAGCAAACGTGGTTGCTGATGCCTTAAGCAGGAAGGAAAGGGTGAAACCCACCCGAATCAATGCCAAGAGCATTGAAATCAAGAACAGTTTAAATGAAAAGTTACTAGCGGCGCAGAAGGAAGCTGTGCTGGAAGCTAACTATCCCAATGAAAAGCTGGGAGTAACTGAAGAACAGTTATCTCAAGGCAAGGACGGGATTTTGAGACTGAATGGACGAATATGGGTTCCAATTTATGGAGGACTTCGAGATGTTATCCTCCAGGAAGCCCATAGTTCCAAATATTCCGTTCATCCTGGAGCCGATAAGATGTACCAGGATCTAAGGTCAAACTATTGGTGGATAGGCTTGAAGAAGTCTGTGGCTACCTATGTAGTAAAATGCTTGTCATGTGCGCAAGTCAAAGCAGAACATCAAAAGCCGCCAGGTTTGCTACAACAGCCTGAACTTCCTACGTGGAAGTGGGAAATGGTAACTATGGATTTTATCACCAAGTTACCTAAGACAAGGAAAGGAAATGATACCATTTGGGTGATCGTAGACAGACTGACTAAGTCAGCACATTTCCTACCCATTAAGGAGACTTATAGCTCCGACATGTTAGCCCAATTGTACGTGGATAAGATTGTAGCTTTACATGGCATACCTGTGTCTATTATCTCCGACAGGGATACTAGATACACGTCACATTTTTGGAAAAGCTTCCAACAATCTTTGGGCACGCGCTTAAATTTCAGTACGGCTTACCACCCTCAGACTGATGGACAGAGTGAGCGTACCATCCAGACATTGGAGGACATGCTACGTGCATGTGTAATTGATTTAGGTGGTAGTTGGGATAACCACCTACCATTGATTGAGTTCTCCTACAACAATAGCTACCATACCAGCATCAAGACTGCGCCTTTTGAGGCTTTATACGGTAGAAAGTGTAGAACGCCCGTTTGTTGGGCGGAAGTTGGAGATGTCCAATTATCAGGACCGGAGATAATCTTTGAAACAACGGACAAGATTGTCCAGATTCGTGACCGTCTCAAAGCTGCCCGAGATAGGCAGAAGAGCTACGCAGATCCAAAGCGTAAATCTTTTCACTTCGAAGTAGGTGATAATGTGTTGCTTAAAGTATCACCCTGGAAGGGGGTGATGGGATTTGGTAAGAAAGGCAAGCTAAGCCCGAGATACATAGGACCTTTCAAGGTTATCGAATGTGTCGGATCAGTTGCCTATAAGCTAAACTTACCTGAAGAGCTCAGTGGTATTCATAATGTATTCCACATCTGCAATCTGAAGAAGTGTTTCGCTGACGAATCACTGGTTATACCACATACAGATGTGCATATAGATGAGAGCTTAAAATTTGTGGAAAAACCATTGTCGATTGAAGATCGACAGGTTAAGAAGCTTCGAAGGAAGCATGTGCCTATTGTAAAGGTAAAATGGGATGCCCGTAGAGGTCCCGAATACACGTGGGAGGTTGAGTCCACAATGATGGAAAAATACCCTTATTTATTTCAGTAAATCTCGAGATCGAGATTTCTTTTAAGGGGGTGAGGATGTAACACCTCGAAAATTCACGTCCTATAATGTGTTGACACGTGTTATATGTTTAAACGTGTGAAATAATATTATAGAAGGACTAAAGTTGACAAACATGGAAAGTATGTGAATATACGTGTTCAAAATGTCAACAGTGAATAAATATATTGTACATTAACCCTACATGATGCTCAAACCTTCAAACGAATAAATCACGGATCATACGAAGCTAAATATGAAAGAAAGTGAGAGATTACAAACTACAGGGGTTAAATGTGTCAACATGTTTAAGTTATACCTCTGAGTGACCTTTTGACAAACCCGAAGCTTTGTAATGGTTAATTATGCTCACTAGAATGCACGATATAAATTTCATAAAGTTTCGTTATCGTATGAGCAAGTTGTGATCAAATTCGTATGCGAGGGGTTAAAAGCGTCAACGTTAAGTTTAGGACTTTTCGGGTGACAATAAAGTTAACCGAGGACTAAACAAAGTGGGTATATGTCTTGAAGCCCTTATACGTCAATTTGGAGGGTTCAAAATGCAAGAAATGAAGTCTTAGCAAAGTTTTGAAGAGCAAAGTTTTCAAAGCAAAGTTTAGCAAAGTCTTGTCTGCCTTTGCCATTGTAATCGACTTTTATCCGAGTTTCCTCATATTGGACGACCCCTAAACAACCCCTAGACACTTAGGGACACTTGTGGATGAATTGTGGTCAGTTGTAGACTTGCATGTCAACAATCTAGTGGGTTCTTGATCACTATATAAAGCCACTAAGTTGCAACAAGTTCTTCACACCTTTCTCTTGCATTCCTGATCATTTATGGAGCTCAATACTTCTCTCAAGTGATCACTAATCGTGCTTAGGACCTTGGTAAGTTTGCTTAACCTTTCTTAGTTAAGTTTTTGCTTAGTTTTAGCTTAAAATTCAAACCATCGTAATTAACGGTTGACTTAACGATTAATCACTAATGGTCCAGTGATTAGTCGAATTGAAAGTAGTTATAAGTTGGTAATTATGTGGGTAATAAACCCTTAAAAGGGTTCCCCCTGATTCCCACTCTAACTAGGTCAAATGTCGGGTCAAACATGTTATTAAAAAGTCAACAGAATGCTTAATTTCCAATTTATGCATAATTAGCAATGTAGAACACATACAACCTGTTTGATCATTAATATAACTTGGTAATTAGTTTAAGAACACGTCTAAACATGTTCAACCCGACAATTTACTGTTTAGACCCGGTTCGGAACCGAAAGTCGCAAAGCTTTGACTTTTGCTTTGACTCCAGTTCTGACCCGTTTAGGCATGTTTTAGAAATGCCTCAGAGCTTTAATTGGACTAGGTTACATGCTAGTATAACCCTCTGTGATTATACACCTTGGTTCATTAGTTATCCAATTAATATGCATGATTCCGTTAATTGCTCATATGTTGACCATTATGCCCTTTTCACCTTAAAACGTGATTTTTGAAAATGTGAAAGAGTAGAAACCTTAATTACTGATATATAAACTTGCACCCAAGACTTGACATCAGTTTGAGGTGTAGATTGAGAGTTATGCTCATTAGCGTAATTAAAAGCTTCTTTAGCGATTAAACGGCATAATTAGCGTATAGCCTATTTAAACATACTTTTTGATATCAAACTCTTTACCCACTGATGTAATATATTATTTTGGGATTTTTGAAGATTTTTAATTAATTTTAGGCTGAGCATAACTTATAGTCGTAGGCTTAATCCGGTAATTGTCGGTTTTGCCCTTACGGGCTATAAAATGAGTTTTACATATCTAATTGACTCCAAACCTTTTGCTACTGATCTTAAATGATAAATAAATTATTTTAAGCCTTCTGGAATAATAAAAATATCAGCTTTGTATATAGAACCCGTAAACGGCTTCTAATCGCCTTTTTAAGCGTTTTTAACGCATAGTATGTACTAGAACTATTTTAAACATACAAGGGTTGATACCTACTTATATTTTGGGTAAATTATAATATTTTAACAGTAAGCAAAAGTTGTTAAACTCAGACTTCAGTTTTGAGCTTTTCGGCTTATGTGAAATTACCAAAATGCCCCTACGGTGCATAGTTTGGTTATAATTGATAAATTTCACATATATACTTTACCCTACTGTTATAAATTAGTAAAATAAGTATTTTTGCTGATTATATCAGACCTGTAACTCAGGCTAATACTTAAACTCTTTTATAACCTTTTAAATGACCAAACTACCCTTACGAGGCATAATTTGTGTTTAAATTCGTTTAGGGCATAATAAAAGACATCTTACTGATGTCACAACATATTTGAAGCATATTAACTTAGGAAACCTGTATATGGATCTTACGGATACCCGTTATGCTTATTACGCGTTCGGTTCGGTTTATGTAACTAGTTTACATAAATTAGCCGAAGCGGGTCAAACCTTATCGGTTTTATCTCAAAATCCAGAATGTGTATGAAATACCCATATTAAGCAAGTCTCCGAACTTGTCGGGTCTAAATCACATTCTATCCGGTCTTCGCTTAATCGCGCGTACGAACCGTATCTTTGAAACTAACTGGTCTAAGCTTAAGCTTAACTAAAGACCCGTTAGGATTCTAATAGGTTATTATAAACCTTCGTTCCAGATTAGGAGGACCAGTAAAAGCTACTTGCATTTGCTTATTGTGATTATTACTTTGCTCAGGGAAATACTTTTAACTTATTTTCCCTATACGGGCTTGGGTTACGGTATATAAAATACCGCTTGGTCGGGCGTCAAATCTTCCATCGTTTGGTGGTTAATTGAATAATTTGATCGGCCCGTTTAAATTGTTTTGTTTACTTAAAGCCTTTGGGGGGTTAATGACCATGTCCCGGATATCCCTGGCATCATTTTACGAAATGGCCACGACTTAAGCGCGGGGTGTAGGCGTACACCCGTTAGTGCATAAAAGAATAATGTGGTGTGTCTATTGATCTTTAACCCGGACACGATCCGGGCTACTGAACGCATAAGGAACATGTAATCCTTTTACAAGATTATACATTTAAATAATTATCCCAAGTTATAAAATGTTTATGCCACGTGCATCCAAATCAATTTTTAATCATTTTTAAAATGAGTCAGTTGATTGTATTTACCAGTGTAAACTGACGTATTTTCCCAAAAAGATTAAATGCAGGTACTAAGCGTAATAGGCTGGATTCTCTCCTTAGCATCAATAAAGAGTCTCGCAAGCTTAAGATGCCTATCGTCTGTTGAACTACTGTTTCCTATTTTATTTCGATCCTTCTGTGGATAAACTTTCGACTGTTTGTGATACATGATATTACAATAATTATTCAGTTGAAATATATTTTACATTTGCTTCCGCTGTGCATATTAAATATTGTGTTGTTTGACTATTATGTTGCCAACCACGTCACGATACTCCCCACCGGGCCCACCGGTGACACGTGGAAACCGGGGTGTGACATTGGCTAACCAAACCTATGTACTCGCCAGCTTTTATGCTGACTCTCATTTTCACATATGTTTCAGGATTTCGATTATTCAAGCATGCAACACATAGGATTGCACCCGGGCTTTAGACTTCTTTAATCAAAAGACAATTACATGTATTTTTTATTTGCAAAACAATGTGAACATTAATGAAACAATTTAGTACCAGTTGTTGTGAGCAATTTGTAACGTGACTCCCCGATATTTCCGCCGCGTGTTACGCGATTGGGGTGTTACATATGGTTGAGATGAAGAGTGGGTTTTGTGGTCAATATTATAAAGGATAATGCTAAAAATAGGAACAATGAGTTTTGAACCATCTTTGCGTTTTACATATTTCATTACGTATTAAAAATAGGAACAATGAGTGAATTTGGAACCATCATTGCGTTTTACATATTTTATTAAGTATATAGTTTTGTGGATAGGTATTACTGTAGTTCATAAACAAATCAATTTTTATGATGATAATAAATACCTATGTTTTACTCTATTGCCAAAAGTTTTATCTTTTCCTTCTTCGTCCATTGCTTTTTACAAAATAATAAAAAAACACAGTTTTATGTCCATTGCGTCTTACAAAAGAATGAAAAAACACATTTTTGTGTGCTTTTTGTCCATTGCGTTTTAGAAAAAAAACATTTTCTTTTGTGTTTTTAGCCAATTGCGTTTTAGAATAAACACTTTCTTTTGTGTCTTTAGGCAATTGCGTTTTAGAATAAACACTTTCGTTTGTGTTTTTTGTCCATTGCGTTTTAGAAAAAAAAACACTTTCTTTTGTGTTTTTGTGTATTGTGTTTTAGGAAAAACACATTTTTATGTGTTTTTTGGTCCAACACATTTTTATGTGTTTTTTGGTCCAACACATTTTAGAAAAACACATTTTGAAGTGTTTTTAGTCCATTGCGTTTTAGGTAAAACATATTTTATGTCTTTTTAGTACATTGTGATTTAGAAAAAAAACACTATCTTTTGTGTTTTTTGTCTATTGCGTTTTAGGGAAAAAAACACATTTTTATGTGTTTTTTGGTCCAATGCGTTTTAGAAAAAACACATTTTGAAGTGTTTTTAGTCCATTGTGTTTTAGGTAAAATATATTTTTATGTGTTTTTATTGCTGATGTATTGCAAAATACATTCATTTATCTTGTAGAGTTTGTGCATTTTTCGTATTCATTAGTTTAGTTTTGTTTAGAATTTCGTTACTTTGATCAGATCTCGTTTTACAGGTCGTTGGTGTTGAAAATGTTGCAAAACAAAGAAGAATGAGTTGAGTTTGGGAGTTAGAATAATTTCTGAATGTTTTCAAGGCTGAAGCTGATAAAAAACGAGAGATTCTGTAAAAAACAGGCTCTCGCGTCGCGCTACAATGATCCACCCTTGCTCTAACGTCACGCTAGCATTTAAATAATAAAATAATGGCATATGGTGTTGTTGCGCTACGCGACAAGGTAACTTTATACCCGTCGCGCGACGCGACGGGGTCTATTGGCGGCATTCTCTTGTTTCGAGACCAGGGTTTACTATAAAATCATTATTAATCATTCAAAAACCCTAGTTACGAATTGGAGAACCCCTAGGTGATTTCAAGAGCAGATTTCACGTTATTCGGAGTGTTTTGGCGTACAAGAATCATTCGGTTGAAGCTTGGAGCATAGGAAAGAAGATCATTCGGGTTTTATCTCCCGGTTTTCATTATTTTCTTGTTTTTCAATACTTTGATGATGAATTTTTGCTTTGAAACTTGTGTTTTGATTTTGGATACTATGTTTTCTGGCTAGAACCTTTGGTACCACCTAGGTTAGATGAAAGTTTAATGAAGTTTGGATTTTTAACGGTTTTCTATTGATGTGTATGGATTAATCTTTGAAAGTAAAGAATTCTAGAACCTCTAATTTGGTGCACATGCGTATTTAGATTTGATTGTTGATTATTTGTTGTTCCACATAAACTTTGATGGATGTCTTTCATATAATGAGTTTGTGCTGATTGTTCGTATCTTTGCGGGTTCGGGTAATCTTTGGGTAAATCGGCCGATAGCCTTAGAAACAGTAATTAAAATTAGAACTAGGTATTCTGCTTAACTTGTCGCTGAGAGGCTCGAGTTTGTTAGTAGGTCTCGGTATGGTATATAGCTAAGATAGATTTTGAGAGAGGTCATTTTTAGTTCCCTAATCACACCTGTGTCTATTAAACCAAGTTAGAATCTAGAGTTGCCTTAGACTTTCGCGCTGAGAGGTAGATTGTCATATTAGGGCACTTTTAGAGACGTTAGAGGACTGAGAGGAAGTCTAACAACCGGTGTTCACAACAGCCTTGCAGAGTCTCATAGGTTTCTTCCTGAGAATGGTTGGGAGGTCTTAGTAGAGATTTCTTAGGGTTTAGTACATAAAGATCCCGGTTCCATGCCATTGTAGTACCGTTAGAAATCCATTCCTAGTTAAACTGAATTCAAGCCTAGGTAGTCGTTAATCTCTATTGAATCAAACCTTAGTTCTTTTTCGTGTCGTAGTCTAGCTTTATTTTAATTTCAATTCTAGGATTTTAGTAAACCCCCCCCCCCCCCCTCAAAACACAAAAATAGTTAAGTCATGTCAGTGTCAGTCAAAATAAGGTCTTTAACGTAGTTAATTAGAGTCTTTGTGGGTTCGACATCCGGACTTACTTTTCTTTACTAGAGGCGACCGGTTCACTAGCCGGTGAGTAGTTTAGTCGAGTTTAGAGAGTCTAGGTTATTACTTTGAGTCTATAATTAGGTTAATTTTAGTTGATTTTTATTGAACTACTTGTAGCACATCAAGTTTTTGGCGCCGTTACCGGGGACACTTGGCAATTGCGTTAATTACTTTGTTTGGATTTCATCTGATACTTTGCGTGCTTTTTGTGTGTTTTTGAGTCGTAGGAGTCCAAGTAATTTTAGTGTCTCTTTATTTTTAGAGTCTTTTGTTAGAGTCGTCTTACTTGTTTGTTCTTGGTTTTGAAGTTAATGCCCCACACACGTTCTCAGGGACCAGTGAAGCTGTCGATCGACAAGTCTTCCTTCTCTACATCTAGTTCACAGGTTAGAAAATCCTCAACTTCATCTTCAACCCCTTCTGACTCTACACTACAATCTAAACCACCAGACTTTGACTTCACCCCGAAGTCGTCACCCCACAACACCCAACCACCGTCCCGTTCCCGTACACCTAGTCCACCACCAGTTTTCCAAATGGCCGAAAACCAAATTGTCAACCAACGTTCCACTGCGGGTTTCACCGCAAACTCACCCATTACCATCCCCGAAATCATAAATGACAAGTCCTGGCAAATTCCCTCATACATCATGACCGCCATTAACAACTCTTGTCAGTTTCACGAGTGATGATGAGGATGCGCCCGCCAATATCAACCATCTCACCCGCCTTTGCAGCACCTTCGGTATCGAAGGTGTTAATCTTGATGTCCGCTATCTCCAAGTCTTCCCATTCTCAGTCGCTGGCCGCGCAGCCACGTGGCTTGATTCGCAGCTGACAGATACTTTTACCACTTAGGCTGGACTTAGGGATGCCTTCCTAGCTAAGTATTTCCCACCTGCGAAGGCATCTCGCCTTCGATATCAGATCCATTCATTCCAAATGGAGCCTAACGAACCATATCACTTAGCTTGGGAGTGGTTTCAAACTTTACTCTCACGTTGTTCCCAACATGGGCTGTCTGATTGGGCATTGGTAGAAAAATTTTATAATGGCCTCACACCCGAGTGTAAGGCCCGATTCGACACATCTGCAGGAGGCCATCTCATGGGAAAGAAGTCTGTGGCCGACTGCAATGATCTCTTTGAGACCTTTGCTCATGCTGATATTGATCATAGTGCTACCAGCAGGAATTCCATTCCTGTTACTACTTCCTCATCCGCCGAGGAGTAAACCAAGTTGTCTCGGATTCAAAGGTAGCATATCAACTTGATTATATCACCAAAGAGTTGTTAGAAATTAAGAAAAAGGTCGATAGGTGCGAAGTTTTTAGGGGTGGTCATGATACCGAAGATTGTCCAACACTTACCCTAGAACCGGTAGAGTACATCGCAGGTCAAAATAGGGGTCCAAGTAATCCGTTTAATAATAGTAACTCTAACTGGCGTAGTAATAATTACCGCTCTTCCGGTAATCCCCCTGGGTTCCCATCAGGCCAATATCAAAGCAGGGGGCCAAGTTTCTATTCTAGTGGCGGTTCGGGTCAATCAGGTCAGTTTGCTAGTTCAGGTTCAGGGGGGCAGTTTAGAAGTGAGGGGTCAAACCAAGAGGGTTAGCCTAGGAATGAGGGGTCAAATAGTAGTCTATCTAGGATAGAGGACCTTCTTACCCAGCTAGTAGTTAAGGATCAGGCCACCCAACGTACCTTAGAAGAACATGCCACATTCCTCAAGAATAACCACTCTAATTTCTTAGACCTTCAAAGGCAAGTCAGGGATATTGCACGCCAATTGCAAGAACGACCTCCAAGTCAATTTTCGGGAAACACAAAGCCCAACCTGTATGGCACTTTGAAGGAAATTTCGACCTGTAGTGGTAGGACCTTAGGAGAGGTAGTGAGACCTGAGAGTATAGAGGTAGAGGATGAGGAACCCGTAGATGAAGAGATTGAGATGGAGACTCCCGGTAAAGTGCAACCTAGGTTAATCCCAGCAAGTACCGCACAAACCGGGGGGCCTCAAGGTGAGAATAGTATAGAGAAACGACCCACACAAATCGTTCCATCACCCACTGTTGATCTTTCCCGTGCTCCATACCCGTCCCGTCTTAAAAACCAAACTTACTCTAAAGTGTACGGGAAATTCTTAGAGATCTTTAAGCAACTTAGGATCAACCTTCCGTTCATAGAAGCCCTTCAATCTATGCCTAAATACGTAAAATTCTTAAAGGACCTTATAAAACGTAAGGATAGGTTAAGAGAGGTCTCTAATATTCCCCTTAGTGGAGGATGTTCCGCGGTAGTCTTGAACAAGGTTCCGGAAAAATTGAAGGATCCGGGCCTTTTCACCATTCCATGCTTGTTTGGGAGTGATACCGAGTGTAGGACCTTAGCCGATTTAGGAGTAAGTATAAACCTCATGCCATATTCCATGTGCGAGAGGTTAGGCCTAGGAGAGTTATCCCCTACACGCATGTCTTTGTCCTTAGCGGCTTAGCCGATAGATCAGTGAAGTATCCACGTGGCATAATCGAAAACCTTCTAGTTAAAGTGGACAAATTCATCTTTCCCGTAGACTTTGTCGTTCTTGATATGGAAGCTGATGAGAAAGTTCCTATCATTCTAGGACGCCCATTCTTGTGTACCGCCAAGGCTATCATTGATGTCTTCGACGGTAAAATTACACTCCAAGTCGGTGAGGAGAGAGTCACTTTCGAGATAGCACGTTCCATGGAACATCCTAGCGGTTCCGACGATCTAAGTAGTCCTTGTCATTCAGTCTATTTCATAGAGTCATTCCTATCATGTGTCGACCATTGCTTTGACTATATTAGTGGAGCCGATCTAGTAGAGGGTAAGGTAGAGGAGGTATTTGAGAAAGTATATGAAATTGTGAATGAAAGTGAGGAAGGGGACGAGACAGATTGGGTCCCCGAAGTGTTAGAGTTGAGTGAAGTGAAGAGTGAGATTGAGAGTACACCCGAAGAGAAACCCGACCCATTAGAGCTTAAGGTCCTCCCATCCCATTTAGAGTATGCTTTCCTTGGTGAGGGATCCGATTTTCCCGTCATTATTTCATCTAAGTTAGAGGAGGGGGAAAAGGGTAGGTTATTAGGGGTGTTGAGAGAGAATAGGGAAGCCATTGCATGGTGACTTTTGGATATCAAGGGTATAAGCCCCACCTATTATACCCACCGGATACTCATGGAAGATGACTATAAGCCGGTGGTACAACCTCAACGACGCCTTAATCCGAACATGCAAGAGGTTGTTAAGAAGGAAGTGCTTAAGTTGTTAGATGCCGGGGTGATATACCCTATTTCCGACTCACCATGGGTTAGTCAGACCCAAGTTGTCCCAAAGAAAGGCGGGATGACGGTGATCATGAATGAAAAGAATGAATTAATCCCTTCTCGTACAGTTACCGGTTGGCGTGTGTGCATTGACTACCGCAATTTGAATCATGCCACCCAGAAAGACCATTTCCCCTTGCCATTCATTGACCAAATGTTGGAGCGTTTAGCGGGTCAACAGTTCTACTGTTTTCTCGATGGATTTTTGGGTTATTTTCAGATCCCAATTGCACCGGAGTATCAAGATAAAACGACATTCACATGCCCTTACGGCACTTATGCGTATCGCCGCATGCCTTTCGGGTTATGCAACGCTCCGGCTACATTCCAAAGATGCATGGTTGCTATATTCCAAGACATGCTTGAGACTTCTATGGAGGTCTTCATGGATGACTTCTCGGTTTATGGTGCCACTTTCGATTAGTGTCTTCTTAATCTTGATAGGATACTTAAGAGATGTATAGAGACAAATCTTATGCTTAATTGGGAAAAATGTCACTTTATGGTGACGGAGGGGATAGTCTTAGGTCACAAAGTGTCTAGAGAGGGGATAGAGGTGGATAGAGCCAAGATAGATACCATAAGTAGATTGCTTCCACCCACTAGTGTCAAGTCCGTTCGTAGCTTCCTAGGGCATGCGGGCTTTTATAGGCGTTTCATTAAGGATTTTTCTAAGATTACGCGCCCCATGACCCGACTTCTAGAGAAGGATGTACATTTCATCTTTGACGAAGAGTGCATCAAAGCCTTTGACTTTTTGAAGGAGAAACTCATTAGTGCCCCTATCCTTGTTTCGCCCAATTGGAGCTTGCCTTTCGAGCCCATGTGCGATGCGAGTGATTATGCCGTAGGTGGGGTATTGGGCCAAAGAATCGAGAAACATTTCCATCCAATCTACTACTGACGTGCTGTCATAGGTACACGCAAATTTAATCCAATTACAACTAATTAGCTAGCGGTAAGTGGGTATCGAACACAGGGAGTTTGTGGAATATTTGCTATCTTGATGTATGTCTAAATTAACTAAAGCAAACTAAATTGCAAGAAATGTAAATTCGGAATTTGGGTGATTGGTTTTAATTACTAGATTAAACTAAATTAAATTACAAATCAAGGTTAAGTTTTGTAACAAGATAAGAGGATAGTGATCATCCTGAGTTTCAGGTTTTAAGTGGCAATTAACGTTAATGTTCAACTGGAAAGAACCACATAGACATGGCTCATGTAAGATCAATTGTTTGTGATGAAAGGGAACTAAGTACTCGGATTCCTAGAACGCGAGGTTGTTACCCGATGACCAATCAACATATATCCAACCCTAATCCCTCCCATGATATCTCGATTGCCAACGGCACCAAGAACGTATGATTTAGAACTATGATCAAACATACATCAACAGTTTACAAACAACCAATCAAACACCATACTAAACTAACAACACATGCACAGTATAATATTCCAGAAATTAAAGAACAAAACATAAGTGTCACGAGCAAACCTTACATTCGGGATGATCACCAACGAGATTAGCCGCGCATAGTGTGGTGAATCATCATTACATCAATTATATTGTTCATAGGAATTAAAACAACAAACCCAATGTTAGAATCTTCCAAAATCCACACAAGAACACCTATTTTCGCCTCCAAGGACTGCTCAAAACGGTTGGGAATGATTGGATTTGAAAAGACATAATAAAACATCATAAAATAGAGCAGTTACACATTTCTCGCTGGCCTCCACCGTAAGCTACGGTGGCCACCGTAGCTTACAGTGGCTTGGAATGGCTTACGGTGGGTCTCTACTGCCTTACGGTGGAAGAAAAATGTTGGGGGCTACCGTAATTTACGGTAGCTACCGTAAGCTACGGTAGCCTTCAGCATGCAATTTTGTTTTCTTCATAACTTTTTCGTTTCAACTCCGTTTTCTTCACCGTTTTCGCCTACGTTCTCGTAATTTCGTCCTCTATCATGTTATCTTCTTAATTCTTCCATACCAATAATTGATTTTTTCATTTATTCTCCATCTTTCAATCTCCAATCTAGTCGCGCCTATTCGAAGCTTCATTTCCACACTTTTAAGCCCCAAATGTACTTGAAACACAAGAAACCGTAGTTATCTAATTCTAGATAATTACCCGATTAAATGTGGGATTTTAATATCGTTTATACCACTTAAGGGTTGTCCTACGGACTACCCGTCAACTACGCGAGCAAAACTTTAAATGATGCTCAAGAGAACTATACCACCACGGAAAAAGAGCTCTTAGCCATAGTATTCGCGTTTGATAAGTTTCGCTCTTATCTTGTGCTTTCCAAAACTACCGTTTTCACCGACCACGCCGCGCTGCGCTTTCTTTTCCAAAAGAAAGACGCCAAGCCATGCCTTATTAGATGGATTCTTTTGATCTCCGAGTTCGACATCGAAATTAGGGATAAAAAGGAGCGAAGAATGTAGCCGCCGACCATTTGTCACGCTTAGAGGATCCTAAGAGAGAGGAGGTTCATGAAGATTCAATAGGAGACACTTTTCCTCATGAAACCATAGATTTTGTTAGAGCCGAGGTAGAGGGGTTGCCATGGTTTTTGGATTTGGCAAATTACTTAGCAAATGGTGACATTGTGAAGGGTATGTCCTACCAACAAAAGAAGAAGTTTCTTAGGGATGCTAGGAAATACATTTGGGATGACCCGTACCTTTTTAGGATAGGTGGTGATCGAGTGCTTAGGAGGTGTGTTTCAAAAGAGGATGGAATAGATATCCTTAGACATGTGCATGAGGGTTTAATGGGTGGCCATCACGGGCTGAATGTCACCGCACAAAAGGTTTTTGATAGCGGCTTCTATTGGCCAATGGTAGTTCGAGATGCCATAGAGTTTGTTAGGACATGTGACTGTTGCCAACGTACCGGCAACATCTCATACAAGGATGAAATGCCCCCAAATCCCATCCAAGTTCTTGAAGTCTTTGACGTTTGGGGTATTGATTTCATGGGAACTTTCCCCTCATCGAGTGGGAATAGGTACATCCTCGTGGCCATTGACTATGTCTCAAAGTGGGTGGAAGCTCAAGCTTTGCCTACTAATGATGCTCGAGTGGTGGTGAGGTTTCTGAAGAAGTTATTCACACGTTTTGGAGTTCCTAAAGCCATCATAAGTAACCGTGGTACGCATTTTCGCAATTCCGTCATGGAAAAGGCATTAGCACGCTACGGGGTCACTCACCGTCTTTCTACCGCATACCACCCGCAAACTAGTGGCCAAGTAGAAACTGCAAACCGAGGGGTGAAGAGAATTCTAGAAAAAACGGTAGGAAAAAGTAGGAAGGATTGGTCGGAAAAGCTAGATGATGCATTGTGGGCATTCCGCACCGCTTACAAAATTCCGTTAGGAACCACGCCCTTCATGATTATGTAAGGCAAAGCGTGCCATCTTCCGGTAGAGTTAGAACATCGAGCACTATGGGCTTTGAAAACCGTTAACCTTGACCTTACCGAAGCCGCTAGGAGGAGATTCTTTCAAATCCATGAGTTAGAGGCCCTAAGAGATGTCGCTTATAAACGATCTTGGAGCATCAAAGAAAAGACTAAGGCGTTGCATGATAGGAGGTTGCGACGGTTGAAGGAGTTTAAGGTAGGTGATAAAGTGTTTTTGTTTAACTCGAGATTGAAATTGATAGCCGGAAAGTTGAAATCGAGATGGACCGGACCGTATGTGGTAAAGGAGGTGTTTCCATACGGTACCGTTGAGTTGTATGACGAAGTTGATAAAGGTTTGTGGAAGGTAAATGGTCATCGACTGAAACACTACTTGGGGGGTCCCATTGATACCACCGAGGAGGAAGAAATTCCTCTAGAGGACCCACCCACCTTCACCGAATAGTGAGTTGAGAAAAGCTTCGTTTGTAGAGTATGTACCGTTTGTATTTTCGTTAATTTTTCGTATTTTTTCGTAGCTAATGGTAATTTTTCGTAGTGTTTCGTGTCTTTGTTTTGTGTGTTTGAGTATTTTGCAGGAATCACGTTCATCGAGGAGCTGAATTTGCGAAGAAAACGGCATTCCAGGTAAGTCCTAGTGTTAGAAAAAATTTGAGATGGTTTTGGGAAGGATGGGTAACACTTAGAAAAATTTCTAAGGCATGGAACTTGAAATTTTACGCAACCTACTGTGAAAAACCACTTGTCGCGTGCCGCCACCACAAACATATCATTTTGTCGCGTTACGCGACCCCTCAGGTCACAAAACACGTTTGAACCCTGTTGTGGCATTACGCGACCACCCTTGTCTTGACCTGTCGCGTTACGCGACCCTTTAGGTGAACCCCCTTTAGTGAACCCCATCGTCGCGTCTCGCCACGAAGACCCATACTTATTGTCACGTAGCGCGACTGCGTAATACATCATTTAAAACCTTTTTACCAGCGGCCTTCTTCCCCAAAACACCCAAACCCTATTTCCCTAACCCCCATCGCCGAAACCCCCTTCACCATTTTCCACCATTCAACCACCTACATGACCGGAATTACGTAAGGAACAAACCCCACCATAGAAAACTAGTTTATAACCGTTCTGTTGCTCCGATTTGGGACTCACTTTTCACGAAACTCATTACTTTTTCTTGCAAAATCGGCGAATCGGGTTTGTATTTCTGCTTATACTCTTACATGTGGTGTTTTGTATCTTTTTACAGTCCAGTTTGTTTAAGTCTTGTGGTCTCTTGTTTTGGTTAGGTTGAGTCACTTTGAGTCCGTATTGAGTCAAGTCAGTTGCGAGTCAGTTTGGTGATATCGTTTGTTCGGGTCAGTCAAGTTAGTAGCATGTTGAGTCCGGTTGGTTCGTGTCATTGATAGTTTACGAGTGGTTTGATAATATGAATGATATGTCACTACTTGCAAAATTAAGTTTAGTCCTTGCCTTTCGAGATCAAGTATAAGCTATTTTTAGTCTTATATTTGGGTGCGGCTGGTCTTTGGTTTGGGGTTTTGCACATGGTAGTACAGTCTTTTGAGAGAACATAGCTGTTTTTACATTAACTTAGGTTTTTGTTTCAAGTGGCGATATACATGGGCTGAATTAAGATTGTTATTGGGCGTGAGTGATTGTCGGGTTGGGTTTGGAAATTAACTTTGATGAATGTTGATTGGTATGGAGCACATTGGTGCCTGAAGTTCCAATCTTGCCTATTAAAACAAAATTTTTGCAAAGGAAAACCCTCCTTTAACTAGGCGGACTTTTTCAAACGCTAAAATTTAATTTAAACTCATACACGGCTGATTTTAAGAAAGGTTGTACTTCAATGTCATTTTTATAGGCACTATAGTTTAATTGCGGACAATTAAGGTGCCGGGAGGGGGTAGTGTACATAGAGTCCAAGTTAGAGTCTTTTTAGTCATTTTTAGTCTAGTCGAGTCTAGTTTTGTCGGTCTTGGGTTTACTTGCACGTACAAGTTTATTAGGCACGCCCGTACTCAATCTCCATTTGGGCGAGTTTAGTTATTACTTAGCACTTGTAAAAGGTAACCCGTTTGGTTTTAATTCAACTTTATTTTCAGAATTAAACCACAAATGAAATGCTATACGGCTATTCTAATTTTTAGAAAAAAATTTATAAAAATCCAAAAAAAAATTTAAAAACTTCAAAAATTCAAAAAAAATAAAAATACCAAAAATAGTTTGTGATTACTGATTATCTGCCTGTTTTGTCTTGTTAAATACTTGTTTTGCAGACATGGCAGCTGAGGGTAGCAGTTCAGGAGGTAGTGGTAGGACCCGGAAGAGGGGTCCGGATCAGATATCGCAGGATACTCCGATTTTACAAATAGGTGCTAAGGATCCGAGGTTGAGAAAAATCATTTATAGAACTTCTACTGAAAGGATTCCGACATGCAAAGTTAACAACATAGCTGACCACCCGATACTACAGTTCGAGCTAGATACACATGAATGGAAGAAATATGATAAGTTGAAGGATACAGATCTATTTCAGCGTAGGTGCATCGACTTGGATGGTTAGATGACATACGCTCTAGACAGGAGGTGTTGGACGTCTTGGGTCTGAAATTGAGAATGATGATGGATTGTGCGATAGAGCAGTATGAGGAGTTAGTGTTGGAGTTCCAAAGTACGTGGAAACATAAATAGGGGAAATTTGATGAAGATAAAGTTGTGTCGTTTAGTCTGGGGAGGCAAGTGTTTGAGATGAACATGGCTAGGTTTGCGGTTGTTTCGGGTTTCTATACGAAGGAAGAGGTTAAGCAGCATGGGTTTGTTACTAGTTTGAGAGGAGCATACACTACTGATAGAGAGCATAGTGTTGGAGCGGCAGAGCTACGCCGTTTTTGGAGGACGATTTCCAACCACCCGTTTGCAGTGACGAACCCGATTACTTCGGTTCGTAATCCGGTATATCGGTATGTTTTGAAAATATTGTCAACTACGTTGGTGGGGCGGAAATCGGGTGAGAACAAAGCAAACTGGATCGAGCTGTTTATTCTGATGTGTCGGGTGGAGAACCGGGAGATGAATTTAGTGACAGTGTTGGCTGATTCGTTTAGCAGGGGGCGTAGAGGAGGTCACCGAGCTGCGTTGGATATGGGTCCCTATATCACTCGTCTTGCATTGAATTTAGGGGCGCTTGATAAATATAACCCTAGGTTTCTACATAAAGGGCCGAAGACGGTAATTTTTGGTTTGACGGAGCTGCAACAGGCAGGGATTGTTTCATATACTGAGCCTTACTGTTGGGAGCCTATTAGGCAGGGTCCGCAGGTACAACCACCAGAGGGACATCCAGCTGAGGATGTCATGATGCAGATTGATCCTACTCACCGTCAGCGTCCACCGCAGCGACACGAGAGGACGGCACCGCAGTACCCTCGTAGGCAGCCGCCACCTGAGCAGCTTACTTTACAGTCGTTATCTGGCTATGTGGAGTAAAGATTCGACAGACTTGAGCATATGATTTAGACCGGGCAAGAGAGACAGGAGGAGGCTCTCAGGTTTATCATGAGCAGGTTCAGCATGGGGATACCGGATTTCTTTTGGCCGGGAGAGCAGGGTGGCCCGGTTGGTGCTGGAGAGAGGTTTGATCCGACTCCCCCGTTTCATGTGTTTGGAGAGGGTGGTTCTGGAGCAAGTGGACGAGAGAGTAGTCGTGAGGAGAGTGCAAGTGAGCATGGTGATGATTAGTGTGGGGATGATGAGGACGCAGCAGGAGCTGATTTGATATCTTTTGTTTTTATTTTTATGTTTTTTTAATCCCCATATTTTGGCTTGTACTTATACTTAAATACGTTGAACAGGTTGGTTGGGATGGTTGGCTTGGTTTGTGTTTGGAACTGATGCTTATTATCGTATATATTATTATGTTTTGGTTGGTATGTTATGATGTTGATAGGTTGATGTTAGTTGCCGCTTTGGTTCGCGTGTCCGAGATTAGGAGTTGTCTGCTGAGCGCGTTCGAATTGGAGGGCTTATGTGGAAACGACTGGCACATTGACAGTCTCACATATTTAGATCAGCTAAGTCATTTTCCACTTGTATATTTTGTATATTTATTTTATTCGGTTTTTAGTTTATTTATTTAGTGGTAATTTAGGTAGTTTTGAGTCATATTTCCGTTCTTGCATTAGGGACAATGCAATCTTTAAGTGTGGGGATGGGGTACATGTAAATAGTAGTAGTAATCGAGTCATAAATATGAAAAATACAAAAAAATAAAAAAATTGAAAAAACCAAAAAAAATTGAAAAATTAGAAAAAAAATGTCTTTTGAATAAAGAAGTTTGCAAATTAATACGGAAAATGATAGAAAAGATGGATTTTTGCTCGGGTTCAAATAATAATAATAATATGAGATTAAATTGAGTCGGGTTTGTGTCTAGTTTGGGATATGTGAATAGGCCCGGGTTTGGTTTTAGGTCCCTTTGATTTAATATACCTTAATTGTCAGTCTACTAGTGGGTTTTGATCTGGGAAAAATGGGAAATTGAAACCGCCAATAAGAGTATAAAGAATGTCGTTATAAGTCAAAACCGTTAGAATTTTTAATCATGAAAAAGAAAAAGCAAAAAAATAGAATAATTGAGCTAGAAACTAAATGAAAGTAGCGCAGGCTCATGTAATCTTGGTTGGGGATAGTGACTCTGACCCGAAATGCCTCTAGGATACGTGAAATCGAAATTGCAATAAAAATTACCGACGCCTATGTAATCCAAATTGGGGATAGCGACTCCACAGCTAGAATGCCTCTGGGTTAGGTAAAGCAATGTCTAAGCTCGAAAGAAAGAAAGAAAGAAAAATGAAAAGAAAAAAAATGAGAAAAGTTGGCTTTAAATTCTCTTGATTTTGATATAAAACGATTAGGAATTGGTCCATTGATCCTTCCTTTTGTTCTATAAGCTTGAAGCGGGATTAGGTGGACTGTAGCTTCTAGCGTGAGACCCTAGGTAGATTGACCACACTGAAACTAAATTCGCATGATAAGAGGTTTAGGACCGGATTTGGGTTTAAAGGGACAAGCATATTTGCAATCGCGGCTAACACAAGTTTTGATGTTAATAAATATAAATAAGTTTTGACCCGAGTATTTATTTATCTCTGATTCCGTTGCATAATTCTTTTTCGAGGACGAAAAAATAGTAAGTGTGGGGATATTTGATGTATTGCAAAATACATTCATTTATCGTGTAGAGTTTGTGCATTTTTCGTATTCATTAGTTTAGGTTTGTTTAGAATTTCGTTACTTTGATCAGATCTCGTTTTACAGGTCGTTGGTGTTGAAAATGTTGCAAAACGAAGAAGAATGAGTTGAGTTTGGGAGTTAGAATAATTTCTGAATGTTTTCAAGGCTGAAGTTGATCAAAAACGAGAGATTCTGTGAAAAACAGGCTCTCGCGTCGCGCTACAATGATCCACCCTTGCTCTCGCGTCACGCTAGCATTTAAATAATAAAATAATGGCATATGGTGTTGTCGCGCTACGCGACAAGGTAAACTTATACCCGTCGCGACGCGACGGGGTCTATTGGCAGTATTCTCTTGTTTCGAGACCAGGGTTTACTATAAAATCATTATTAATCATTCAAAACCCTAGTTACGAATTGGAGAACCCCTAGGCGATTTCAAGAGCAGATTTCACATTATTCGGAGTGTTTTGGCGTACAAGAATCATTCGGTTGAAGCTTGGAGCATAGGAAAGAAAATCATTCGGGTTTTATCTCCCGGTTTTCATTATTTTCTTGTTTTTCAAGCTATGTTTTCTAGCTAGAACCTCTATTACTACCTAGGTTAGATGAAAGTTTAATGAAGTTTGGATTTTTAACGGTTTTCTATTGATGTGTATGGATTAACCTTTGAAAGTAAAGAATTCTAGAACCTCTAATTTGGTGCACATGCGTATTTAGATTTGATTGTTGATTATTTGTTGTTCCACATAAACTTTGATGGATGTCTTTCATATAATGAGTTTGTGCTGATTGTTCGTATCTTTGCGGGTTCGGGTAATCTTTGGGTAAATCGGCTGATAGCCTTAGAAACAGTAATTAAAATTAGAATTAGGTATTCTGCTTAACTTGTCGCTGAGAGGCTCGAGTTTGTTAGTAGGTCTCGGTATGGTATATAGCTAAGATAGATTTTGAGAGAGGTCAGTTTTAGTTCCCTAATCACACCTGTGTTTATTAAACCAAGTTAGAATCTAGAGTTGCCTTAGAATTTCGCGCTGAGAGGTAGATTGTCATATTAGGGCACTTTTAGAGACGTTAGAGGACTGAGAGGAAGTCTAACAACTGGTGTTCACAACAACCTTGCAGAGTCTCACAGGTTTCTTCCTGAGAAGGGTCGGGAGGTCTTAGTAGAGATTTCTTAGGGTTTAGTACATAAAGATCCCGGTTCCATACCATTGAAGTACCGTTAGAAATCCATTCCTAGTTAAACTGGATTCAAGCCTAGGTAGTCGTTAATCTCTATTGAATCAAACCTTAGTTCTTTTTCGTGTCATAGTCTAGCTTTATTTTAATTTCAATTCTAGGATTTTAGTAAACCCCCCCCCCCCCTCAAAACACAAAAATAGTTAAGTCGTGTCAGTCTAAATTAGGTCTTTAACGTAGTTAATTAGAGTCTTTGTGGGTTCGACATCCGGACTTACTTTTCTTTACTAGAGGCGACCGGTTCACTTGCCGGTGAGTAGTTTAGTCGAGTTTAGAGAGTCTAGGTTATTACTTTGAGTCTGTAATTAGGTTAATTTTAGTTGATTTTTATTGAACTACTTGTAGCACATCAAATGCATTGCGTTTTAGAAAAGAAAAAAAAAACATTTTCTTTTGTGTTTTTTGTCTATTGCGTTTTAGGAAAAACACATTTTATGTGTTTTTTGGTCCATTGTGTTTTAGAAAAAACATATTTTGAAGTGTTTTTAATCCATTGCGTTTTAGGTAAAACACATTTTTATTTGTTTTTAGTCCATTGCGTTTTAGAAAAAAACACATTCTTTTGTGTTTTTAGTCCAGTGCGTTTTAGAAGGAACACTTTCTTTTGTGTTTTTAGTTCATTGGGTTTTAGAAAAAAAATCATTCTTTTGTATTTTTTCCATTGCGTTTTACGCATTTGGGTTATCGAATTTTTTTTTTCAAAAGTATAACAATAGTGTGTTCTTTTTAAAGATAAAAACACTCGTTTTTATGGTGCAATTTAAAAAAATAATGTCGTATGAAAAGGTTATTAACGTTTAAAAAACGGGGGGAATTGGAGGATAGAGAAAATATTGACTTGGATGGACAAGAATAAGCTTAGAATAACCCACGCGACTTCTTCTTTTTTTTTGTTCAATCTCACTCATTTAATCTTAACCCTTGATTATCTATAATACTATATAAAGCATTTCTCATATCTAGAATTGTAATTTCCCCCACAATTTGTAAGACTCGATATCAAAAGTCAGGGCTAATTTCCCCAATTTTCATCCTCTGCTCCCATATTTGCCCCCCATTCAATGAGGTTCCAATGATTCTCACAATTCAACCATTCTCTGCTAAATGCGATCATCAGTTTATGCAATCCAATCGTCTCCACCACCACTCATCTTCCAAACCCTTCAAACCCCACCTACACATTTCTTCGAAACAAAACCCCAATTTTTCTCAATCCTCCTCTCTCAGACTCCAAATTTCACCTATACTTTCAAACCTCAGACAACCCACACGCCTGTTTTGTGTTGCAGAAGAAACTCTGGCGGCGGTGGCGACGGTGGACACCACGTTGGAAGCTGCAAGAAGATTGAATGTCGGTAACATTCCTCAGACGACAACTAATGATGACCTCCAGAAGGTTTTTTAAGAACATGGTGCTGTTGAGAAAGTTAAGGTATTTGATATGTGGGTGCTTTTTTATTTTGGTTGTGTTTGTTGGGTTTTGTGATTTTGACTTTTGAGGTCAAATGGTATTGTTCAGTTTGACCATCTTATTCAAGTTAAAATATACCGTATCTTTTATTCACATGTGACTTTTGTTGGAAACAATAATGCATCTTTTGCTTGAATAATTGGAAACAATCCATCTTTTGTTGTCAGAAGATTCAAGGATGTTTGAAGTTGAGTTTTCAGGTTGATTATGTGACTTTAAGAATCATAATCAGTAAATAAGATGATTATGTGATTAAAGTTGGTGATAGTTAAGTAAATGCGAAAAATCAAGAACATGACTATTTTGACAAACCATTTTACTACCAACATTTTAAAACTACAACCATGTACACATGAAAGTGTAGCACAAGAGACTAAGGTAGACTTGTATATCACTAATGGCACGGGGTGGGTACTAAATAATAAAGATCGACAATGACACGTCAACCCTAGACCAAAAATGGTATGGTTTACGTGGTCATCTTGTTTAACTATAAGACTTTGAGACCTAAGCCATAAAAATGTTCTTTTATTTTGTTTCGGATGTGACCATTTGACCCTCCACCCAATCAAGTGTATTTGAAAATTGGTCGGTATGGCTACTACTTAAAAAAACTTGGTTAATTGGACATTTTCATTATTTTTACCTTGTAAATTTATCTATGCTAAAAGTCGCATGTTCAGTGTCGAGGTTTCATGCTTTTCCGTTTGCTCAAATGTCAACCTCACAATCAATTCCCATAACTAGGAGTGTTCAGAATTCGTTTCGAATTTGAAAAATTCGAAATTCGTTTAAATTCGATTAGATTATCAAGAATTCGTTTCGATTATAAGAATTCGAATTCGATTCAATTCGAGTCAAGTAAATCGAATACGAATCGAATATGAATTTATAATTTCAAATTCGATTCGATTCGAAATTCGAATAAAAATTATACATTTTTATTCATTATTTTTATATATAATAGATATATAACTTTTATTAGGCTATACTATAAATTATTTTCAAAATTTACTTCAAGTATTAAAATTACCCATTACCAAACCCACTACATGGCCTATAACTAAAACCTAAGTAACAAATCTATCAATAGATTTCTAACCCTAAAAATATTAACTTGTAATGTGAAGTGGTTATTCCCGACTTCTCGTTTAGAATTTTAGAATTATAGTACTTTATTTGGAACTTTTTAATGTGATATTGTGCGTTGTGGCTGCTATAAAATTTATGTTTCATTTTGATAGTTATTACATGTTTATAAAGAATCTGAATCAAATCGAATTTATTCGAGTTCGATTCGAATTCGAATTTTTAATCGAATACGAATTGGGTTTTTAATTCGAATACGAATTCGAATCGAATTCGGTAAGTTTTAATCGAATTCGAATCGAATACAAATTCAAGGGAAAATAAAAATTATTCGAATAATTCGATTCGAATAATTCAAAAATTCGATATTCGATTCGATGAACACCCCTACCCACAACAACGTCCTAATCAGTAAAAAAAATGTTAATAGTTTTGTATAACACGATTTCGCAGGTAATGTATGATAAATACTCAGGAAGGAGTCAAAGATTTGGTTTTGTCACGATGAAGACGGTTGACAATGCAAATGCCGCTATTGAGAAGCTGAATGACACGGTGAGTTGCTTCGTTTTCTTCCACTACATGCCAAATTTACATGCTTGCCATCAACAGGGTCTTCACATATATGGACATTTTGTATGAACAGGAAGGAGGGCAAAAAATTAAAGTAAATGGTACAGAGAAGCCTCTGACTGGAGTCACTTCTTCACTTACTCAATTTGATGAAACTCCATTTGCTGACACCCCTTACAATCTCTACGTCGGAAATCTTGCAAAAACAGTTACATCAGATTCACTCAAAAGCTTCTTTGCAGAAAAGGGAAACGTTGTTGGTGCCAAAGTGTCACGAGTTCCTGGGACTTCAAAGTCGAGTGGATTCGGGTTTGTTTCATTCTCGTCAGAAGAGGAGGTAGAAGCTGCCATTTCGTCTTTCAATGATGATGTAAGTTCGTACATCCTGCATGTTTGTTGTATTCACATAGCCATGGCCCATGTTTGAGTGTTTTGAAAATAAATTACAAAATGTCTTATTTGTTCTTGCAGGTGCTTGAAGGCCAAAAGATTCGTGTAAATAAAGCGTAGTGCGTCAGGAAACAACTTTCAGTGGATTTTTGTATGAGTGGCGGTGGAGGTAAGTGGTGGGTGAATTGTTACAACTGTTCACTTTAGCTTGTATCTATATTGTTTTTGGTTATTACTTCATTATGCTTAAAACTGAAAGGTTGATGCAGTCAACTTGCTTAATAGTGGTTTATGTAGGTAAATTCTAATAATATATTTCGTAGGTAAATTCAACAGGCGGAAATGAGCCGTGATCTGTGGAATATCGTATAGGAGAACGAAGCATGAGTTGAAAGGTTGCATCAATGATGTCAAGTGTATGAAGTATTTATTGATTAATAAGTTTAAGTTTCCGGAATCTTCTATTCTCATGTAAATTGCTGCTGATTTTGCCTAATACATTTTTTTTAATTTAATATTGATGTTTGTTTTAGTTTAAATTATTAGTTTTGACCTCTGGGTTTTCTCAAAATTATTGAAAATTATGTTATTTTGATCATAGTGACGATTGGTTTGACCGAACTAAGACTGGTCAACTTCTGAAAGCATCTTGATTAAAAACTTCTTTTAGGACATGTAGCAATTGTGTTAGGCAGGGATGAGAAATTTCGTACCGAATGCCAGTACCAACTGAATATATATATCTTACGGTTTTCTGGTTTTGAATTTAGCTCAATTTCAGTGTCGGTGATATGTGGTATGATAATGTTTCAGGACGTTTAATGGTACCGTGTAGTATTCGGTTTTTGTTTTAGGCTTTTAGCTAAATTTTAGTATCGGTGCCATGCGATACCATACCGGTTCAATACGGTATCAGTACTCATCTCATTCCTTTTGTTAGGTTTGATGGAATGTACAATGGTTTCTTTGATTTGCCATATGCAACATTGTTAATGTGTTATAACTTTTTTCTGATAAATTTAAAATGACTGTCCAAATTTATCTTATTTCATCAGGTTAAAGTTTCCCGAGGAAATTGAATTTTTATAGGTTCACGACTTTGAAGTGGAATACGGTGTTTGTTTTAGTTCAATTGAAAAATGTATACTGTTGTCGGTGATTTTGTGGAAAATATGACTTGATGGATCATAAAGAGCTGCATGAATGTCAAAAAGTAATTATTCTCAATAGAAGAGATCAAGAATGAAGAATCTAACATAAAGTAGAATAATACAATTTAATAAAACGTGCCCTTAGACCTTAACGAAATCGGGTATTGGGCTCGCTAAAGGAAAAGAAGAAAAGATACAGAGCAAAAAGGGGAGTGGTAACTATGGCGGCGGAGGTAATCTTCGTTCATTGGGGTACATAATCTTGAAAACCTAAATTTTGTAAGTTTTAGTTTGTTGTGTAAATCAATTTTTATCAGCTTTATGGTTTGTGTTTTTGTTTTGTTCGTGGGTTTAGATCAGCTATGAGCTTTTAAGGCTAAATCGATTCCGCGGAATTATCATTGAGCATTGTGCAGCTATTCTCAAAGCAGGTCATTTTGTTTAATATGATAAATTTAACTTTTAAGTGTGAGATGTAACTTAGTAACTTACCTCAATCGCTTTTGAAAGGTTGTCAAACTTGTTTTTAATCTTTTTGAACTAAAATATCCAACTAATGAAAGTGATTATGCTAAACAGTTACTCCACAATTGCCTGGGCGGATTCTCTTAGTAAGGGGATGCAAGAAAATGTACAATACGGGTAAAAAGGGAGGAACCCATCAGAAACCGCCTTCAATTTTGTCAACGCTTTGGTTGACATGGCATTTGCATACGCAGGCCATAACGTTGTGCTAGAGATCCAGGAAACGATCCTCTCGACACCCTAGAAGCCTTCCAAGAGACCCATATTGATAAAGTTTGGCTTGTTGGCTGTAATATAAAGAATGAAACCTCGATAAGAACTTTACTTTAATTCCTTTTGTTTATTTTGATTGTTTGCATAGGCAGATAATGAGAACCACTCCTAATATATTGTAATTTGTTATTGTTTTAAGGTTTGAATTATATTCCCGTCCCGTATTATCGACTCCGTAACAACGCGCGGGTTTCCCACCAGTTTAATAAATAGTCATGATTACTTCATATCCTTCCTACATAAAACATACTTTCTATTATATTCTGACCATATATTTATATAGTCGTATGCGTTAGAAAAAATCGGATGATATATTAGGTGTTTTGCTCGAGTAGTTTTGTTACTATTTATTAATAAAAATGAAATATTTATAGTAAAACTCTATGGAATAATATTTAATATTGAAAATACGTGCAAGTGTAACAAAAAAATTTATGAAATATAAATAAAGAGACTAGGTTTTTAAGTTTTGAAAATATAAGTTTCAAAATAGAAATTTTTATGAATGATTTAATAATATTAACAATTTTAAGTATTTTTAATTAATCCTAGAAAATAGAAATAAATTATATAATTTCTTATATAATACATATTTCTCTGATATAATACTCTATATATATATATATATATATATATATATATATTATAATTAAATAGAATACATTTGTGTGATAGTTGAGAATTTGGAATTGGACACATAATTACATATGTACATATATTTACACTTATATAATTGGATATAATTAGTTAGATTGATGTGTAGATATAATAACTATAAAAATAAAATCCTAGTGTGTTTTATTAATCAAAATAGAGGTACAAATACAATGGAAAAACTAGATGGCAAGTACATAGATAAAATATCCTTGTTGTTACACAAAATGACAAACCAAGCTAAAAACAAAGAAAATCAAGAATACATCAAGTTGAAGTAAAAGATAAGGGTCGTGCCTGCAAGGCACGCCCTATTTGCTAGATTCTTAAGTAAAGACAAAATAATTTGGAGTTAACCATGTGGCTTCCTGATCACAACAAAAGGACACCAACGAGATGACAACTTGAAAATATTCGGAATGATTTTGAGTTGACCACGTGACGTGCCCAGTAACCGATTTTAACCTATAAATAGAAGCCTTCTCCTACCATTTTTCTTGCTTAATTCTTGTCTCTCTCTCTCTCTCTCTCTACATTACACTCTAAGTTTACCTCTTTCTACTTTGGTTTTCTAGGTTTTGTAAGAACACTTAAATTTATTTTCAATCTTGTGATGTTTGATAAAAACCAAGAGTTTGTTAATATTTATCTTAAAAGCCATGAGTCGCTAAGCTCTTTTGGTGACTTGGGGAAAACTAACCCATCGATGGGACGTTAACTAAAAGATTACGGATAATCTTAAGGTATGTGTAAATGAGTTTAAGTAATTAATCACCACATTGAAAGTGAATTTTCTAAACTTTTAAAAACAAATCATCAACCTAGTGTTAGTTAAGTCAAACACTCATGTTTTCTATGTTTATGTAGTAACCAACATGTTAGTTGCTTTAAAGAGGGTTAGAGATATGGTTTGGGATTTCGGGTTTGGTAATTCTTGCCTCATCATGATGGAAAAATCTAAGCGTTGAGAACTTGGTCTTTTTCATTTCCACTACTCTTTAGGAGATAGCACCAAATTAAGAGGTCCGTAGTGGTTGGTGAGCTAGACCAGTTGTGAGTAATTTTTATTTAACACTAAACCCCAATAATGGGTAAGTGTTATGTCGATGGATTTCCATGGTATTTACTTCTATTGTTATGGGTTTGATTCCGACATCACATATGGCATCCCTGCTGCTTCTTTTCAATAATGTTGAGATGTAACAATGCCTACTAAATTGGGTTCTCTGATTTCATGGCATTAACACACACATATTTTACTTTCTTCAAAGAATGATTTTAGGTGGTTGTTTCGTAAAGTACTTGGAACAACTTTCCGAAAAGGCATATCATTTGGTACCCTTTACCGGAGCCATTTCATTTTTCATATAGTAATCTTTTGTAAGTCCATAATCGACTAAGTTAGCATTAATATCAATGGGGAGTTAAACCAAGTGACACTTTCTTTAAACTGTTTTCCAAAACCAATATCATTTATTTTTTTATGTTTTTATGTAAAACTACAAAAACAATAAAACATCTCTTTTTACATATTTGACTAGACGTTGATAGTATTACCATACTAAAAGTTTAGTTTGATTCGGTGCCTTAGTATTTTTTTTTTACATAGAGCTAATTATGAGTCTGGCTTAGAGTTTCTGTAAGGTGTCTATTATGAACTTTGCAGCTTTTTCACGTGAGTGTGGTAGCACACCCACCTCTTTCAACCCATTCAATGGCTACTAAAGTTCATCGAACATTCAGTTCAAAATTAGCAAATAATTATATGGAAGGTCTGTGAGGACCGGAAGTTCGGCTCTAGATTGAACAACTCAGGTCGGATCGATCACTGTAGAAGTGCGGAATCCATATACAGTGTAGAAGTAGAATCAACAACGAGTTCAACATTTAAAGCTTCCATTCTCATTCAAAGATTGTGCAAATATGAAACGCCCACGTTTTCACATTAAAAAATACAAATAATGACATACTATTTTTTTTTTTACGAAAATTTGGGCATGACCCATTCGTAACATTGACGTTTCCCTGTTTTTACAATATAATTCAAAATCAACCCAAAGGATTCAAACGTTCTTAAAACACTTACTACTATTCTAGACATACGGTTAACATTTACATTAACAAAATGATTTTTGACCCATTAGTAAAAGATAACATGGTCCAGAAGCGCAAAAAGGGCAATTTAGTGTGTTCGTCCGAGCTCGCCAACTTCAAACATGAGATTTACCTATCATGCACAACATCAAACATTAGTTAATTCACAATGCTCACACAAAATCCATAACATGCCTTACATACTTTTAATCAACCCATTAACAATTTACCAAATCATTGACAAATCTTGTTTACAACATTCTTTTCATTAAACATTCCTTCCATTAACTTTCTTTCATTTCAACATCTCGATACATTCATACATCCATATCATTCGACCCATTCATAATGAGCCCATATTTAAACGTCCACAATAATCGTCGTGCTTGTCCTAATTTACCCATTTACAACGGGTAAGCCTTATCATACATGCCTAGCATAACATATCATTTTGACCCGTTTACAACAAGTCGTTACTTAACCATCTCATAATCCTACTTTCCATACAATTTTATCCCACTTGAGTGGTCATTATACATCCGACACTATCGTGTCGCTTATCCGTTTTCTAACATATAACATATCGACATTTAAACCAATAACAACACACAACTCAACGTTTAGGATTAATAACTAAACCTTCATACGTAGAACAACATAAAAGGAGAATTAAGTTCATATGAACTTACCGTGATCCTGAGCTCCTTGTGCCTTGGAGTGACTTGCTCCTTCTTCCTTCTTATTTCCTGGACATCATAACTTTATTCACTTAGCTTCCATTACTTTCACATTCCTTATTATCCAATATGACATTTATAATTCACATACATTCCCACCATGATTACATCTCATCAATTTAGCAAATTTTCATACAAAATCACATCTAAATTCATTTAGACATTTCATCAAACACATGGTGCGCATATTATCTACAAGGCATGATGTACAAGTAGTTATAACATGTCCATCCTATCTCATCAATGGTTAATCATAATCTTTCATAATAACAATCATTACCCTAATCCATAACTTACTATTTTGACCATGAACATATGGTTCCAAATCAATTATTCATAACAATTTCATCAACAACAATCAAATTAACATGTAGAACTTCACAATTTCTAACCATTACTTGACATGCAAGTGGGTTTTGCCCTAATCATGCTCATATTCGAAATTTAGCATCTATTTATGTCTAGACATTCATAGCAACCATTAATCATACTAAATTTTGCATTACATTCATGAATTACACTAAACCCACATAATCAAACATCATCAAATCAAGAAATTTCACTTACTTGAGATCAATAATACTTAGACAATCAAAATTCTTAGCTCATGCATTCGATTCTTCACTAATTTGGCTTTCAATTGATGGAATTTTAGAGATTTAGGGTTTTGAGAGGGAAGGAGTCCCTCCTGGCTCCCTCACGATCGCACACCAGACTCAAGTCTGGTTTTTTTTTTTATCATGTTTAATAACAATATTTACACATCTAGTCCCTCATCATTTAGTCCTTATTCACTTTAGTAATTTACCTTCTAACTTAAATCATCTTTCTTTTATAAACTTTTACTTTGACATAATTATATATATTTTCTATTTTAACTTATTAAAACATCACTACACATTATACTTTTAGGACATACGAGAAATTGGGGTGTTACAAAATACAAGGTTCCGGTGAGAATTGGACAGAGCTCCTCCTTAGAGACAAAACAAGCAACTACTTACAACTGAGACCCAAGTCTCCTATTTATAGGTGGAGCTGAATCAGAGAGAACCATCCGGATGGTCATCCGTCCGGATGAGTCATCCGATCGGATGGTGTAACAACCTTCAATAAACCGACACCCTCATAATTTTTCCGACACCCTAGTATATTTTAAAATATCCCAAGATGTCCCAAAATACACCCCATACGCGAAAACGGGCCTCAAATATATTAAATAGTATTAAAAATAAATTAAAAATCTGAAATTTAAGCTGAGGCGGGCCGCGTAGACTCACCCCAAACCTTACGCGGGCGGTATGAAGGTTTAGATCTGATTTCGTTGATTATTAAGTTCAAGCGGGCCGCGTAAGACCCCTGATTAGTTTACGCGGGCCGCGTAAGATCAGAAACCTGGCGCAGCCCGGTGTGGCCACGTGGTCGACGCGTGTTGACCCTACTCGCTGACTCGGACTAGCTACATGTTTGACCAGGGTTGACGCGGGCCGCGTAACCCTTGTCTTTGTTTTACGTGGGCCGCGAGAGAACCAGAATCAGCACCTATAAATAGAACGCATCGGATCTCAGTTGAATTCGTTCATTTCTTTCTCTCTTAAGCAAATTTCTGAATAGAAGGCATAATACTCAGGTATTATACCCCCCTAAATAGCGAAGTTCTGCTCTGTTGTAAGTATTATAACCCCTGGATACGTATTAGATACGCTGCCCGATTGATCTAGGGTTCCGTAACGGCTGTCGTGGTTCTGCCCGACGTAGTCGTTGGAATGCCGTCTCGGGGAGGGTATTACTAATGTTAAAATGGGTTATTATACTAACGCGTGTACAATTGTGTAAATTATAGATTATCACCAGGAAACCCTTACGGAAAATCTAAGACAGCAATGTGAGTTGATCCACTTTTTGTAAACCTTTTGTTAACTATTTTTACAAAACCTCATTTAATTAATTATATATTAAACAGTTATTGAGTATTTGTAAGAATACAATTATGATGAGTATGTTGGGGTTTTGTATACAAAATTTGTTACCACCTGGTCAAGGAGTAACATTTCCACAAGTTGAGTATGACAGTACCATGGATGTTAATTGATATGTCTTGGAAACAAATATAATTGCGAGATCGCCCTTAATACTGTGAAATGGTTTTTATTTGAACTTGATTAAACTGGGATTCACTCACCAGTATTTCGCACTGACAAATGTTTTTAAAACACGTTTCAGGTAACAAACTGTGAAAGCCAAATAGAAGCCAGCTGGACAGCACTGAAGGCTTGGAAAAGTGGCAATAAAGTTACCTAAAATAAAATAGATGTTTTTATTAATAAAATAGGATTTATTCCTATGAAAACATGTGTACTACGAACTTGGGTTTCATCCCAATATGTTTATTTATATATAAATGGTGGTGTTTTACTCTGATAAAATATTTCCTAACTATGGTCCTGATGAAAAATTTCACTGCCAAATTAGACAATACGCGATACCACCGAAACTGGCTCGTGGCCGCCCGTTCCCGGGGACTTGGGATCGGGGGTTGCGACAGAAGGTGGTATCAGAGCTAAGCCACTGATTCAGCCACGGAGGTGTTCTGCTGACATCAAAATGTAAAGTGTTATGAAATAAATTACGAAAATACGTGCATAACTGTATTTATTGTTATGTGTTATTTGACTATCTGTTAGTTTACAGTATGAGCGACCAAGGACCATCTGACGCGTATCGTCAATTGTCTGGTTCGCCTAGAAGCGAAGGCACCTCCTCTTCTCAACCTGCCCTCTCAGGGTACTCTGCTGATATAGAAGAAGGAATCTTTATGTTTAAGGCTCAGTCAGAAGAGCCATTTCCTCAGAAAAAGAGGGGATGGTTCAGTAGAGGGGCACACGAACGTAGGAAACGTGTGAAAAAGTTACAAGACCAGAGAGCATTAGCCGCAGCCAAGAGAGAGACAGATGCTTATGCCTAGGATATGATAAATAGGGGTATAGCTAATATTCACATCTTAGCAACCACTGCAGCTGACCCAAATCTGGAGCAAATAATAGCACCCCAACCACAGCCACCCATCCCTGACCAACCAATGGAGATAGAAAACCCTGAAAACCAAATAGAAATGCATGACTTCAATCCAGAAGAAATCCCTAGGGTACCAGCACCAAACCCCCTAGACCCAAATTACGATCCTTGGTGGGATGACGTTAGGGACTATGTGCAACGTTACCCGATACATGAAGACACACCCATGCAGAACGTAGGAGCGTACCCAGGTATGAACCCTTTAGATCCCTATTACCACGATGAATACATTAGGGAGATTTTAGAAGATCCTTACCGATTCTAGGCACCTACACCCCCACACCAGGAACCCGCACCCCAGATTCTCAACCCAGTCCTAGAACCTGCACCCCCAATGAGTGCAGAAAACGTACAAGAACTTAGGACTTTTGGTGAGGAAATTCTAGAGAGTAGTGAACGGATGAGACAGGTGGGAGAGCGACTTGTATGGAAATACGATGAGCGCAATATGGATTTCTGGATGAATCCATATCCGTGAATGTGATGGTAAAATGGTAGTAGTAATAATAATAATAAAATAATAAAATAAAATATGTGTGTACGGATGCCTATTACTATTAGTGTAACTTTATTTCTGTTGGTATTGTAATTTTTATTTCAGTACTGGTGTGTAATAGATGCATAATAGTATATGAATAGAGTAAAGTCGCAATGATCGACGCTTTTGGCAAAAATGTGTGTCATGTGATTGACTATATTAATATTATTTTGTGATATTAATATGGGGTAAATGTTTAAACTTCAGATGGCCGACGAAGGAAATCTGAATAACGATAATCAGAGTAACATTAACGTGGTTAATGAGAATCCTAGCGTCAATAACAATGGAAACCAAATGGATAATAGTGCCGTTCAACACATAGTGGCACAAGGAATCATAGATGCAATGCCATTTATTATTCAAACGGTTCAAGAAGCGAATAATAAAAGTAAACATAGCAGTAAGCGACCAATTGAACCAGAAAACAGCGTGAACAATGGACCCGTACTTCAGGTGCCCATTCCCAAAAGAAGAAGAACCATGCCATATGGTTGTTCTTACAAAGAATTCTGGTCCTGCAAACCAATAGAATTCTCGGGCAATGAAGGACCCATTGCAGCTCTACGCTGGATAGAGAAAACTGAGGTTGTTTTAAAAATAAGCAAGTGTGCTGAAGAAGATAAAATAATGTTTGCTTCTAATCTATTTAAAAATTCAGCCTTAGAATGGTGGAACACTATCCTCCAATCAAGAGGAAGTGATAGGGTTTACAACATGGAATGGGAGGAATTTAAGAATATGGTAGAAAGGAAATTCTGCCCTGCCAATGAAAAGGAACAGATAGCTAATAAGTTTCTGAACCTTAGAATGACTGGGGTAGATAGTAAGGGTTATACTACCACATTCTTTGAATATGCTAGAATAGTACCAACCCTTGCATCACCTGAACCAGTATTAATCTCCCGTTACATCTGGGGATTAATTGGAGAGATTAGACATGTAGTCAAGGCAGCTAGACCACAAACTATAGAAGAAGCTGTAGAACTAGCAAATACCTTGACAGATGAACTAGTCCGTACTAGAGAAGAAGACCAGAGGAGAAACCTAACCCAAAGGCTTACTCAAGAATTCCGTTATAGGAATTCCAACCGTAGGAATGTAGGTTCTACCTCTGCACCATATTGCAAAACCTGCAGAAAGAAGCATTCAGGGAAATGCTCCACTCACTGCAATTTCTGCAAAGCACCAGGACACAAGGAAGAAGATTGCAGGAGGAAATCCAGTAATGGACTATGCTTTAATTGTGGAGTAAAAGGTCACATCAAGCCAAATTGTCCAAAACTAGCTCCAGCTGCAAACAACAAGAACACTAAAAATGCTAGAGCATTTATTCTAACTGCAGATGAAGCCAAGATGATTCCAGACGTGATAGCTAGTACGTTTTTAGTTAATGATGTTTTTGCTAAAGTATTATTTGACTCTTGTGCAAACCAAAGTTTCATTAATACTTCGTTTTGCAAACTTCTAAATCAGTCATTAACTAAACTACCACAAGAATGTCTAGTAGAGACAGCTAATGGAGAAACTGTTAGGATTTCTGAAATCTTGCAGGGAGCAAGAATAGAAATTTTAAACCAAGAGTTTATTGCAAACCTTTATCCTATGAATCTGACAGGATTTGATGTTGTATTAGGAATGGATTGGTTGATAGCCAATAAAGCCAATATTTTATGTGATCAAAAGTCAATCCAAGTAAATTCACCAAAAGGTAAAATGATCACAATTAAAGGAGATAAGCCCTCTAGGTCCACGAAATTCATCTCTGTGATGAAAACTGCAAGTTATATAAGAAAAGGTTCTATAGTGTATTTGATTTCCATAATCACTAACACTAAGGGAAAAGAACTAGAAGACATTCCAGTAGTGTCTCAGTTTTTAGATGTATTTGTTGGTACACTTTATGTGGACGCGACTCGGTTCAGTTCAACTTGGTTCGGTTCAACACGGTTAGGTCCGGCTCAAGCCCGACGTCACGACATTCCTCCGTCGTGCGCCCCAGAGTTCGACACGCGAAGCACGGAGAGCCGCGGACCTATTCCCGTTTACACATCATCATGACATCATCATGATGATGTCATGATGATGTCACATGTTGACTAATCTTCACATCTTGATTTTAAGAAATTGATGTACGTATTACATGTGTTTGGGCCAATCATTTTCTACACAGAATGCATGTTGGGCCACTTCTCTTTGGGCCAAATCCTTTATGATCTGTGCAACAAGTGACGAAAACACACATGGGCGAAATCCCTTTATGGCGAAATCACATGTGATTTCGTCGAAGTCCTTTGGATTTCGTCGTGATGTCTGATTTCGTCAATCAGATTTCGTTGGAACTTGATTTCGTCAGTCATCTAGTATAAATACACAGACATCAGACTGAACACACTAAGACAAATCTGAATAGATTTGAGAGCGAACACATTGTAACACACACACTGAGAGTTTACAGAGACCATTTGTAAACACCGTATTGTAACCGTTTTCTAGCATTAATACATTGAGTGTTAATCGTTGAATATTGTGTCTTACGTGTTCGTAACTTGGTTTAACTTACCCGTTTGGATTCCGCACTTTCGGGTTTGTCGGAAAACAGGGAACAGAGGTTACTCGATCCTCCGGGTGGACCTACAATTGGTATCAGAGCATTGGCTCGATTCCTTGTTAAAACCAAGTTGTTTTCTTGTGTTTTCAAAAAGATTTTAATGTGTTTTTCTTAAAAGCTTGAGTTTAAAGATTATATTTTTCTGAAAAAACAGGTGTTAAGATCTTGAAAACCTTGTGATTTTGTTGTTTGTTTTTGTTAAAAACCTTGTTAAATCTTTGTTATACATGTTAGGATAAGGTTGTTTTTGAAACATTGTGCAATATCGTTGTTCGGAAAATTTATCGGTCACCAGAATCTTCATCCAGTTCATCACATCTTCAAACTATTCTTGAATATTATTTTTGTTTGACCTGTTTTGTGATTATATTATTGTTGTTGTTAAGTATTATATTGATTGTTTGAAAAAGATGTACACAAACATAATGATAGTTGTTGAAAGAGTAAACTGCCATTTTGGTCCCTGTGGTTTGGGCACTTTTGCCATTTTAGTCCAAATCTCAAACTTTTTACATCTGGGTCCCTGTGGTTTGCATTTTGTTGCCATTTTAGTCCAAAATCCAAAAAAACCCCTTTTTGACTGTTGAAAGCTGCCTATTTTGTCCTTTAGTGCAGGGGCATTTTGGTCCATGTTAATTTATTATAACATTTCATTAATTAAAATAATTATATTAATTGATTCTTTACCTTATAAAACAAACTCAGACTTATCAATCATCATCCCCCAACCCAACCCAACCTAACCTAACCTGCATCTTCTCCTAACCCAACTTATCATCCCCACACACTTGCACACATGTGATGCACGACGATGACATGTTTGTGGCGGAAAGATGATGGTGGTCACCGGAGTTCACGTGAGCAGAAAAGGATGGATGGTAGTGGTTAGCGATGAAGATGACGTCGGAGGTGCAGATGATACTCAAAACAGAACTCGAAATTCACTTCGTCAGCGGCTTTGTTTGTTGCTAAATCAGAGTGCTTTTCAGTTAAACCCTCCAGATCTGATTTGGTGAGAGGGGTGAAGGGTGGGGTTTTGATTTGGTGACGGGTTGAATTGTTTGGTGTCAAATTGTAGCAGGGGAATTGATGTTTAATTGTAACAGGTAATCAGCGGCTTTGTCTCTTCACATTTGATTTGGTCGTGACCGAATTGATGTTTAATTGTAACAGGGGAATCGCAAGTAACCTCAACATGATCCAGATCTGAGCATATACCACCAGCAGGGTATTTGGCAGGCGATGTTTGTAATAGGGCTGCTAAAAGACCAACGTTGGCCGGCGCCGGAGATTGGACGATGGTTGACGGCGGAGGAATGTCTAAAGAGGAGGTGATTTTGTTGAGATGTTGGAGAAGGAGATTGAGAAGTTTATCTTGTTCTTTGTTGAGAAAGAAGAATATATCATCAAACTTTTCTTGATTTCTTGAAGTTTTTTGTGAGTGAAGCTGAGGTTATGAAGGGGAAAGTGGTGGGTGTAAAGGTCCTGAACTTCCAAGCACATTCACAGTGATCATAAACCTCTTCTTCACGTATCCGCTATCACTATTCTTCTTCTTTTTAATCATCATCTTCTGAGTTTCTTTTTATTTGAAATTGGTAATTTAAAAATCGATCAGTGGATTTAGGGTTTGGTGTGGGGAGAAATAATTTGGGGAAGATGAACATCTGATCATTCATGAGGGTAAGAGATTTAATATAATTAATTTAATTAATAATATGTTATAATAAATGAAGATGGACGATTATACCCCGGCACTAAAGGACAAAATAGGCAGCTTTCAACAGTCAAAAAGGGGGGGTTTTGGATTTTGGACTAAAATGGCAACAAAATGCAAACCACAGGGATCCAGATGTAAAAAGTTTGAGATTTGGACTAAAATGGAAAAAGTGCCCAAACCACAGGGACCAAAATGGCAGTTTACTCTTGTTGAAAAAAAAAAGATGTCTGATAAGTGATAGAGATAAGGTGGTGTTGTGACTTGTTTGAAAAAGGAGGATTGTGTCAGAAGATAAGAGATAAGGATTTGAAAATATCTAAATTGTCTTGTATGGTTGATATTGTCCACGAAATCTCCAACTTGTTGTCAACGAAATCACTTGTCCAAATTGTCTCAGTCAACGAAAATACTCAGTCAACAATATCAAGCTCTTCGAAATCACTTGTTGTTTTCATCCAGACCTGGCCGAAATCACTTGTTGTTTTCATCCAGACCTGGCCGAAATCACTTGTTGTATTCATCCAGACCCCTGGCCGAAAACACTTCTTGTTTTCATCAAGACCTGGCCGAAATCACCTATCCTCACTCCAGCCGAAATCACTCCTCACTCCTTGCCGAAATCCCTTATCAACGAAATCACATCTCTTGGCCGAAATCCCATGTTTTACGAAATCACTTGTTGTTTAAAATTGACGAAAACACTTGAAAACAATTTCTGTTTTCGTCAAACATAACATCAACGAAATCACAATTGGATTTCGTGAAACATTCTTATTTCTCAAATTTAAATAGAAGGTTTGCAAAAGTGGATTAACACTGTGTTTTCAAGTATTTGATCAGGTTTTCACTCACATACATCAAATATGAGCTGCACAAGTCCTTGGGATTGGAGTACGGATCCACAACCAGCTCAAAAACAGATGTCGATGGCCGAATATTTAGCGAGTACCATACCTCAACAACAACAAACTATTAGTTCAAGTCAATGGGCAATGGTGTCGAATCAAAATCAGAGCATTCAAAATCTTTTACTTAGTGAGAATGAGACGGGTAGCAACAATCGCCCGCCAAAGTTAAATTACATGAACGACTATCCATCATGGAAGGGTCGTTTCCATAATTACGTTCAAGGGCAAAACACTGAATTATGGACGTGTTTCACCTCTGCATTTAGTGAAGCTCTTGAAGAAGCAGGATCAAATGCGACAACTTTCAACAATATGCAAGAAGCCGACAAAAAGGCATATGATCTGGAGAAGAAGGCGTATGCTATTCTCACTCAAGCACTTCACAGAGACATCTTTCATCAATTCTCATATTGTAAGACCACGAAAGGTTTATGGGATGCATTGGTAGCGAGAGGAGAAGGAAATGCAGCTACTAGAAAGACACGCCATGATCTATTGAAGAAAGAGTTTGAATCATTTCAGTTCTTGGAGAATGAAACTCTAAATGATATGACTTCTCGTTTTTATCATTTGATTAGTGAAATGAGTTCTTATAGTGTTTCTGCAACTCATCCGGAAATGGTTGCACGATTTACTGATGCTCTACCTCCTAAGTGGAGTCCATTCATTGAGCTTCTAAAGCATACGGGCGCTCTGGATGCAGCCAATGTCAGTCTTTATGAATTCATTCAGAAGTTAGAGCACAAGAACGAAGAGGAAATTCGGAAAGCTAAAAGGATTGCAACTGCACCTCCTCAAAACACAGAAATGTATTTGCCTGGTTTTGGTCCTTCAGCTAGTTCTAGTTCCGTTCAGCAACCGAAGCTTCAAACGGCGTTTGTGTCAAATACAAACTCATCTCCGTTTCCACAGTTTAATCAAGCCCAACCACAGTGGAATCAAAGTGCTTACATGTCACAATCCATACCCCAACCTCAAGCCCAACCACAACAACAACAAGCACATTATACCAACAATTCTTTACCCCAAAACACCAACACTGTCAGAGTTGATACTTCCAATCTTTCAAAAGTCAGTGTAGAAGTTGCAAAGGAACATTTGGAACATCTCAACACAATGTTCAGTTCATACCGTGGATTGGTAGCAGGTCAAATTGGAAACATCAATATGACCAATGAAGATTATCAGCAGATAGACCGTGATGAAATGGAGTTAATGGATATCAAGTGGGCGTTTGCAAGTGTTGTTAGAAGGGCAAAGGATTTCATGACTCGAACTGGAAGAACAAGCTTGGAAGGAAAAGATGATACGAAGTACGGGTTTGATAAAGATACGGTTACATGTTTCAATTGTGGCGAAAAGGGTCACTTCAAACGTGAGTGCACCCGATCAAGCAAGCAAGGCAATCAGAATCCGTTCAGAAATCAGACGAGTACTTCTATTGCAAATCAAGACAATCGTGAACGAAGGATAGTAGCGGTGAACAACAGTCAGAACCAGAACCACTCTGGACCTTCAAACACCAATCGAGCATTGACTGTTCAAGCTGATGAAGGATGTGATTGGTCCGTACAGTTGGGAGGAGGAAGTGCATGTTATGCGAAGATCATCAATCACATCAAGCACGTTCACAAGGAAGAATTTTCTGAAAGTGACGACAGCTCGGGTTATAGCGGGAGTTCAGATGAAGAAAGCTCGAATGTGGGAGATTATCATTCTGAAGATGGATATTTTTCTTATCAGACTGCCTTTATGGCAAATGTCTCGGCCTCGACAAGTCAGGTAAATTCTGATCCTCCTACTCCTAGTGTTTGTAATGCTTGTGCAGAATTGAAAGAGGAATCTGAAAAGGTTCACAGTCATAATCAAAATTTAGTGATTGAGTTGTCTAAGTGCAAAGAGGGAAACATGGCTTTAGCTCGAAATGAAAAGGATTTTAAATTTGTAATTGAAACTTTAAAGAAAAGTGTTTCCGAATTAACAAAAACTGTTTTCAACAAACAAATTGGTATTAATAACTACATTAATATCATTGAGGAAACCAAAAATGAGCTAGCCGTTGCCAAATGCGAGCATGATGCGATCAAGCTCAAATTGGATAGTTATTCTAACTCCCGATATGTGCTCGATCACATCATAGATGTTCAAAAGCTGAAAGGGAATGTGAAAGGCGTTGGGTATAAGTCGTGTCCGCCCCCTTTGAGACACAACTATACCAGAATGCCCGATGAAGAGGATATGCCTCGTTTTGAACCCAGTGTGCCTCTTGATTATGAGGAAGTTACTACTGGCCTAGGGTTCAAATCGGACAGTTCTTCAAGTACATCATCTGAGCAAACAAAAACTTCAACATCTACGAAACAAAGTCCTCCAATCATTGAGGACTATGAGTCGTCTGATGATGAACCAGAATCAGATATGCGTGATCAGGATAAATCACTTGACAAGATGAAAGGAATAGAAATTCCAATTGAGAATCATATTCTTTGTGATCCTCCTACTCCTGCTCTTCAACCAGTTGTCAAACAAGTGATAGATCCTGTCAAGAATGACAAGAAATCTGTGTCTACCGTTAAGAGTAATAACGTGTTGTACACTTTAGTTGGTGATGATAAAATTTATTCAAACACAACTTTTCCAATTAAAAATGTCAATCAATCTTTGATTGATAAAGTGTTTGAAGATACTACCAGTAAGTTTTTCGAAAAGGGGATCCCGAGAGTTTCAGTAACTCAGTGTGATCCGATTCCAAAAGCTGAAGTTAGAAGAAAATTTGGAAATCAAAAATCACCAACGAAGCAACAACCTATCGCTTTTAAGGGTAAACAGCAACAACAACGAGCTCAAAAGCCTAAGGTGACACAACCAAAGGCTGAAACAAAAGGAGCTCGTTACAAGAAGAAATGCAAAGACGTTAAGTTTGTGGCCTCCAAGGGTACTGATAAAATTGAGACTTTTGAAAACAAATCAAACACCGATTTTATCCAACAAGTCAAGATTTTAAAACGTAACAGCCAAAACAATTACACTCAACATACAATCGGGTGTGATGAAAAAGCAAGTACCTCAGGTTCTACGGATTCGACATCTATTGGTCGATCAAATTCTCCTAAGTTTGTGGAAAGGAGAACGTATTTTAAATGTGGGGAGTTTGGGCATATCATTAAGAACTGCACAAACAATCCAAAAGAGAAATTTGTTGAAAGAGCACCACTTGAAAAGGTTCACCCACAACGTCGTCCTGTTTCACCAAAACATGATAAAAGAACTGTTAAAGAACAAGAAACAAAACAACGACGTCAAAACGTCAAAGAAGTTGAAAAGGCGTTAAAACCGGAGGTTGTCCAAACAAAGTCTGTTAAGTTAGAAATTAAAAATGAAAAACAAAAACAGATTTGGAAACCAAAATCGGTAACTGTTTCAGGGGAAGCTCAATCCATTCCGAATCATCAGGAAATCGAAGTCACAATCCTCGATGATGAAGGACGACCCAAGTCTATTAAGGCTTGGGTCTCCCTCTCCAACTAATCTCTGAGTGAGTGTGCAGGATGTTCCAGGAAGAACTTTCGATAGTCATAGGATTATTGATAGTGGAATGTTCATGCACAAGATCGGCGACAAAGAAGTTGTTGCCTTTGGTGGAGAGAAAAAGAAAAGATGACAGAATTGTCTGTCGAAAGAAATTGAAAGCTTCGACAAAATGAAAATCATTAAAAAGTTTGATTGTTAAAGGCTTTGATCGGGTCCCCAGGGATAGATTCAATCAAAATGTACGCACCTGCAGCACGTCTGATGTTCAAAATCAACAAGATGAACGTGCAGTGTACCTTTCTTCGCGGTGTGATTGAAGAAAATGTGTTTGTTGAACAAACCAACTGGGTGTGCGGATGCCTTGGCGTGGATTGAACAACCGCACACTACTTCTGAAAGAGAAAGACAAAGACCTTCGCTGGTGCAATATGGAAGACCAGCCGGACCCAAAGGTTTATGATCTTGTTGCTGTGAAGAGATTTCTCAGTAGCTACAGAATCGACTTTGAAATTCACACCGGGTGGATATCCAGTTTGGGAGAGCGCTCAGATTCATTGCAATGCACGAAGCAGTTGCAGGATACGGTTTTAAATTCTAATCTCTCCTTTACTTGTCGATACTTAAGCTGCTTTATAAATTGTTATCCTCTCGTACAACACTCTTTGGCCAGACACGTTGATCTCGAATATCACCTCACACGTGATTGTTTTTAATATGAAACTCATCAATGTTGTCATGGTCCACCCCGCTTACCGACGTGCCAACTCATTTTTCCAAAATTCGATAAATCTTTTCTGATTAAAACTTAATTTTGCTAAACGGCATTAAGGTAAAACATGAGTTAACCAACATCGGAAAATCGTTTTTGTAAATATCCTTTGTGTTTTTAAAATTTATCTTAGTTTGTTGATTTAGGGGGAGCAAATCCAAATTTGAAAATTCAAAAACATCGAAAAATTTCAAAGCACAAAAACATTGGAAAAACAAAAATGAGTTTCCTGGCGAGAAAAAGAGAATATGATAGTAAATCAGTGGTCTGTCGAAACCTCTTCGAACTGAAATGCAAAATGAAAAACGATAAGCAGCTCTATATAAGATGTATCGGTAGGCTCACAATCATTTTAAAGTGTGCAGGGTGATATAAATCTTAAATCGACTGAAGACCAGGTGGGAACCACTCATTGGCATATGGTCTTAGTACCGAAATTTCGTTTGAGAGATTGCCGAGGTTCTGAGATATTCGGTATTTATGCTGCTTATCATCTGGGTATCATGGTTGTATCTTTTACCAAAATAACGGAGACGAAGTCTAGATCTTCCATGATACTATACATACGTGTACATATTGCATACGACCTCAATAAGTGAACAACAATCACATGTCCAAACAAAATAAGTGATAATATATCACATTTATCCGGGAGTCAAGTTCGTCTCTCTGCTGTACGAAAGTACTGACCTGTTCACGGACTTGCTCCTGTGCCCTCATGCATCGAAAATCAAGTTCCTCATCAATAAGTGATTCTATCACATAGGGCTTGTTTTCAATCAAAATAAGTGAGTTTCTCACATCTTTTATACGGTCAAACAGATGATAAACGGTATACTCACCGGTAAGATAAACTCTCGTGCATACCTTGATACGGGAATGTGTCGTGTGTGGATGAACACCTGTCGGTAAGTATAAATCATACCTTAACGTATCCCCTCGCCATGATTACATCTGATAAGTTGAGCATAAGTGGACAACAATACCCATAATTGTTATAGGATGCTTATCTTAATGTTAACTAATTGAACAACAAGAGCGTTTTGGCGTGACCGTACACTGATATGATTCTCTTACCCTCGAAACTCGCAAAAAGAATGTCTGTAAATATTTATTTACTGTCTTCAGTTTCTGCATCTTTGTATATATTTATTTATTGCTTTCCGTCTTTACATTTGAAAAATGAAAAATACCAAAAAGATTTTAGGTGTGTTTTAATATAAACTTTATAAATGCCAAAAAGATTTTGCTTCTAGTTTATTTTTGATTGACGGATGTTGGAACTCGAGTCTATCCTACCCAAAATCCTGATTGTAAGCCAGAAAACAATTGCATCTTCATAAACTGTCGAAGTTAACAAGTTTTGAAAGTTAAAGGATTAAAATTGATCATTTTCTAAACTTTCAAATTGTTGTCGGTCGGTGTTTGATTGAGATTTGATCTCATATGTGTCGTTTGTTTAGGTTAACTATATTCCAAGCGGTTGTTCTCATTACGTGTTTAGCTTTCTTGTATGTGCAGATGCGACATCAGAATCAGCTAAAGGCAAAGAGAACGTGTCAGATGACAAGCCGTAAAGTGAAGACACGACGTTGATGCAATCAGAAGATCAAGATGATCGGGTTGCAGTTCATCACTCATCAACACCACAAGGATCTAAAGAATTGAATATCAAAAGATTCACGAGCATGACTCAATGGAGAGTTCATTCTAAGGGGGAGTTTGTTGATACACTCCCTGATTATGTCACGTGAAGACCTTTGAAGATCCTCCGACACAAAAGACATGGAAGACGAACCATCACGAGTAGCGTCCAAGGGGGAGTTTGTTGGTACACTTTATGTGGACGCGACTCGGTTCAGTTCAACTTGGTTCGGTTCAACACGGTTAGGTCCGGCTCAAGCCCGACGTCACGACATTCCTCCGTCGTGTGCCCTAGAGTTCGACACGCGAAGCACGGAGAGCCGCGGACCTATTCCCGTTTACACATCATCATGATGATGTCATGATGATGTCACATGTTGACTAATCTTCACATCTTGATTTTAAGAAATTGATGTACGTATTACATGTGTTTGGGCCAATCATTTTCTACACAGAATGCATGTTGGGCCACTTCTCTTTGGGCCAAATCCTTTATGATCTGTGCAACAGGTGACGAAAACACACATGGGAGAAATCCCTATATGGCGAAATCACATGTGTGATGAAATCACATGTGATTTCGTCGAAGTCCTTTGGATTTCGTCGTGATGTCTGATTTCGTCAATCAGATTTCGTTGGAACTTGATTTCGTCAGTCATCTAGTATAAATACACAGACATCAGAAAGAACACACTAAGACAAGTCTGAATAGATTTGAGAGCGAACACATTTAACACACACACTGAGAGTTTACAGAGACCATTTGTAAACACCGTATTGTAACCGTTTTCTAGCATTAATACATTGAGTGTTAATCGTTGGATATTGTGTCTTACGTGTTTGTAACTTGGTTTAACTTACCCGTTTGGATTCCGCACTTTCGGGTTTGTCGGAAAACAGGGAACAGAGGTTACTCGATCCTCCGGGTGGACCTACAGTATTTCCAGAAGAATTACCAGGACTACCACCAGACATAGAAGTTGAATTCAGAATTCACCTGCTACCTGGAACAGCACAGATTGCCAAAGCACCTTACCGTTTGGCACCCGCCGAAATGCAGGAATTGAAGAAACAATTAGATGAATTGCTGGAAAAATGATTCATACAGCCAAGTTCGTCACCATGGGGAGCACCGATTTTATTCGTTAAAAAGAAGGACGGATCAATGCGTATGTGCATTGATTACCGTGAATTGAACAAAGTCACGATTAAGAATCGGTACCCATTACCGAGAATCGATGATCTGTTCGATCAACTGCAAGGAGCTCGATTTTTCTCTAAAATCGATTTAAGGTCAGGATATCATCAATTAAAGGTACAGGAAGAGGATATTCCTAAAACTGCCTTCAGAACAAGGTATGGTCATTATGAATTTACTGTCATGCCATTTGGTTTAACCAATGCCCCAGCCGCATTTATGGACATGATGAACCGAATATGTAAGCCATATTTGGATAAATTCATAATTGTCTTCATAGATGATATTCTAATTTATTCTAAGAGTAAAGAGGATCATCCAAAGCATTTGCACGCACTTTTAAGTCTATTAAGAAAGGAAAAGCTTTATGCTAAATTTTCAAAGTGCGAGTTTTGGTTAGGACAGGTACAATTTCTTGGACATTTAGTTAATCATGAAGGAATTCATGTGGATCCAACAAAAATCGAGGCGATTACTAAATGGAAAACCCCTGAATCACCAACCGAGGTTAGAAGTTTCTTAGGATTGGCCGGTTATTATAGAAGATTTATTCAAGATTTCTCTAGAATAGCCATTCCTTTAACTAAGTTAACCTGTAAATCCATTAAGTTTGAATGGGGACCGAAGCAAGAAGAAGCTTTTAGAATTCTTAAGCATAGATTAACTAATACATCCATATTAGCGTTACCAGAAGGAACTGAAGACTTTGTAGCCTATTGTGACGCTTCTAAGTTAGGTTATGGATGTGTATTAATGCAACGCCAAAAGGTTATAGCTTACGCCTCTAGACAACTTAAGCATCATGAAGAGAATTATTCAACCCATGATCTAGAGCTAGGAGCTATAATTTTTGCCCTTAAGATTTGGAGACATTACCTTTATGGTAATAAGTTTACCATATTCACTGATCATAAAAGTTTAAGGTATGTTTTCGGGCAAAAGGAGTTGAATATGAGACAAAGACGTTGGATGGACATGCTTAGAGCTTGTGTAATTGATTTCGGAGGTAATTGGGACGATCACTTACCTTTAATAGAATTTTCTTATAATAATAGTTATCACACAAGTATCAATGCTGCACCATTCGAAGCACTTTATGGACGAAAGTGCCGAACCCCAGTCTGTTGGGCAGAAATTGGGGAAAAGCAATTATCTGGACCTGAGATAGTGCAAGAAACAACTGACAAGATTATTCAAGTCAAGGAACGACTAAAAGCAGCACGTGATCGACAAAAGAGCTATGCCGATAACCGACGCAATCCATTGGAATTTCAAGTAGGAGATAAAGTCTTATTAAAAGTCTCTCCTTGGAAAGGAGTAGTAAGATTCATCAAAAGAGGAAAGCTAAGTCCCAGGTATATTGGACCTTTTGAGATTATTAGAAGAATATGACCTGTAGCCTATCAGCTACAACTGCTAGAGGAAATGGCAGGAATACATGATGTGTTTCATGCATCTAATCTCAAGAAATGCCTAGCTGATGAATCGCTATTAGTACCTCTTAAGGACATAGAGGTAAATGAACAACTCAAGTTTGTAGAAAGGCCTCTACAGATCGAACACAGGAAAATCAAGAACCTCAAGCATAAGAGACTAGATCTGATCAAAGTGAAGTGGGACTTCAAAAGAGGACCTGAGTATACATGGGAGCTGGAATCTGAAATGCAAAGAAAATATCCACACTTGTTCCAGTAGATCTCGATGATGAGCTCTAAAACAAGGTGGGGAGGATGTAACAACCTTCAATAAACCGACACCCTCATAATTTTTCCGACACCCTAGTATATTTTAAAATATCCCAAGATGTCCCAAAATACACCCCATGCGCGGGTCGCGTAACCCTTGTCTTTGTTTTACGCGGGCCGCGAGAGAACCAGAATCAGCACCTATAAATAGAACGCATCGGATCTCAGTTGAATTCGTTCATTTCTTTCTTTCTTAAGCAAATTTCTGAATAGAAGGCATAATACTCGGGTATTATACCCCCTAAATAGCGAAGTTCTACTCCGTTGTAAGTATTATAACCCCTGGATACGTATTAGATACGCTACCCGATTGATCTAGGGTTCCGTAACGGCTGTCGTGATTCTGCCCGACGTAGTCGTTGGAATGCCGTCTCGGGGAGGGTATTACTAATGTTAAAATGGGTTATTATACTAACGGGTGTACAATTGTGTAAATTATAGATTATCACCAGGAAACCCTTACGGAAAATCTAAGACAGCAATGTGAGTTGATCCACTTTTTGTAAACCTTTTGTTAACTATTTTTACAAAACCTCATTTAATTAATTATATATTAAACAGTTATTGAGTATTTGTAAGAATACAATTATGATGAGTATGTTGGGGTTTTGTATACAAAATTTGTTACCACCTGGTCAAGGAGTAACATTTCCACAAGTTGAGTATGACAGTACCATGGATGTTAATTGATATGTCTTGGAAACAAATATAATTGCGAGATCGCCCTCAATACTGTGAAATGGTTTATATTTGAACTTGATTAAACTGGGATTCACTCACCAGTATTTCCCACTGACAAATGTTTTTAAAACACGTTTCAGGTAACAAACTGTGAAAGCCAAATAGAAGCCAGCTGGACAGCACTGAAGGCTTGGAAAAGTGGCAATAAAGTTACCTAAAATAAAATAGATGTTTTTATTAATAAAATAGGATTTATTCCTATGAAAATATGCGTACTACGAACTTGGGTTTCATCCCAATATGTTTATTTATATATAAATGGTGGTGTTTTACTCTGATAAAATATTTCCTAACTATGGTCCTGATGAAAAATTCCACTGCCAAATTAGACAATACGCGATACCACCGAAACTGGCTCGCGGCCGCCCGTTCCCGGGGACGTGGGATCGGGGGTTGCGACAGATGGACTTTATACAAAACATATACAATCCCCGTTTCGTCCCTGATTCGATAATATATAAACAAAAACTATACAGTGACACATACAGGACAAAATATAGACTCGATACAGACGGAAGCTACAAACATATTACATCTACAAGGTCACATGAGAATTTGAGTAAGCATTTCATTTACATCGATTCCATCAGGGGAATGCTCCAAGGTTCTCGTTGAGCACACTTGCTTTAAAAAATAAATTATTGCAACACTAACACATTTTCTTCAAATATGATTTATTATTAGTTTCTCAAAACTATATAAAAAATGTGAATAAGAGCGATGTAGGATATAGGAGATCGAGATTGTTTTAGTGTCTGGGCTGAAGTGAAGGACTATTCTCAAGTTCCTAAAAATACATCATTCTCAATGTAGAAGCACTTTGACCATGTGAATAAAAAGCAAAATGCTTTAGCACTTATTGAGAATAACCTGATTGAGAGTGATGATTATAGGAATTTACTATGTCCATGTCATATTTTAGTTTTTCCATTCGTGATAAGCCGTTTTTGAATAATATCATCTGTTGATAGCATGTTCAAATAATAATAATAATAATAATAATAATAATAATAACAATAACAATAACAATAATAATAAGATATATAGGTGAGGTCTCACAGGAAACAAAAACGTCCGATAGTCACCTGAGAATTTCGACCGTCGCTGGAGGCTCGACGAAGAGGAGAGGCTCGTGTTAGCGGTCGTGGTCGCCGGACATCTGGCTTGACCTCTATCTCTAACCTGATCCGTCGATTCTTCCATTCGCCGTCCGGGATTGGTCTAGTAATAGGCACTGCGGGTGTTGGGGAACAAAGCGCCAGCGGCTCGACGAAGACGAGGAATTGAGATAGTGTGTGAGGTGCGACTGGTCCTCATATTGGTTGTGGTACCGACTTTACCTCCCATACTATCTTGACTTCCGGCGATTCCATTCGCTGTCTGGGATTGTTTGGCCCTGAATACTCATCGATATTGAAATGGAGAGAAGAGGGAGGGGAGGAGAAGAGACGCGGCGGTGGAGAATCAAAGAGAAGATGCCGGAAAGTAACGACAAAGCGAAAGAGGAGGAAGAATGGGAGAGACTGAGAAGTAAGAAAGGTGAAAGGGAGACGAATGAAGAACCCAGTACCACAATCTTCATAGCAAACTTGCCGGAAAGGGTGTCCAGGAAGGAGATTTGGTTGGAATGCAGGCGTTGCGGAAACATTACAGATGTTTTTCTACCTTTCAAAAGAGACCTAAAAGGGAAGCGTTTTGCTTTTGTTAGATTCAATAAGTTCCGCGATCTTACCAAGCTGGTGCAAGCTTTAAACAATATCTGGATTGGGGATAGAAAGGTTAAAGCAAATGTGTCGAAGTTCGAAAGGGAGGAAGATATTGAAGGTAAAGGTGGCATAGCTCGGAAAGGTGAGGTACGGAGAAGTTGGCCGGAGAACAAATCGATATCAAAGGCAGCCTATGATAGACCAAGAAATAAGGTAGGAGGAGGTGTATCAATTGCAGCCCAGAGCATAGTTGGTGGTGGCAAGTCATACTTGGAAGTGCTAAGAGGAAACAGGGATGAAGTAACGGGAGAAAGATTGATATTGCCAGATAACTACGAGGAAAACATGGATGAATGGAGTAAAAGAACTATAAGCATGGAAGCCAAATCAATGGAGATATTGTGTAGAGCAAAAATTCTGTTACGAGAGATAAGCCCAGACACAATGGAGGTAAGATATGCTGGAGGTCTGAAGATTCTGGTTACAGTAGGATCACAGTTGGTAGCCGAAGAAATTCTGACTAATAATAGACAAAGGTGTGAGGAGTATTTCACCGAGGTTAAAAGATGGAAGAATGATAAGAACTGGTATGAAAGACTGGCGTGGGTCAGGGTTTGTGGTATTCCGATCAGTTTAAGGAACAAAGAAACTTTCAATAGAATTGGTGAGAAGTTGGGTAGGGTGATAAAAGAAGCAGAGGTTAGCAAAGAAGATAGTAATTTGACGAGTGCTTATATCGGTGTAATAGTTAAAACAGGCCAAGTTATTAATTCAGAAATTACAGTAATGCATAAATCAGCTGTGTTTAGGTGCTGGCTATCAGAGGTGTCAGGAAATTGGGCACCAAAATTCGTCGAAGATGATTCTGTGTTCATTAATACTCCTGATGACACAAACTCAACAAATGAAGAGGAGGACGAACAGAATCCGGTAGATGCTAATAATGGAGGTGGCGTTGAGATACTGATAGACGAGAATAGTGAAGAAGATGAGGAAACAATTCAGGTGGAAACACAAAACAATATCGGAGAAAATGCAACTCCGGTGACCGGCGTGGACAAAATGGGGGAAACGAACGGACAGGAAGTTAATTCGACAGGTGGGGATAATGGGAATCCGGAAGATGCAATAAATTTTGGCGGTAACTGGAAAGAAATATTTGCGGATTGCTTGGAGAAGGAAAAGACGCAAGGAACACAAATATCGAGTCAGAATGTAGGCGGCAACTTTAATATCGGTGCATGTGGGGACGGTGAAAGTTTTAATTTTCAAGCTAGACCTAGGGAAGCCAATAGTGGTGAAGGAAGTGGGCCTGAATCAAATAATGGTGGACTAAATAATGGAATTAGTAATGGAAATAGGCCCAGCATTAGCAATTCGGAAAAAGATAGTGGGCTGAGTGATGATCCTTTTAATTTAAATGCACTAATCTGGGGAAATAAGCAGGCTGTAAAAAAAAGGAAGAAAGGAGTTTCTACTTTCACATTTACAAGGCAAGGGAGCACAACAAACAAGAGGATCAGAACCGAGAGGGGATCAATAGTCGTCGGTCAGGCCATTAATGATGATGACTTAGATACGATTGGTTCTTTGGACTTAAATAAAGAACCTTCAATGGATGTGCAAGAAGAAACAGAGGCAACCATGGAAATTGGAAGGAAGATTGGAATTAGGGTCTCAAAATGTAGACAGGATGTTCAAAAAGTTGTGAGGGAGGAATTGGAGTCAAATAGTGCACCATGAATTATTTGGTAGTTAATATAAGAGGAATTGGGGGTGTGGAAAAACCGAAGTGGATTAGCAAGCTAGTCAAAGACAATAAAATTTCGTTCTTATGCATACAAGAAGCTCAAGTATCAAATGTCGATCCAATAACAGTGGGAAGATATTGGGGGAAAGCGGATATGGAATGGGATTCCGTGGATGCTAGGGGAAGGTCAGGGGGTTTGATATCGGTCTGGGACCCAGGGATGTTCTCAAAGCAATCTATAGTAAAACATGATTCATTCTTAGTCATTAGCGGAATCATGGCTGGAAGTAATATTCAGCTTAACATTGTTAACGTATACGCTCCGTGTGACGCTACGAGGAGAAGATCGTTATGGGAGGATTTGAAGTCCATCAAGGAGTCAGCAAGTGAAGGAATATGGTTCATGGGAGGAGATTTCAACGAAGTTAGAGAAGAACAGGAAAGAATGAATTCCAGATTTGACAATCAAAGTGCTGTGATATTTAACAACTTTATCGCGGAAGCAGGACTAGTCGAATACCAAATGGGGGGACATAAATTCACGTACATGTCGGACGATGGATCTAATCTTAGTAAGATCGATAGGATTCTGGTGTGCGATTCGTTTATGAATAAATGGCCGACGGCAAGGTTCGAAGCACTAACAAAGCACGTCTCGGATCATAGTCCGTTATTACTATCTAGTGCAAACAACGATTTCGGACCAATCCCATTCAGATTTTACAATAGTTGGCTGGAGGATGAAGGCATAGGCGAAGTGGTAAAGAAAATTATAGAGGAGTCAAGAAATGAGGGCAATAGCATGAAAGAAATGGCAAATCTTCTGAAAAAGCTTAAAACAGGAATAAAAGAGAGGAGACGGGTGGAGAAATTAAAGGAAGAACAAGAAGTCCAGGAAGCTATGGAAGAAGTGGAAAGAATAGAAAAGACGGCGGAGACAAGGCGACTCACGGGCTTGGAGAAAGAATGTAGAGTTAGAGGTAAATGGAAAATAAAGAAGTACGAGAGAAAGAGATTAATGGATCTAAAACAAAAAGCGAAATTTAGGTGGGCCAAACTTGGAGATGAAAACACAAAGTTTTTCCACAGGATCATTAACTGTAGAAAAGCTAGAAATCGCATTAGCGCTTTGAAGGTAAATGGTAACATGATTACGGATCCGAAGGCTATTAAGGAGGAATTTAAAGAAAAGTTCATGGCTAGATTTTCAGAACCTAGTGAGCATAGACCGTCCTTGGATGGAAGAGGTTTTAATAGGATCACAAATGAACAAGCAATGGCGTTAACGGATCGATTTTCAAAAGAAGAAATTAAGAAGGCGGTGTGGGCGTGTGGAAGCGATAGAGCTCCGGGACCCGACGGTTTCTCTTTTGGTTTCATTAAAAAATTCTGGGATCAATTTGAACAAAAATTCAGCGGTGTCTTAAATGAATTCTATGAGAGAGCATTCATTGAACGTGGATGCAACGCTTCATTCATAGCACTCATTCCTAAAATTAGAGACCCATCATCAGTGGATGAATTTAGACCAATTTCCCTGATTGGAGTATTATATAAAGTGATTGCAAAAATCTTAGCCAACAGGTTAAAAAACGTGATCCCTAGCATCGTGGCCCCGGTGCAAACGGCATTCGTAAGAGGTAGATCTATTTTCGATGGACCGCTCATCACAAGCGAAATAATTTCTTGGGCGAAGAAGACCAAAAAGAAGATGTTCATGTTCAAAGTAGATTTCGAGAAAGCATACGATTCAGTTAATTGGAAATTTATTCTCTCAAATTTGAAAGCGATGGGTTTTCCAAGTAGATGGATTAAATGGGTTGGAGCGTGCTTGAAGTCGAGTTGGGCATCAGTGCTTGTAAACGGATCACCTACTTCAGAATTCAAGTTACAACGAGGATTACGGCAAGGTGATCCGTTATCACCTTTTCTCTTCATCCTTGCGATGGAAGCTCTAGACGTGATCATGACGAGGGCGGTAAAGAGAGGTGTTTTCAACGGCATCGATACTCCACAAGAAGGCCCGAGAATCACACATTTATGTTACGCGGATGACGTGATATTTATGGGCGAATGGTCAGAAACCAACATTCTTAACCTCAAACGCATCTTAAGATGTTTTACACTGGTTTCGGGATTAAAAGTTAACTTAAATAAATCAAGCTTATACGGTTTTGGAGTGGAAGCCGAGGAGATTGAAGGTATGGCAGGGAGGTTGAAATGTAAGTCGGGCACAATGCCGTTTAAGTTTCTTGGTTTAACGATAGGAGCGAATATGAAAAAAGAGAAGCACTGGAAGACGGTAGTGGATAAATTCAACAGCAAGTTATCGGCCTGGAAAGCCAAGTGCCTGTCGTTCGCTGGAAGAATGGTTTTAGCAAAGGCTGTGATGGGGGCCATTCCAAACTATTTTTTCTCTATGCATTTAGCTCCTAAAAAGGTAATAAAAGCGCTAGACAAGATACGAAGGGATTTTATTTGGGGAAGGAAAGCGGGGAGGTATAAAATACGGTGGATAGCTTGGCAGAAAATGATAAGACCGAAACAACAAGGTGGTTTTGGGCTAGGAGACTTGAGAAGTACTAACATCGCTTTATTGATAAAGTGGTGGTGGAAATTTAAGACGAAACCGGAAGAGCTGTGGGTAAAAGTAATAAATTCGATTCATGGGAGTAACAAGAGCCACAAAATAATCCCTATTAAGAATAATATCGCAGGTTATTGGAAAGATATTGTGAGTGTAGGCAATGAACTTGGACGTATTGGGATTTCGGTTTCAGACGAAATAATAGCGGAAGTGGGATCAGGGAATGAAGTCAAGTTCTGGATTGATAACTGGTGTGATGGGAAAAGATTTAAAGAAAGGTTTCCAGGTCTATTTAAAATCGCTAGAAATAAACATGTTAAAGTGATTGAGTGTGTCACAAAACTGGATAGAGAGAATCAATGGAACTTAGGGTGGTTAAGACCTCCAAATTCCGATGAAGAATGGGCTCAATGGACGATAATGTTATATTTGCTGAACAATGTAAAATTCAAAACAGGAGCGGATAGATGGGTGTGGAAGTCAAGCGATAAAGGAGAATTCTCAGTAGCGGTGGTCAGAAATCAAATAACAAGTCAAGATGGAGCGGCAACGGAAGAAGAATGGAAGCATTGGAACAGGTGGATTCCTCCGAAAGTAAACTATTTTACGTGGAGAGCAATGTTAGAAAGGATACCGGTTAAAAAGGAACTCTTCAAGAGAAGGATACCGATTAACAATCATTTATGTTCAAGATGTGAGGCTGATGAAGAAACTGTAGATCATGTCATCTGTGGATGCATCAAGTCAAAAACTATTTGGAATGCAATTCTTGTCTGGCTAAAGTTATCATCATCTACCGAGTTCCGAGGAGTAAAAGACGCTTTAGCATATGTTGACGGCTTATCAGGATCGAAGGAATGGAAGAAGGTAATCAACGCGGTATTTCAAATAACCATGTGGAACGTGTGGAAGGCTCGGAATGAAAAAGAGTTTGAAGGGAACATCAGGTCCGGGATCAACATAGCGGAAACAATAATGACAGATAGTTTCGTTTGGCTGAAAAGTAGATCAAAATTTCATGACTTAGTCTGGGAGAGATGGGTGGATTTTAACATTCGAGATATAGTGAAATAATGTAGTAAAAGGTGGAGTCGTTGTTTGTGTTTCGTTTTGTGCGTTTTATTTTGTATTTTGTACTTTGGGTTTTTACAGCATATGCTGGCCCTGTTCTATTAATCATAGAATCTTACCGTTCAAAAAAAAAAAAAAAGGTGAGGTCTCATATTTGAAAGATATTTTGAAAGTATACGCTTGTTTCCAACATCTTTTATCTGTTCAACAATTTTGTTGCAAGACTACACTTAAATACAAAGATTATTTTTATAACTTAATACCAAGGTTTTGAAAATTGGACCGGTTGGTCGGAACGGGAACTGTGGTTTGGTCGGTTCGGTTCATGGTATCAGACCATTTTGGGTTGTAACCGTCTTATTCGACCAATGACTGACGGTCAAACCGGAAAACCTGTCGACAGGTCCGGAAAATCGTGGTGATCGAACTGAAAATTGCGTGAATTCTTCTCATTTGACCCTATTTATCTTTATAATATTTATTGGGTCATCCGGATCTTACATCTGGTAACCAGTAAGGAGACTGATTCGACGTCTTCTCCGGTCCAGGAAACATTACTCTCCCCTCTAGTTAAAAAAAGAAATAAAAAGAAAATGAATAAAAAGAGTTAAATTATATGTTCAAGGGTGAAAATTTCATTAAAACCGTAACAGTATACAATCATATTACGTGTCACGCTTAAATCTTTCTCAAAATTCAAATCACGCTCCACCATTATAGCTTAACTCTGTCCCCAGGGGCGTAGCTTCCTTGGGGCGGGACCCCCCCCCCCCCCCGAACTTTTCAACGCGTAGTGTTATGAACAGTACCTTCGTATAAAATTTTTTAGGTATATACGTTTTCGCCCCCCCCCCCCCCCCCCCCCCCCCCGCGGGAATTGGGAAAAATTGACCCCCCAAGCTTCGCCAATGTCTGTCCCCTCACCAAGTAAGCTCCACGAAACTCTTAAGTGTGAATGTTTGTTTACGACTGAAAAGCATCCGGTTAGAAACATAGAGGATTCTCTTGATTTTGGGGAAACGTTGTGGAACCGTGCTCCTGAATTTGAATCAAGGTTATCAAAATATCATTTGCTAATGGTTCATATAATTTTGTGTTTAAACTAATGGTTCATATAATTTAGTGTTTAAATTTTGATTTATTAGTTTTTATTGTTAGCCATCCTTTAGAGGTAGATTTTACAATTTATTTAGTTAAAGTTCTGTCATTTGAGTTTTTTTGAGTTTTCTAAGTGTCTAGTTGCATAGGGTTTGAACAGATAACCAAACTTAAGGTTTGGTTTATGCAAGTTAGTAGAGCAATCGAAGTTTCTGCACATGCATAATGATCTAATTCTGATCTGATTCTTGTATGGTTAGTTAGTCCCAAACGGTCTATTGTAGTGAATGTTGCGTAGGTGATGTAGGATGCCACCTTGCAATGCTCCTGGTTGGGAGCCACTAGCCCACATTGGTGGTCATGTCCGTGACTTTTTCAAGCACATCTATGATTATGGTGTAAGCGAAGATGTAACCCGTCACTTTAACCTTTATAACTATCACCTGATTCTCCAAGATTACATCATTTCTCAACCTTGCGTCATATATATTATGCGATTTTCAGTTTCCAGAATTGAGTCGTCATATAGCAGCGTCGTGGTCCATATAAATTTCCAGTGCCTATTCAAATTTTCATGTGATAATTCGATGCTAGTTTTGAACTTAAGGTTCGAAGAACTTTGGTTGCCATTAATTGGGCTGAAAGAGGTGGGCAAGCAACCATACTCGTGTGAAAAAGTTGCAACGATCATAATAGGCATCATACAGAAATTCAAGATAGAAAATGACATTACGGTTTATTCTAATCAAAACTCATAATTAGATCTATGTAAACAATGCTAAGGCACTGAACCAAACTAAACGGGTTTGGGGTCCGGTTCCCGCTCCGGTTTTCATATCTTGTTGTGGCACACTTAACGAAATCGTCCTCAGTTTGATAAGATATAGGTTTGTGCTTCAATAAATTCCACCACCAAGTTGCAGAAGGAGCACTAATGATTCGATTTAAAATCAAAATTTAACCATCCTATATAAATATGGTGCCAATATTATGTGAACACGTATACAAAAAGTGGAACAACACTCTGACGATGTGAACCCAACAAATACACACAAAAAGTGGAACAACAATCCTTGTAGAATGTAATTCATGACACCACAGTCAACAGCAGATATATAAACAAATCTTTTACCCCCTGTTAGACCATGCGTAGTGGGGCGTTTTTAAAAAAAAAAAATCAAAAATAACGCCCAAAAACGCCCGGAACCCATTACATGGGGCGTTTTTTAGCGTTTTTTTTGAAAAAAAATTGATTCAGCGTGGTTTTAAAAACGCCTTGCCTCAATCTCCTTCTCCAATCATTTTCCATCTCCCTTTTTGTTATCCAATAAGATTTTTTTGAGGGTTTTTTTTTATTTAATTATTTTACATCTCATTTAACATAATGCCCCACATCCCCACTACACCCATTTTGTTAAAACGCCCAAGAATGCCCATTGCTGACTGGGCTGCCACATGGCGCAAAATGTAAGATTAAATATTTATTTATATGTATTTAATCTAGTAGCCATCATTATCATTTATATAATATGGATCAAAATATATTAAAACCTATAATAAATTAGTTGGTAATTGTTGATGGGCCAGATTACCCTAATTAACTAATTGGGTTTCCCCTTAGGTGTATATAAGGAGATTACTAGAGAGGAATTAGGGTTAGACAATCATAACATCAACACTAAATCGCCCCTCCTCTCTCTCCATTACTACGAGTTCTTCAACCCTAAAGAACTCGGTACTACCATCAAGAAGATACATCCTAAAGGGGAACCAGACCAATCTGACGAACATGACGCCTACTTCCCTCTCTGGTGTGATTGCTGACTTATCAGGTACACAATCATTATTTGTTTTCCATCACATGTTTATTGAATTGATCAACATGTGGTATCAGAGCGGATGTTGATTATATCAATTCAATCAAGGAATTCAATGAATCGATTTGGAAATTAAAATCAATAAAAAAAAATTTTCTTTGATGATTACTAAATCGATTTTCTTAAAATAATCGTAATCGCTTAAACCCTTTACGCTACTAGTTTCCACCGCTGTACATGTTGGTTTTGATAATTGGAGCCATAATTAATTCATTAAATCGTTTCCAGTGTTGCACTTCACTAATTTATAATTGAAGTCAATTAGTATACGTGTTCTTATATAATTGATGGTTTGTTGATTTATATTTTAATATGTGCATATAAATTGAAGTCAATGAATTGGATCGGATTCATATCATTGAATGATTCATTCATTCAATTTATTTTTAGTTAATTATTATATTAATTTGGTTCATTTATGTTCTTACGATATCACCTAATTGTTGTGATATATCAGGTTTTGATTATATTTCATAAAAATATGTAACTTTATCTCCAAGTTTCGAATAAAATATAATTTTAATTATAATCGAATAAATAACTTGGATAAATACACATAAGAATTTTCGAAATTATAATCAAATCCCTTAAAACTAGCTGAACCAGCCTTATCGGATCAAAGGATGTTTTTTTCCTCTGTTTTGATCTAATTTTATCTTTTAAAATTTTTCGAAATCTGTTATAAGATAAATGGATATTATTTTCGAAATATTTTTACAAAATTAGATCATCATTAAAACAGGAAACCATATCTCGAAATCCCTAAAAAAAAAAAATTGAATTTTCAGTTATTTTCACAACAACAGCTGTTAACAGGAGTTTCGAGATCACCCTTTTAACGACCCGAGACCAAGATCTCGACTCGAGACCACAAAGTTGCGACTCGAAATCATTAAGGGTTTCAATATTTACAACTCGAGACCACGATTTCGACTCGAGACCATAAGGTTTCGACTCGAGACCACTGAGGTTTCAACTGGCATTAGTGACTCGCAATCTGATGGTTGCGACTCGAGACCTCATAACTGAGTCAAGATCTCATGACTGAGTCGAGATCTCATAACAGAGTCGAGATCTCACTCGAGACCTCATAACTGAGTCGAGATCTCACTCGAAACCTCATTATTTTAGGCTGTTTAATGTGAACTAAGACTTAAATAATTGGTTTTGTAAATACTTAGTTAATTAATAAGGATCAAATAATGTTTTACAAAACCAAAATGGCTTAACTTGAATGAGCTTCTGATGTATCACTTCTGGCCAAAGCTGATTTGATGCATCTATTTATTGTTCAAGTATTATAGAAGCTATGTTAATTATGCATTACAAACGTGAATGTCTTACTTCTGGCCAAAGCTGATTTAATTCATTTATGTCTAGCATACTTAACAAGTGAATAACTAAAGTGATTGTCTCATTTCTGGCCAAAGCTGATTTGTCACGATTACTTTGCACACATGCTTAAATGATTACACTTCTGGCCAAAGCTGATTTGTCTTCGTTTAAGTAGAACTTTAAAATAAGTCTATTATTTTGATGTTAGTAATAGACATATCACAACCTCTTCACATAATGATCCTTATATCAATGATCCTTCATTAATTTTATGATCATTTCGTCTGCCTTATTTTTTAGTATCCATAATTTTACTCACTGTAATTTCTTCTATAAATCAATATCTCATCCACTCTAATTCTTAAACCTAAAATGTTTTGCTTTATTTAAAGTTTCTATAAGATTCGCTCTTGAAATTAAATCCTTGATTATCTCTTAAGACACGATAATCCTATTGCTCTCTTCTGATAATGATTACTACAGAAGAAAAGTAGAGCATGATGAATAGGACAAATCAAACATGATGTCTCTCATGATAATCAAGAACTCTCTAACATAAATGCTATCACTAAAAGGTCATTCCAGATTAAGTCTTTCCTAAGACTAATCTATAATTGTGGAATAATCACTAGAACTCCTAAGATGCATGCCTTCATTTAAAATTCTAAACTATAAAGCTAAGTGGTATATGTGAATACATAATAATGTACAATACCATGACCCATAAACTTAGGGGCTTACGCATGGAAATAAGTACAATTTTTCAGTACATTACATACTAAGATTTTCACTTGTACAATTTGATGCCTTATAAATCAACTATAACACTCAAAAATACCAAAGTATAATGAGTGTGTTGATAAGCAACATATGTACAAAGAAATAAATGTTTGAAGCTGGAAAAATAAGTTGTTACTCACCTTACAACCACTTAAAACCTTAAAAGAGGATTGTTCTAAGGTCCATAGACAAATTACAACTGTTAATTCCACCTCTAAGGTTCTTCAAGGGAAAATCTCACTGCATCATTATGTCATTAGACTAGACATAAGCAACGAGACTATCCATTATTCTAAAGAACAATTGGATGAATTAATTAGATAGTCACTTATTAAAGATATTTAACTCTACTAATTATAATATTCCTATTAACACATGATTAGTCGACTCTAGTTTTAAACGTTTCCTTACCAGAAATCAACAAATAATTAACATAAGAGTTAGTGACAAAATTAAATGTTAAGGCTATAAAAACCATAATAAGCAGTCTTCTAACAAACGCCTTTCGATACCTTATATACTCTGAAGATTAATCAGAATATAGTATCATAATTAAGCAATGTTATGAAGGTTGTGAGGTTTGCATAGTCAACATAAAGTCACACTTACCTTAAACTCTCATTTTATTTGTTCTAAACATCTGGATTGAAACATTATTAAGATAAAACTAGATGATACCTTACACTTTCACAACTTTTGTCATCATGAAAATGAGAATTTGACAAAAGGAAAATGAGACTTATAAATTTCATCCATTATAACCAAAATTCATGAGAAATCATGACATGGTTAATGAGGATGATTTTTCTTCTAATCTCATTCTAAGTGATTTTAAATCATGACGTTATAGCCCTAAATATTACTTGGCTTAAGGAATAAGTATGGGTCCATCATAAGTCATTCATTGACATTCATGGAACTTATTTCAAATGGAATATTCAGACACAATTCATTTATCATTTAAAACACTATCAACTTCTATCTAAATTTTGTTGCATATGGCCCATGGTCTTAAAGAAATCTACTCATATATGTGCTTAACATGATTTCTATTAAATATGTCCCTAAGTTTTTGTGACATCTGGACATTAAGAAAATCAAGTAAAGTCTAACATATATATATGATAGGTTCCCACGTCACATACCTAATTGAAACTTCTCTTGTAGCCTTTTAGAGATATTAAAAGATCAGTGGGAGCATTAAGTGTTTTAGAACATCTTGCAATAGTTGCAAGAGGTGGGGGAGTGAAAATTTCACATTACCTCAATTTGCACCTCTTGTACAAGACACCGCTCCATCACGACACTGTTCCATCAATACTTGTCTCCTTAAAATCTAATGCTACTATTACAAAAGTTTCATTGTTGCTTAATTGTGGGCACACTTAGATTTCTTATCCAAACTAACATAATCCTCAACAAGAGAAACTACAATGACTAACGTCATTAATATGTTCATTAATATGTTTTCTCTATTTAGAATTTGTTTGGTCGTTAAATATTGACCCTAAGCATGCTGAGTTCCTAAAGATTTCTAAGGTTAGTGGGAGCAGTCAAAGTCCTTATCATGACTTGCAAGGAATACAAGAGGCGGGGGGAAGAGTGTCATTAAATTTCACTCCAAATTTAACTCCGATTACACCTCTTGTACACCATACTGCGCTAACTCTTACAAACTTAGAATGAAAATGATAGCAACCTAACCAAGAGCTAATCCATAAACTGAAACTTCTAATAAACCCAATAATCAACTCAGGAGGTCATCTAGGTTTAAAAGCCTACTAACTTTGATGATTACATAACCTCCCTAATTGAAGTTGAAATGGATTTTGGAAAAGTTTACCGATCATATCTCTTCTAACTAAGCCATTAGTGTCAATCAATCTTCTGAATGGAATAAAACTGTTTTCTAGTAAAACTGATTTTATGTGTTCGCATAACGTTTGGGATTTGATTGAATTACCTAAGAGTGTTCATAACTAAACCAAATCCTGATATAAACGTTAAGACACAAAGAAGCATGATTGATTGTCAAAGGTTGTACTCAGGAAGAGATAAATTATTAAAGAATCTTTATTACATATCTAACAAAAGATTTCTTTTAGGATCATCACTGTTCTAGTAGCTTATAATAATTTTGAGCTACATTACATGAACATTAATACAACTTTCCCTAACAACTGGCTGACATATTTACATGTTCATAAAACAACCTGAAAGTTCTAAACTTAAGGTTAAAGAACACTTTATTTATAAGCCAATAAAATCCATGTATGGGTTAATGCAAACATCATAATGTGATGAAATCTTAACGTAATTATTTTCATTAACAACCAAGTGGATTAATGTACCTACCTCAAAATGAGTGGGAGCAATTAAATTAAACTTGTCTATATAGATGACATTCTTTTGACAAGTATATGTTACACAAGCCAAAGTATTGTTGTTACAAACTTTGATATAATGAGATCTCAGAGATATCTCTTACATAATAGATATCATAACATGTTGAGATAGACCAAATGGGACATTACTTTCGTTCCATAAGTTTAACATTAAATTGGTCCTTGCATATGTAACAAACAATACTGCTCTCCTTTAGAGGATAATAGGATAAATGAGATTGTTTCCTTACGCTTCATTAATTAGAAGCCTTATGTAAGTTTAAGTCTATACTCGTTTAGATATTACTCACATTGCAACACACTAGATATGTCTAGATTAAAGTGAAGCATCTAATAGAGTATTACAATATTTTTAAAAGAAACGAGAGGCTATAATTTAAAGAAGAAGTGAGAACTCAAACCGGTTTATTACTCTAACTTTGTAATATTCAAAGATGACAAAATGTAATTTCGGGTATATCTTTATGTCAGCAGACAAAACCTATCTTATGGAGGAGTCATAATAAACTGATAATAACAACCTAAGTTATAACGACATAATATAGTCACTAAATGTTGTTGAAAATTTATCAGTGGACTCATAAGTTTATTAACTCCATATAATTAATATATTGAAGACTTATTGTGATAAAGTCAGCTACCATGTCTCCTTGAACAGTAACAGTTCGAGAGGTGCTGCATTAAATTTCGATACACACTTAATTATTCGTTTATGAACGAATTGAGGAAACTAAATCTTTGTATCGAATGCATTCATGATATGCTTAAGGATCCTATAACTAAAAGTCTATCACCCATAACTATTATGTAAGCGCTTATAATAATCACGGGTATATTGATGACTATGTACAACTGCATATTGTACTATGAATGATTAACTTTTAATATTCCTCATCAGTTTGATTTTGTATGTCTCTAACATATGTTCTGCCGGTGTAATGACATATAGACAAATATAAATACAAATCAAACGCTAAAGGGCTTGTTAGTATTTTGATCATAACTGTTAGGTTTTAAATTGAGGCTGTAGTATGACTAATGGGGGTCCTGAGTCGCATAATGATTCAACGGCTGTATTTCTCTGCTACGGTTCTTGGTTTAAAGCTAAAATGAGTATTAACTTCTGATCAGACTTATCTAATACTCATGATAAATGATTATTCGGCTAAGTGGGAGAATGTAAGATTAAATATTTATTTATATGTATTTAATCTAGTAGCCATCATTATCATTTATATAATATGGATCAAAATATATTAAAACCTATAATAAATTAGTTGGTAATTGTTGATGGGCCAGATTACCCTAATTAACTAATTGGGTTTCCCCTTAGGTGTATATAAGGAGATTACTAGAGAGGAATTAGGGTTAGACAATCATAACATCAACACTAAATCGCCCCTCCTCTCTCTCCATTACTACGAGTTCTTCAACCCTAAAGAACTCGGTACTACCATCAAGAAGATACATCCTAAAGGGGAACCAGACCAATCTGACGAACATGACGTCTACTTCCCTCTCTGGTGTGATTGCTGACTTATCAGGTACACAATCATTATTTGTTTTCCATCACATGTTTATTGAATTGATCAACACAAAACGCCTAAGGGTAGGGGCATTACCACTACGCATGGTCTTGTAAAAACAAAATTTGATAAAATAGACGACACATTTAGATGGATTTTTATTTTGGAAAAATGTACTACACATTTTGATGTTATGTTCAAATACATACACTTCCTTTATGTTTTAAGTTATAGTCGATGAATCTTTTACCATTGTGTTCATGATGTTAAGTTTTGAGTTATATTCGGTGAATCTTTTATCATTGTGTTCATGACGTTAAACCCGTTAAATGTCATATCAAAATTATAAAACATTTTTACTAGAAATATACGTAGATTAGCGTTTGAAGAGGTGTGTAAATTACATTGAACTTGAAGAATTGAAGAAAGTAAATTACTATATATTAGTGTCTATGATCTTTCCCTATATTAGAAGTAGTAAATTTTGAAATAAATGACTACTTTTTTTTGAACCGCTAATTTCTTTAATCCTCTGTCGTCTGTGGGACATGAACCCAAGACCTTCGATCTCTTTGTCAAATAAATGACTACTTACTTATATGTTAGGGTGTTATAGTTGCCAGTTGGAATGAAAAAAAAGGAACATAAACGACAATTTGACTTAGGCTCAAACTTTATTATGTTTTATTTTGTAAATATGGGTAATAATTACAAGATTGAAATGTACATCCCACAATCTCACATACAAACACCATTAACTAATTAACTAATGTGATGCGGATTCAAGTCTCGTAATAAAATGGGCAATAGGTGAATTTCAAGAGTACGTTTTAAGGGGTGTATATTCACCCTGATCCAATCCCCTCCTTGGTATTATCTTCGCCGTGGTATTAATTCTGTCGGCGCAAGTCGTTATAAAACCGGCTTATGAACTCCTCAGCCGCTTCATCCACGTGGCAGTCCTCATCCACACTACTCAACGGAAATGGTGAGTCAGTCACCCTCAGTTGCCTAACCATCGGACTCCTCCCAAACCCGGGCAGCGCAGGTGAAGCAGTCTCACTATGAATCATCTCCATGGCTTTCATCACCGCTACATTGATGTCAACATCCTCACCATGTTGATTGCTGGAATTATTATGGTGCTTCTTATGGAATGAAAATAGGGAGAACTTGTGGTTATTAGTTGAAGGGTCGTATTCGCTAGGTGGCGAGTGATGGTTGGTGGAGAAGGCCGTGGAGTTGTTGTGGTGGTGGAGCATGAGATTTTGCATTGCCTTTCGGACGATCTTGCCACGCTTGATCATCAAGATGAACTCCATCAACAATCTTTTCTTGGATATGCCGGATTTTCGTAGCATGAAGAACAATGCACGAACCAAACTCCAAACCTTTTTGGCTAAGACTGGTACATTTTGTTCCATTTTTTCTATAAATATGAAGGTTTTTTGTTGAGTTTATTGGATTGGTTTCTATAAAAATGTATGAAGATTTAGAGAATGGGATGAAGGGTATTTAAAGGGAGGGAGCACACAATCATAACTCATATACGTTAGTGCTTTTACTATTTTATTTAAGTTGGAGTATACTTTTATATGTTACTTTATTGCTCTCTCTCTCTCTCTCTATATATGTGTGTATTTGTACTATATATCTTGTACATTAAGAGAGCTTTGTATTGTTTATAGATAAAATCATCCAATCTTATGCTTAGTGCACGATTGTATAAAAAGGAGATGAGATCTTTTATAAACTTTCCGTCACTTGCATTTGCTCCACCTCGATCTATTATTATATATATATATGGTTATATTGTACAATATATATATAGGGGAAGGTTCAAATGAAAACCACTTTTATTGTGAAAACTCGAAAACTAACTAAAAAAAACCTAAAAAACACACCAATTTTTTTTTACAATTTTTTTATTAAAAATCGCTAGTTTTTATATATAAAAAAAACTTTTCAAAAAAAAATTTGTAGTACACATACACATGTGCAATACAAATTTTTTTTTTGAAAAAAAAAGTTTTTTTTATATAATTTAATTAGCGAAAATTGGTATGGAAAAAAAAATTGGTATGTTTTTTTGGCTTTTTTAATTAGTTTTTGAGTTTTCGCGATAACTTGTGGTTTTCATTTGAACATTCCCCTATATATATATACTAGGTTATCACCCGGGATTGCTTCCCGGGCTGGGAAAAATTAATTAGATAAATATTAAGTATGCAAATAAAAGAAATACAAACAAAGTGGTATGTTGCATTGTTGGTGCATGCGTCTGTCGACTTCGTCTTGTATCGAGTCTTGTATGTAGAATAATAGATCAGGGCACGTTATACGAGGAAAATAGGAGAGTTTACATATGTTTGAGCTAATTTCGTTTGAAGATGTCATGCGATGATTCAAACGAAATTAACTAAAGTAATTTCGTTTGAAATGCATCTTGACATTTTCAAACGAAATTACTCCTCCTATAAATACCTTGAGTGCTGATTCATTTGTAAGAGTTCCGGTCAGTGTAACGAAGTGCTGCCGAAGTGTCCACAGGCTTGTATTTGATCTGAAATCAATATACGGACAGTTTAAAGTGTGAATCTTGCTGAATTGACCTTAGTACGATTGTTTCCGCCTCTCGTACTGAGCAAAACTCTTCTGATCGACTCATTCGGGTCTGAAAACGATCCTACAAGTGGTATCAGAGCTCAGGAGGAAGAGTTCATACCAATTCAGCTTCATTTTCTAACTTCTACACATTCTTTTCAAAATTAAACAAGTTTCCACGGTTAAAAACGTCTGATTTTCATATATCATGTGCGTAATGTTGTTTTAATAAACCCTAGAAAGTTTCAGAACTAAAATCAACTTAAAATTTGATCAATTGGACAAAATCTGGATCGAAATGATGATGTCATGGTAATTTCGTTTGAGCTGACCTACTGATTTCGTTTGAAATCACACATTGTTCCTGATTTCGTTTGAACAAGTTTGCTGATTTCGTTTGAGAGTGTATATTTATCCTGATTTCGTTTGAAGTTGCTTGATGATTTCGTTTGAGATTGCACATTGGAACTAATTCCGTTTGAAAGTTCTTGGTTATTTCGTTTGAAGTGCAATTCAGTTTGAAATTGTGATTTCGTTTGAAAGGTCATACAGATTCAGCAATTTCGTTTGAACAAGTGTTGTTTCAAACGAAATTAGTCATCTTGTTTGAAAAGGTATTTTGTTTGGAGTGGTATTCCGTTTGAAGCTGTCTGTTTGTGAATCTTTGAAAATCAAAATTATGGAGAACGAGTTTTATAACGCTTTTGCTAGTCCGATGACTGTGACTCAAAGTACATTACTTGAAAATGAGACGGGGACATCACAAAAACCGCCTAAGCTTTTGGATATTGATGATTATAATGGTTGGTATTGTTTATAGATAAAACCATCCAATCTTATGCTTAGTGCACGATTGTATAAAAAGGAGATGAGATCTTTTATAAACTTTCCGTCACTTGCATTTGCTCCACCACGATCTATTATTATATATGGTTATATTGTACAAAGGGAAGGTTCAAATGAAAACCACTTTTATAGTGAAAACTCGAAAACTAACTAAAAAATGCCTAAAAAAGACACCCAAATTTTTTTTTTTACACTTTTTTATTAAAAATCGCTATTTTATATATATATAAAAAAATTGTAGTACACATACACTACAAAAAAAAATTTGAATTTTATATATATATATATAAAAATAGCGAAAATTGGTATGCAAAAAAAAATAAATAAATAAATTGTTATGTTTTTTTGGCTTTTTTAATTAGTTTTCGAGTTTTCACGATAACTAGTGGTTTTCATTCGAACCTTCCCCTATTGTACAATATTATATATATATATATATATATATATATAATATTAAAATCTAGTATTATGTTATACAATACAAATTGGGTCGTAATATTAACACATGGGAAAAACTTATTTACACATGGTGTATACGGGCCGTATACTGTTATACGGCCCGTATGGAATAAAAAAAACTGACAAAGTGACTTTGTCAGTTTTTTTTATTCCATACGGGCCGTATAATAGTATACGGCCCGTATACACCATGTGTAAATAAGTTTATCTGGTCGTATACAATGTATACGAACGTGTATACGGGCCCGTATACTCTTATACGGCCCGTATGGAACGAAAATTTGATTTTTCTCAAAGTATTTAAGGGATTTAAGGTGTAAATCACACTAGATATTTTACATTCGTGAGGTGCTCAAACATTTCTAAAAGTAGAAAAAAATAAAACATTAACAAGTAACAAAGATTGAAGAACAAGAAAACGTGTCGTATGACTGTAATAAAACGGAAGCTATCAACGCGGGATTACGGGCATGGTGTTATTCTTTATTTAATATTTATATAATAAAAGGAAGGGTGAGGCATTTGATGAGAGTTGTAAGGAGTCTGAATCTTCGGTTTCATCAGCCTGTAACGAAGAAACCAAATTCGCAACAATGAGTGTGAGTCCATTGTTGTTCGTGAATGTTTCGAATCATCATAGAAGACGTGTCGGGTTCTTCTGCTAGTGGTCGGGCTTACAATGCTCACACATGGTGATAAACAACGTTGGTTTATTCTCTTTAATCTATTAGAACGATCCTTGTTTTGTCACGTACATGCGTTTAATTCCCAACATACTTGTTTTGTCACGTACATTTCGTAAGAAACTTTTCGTGCACTGAACCTTCACCTCCAATCATTTCCTGGTCAAATCACACACTATAAAGTTTAAACTTATCGTGTGTTGCAATTTGGAAAGATGACCGAATAGAGATCTGAATAAAAAATTGTGGAGAACTTGTTTGCGTTATCCACCAACAATCCGTTCATTATCTGTTGTTGTCTAAAACAATATCAATTAACGTTCAGTTGTGTACACAAATTCATCACTGGTTTCTACAGCACAAGCACATACACAGGGAGAATGTTCTCGAAATTGAAGGAAAAGAAAAAATGGTTGCTGATGTTTTTCACTATCAGGATTTTGTTGGTTTGTTTGAGAACCAGATTCCAATGTCCTACTACTTCAATCCTTCCTACATTATTGAAAATTACTATATCACCCGCCATTCTCTTACACCTGTATACATTGATTGTGGATTTTCTTGAGTCGTAGGGAAAACTTTTCCTCAGGGGAGGGTGAGTAGTATGAGTCTGAGTCCATTGTGGTTCGTGAATGTTTCGAATCATCATAGAAGACGTGTCGGGTTCTGCTAGAAGACTATCAGGATTTTGTTGGTTTGTTTCGAGGTAGGGTTTAGACTGTTTGAAGTATTCTTGGCTCAATACCAACTCTTCTGAAAGACAAGAATACAACGTTCATGTATCACAAGGAATGACCGATCTAGGGCAGAGAACTTGATTTAGATACACAAATTCATCACCGGTTTCTACAACACAAGCACATACACAATTTGTTGGAAGAACCCGACACGTCTTCTGCTAGTTACTCTTTTCTTCGATTTCAACAAATCTTTCAAGGTCTTAAGTGATGGACAATTGGTTAAAAGATGTAGAAGAGTTTGTGTAGAGATCTTTACGTACAAATTTGCATCATCCTTATGGTTACAAATGAAACGTTGGGATTTAAGGGTTTATGAGTAAAAGATGTTAGTTTCTTGACAGTATGGTTTCTCGACAAATGAAGTATTATCTGTCCTTGCTGCCTCTTTGGTTTGTTAAAGACATAGGATGGTTTCTAATACAGTCTCTTTGTCATTTGTAGTTGATTTATAGGAGGAGGTTATGAAACGAATATATGTTTATGCGAACATCCTTATTTTGTCACGTACATGCGTTTAATTCCCAACATCCTTATTGTATCAGACTCTCTCCCCTCCTTTTCTCTCTCTGACAACCCTAGACCCAAACCACCGCAATCCACCACGTTCTGCGAAAAAAAACATCATCTGTTCATCATTGTTCTTGAAGATGAAGATGAAGAAACGAGGGTTTATTCTCTTTAATCTATTAGAACGATCCTTGACTTGAATTTGTGGATTTCGGTTGGGTCAGAAAACTAACAAGAGAAGCAACTAAAAAAATACAATTGATTACTCGGTCGAATAATGGGTCCGTTCAAGTTGGGCTTCCTGATGCAATTTTCACAGTGGTACCAATGTCCTACTACTACAATCCTTCCAACGCCTGATTCCGATACAACCCTTGATGTTGAAACCGGTTTTACCTCATGAAAAGGAAAGAAAGAAAATTTTTACCATTTTTTACCATATGTATACGGGCCGTATACCGTTTATATGGCCATATACTCTTGGTAAAAAACAAATTTACCGATCGTATACAATGTATACGATGATTGTATACGGGCCGTATATTCTGATACAGCTCGTATACTATGGGTAAAAATGGTAAAAAATGGTTTATTCTCTTTAATCTATTAGAACGATCCTTGTCTTGAGAACCTGATTCTGATTTAAACAATGGAATTTGTGGATCAACAGAAATAACTGAAAATAACTCGCCATTCTCTTGCACCTGTATACGTTGATTGTGGATTTAACTTGCAAGAATTGTGTTCGTCGCATGATAGAAGATACATATCGTCCGTTCAAGTTGAGCTTCATGATCTTACAATTTGTTGAAAATTGTTGATTTCTGTTGGTTCAGATCTCGGAAGTACTAGCAGAAGAACCCGACACGTCTTCTGTGATAATTCGAAACATTCCGAATAACTAGTAGAAGAACCCGACACGTCTTCTGTGATGATTCGAAACATTCTGAATAACTAGCAGAAGAACCCGACACGTATTCTTCATAGTCATATTCCCAGTCACAAGTTGTTGATACATATCGTCCGTTCAAGTTGAGCTTCAGTTGTGTACCCTTCAATCTTCTTGAGTATTTTTCTAACTTTATGCTTGCATCCACCACAGTGAATATTAACTTTGAGTGAAAGAGTTTGGAAACCGGACGAAATCTACGAAGAAACTGTTGGAATTTGTGGATTTCGATTGGTCATTGCCTACGTATCACGCCAACTTAAAGTTCACGAAAGGAACTACACTACGCACGACTTGGAATTGGGAGCAGTTGTTTTCGCACTTAAGATATGGAGACATTACCTGTACGGTACCAAGTGCACCATTTACACCGATCACATGAGTCTCGAGCATATCTTCAAGCAAAAGGAGTTAAACATGCGACAACGCCGATGGGTCGAGCTCTTGAATGATTATGAATGTGCGATCAAGTACCATACGGGCAAAGCCAATGGTGTGGCCGACGCCCTCAGTCGAAAGGATACTATACCTAAGCGTGTACGTGCGTTACAGCTTACCATTCACTCTAGCCTTCACGCTCAAATTCGTGATGCTCAGGTCGAAGCATTGAAAGCAGAAAACATCAGGGCTGAGTCCCTACGAGGATCAAGGAAACAATTAGTTCAAAAGGAAGACGGCGCCTACTATGTAAATGGGCGCATCTGGGTTCCACTTTATGGAAACTTACGCGAGCTTGTGATGGATGAACCACATAAGTCTCGTTATTCAGTACATCCTTGTTCGGATAAGATGTACCACGACCTAAAGACTACATACTGGTGGCCTAGCATGAAAGCCCACATAGCAACCTACGTCAGCAAATGCTTGACTTGTGCTAGGGTCAAGGTCGAGTACTAGAAACCATCAGGCCTACTTCAACAACCAGAGATCCCGAAATGGAAATGGGAGCAAATTTCCATGGATTTCGTTACTGGCCTGCCTAGATCTCAACGTGGAAATGATACCATTTAGGTGATAGTGGATCGACTAACCAAGTCTGCACATTTCCTGGCTATCAAGGAAACGGATAAGTTTTCTACTCTAGCAGACGTCTACCTAAAGGAAGTAGTATCGAGGCACGGAGTGCCAACCTCCATCATTTCTGATCGTGACTCACGTTTTACATCTGAACTGTGGCAAGCTATGCACAAGTCCTTTGGCTCTCGATTAGACATGAGCACGGCATATCATCCACAGACAGATGGGCAATCTGAACGCACCATCCAAACCCTTGAAGACATGCTTCGGGCATGTGTAATCGACTTTGGTAATGGCTGGGAAAAACACCTCTTGTTAGTGGAGTTTTCGTATAACAACAGTTACCACACCAGTATCCAGGCTGCCTGTTCGAGGCATTGTACGGACGGAAGTGCCGATCACCTCTTTGTTGGGCAGAGGTTGGCGACAGTCAAATCACAGGCCTAGAACTTGTAGTAGATACAACCAAGAGGATTGCTCAGATACGACAACGAATGGCGGCAGCTCGTGACCGTCAGAAAAGCTATGCGGATAAGCGCAGGAAACTACTCGACTTCCAAGTTGGGGATCGAATGCTACTCAAAGTTTCACCTTGGAAAGGTGTAGTTCGTTTTGGCAAACGAGGCAAACTCAACCCGCGATATGTTGGACCCTTCGAAATCATTGAGAAAATTGGAAAGGTGGCCTACAAGCTGAACCTACCGGCAGAACTCAGCGGAGTTCACAATGTTTTCCATGTGTCGAATTTGAAGAAGTGTCTGTCAGATGAGACCCTCATATTTCCTTTCAAGGAGCTCACTATCGACGACCAGCTGTGATTCGTTGAGGAACCAGTAGAAATTACTGATCGAGATGTTAAGATTCTCAAGCGTACCAGAATACCTCTTGTTCGAGTTCGTTGGAACTCCCGTCGTGGCCCAGAGTATACCTGGGAACGAGAAGACCAAATGAAACTCAAGTATCCCCAGTTGTTTAAGAAAAGTGCAACCACTACTGAGGCTGAAGCTACTGCATAATTTCGGGACGAAATTCCAAACCAACGGGGGGATGATGTGACACCCCAGGAAAACCAGGAAACCACACAACTTAACTAGCTTCCTCAGTAACCACGCGCTAAATTTCGGGACGAAATTCTCTTAACAGGGGGAGAATGCGACAACCCTCATAATTACATGTATCCGTACGATTCATTAATGTTAATTAAAGTGCTTGATGTCTGTGCTGAATTACTTAACTGCTTTCTGATTTCTGCGTCATACTTACATGTGCTTGTAAACATACTAGTCTTGGGCAGAAAATTGACTAAATGGTCATGTATGCTTCCCTAAGTGTTGGGAATTAAAAATGTTACAAAAAGATATATATAGGACACTATATGGAATAACTTAGCACTTTAACGAACCGGTATCTAACCGAACAACCGGACATTACCCGAAACACCAAAATAATGCTAGAAGCATTGTTTTTATTTTTCTGAACTAGTCATGGTTCCCGAACATCATAACACACTATATAATACATAACAAACATAAAGCACTAACTAAACATTGGTCTTCAAACAAGATCACCAACTAACTAGTTGAAACCCAACTAAACAACCCCCCCCCCCCCACCTTACGGTTACAAGGGTGGTACCCCACCCTTGATCTTCTTGATTTGTTTATTGAATTTGTTAAGTACTTAGGAAACATTGTGACTAATGGTTAATAAGATGTTGGAAGGTTTAATTATAAATCCACAAGTCCTTCATTTTCATCATCTTCAACTCTCAACACCATCCATCTCTCCTCTCTCCCTCTTGTTCAGCCGACCCCAAACCACACCACCATCATCATCATCCAAAGTTGTTTCATTCATTTTACAAGCATACAAGGGTGTTAAGGGTCATACAACGAAGCTTGGTGTTCTCGGAAGTTGAAGGACCTTCTCTATTTGCTATTAACCACCACTTTTCTTCTCTTGAACTTCCCTAGCCTTGAGCTAGTGGTAAGAACTTGAATCCCTTCATTTTACATCTTATTTAAATGGTTAAAGTAAGATACATGATGTTAATCTTAAAGAACATTAAGAAACAAAAGAATGAAACCTTAACATAAGCTTAAATCATGAAGAAACTATGTTATTTTAGTGTTGATTTGTTGTTGATTATTGTTTGCTAGTGAAAATGATGTTGATCATCATGTAATCTTGCTAGATCATGATTGAAAACATAATCTAGCAAGATGAGAGGATGAACTTGTTAAAGGTTATGGATCATCCTCACTACAGTCATGAACTTGAATGAATATAATGTTTCTTGTAAAATGATGAACAAAGTATGTTGAAAGTCTTGTAAATCTAAATATTTCAAGTATGATTTACCAAGAAACCAAGTTAAAAATACAAGTTTTACTAAATCTTGGTTCTTACATGAATATACATCATTTTTAGTGGTTAACAAAGCTAAGAAGCACATGTGTAACAAGAAAAATACATGAAGAAGTATTTTTGGAAAATATGAACATAAGTTGCAAAGATCCATATTCTTTAAAAATGGAGTTTTTAAAGAATCAACTTCAAATTAAAGGGTAACAAGACTTACTAAATACACTAGTAAGTTACTACACATTTTTATAAATTTTCAAGTTCATGGGTTGGTAGTTTATACTTGTTTTTAACAAGATTGGTAAGTAGAGATTGTATATTGTTGATTGAGGATTGTTTGGATAAATTTTTGAAAAGAAAATGATATGCTAATAAGCATGGACGCCTCCAATTACAAAGGAGACTCTGGCGAAATTTTCTAAAAATTCCAACACTTAGAAATTATTTTTCTAACAAGTGTTCACAAATACATTTTAACTTTATTCTTCAAAATAAACTTCGCCATGAGTTTCGTTACAAAAATACAAAGTATCAGAGGTTGATTTTTACAAGTAAAATGGTTAAATATATATATTTAGAATATATATATTTTATACTAGAACACTTGTGTGGATACTTGTTTATTTGTGAGATAGTTATACTATTTTAGGGTAAAATAATATAACCTAACAAAGTACCTTGACATTAGAATTGTGTGGTATGTGATAGAAGTAATGAGTAGATAAACCGTACGTAGGATACGTGTTATGCATGCACGAGAAACTGATTGTTATATGTACCTTAGTAGGACGTGCTTGATTTATGATTATTAGAGTAACTAATCTAACCGAGCAAACCAATGTGAGTTCACACACTTTCTAAGGCATGGGATTCCCGGTGGTTGGGAATGGGTTAAAGAAATTAAAATGGAACCTACATATCCTCCTTGGGTAGGATATGTACCGCCATCCTCCATGCGTAGGATGCCAATATTAATCCTGCGTATTCTCCTTGGGTAGAATACGTATGTTCGTCCTCCTTGGGTAGGACAACAACCTTAAAACTTACTAGACAAAACTCTATCATTAAGTCCCTCATTTTATATCGACTTAATCACCGAGGCCAATGGCGAGCGGGTCATTAGTTAATAGCGCTATTAGGTTTAACAAACCTCACACCGTGCCAGTCGGACGGGCGTGTACTAATGGACTATGGCAAACTGTCAATGATGATAGATATTGACGTAGGGCACAACTATTGTTCGTCAGTTGTCGATATGGTAACGGTCTAGTGGTTCACATGGGGAAGCCCCCACGGGTCATGGTTTGGGAAAGAAGGAACTGGTTAATCATATTTTCAACTATGGGGTACCCCCCACAGCAAGTAAGCCAGCAAAAGACAAACCATGTTTTCGGTAACAACTTAAAACTAAACAACCAACCGTGAACTCACTCAACTTTGTTGTTGACTCGTTGTTACATGCCTTACAGGTCGTTAGATGCTTATGGAGCTTGCACGAGGAGGAGGTCGTTGTGGGATATGGATTGTTATGTCCCATGCCTAATGTTTTGAACTTTAAACTTATGAACTATGAGACTTATGCTTGGTTTCACGTTTTATGCTTCCGCTGTTTAATCTGAACCTGGTTAACTTAAAGTTGGTTACACTCTTTGGTCACCAATTGTATTGTGGTTGGTTTTATTTACTTAATTACGTTGTTCAATATGATTGGTGGCTCGATCCTGGTCATGTCACGCCTCCAAGCGGTGATACTCCGCATGGTGGATTTTGGGGGTGTGACAATTGTAGAATTAAGAAGAAAGGTACTGATATCAGGAAAATCGACGATATATCGGTCAAATATCGTCGATAATATCGGTATTGATACTTTGATCGATATTTTGCACTAATATCTTGGTAGGGGACCGATAACCGATACATCAGTGATATATCGCGATATTAACTACATAGTGGATATGTAACGAATTACTAATTCACTAACTATAGTTATAATGAATCTCGTGTTTTGCTAGCATCATATATGTCGAAAATGTACGAGTGTTACAATACTTTGTTGCACCAATGAGTATGACCAGAAACCATTATTTGTAGGTCCATAAGGAAAATTAACTAGGCAAATCATATAAACAAGACTATATATATATATATATATATATATATATATATATATATATATATAGTGTGAGGTTCATTGGGGAACACTAAAAAAGTGGGGAACTGACTCAAACGATGTTTGGTGGTCACATTTGGTCCCTCGGGGTTTTTTGGCACAGCAGTTAAATAAGTATAGTTTTTTTTATTAGTTTTTGTTTTACATTTTTTTTCGGATTTGATCGTCTTTTGATTGTTACTTAACACGGTGTTTGGTGGTCACATTTGGTCCCTCGGGGTTTTTTTGTTTGGTTGCTACGTAGCACGGTTTTTAGTGGTCACATTTGGTCTCTTAGGTTTATTTTACCTCTCAACTTTCTAATACGTGTCGGTATAAATTCGTTTTCGTGTACGTTTTACGTCACATAAGTCACATAGTGTTAGAAATTCATCTTTTTATTTTACGATTTTTTTCGAGTTTGGTTGCTACTTAACATTGTTTTACGACCTTCCACCCCACAGTTTTGTTGGAATAATGGACAAGTAATAAAATAATTACAGGTGTTACAAATATACAAGTTTATGTTGTCACTATTGCCAAAAGCAGTTCCCCTTTGGTGGGTTTAAGACTTTAAGTTAAAAGGAAAAATAAGTGATTACTTAACGAGTTAGGGTCTGTGATCACTGCACGTTATGTTTAAACGCCGTTATCAAATGGACCCTACAACCTTATTTTAATTTGTAAACTGTAACGGACTGATTGTAAACTTCACATAAAAGTAAATGAAACATAGATTTTAGATGGAATAATGGATTTTAATAATCCTAACTGCTAATTGTTGGTTGGTAATAGTCTCAATTTTAAAAATAACCAGTTATGGTCCTACATTTTCATATGTTGTAAACCAATGGACCTTACTAAACCGAAAATGTTAAAAGGACAAAAAGAAATTAAGGTTCTGTTAGTAAATGTCAATTAGTTTACAATAAGTGAAAAGGTGGGACAACTACTGGTTATTTTTGAAGTTGGGACCGTTGCCGGCTAACAGCTAAAAGTTTGGATTATTAAAATCCATTATTCCATTTTAGATAGTATTTAGGATATGTTTGGCATGGAGCTTTTAGTAGCTTCTACCTTTAAGCTTTTAAGGAAAAGCTCATATTCAATCAAAAAGTCTTGTTTGGTTGAAGGAGCTTGAAGCTTTTAGGTTAGGAGATTGAAGCTTTTGGTTGAACGCTCTTAGGGTATGTTTGGCATGGAGCTTTGAGGAGCATTTAGTAGCTTCTAGCTTTAAGTTTTTAAGAAAAAACTCCTACTTAATAAAAAGCCTTGTTTGGTTGAAGGAGCTTGAAGCTTTTAGGTTAGAAGCTTGAAGCTTTTGGTCGAACGCTCCTACTACTAGCTACCAGCTATCAGCCACCAGCCACCAGCTAGTTTTGCCAAACATACCCCTACTAGTAACGTTTAGAAGGAGCTACACGCTTTAGGGAAAAAATGACTTTTTTAACCTCTAAAGATAATAAAATTTTAATGAACAAACTTTTTAAATTTTTAGTTATGTATATTTTGGTTATTTTATACATTTTATTAAAAGATCTAGCTACTCTGCCAAACACCAAATATATCTAAAAAGCTTGTTGGGATTGAACCCTACCAGAGGAACAGATAATGAAAGCCAAAACCGGATCATAACAGTGGGTTCACAATAAGCAGCTGTTTACATTAGGCTTTCCCCTTGAAAGTGATTTCAACATCTGCTGACCTCCTATCTACTGATCGTGCAAACTGCTGACCTACAAACTGCTGATCAAGTAAAGGCCTGATGAAAGACTAAAGCTCTGCTGTTCAATCTACTGCCTTGAGTCAAGCACTGTTGATCCGGACAAGTACTGCTGGGTTCACAGCAGTGGAAGGATGCAACAGTTATTTAGATGTCTATTATGTAATGAAATGTAATAGCAGTAGTTAGCATAGCAGTGTTTGTATTGATCAGAGGTTAGAGTTTGTTAGGAGGTTAGATGTCACTTTCATGGTGACGTCAGCTGAGATGCCTCAGTGGTTTGGCTTGTCTATAAATGGAGCAGTACATTGTACTGTTACATTTGATTGTTTTGAGTGAGTTCTTCTCCTCAATTCAATCCTTTCATCTTGTGCAACCAACCGCTGGAGTATCAGGCTGAGGGGGAGTTGATTTGTAAGCTTGCATTGTAATCATTTGATTTACTTGGTAATCTTTTGACTGATGCAATTCATGTGTCTATCAAATCTATTTCTCTTTATGATTGTGTTAACAAAGTTTGTTGTTCATTTCCGCTGCACCTTACATATTTTTCATATTCATTGATTGATTCAATTTACACAAACAAACACTCTCATAAGAGCCTCCGATCCTAACAATTGGTATCAGAGCCCGGACAGTCAAATTCGATCTAACAATCAATTTGACATAACAGTTCAGCTCAAAAATTCATTGATACTAAGGTTGGTTGTATTCAGTTGAAAAACAGAGTAACGAGTAATTAGTTCAAAACTGCTATTCAAAAGCTCTGTAAAACAACCAAGATGTCATAAGACACATAAATTTCACACAACAAGTGATGTCATACACAAGTCACTCATAGTTTTCAGATCTGAAAACATGTCTGTTAAACTATGGTATTATTTCTTCTTTTCAAAATTGATTTCAATTGTTGTTATGAAATTTGTGATGTTTTCATTTTATTAGATGCTAAAGTATGAACCTCGAATTAACAAAAACATATGTTCATAAAAACATTAGTGTTTCTGCTAACGAAAATGAGGGAAATTAACACTTTAGTCACTTGATCTTATGTGTTGAAAAACAGGTTGAGATCCTCAAAAGGAACAAATCAACTTTGTTAAAATTACATTAAGAAAATCAGGGGTCAATATAGTCCGTATCATATGTAATGTGAGATTGGTTGAAAACTTGTGCAAATATGACCAATTCTCTCAAAACGTTACTGCAAAATGATTCTGGATTAAGTATTTCTTCAATAAAGACCTCCCAGTAAGTATTTCATTTACTTATGAATTGGAAGGGTAAAAAGGGAAGAAGAAAATTTTCAAAAACTCGAAAGTGTTTTTATCTCAAAACTTTTGAAATCAAAAGTAAAGAGTATAAACACAAAACACTTAAGAGTTCAAATTTGGGGTAAAAATGGTCATTACGCAACTGTATACATTCATTGGTTCAAGAAAAGGGTTCAGGTAACCATAGTATTTCCAATGAATAAACTCACAAGAGGACTAGACAAATTTTCAGAATCATCACATGGTAACAAAATCTACACCGAGGTTTTCGAAAACTCATGTGATCTTGTGTCCTCATTTTTCTGTTGTCAATCAATCAACAAGAGAATGGTACCAAACAGTGGTCAAAATGTATTTAAAATTTCATACCACTGTTGTCAAACCACTGACCATTTTCATAAGCTTGAGATTGATATGATTAGGAGTTTCAGTGGAAAATTATACCAGATTCTTTTTTATGTTGTTTTCAGAAAATCCTTTACTTATTTTTCCAAAAAGGATTCTCTCGAATAAGGCAGGATATATCATTCTTCATTTTTTTTAAGAATAATATATTTTGAACCTTTACTGGTTTTTGATAGTAAAGGTTTCAATCTCCTGTCAGGATGTATAACTTTTTTTTGTTATATTATCCTCAAAACAGATCAAAAGGAAATTGGTACAAGTATCAAGGTCATATCTAACTCAAGTTTGTCTTAAAACTGATCAAAGATTGATTGCCAAAAGACCTTGAAATACTGGGGTACTCTTGTTTTAATTTAAATATTATAGCAAGAATGAGTAGCCTTGGTAAAAAGTTTACATCATCTGGGGTACTAAACCACTGTCAGAGAGTTGTAAAAGCTTCAAAATATGTAAATGACATGTGGCAAAACCTTGAATGAAAATTCAAAAAAACAGTTGCTGACATACTAGTCTTTCAAATCATTACCATTACCTTACCCCTAACCACTGTTTTGCTCAAACATCTGTTTCCTAAATTTTGTCCACTGCTGAAAGTCAGCCACTGATCCTTCATTTTATTGGCAAGCACTGATGTTCAAAATCAGTATCTTATCCACTGATATGCTATCCACTGATAGTAAAAATCATCCATTGTTATCATATTATTACCGTTGTAACTACTGATGCTTGGTTCATCAGTGGCTCTCAAAACAACTGTCCTCCACTTCTCATCCATTTCATCAGAGGTTGGCACGTGGTCAGTTTTTAGCCTTCAGATCTTTATAACCGCTGCCACATCAGCACCCATTTTTTCCTTAATAAAACCCTGATCGAAACCCCCAAACAGGGTTTTACACTGTCGAATTGAATTCTAAAATTCTCTTCTCAAAGCAGTTTTCAATCCTCCATCCCAAATCATTCTCTGTTCTTCTTCTTCTTTTTCAAAATGACGAAATCAAAATCAAAATCAAAACCAAAATCACCATCATCTTCCAAAGAGGTCGATCAAACGGCCGCTGAATCCATTGAAATACCATACAAATTAACTCACAACTATTTGGGTTTACTCACAAAACCCACAAACAACCACACCTTCGATTCCATCATCAACACCTTATCTGAATCAAAGTACAAAACTTTGTTAACAGCAGATGCTCACATTTACCTGCAAACCCAGAGAGAGTTTTGGAAAAATGCTACGCTTGAAAAACAAGACGATAAAGTAGTAGCCATCAACTCATCCATACAGGGTAAAGCGATTCAAATTACTCCTCAATCCATCTCAGAAGTCTTTAAACTCGATGATCATAAAGGTAAAACTTCCTTCGATAAAACCGAGTTGAAAACTGATTTCTTAAAAAGGGGATACACAGAACAACCAAAAAGAGATACCTTACAAAAAGGTTTCTTTCCTTCTGCACCTAGGTTTTTATTTCACACTCTTTTGATGTGTGTCTCGAATAAAACAACTGCTTTTAACGAAATACCTTCAAAGATTCAGTGCCTGGGTTATGCTATTTTAAACAATAAAAATTTTAACTATTCCCAGGAAATCTTTGATGATTTGGTGAAAAACGTTGATAGCAAAGCATTTTTACTTTTTCCAAGATTTTTAAGTTACTATTTTAAACAAAAATTTGGAAAAGAAAATGAAAATTTGCTCAAACAGGGTGTCTATTTTCAAATAAAAGGGTTAACAACTGAAACATTTTCTAGAATGATGGCACCAATAAAAACAAAAGCAGAGGTGTCTGAGCAGAATTTAGCAGTTACCACTGCTCCTCAGACATCTGCTGCTGAGCCCACTGCTCCAGGTGATCATAGCAGCACTACCACTGCTTTGAAACCCACACCTGCCACTACCAAAAAGACCAAAGAGAAAACATCCAGAAAACCCACCAAACCCAAAACAAAGGCAACTCTGGAAGATGAGATCCCAGAGCAACAGCCAGTGACAAAACAAATGTCACCACAAACCACTGCTGCTACTTCCTCACAGCAGTTGGTAGAAAGATCTCCACCATTGCCTCAAACTCCTCCTGCATCCTCACAAAAGGATCAGGTTGTAAGCACAGGGACCCCACAATATGAAGCTCTGGACCCAATCGGATCCATCTTCCTCAGTCCTGATCCCAAGGACATGTCTCTTTCAACACCCATACCCTCACCAATCATATTACCACAATCCATAATACCCTTGTTGCATGCAGTTGCTATAGCTCAGACACAAACCAGTTCCTCTCTATCACCTATCACTGAGAGTATACTCCCACAAGTGACTGGGTCTGATGCTACTACCCCTGCTATCCCAGCAACAACTGAGGAGGTTACACCCCTTGAGTTACAAGTAACTCTTGGTGGTAGTTCAAGTGGAGCAGCAACTACAGGTGATGGATCAACAGATCTTCAGTTGGACAGTTGTTTCATTAGTAAAACTCCCTTGAAGGCAATTTCTTCCATAGCACCTCTGGTAACCACTAGTGAGTTCGTTTTGACCACTGGTAAAATAACAAGGTTATCAAGTGCTGAAGAAAGAAGTCCCCAGTACCAAGAACAAGGGGCATCAATGGGTGATTTTTGGGACTCAGTTCCTAAGTCACACATTGATACAACCACTGCTGGTGGGGAATCAGATGATCCCATTAACGTGGGTGATGATTCAAAATATCAGGAATTGACTGGCAGAGTTGAAAAACTTGAAACATCAGTTGCTGAAATAAAGGATATGGTGCAACAGTTGTTAAACGCTCAAAAAGCACAGTCCACTGCTGTTCCAGCTCAAGCATCTGCACAACCTGCACATGCTGCAAATGAGTTGTGGAACTTATTCCAACCTCTGCTTGAAAAGCAGAAACAAATGGCTGATCAGCAACATGCAATACATGTACAAATGCTGACTAACATGGTGGAGTCAAGATTTAAAGATACTCAAGCAGATATCAAAGCTATCAAGGCTCATATACAAAGCACCACTGGAAAGGTTCCTTCCACTATTCTTTTCATGGATAACCCCCTTGCAGATAATGCCAAAAAGGGGGAGAAAATCAAGTTGAAAAAGAAGGGAATAGAAGATGGCTTATATATTGAACCAGAACAAGAAAAACAGACAACTAAACCACTTCCAAAAGGTTCCAAACCTCAAAACACAAAATCTCATACTTCCATCCAAACAGCTGATACAACAGTGGTTTCAAAAACTGTTAGCCAAACAGCTGCCATCTCATCAAGACACACCACTACAACACACACCAAAACCACTACCTTACCACCACCAACATCACCACCATTACCTCCTGCTATAAAGCTAAAGACAACAGATGTTACAACATCTGTTGTAATGACAACAGTGGTTGAAACACCAGTTGTTTCAACAACTGTTAGTCAGACACTTTCCACCTTTCAAACCACCACCACTAATCCACTCAAGACATCATCAGCCTCTCCTACAATAAAAAGGAGAAGGATCTTTATACCTGATGATTCTTCATCACCACCACCATCAAAAACAACTTCACAACCTTCAACCCCTGCTCAAAAGCAGAAGACATCTACTGACACATCAGTAGTTGTAATGACAACAGAGGTTGAAACACCAGTTGTTTCAACAGCTGTTAGTCAATCATCCACCACTGTTCTCAACATCCCTACATCACAATCAAAACCTCCTTCTCCTACAAAGTTGTACACCAGAAAAAGAAAAATAACTCAGGCAGATGAAGACAAATATGATCCTAATGCTGCAAGATATCCACTGGAACTGGAAGCTGTAAAAAATGAGATGAGACAATTCTACTCAAATGATGATCCTTCAACAAGAAGATTCCCTTCTCTCATAGGCTTTGTAGTCCCAGAAAATATGGATGAATATCTTAAGCTCAAAGCAAGGCAGGCTAAGATAAGAGCAAAAGTAGAATGTGAAGGTCAAAGTGAAGAAGCCATTTCTGAAAAATTGGAATTCTTGCTTACCAAAGTCAAGCTGATGGAAGACTATGCACAAGATCTGAACAAAGAAAAGGCAGATCAACGAAAAGAAATAAGAAAAGAATATCTCTCATACATAATGAAGGAGAAATTCTATCCAGCTGAAGAAAAACAATTTGAAGAATGGCCAATAGTTGCTTTAAAGCATGAGGCAAACAGAATTGAAAAGATTAAAAATGATCCAAAAAGGAAGAAGACGGCTCCAAAATGGAACAAATACAAAAAGCTCATTGCTGACCTAACATCTGAATATAAAAGAAAGAAGGGGGAGCTGGTAGATGCTAGGGTGGATACTGCTGAAGCCATAGCAAAATGGACAAAGCAGTATACCGACGAAGCTTATGAAAGGCTGAAGAAAAGAAGGATAACAGTCCCAGACACTTCAAAAAGGCCTGACTACAAAAAGCTAGAACAGCAGCTTGACACTCTTAAAACACTGATCACATCAACAGTTAACCCGAGCCTTGTGGTAAACCAAGAGAAAGGAAAACTGTTAACCAGTGAAGAAGAAAAAGAAAAGGAAGCTGAGTACTTCACAGATGCCATCAAGAAAATGGATCTAAAAGAAGATAGCTCAGTGAAACTTCAAAACCTTTTTAAAAAGGTATTAACCAAACCTGCATCACCAAACACTTCAACAGACATGACAGACATTGAGAGGCAAGAGCTGATTGAAAGAGAAACTGCAGAAGATATAGCTGCAGCAAATGCTGTCATCGAAATGGCCTTCAAACAAATGTCTGAAAGTTTACAATTTTTCTCAAGACCAATTTCTCTAAACTCATCAGAAAATAAATCTCTCCCAAGAAACCCATTGGGTTTAAAAGTACTAAAGTGGATGTCTGATCAAAAGACCCACGTATTGACCTTGGTCAGATCCAATGGCGAAGTGAAGTATATATCAAGGAAAGAAGCACTAGGTCTTGGTGTTGAAGATTTGCAGGATCTCCTTGAACTTTCACTATGCAGGGATGAGGATGACCTAAGTTCCAGAGACTTTGAAGCAGAATTTAAAAGACAAGCTAAGGAACTTCTGATGAGGAATAAAGATCCAGAATAATGAAGGGTTTTGGCATTATCTGTTCCAGGGGGAGATTGTTGGGATTGAACCCTACCAGAGGAACAGATAATGAAAGCCAAAACCGGATCATAACAGTGGATTCACAATAAGCAGCTGTTTACATTAGGCTTTCCCCTTGAAAGTGATTTCAACATCTGCTGACCTCCTATCTACTGATCGTCCAAACTGCTGACCTACAAACTACTGATCAAGTAAAGGCCTGATGAAAGACTAAAGCTCTGCTGTTCAATCTACTGCCTTGAGTCAAGCACTGCTGATCCGGACAAGTACTGCTGGGTTCACAGCAGTGGAAGGATGCAGCAGTTATTTAGATGTCTGTTATGTAATGAAATGAAATGTAATAGCAGTAGTTAGCATAGCAGTGTTTGTATTGATCAGAGGTTAGAGTTTGTTAGGAGGTTAGATGTCACTTTCATGGTGACGTCAGCTGAGATGCCTCAGTGGTTTGGCTTGTCTATAAATGGAGCAGTACGCTGTACTGTTACATTTGATCGTTTTGAGTGAGTTCTTCTCCTCAATTCAATCCTTTCATCTTGTGCAACCAACCGCTGGAGTATCAGGCTGAGGGGGAGTTGATTTGTAAGCTTGCATTGTAATCATTTGATTTACTTGGTAATCTTTTGACTGATGCAATTCATGTGTCTATCAAATCTATTTCTCTTTATGATTGTGTTAACAAAGTTTGTTGTTCATTTCAGCTGCACCTTACATATTTTTCATATTCATTGATTGATTCAATTTACACAAACAAACACTCTCATAAGAGCCTCCGATCCTAACAAAGCTACACCTACTAGCTACCAGTTAACAGCTTCTAGCCACCAGCTACCAGCTTTCAGCCACCAGGCAACAGCTACTTTTACCAAACATACCCTTAATGGTGCATTTGGATTCAGATTTTATGATTTAAACCTGATCCGTTCGCTTTTCAACTGGTCAAATTTTCTATTGTGGCATAAGTCAGTGTTAGAAAATTGACTTTTAGCAACGAAAATACTAGTGATATATGTATCTATCTATATAACAAAAGGAAGAATTATAATTATTTTTATATGATGTCTCGTAATCCCTCAATGATTCATTGAGAGAACATCGCCAGATATGTCCGTCCCTGGAAGCCTTTTAAATGTAATGATGTAGTTTTTCTTAAACCCTTATTAGTAGAGTATGTGAAACAAGCTTAAAGAAGAAAGATGTCTCATCAACATGGTTGTAGAACTCCCTAGGCGCTAGTCGGCCGGTGGGAACTAGCGATCAATCGGGATTAATCGGATCAGACTTCTTATGTATAACTTTAAGTTTTATACATATATACATATATTTTTATACGTAATTTTTTTGAAGTAGACAAGCTTTGACCGGAATATGGCAGGGTTTGGCCGGAATCTGTGATTTTTTCCGATTTTCCCGATTTTTGGGCGGCCGACTACAACCGATTCAGGCTGATTAGGGCAGATTCGGGCCGACTAACGATTAACGGACTGATTAACAAAAATTTAATCAATAGAGGGCCAATTAATCTCGATTTTTACAACACTGCTTATCAATAACAACATAGAACACTACTAACACTTACTCGGGGCACGAATGTAACACAATAAATCTTGAGCAAAGGAATTTAACCTAGAAGATGTAATTTCAATATTATAGGTAGGGAAGTGTATTTTTGCCTAGCATTGGTATCGCACCATTATCATACCGGATTGATACCGACCAAACACCGTTGGTACTAGTAAACAAGTTTAAACGAAGAAAGATGTCTCATCAATAACAACATAGAATACTACAACACCTACCCGAGGCACGAGTGTAATGCAATAAATCTTGAGCAAAGGAATTTAACCTAGAAGATGTAATGTCAATACTATAGGTAGGGAAGAGTATTTTGTCGAGCATTGGTATCACACCGGTATCATACCAGACTAATACCGACCAAACACCGTCGATACTGGTACCAGAATTTGTTTTTCATGTTTTCGATTTCAATATTTTCGGTATTTTCAAAGATATTAGTAGCGAACTCACAAAATCGGTACGGTATATATCTGGTTTATATTTTTAACTGTTTTTGGTTTTTGTTTTAATACAATACTGATAGGATACCGAGCTCATCACTAATTGTATGTGGCTAAACATTAACTATTGAATCAGAACCATTTATTCAATTGAATGGATTAGTTTTTCATTATTTACCGGTTAACTCATATTAAAATAAAAAAAAATTACACAGACTCGTATCCATATAAATAGAGACTGAGTGCAACATTTATGGTCATAAGAAATGGTATAACCCAATCCACTTTACTTTCATGATGACATAATAATATTATAAAAATCAATGATAGGTATATAATTATTATAAGTAGAGAATCGTATAGAGCGTATGGTTTTATAGCCTAGTGACATCTTGAGGGTGGGATAAGACTTTGGGATTAATAAGTCCTGTGTTCGATTCTCACAAGGGAAGGTTTTTCCCATATTTATGGTTTCCTCCAGAATTGGTGTATACGCGTTATGCCTAGTGGAGATATATATAATCGGATGGTTGGTATATACGCATTATGCCTAGTAGAGATAGATATAATCGGGTGGTTCCGCTGGTGGCATGATAATACTCCAGTGGTCCGTTAATAATCCAAATTTATTGTTAAAAAAAAAGAGAGAATCGTATAGATATTATCTGTTTTCTCTCTCCTAATATATGTGATTATCTTCTTGCATTTCGTGTATGAAGAGTTTATACCGTTCTTGTGTTTAACTCCCATTTAGATAGATATAATCGGGTAGTCCCGCTGGTGCAATGATAATACTCTAGTGGTCCGTTAGTAATCCATATTTATCGTTCAAAAAAAAAGAGAGAATCGTATAGATATTATATGTTTTCTCTCTCCTTATATATGTGATTATCTTCATGCATTTCGTGTATGAAGAGTTTATGCCGTTCTTGTGTTTAACTCCCCTTTAGATAGATATAATCGAGTGGTTCCGCTGGTGGTATGATGATGCTCCAATGGTCGGTTAGTAATCCAAATTTCTCGTTCAGAAAAAAGAGAGAATCGTATAGATATTATATGTTTTCTCTCTCCTAATATATGTGATTATCTTCATGCATTTCGTGTAAGAAGAGTTTATACCGTTCTTGTGTTTAACTCCCCTTTAGATGTTCATTCATTTCGTGAGTTCTTGTGTTTCTTCATTCAACTCCCTCAGATAGAAATTAGCTGCCAAATATCCACCATCGTGAAAGTCGTTCATTATCATTATACTCGGTAAATCTCATCGATAGCAAAGCTAAGGTAGTGTTGTAGGAGGGTAAAATGAAGACAACCTTACTTTTACCTCGTAGGAATAGAGAGACTGCTTCCAGTGAGACTCTCAGCTCAATACTAGTTTTGCATCAAACCTTGAACATAAGGCACATGACACTCAGCAACCGGGATAAAGGCTAATTAGTGTATGTATCCTCATGTCTTTCGGCTATCAACACCACCACATGATGCATGACTAACCGTCTGCCACTTTTAATGTTATTTTCACAAAAATAGTAAAATGACGTTAAAATTAGTGCAATTTTACTTTTGTCTCCCAAACGTCCACACATATATACATTATATGCGCTTATCGCAAGCGGGGCGTAGTGAAAGGCGTTGCACTAGTGGCAGACATACCTTGTATTAAGGGGTAGCCTCCGCTACCCCTTGACGATCCGACAGTAGTGTAAATTTTGGAAAAATTTGATGTTTTTTCGATTTCGTTACCCATCTTTTTTGAAACGTTACCCCTATAAGGATTTTTTAGATCCGTCAGTGCGCGTTTCACTGTATATTTATCTTCTTCATTTTCCCTTGTTATATTTTTTGGGAGAAATTATACATGGTTAAATTTTAAAGACAAAAGCAAAGCAACAAAAGTCTCACATGCTTTTAGAAACACTCAGGGCATGGAGTTAGTGACCAATTAGAACAAGTTTTGGTTGCTTTTTTGCACTTAGTGACCAATTAGGATAAGTTTTGGTTGCTTTATGTTTTCACTTTCTGAAAAAATTTTGATTTATCGGACACGTTTTATAGGCAAGGTCGGTCATGTATGCTGATTATTGATCAAAGGGATCGATATATGAACACGTACGGTGGTCCATCATTAGCTTTTGTATGAGTTATCCGTTTGAATATATCTTAACGATGCAACAAAATTATATGTAGCAAAAAAGTGTTATCTTTTTATACCATTGTAATCGATTAAATTATGGATAAAGCTTGATTGACATTTATAGTTTACTTTTTAGTTATCTAGTCATCTTAATCCTTCCACATAGGTTGTTCCAAAACATTGATCTCAAATTCATTCATTACTTACAATTGAAATGTTGAAAAATACTCAAAACAAAAACCAACTTCAAACGTCTCGAATTGATTCACATCAAGAGTAAAGTCGTTATATTCTAATTCAAATGTTAAAATGCTATATATATAAATATCAGTCATTCTTCGCATGCATGCAAAAAAAAAAAAAAAAAACCTTGAATAATACCAGTTATACACTTATCTTCTCGTCTTCTCGATCCAACTGAGCTGCTTCTAGCCCAAGTCTTTTAACTCTCGTCCAAACCTCATTTAAACAAATGAACACGTATTAATAAAAAAAAATATAACAAAATACCTTACAAAGATTATTGAAGTGTATATAAAATGTTGTACATTTTAACAACTTTTGTTACTGGATTGAGTCGAAACCAAATATTTTAAGTTTATGAGTGTAGATCTAATACTTTTCATTTGGTTCCTAACATCATAGGGTTTTTTATCTGGTTTATAATAGTAATTTGTATGAAACACTGGTTAACACAAGGTTACCCCAGCTGACTGTCTCGTGTATGATGGTTCTATCTCTTCCTCCACTCGTCGTAGCTGGGATCCTACAAAACAGAACACCGGTGACTCTTCGCCACAAGGAGAGGAATAGGGGAGTTCTCCTTGTGACCACCCTCCGGCGTGAGAATAAGTACTGTTCTGAGGAGAATAGTGTGTGTTAAGAGTAAAATGGTGGGAGAGCAGAATCCTTAAACTTGAAGGAGGAGTCTTCTATTTATAGCCGAAGGATGAAGGAGGAGGACGAGACATGCCAGCTAGCCAGTTGGCGTCAGCTATCCGACCAAGGGGAATATCTTCTTTGTCCCCTCTGCTGTCGTCAAGATAGTGGATTACGTGGCGCGCCCCTATTTGTCCAGCTGGGCGTACCCTGGCAGTGGTTGTTGGCCTGTCCTCCAGATATCTCGCAGGTCCAGTTGGCGTCCATTTATAGGTGACACGTGTCGTCCTTTGTGTCTGGGAGAGCATCTTCTTTGTCAACTATAATTTCTTCCAGAAGCTTCTCTTCTGGATGCATTCTGCTGATGTAGACGTCAAACTGAAGAAAAGTGGTGCGATACTTGCCATGTAATCATGGATTTAAGACCATAAGCCGGGGTATGATTTTGAAATGTAGAGTAAGGTGCGTGAAGTGAAGGTAAACTAAAAATCAGATTGAACTAATACTACTTTGGATTTGGGCAAGCCTATTTCACGTGATGGTGCCCTAAAGACCTTTTTTTTAAATTATATTACATTTTAGTTAGTTAAATTTAAACATTTTAACCTATCCTTATATTAAATAAAAACAAAAGCTAAAATATTAAATTAGAAAGCTTCTTCTAAATTTTTATGCTTAAATCGGAAAGAGTGTAATTTAAATTAGCAAAATATGTCAAACGAGTTGTATACATAATATGTAAAATATAATAAATTTTGCGAGTTAATATGCCGTAACGTGTGTACGTTGTTCAACGTATTTACGTCTATTTTTTTATTTGGTTTGACAGTTCTGCCACAACGCGTTGATTATATAAACTCATTTTTAAGAAGAAGAAAAAAACTAATTAAAAATGGAGGAGAGTTATATCAGATTATATATTAAGATTGAAATAATTATTTTAGCAATATAAACTAGAAAGCACCCACAGAAACAACCTAATTGATACAACTTACGGGCACCCACAATCATTGTTTGTATACTTGGAAGCAACCTCCTTTTAAAGGTTGCTTGTAATATCCAAAAGAAATAGATATTTGTGTTTGGAACAAGGAGGATGAGGTGGGTGGTGCTTCTGGTTACCACTCTTCGGTGTGAGAATCAGTAATTTGCTTGAGAGCAAAGTGTGTGATAGTAGTAAGAGTGAGAGAGTTTGATAATCGATACCTCAAACCTGGTCCGGGATGGGTATTTATAGCCGAGGAGTGAAGGAGGGCAATTGAGTGGCTAGACTGACAACGCACAGCCCCTTGCAGGTGTGTCAGGCTTGTTGGTCACGGAGGTGATGCCACGTCCTACTGTGGCTGTCAGTCTGTACGCCAGTATCGGTTACGTATGGGCTTACAGATGGCCGTCAGCAGTGCCACTTGCCGTTTTGGCCGCCTTAGTCAAGGTATATCAGTCCCACTTGCGTCGTCAATAGGATGCGGTGCTAGGCCGCATCACTATCTGCGGTAACCGCGGTTGTTTCCGCGTCCCTTTGCTTGACGAAGATGTTTATAGGATGTGGTGCCAAGCCGCATCGCCATATACGTGGTAACTGTTGTTACCTTATCCCTTGTCGTGACGAAAATGTTCATAGGATGCGGTGCCAAGCCGCATCGCCATGTGTAACATCCGTTTTCATACACTAGGTAAGTCTTCTAATCACTTGACCGATTGGATTCGGTACCCGTGTTCGCGCGTGCCCGCACGAACGCGGAAAAGTTCTTGCCAGTGGGAGTATTTGATAAGGGTGATGGTCACTCGCGACTCCTAAGATGCGAGATTTGAGACCATACCCCTTCAAAAACAAATAAAACAAATAAGCAATACCGAGATGTGAATCTCACTTATAATAAAACTATGGTTAAATATTGTATATATAAAAAACGGGCCGGGTCAAATAAAACAAATACGCAAACCTATGTAAACCAGAACCCAACTACGGAAAGTATCTAATATAACATTTTGCGTATGTCTTGCAGACAGTCGCATTTGTTGAATTTTGAGTTTGACCACCAAACTTTGGTGGTTAGTTTTTAGTCCACTAAAGTTTCTTTTTCCTTTCTTTTTGTTCTATTGTCTTTTGTTTGTAGTGATTTTCTTTTCTTGTGTTTAATGAACTAGGAGCGGGTATTTATTTGCATTTGAAACGTGTTATGAATTTACATCGAGATAGATGATAAACGGGCAACAAGCTGCGCTGCTACCCCTTTTTAAATAGCAAAAAGAGTTTTTTTTTTTTTTTTTTTTTTTTTTTTTTTTTTTTTTTTTTAGCTAGAGCGGTTTACAGTTTAAGTTTTTTAAGTTTGTATGTTTTGTTTTTTGCCCTTCAAGTTTGCCTTATTTATTATTTTTAGGTTAAAAGTTTTGTTAGTAAAAATTCGAGTTTGTCTATTTTTATGCTATCTCGCATTATAAGTTTGCTTTTGTATTTGTCTAAGTTTTACGTCACGTCGCAGTAAAAATTTGTGCTTATATTTTATGATTTTCTTGGTTTTGGTCGTCGTTTTCTTACTTAGTACGGTTTTAGGACCTCCGTCCCCGCAACGCGGGGGTCAAAAACTCTAGTTAAAGAAAAAAAACAAAAATCAGTTTTAAAACCAGAACCCAACTACAGAAATTAAAGAAGAAAAAAAAAACAAAAATCCGTTTTAATAAAGTACAAAATAAATAAGCATAATACATTGGCGATCATACAATTGTTTTTAACAATTTTGTTTACATTTATTTTTTTGGCACATATAACCCTTCAACAATATATCTTTAAACATTACGCCAACAATTTGTTTTCATTTTCTTATTTTAGAAGCACAACAAACAATTGATCATAAGATCATAAGACCGGCGTGTCGCCACCACAGATCTGCTTCTGCCGCTGCAGATCATGGTAAAACCGGATAATAAATCGCTCGGCCTCCTCGTCCACATGGTTGTCCTCATCAACACTACTCAACGGAAACGGAGAGTCAGTTACCCTCAGTTGCCTAACCATAGGACTCCTGCCAAACCCTGGGAGCGCGGGAGATGTCGCCTCACTATGAATCATCTCCATCGCCTTGATCACCGCCACAATGTCAATATCCGCGACCTTGGGTTGGTTATCCTTATGGTGTTTCTTATGGTAAGAAAATAGCGAGAATTTGTGGTTAGTAGTGGAAGGAGTGGTGGTGTATTCGCCTGGCAGAGGAGTGGGAATGGAGAGATGGTGTGAAGAGCGGTTAGCCGCAAACGTCGCCCAATTGTGGTGGTGGTGGAAGAGGAGGTTTTGCAAGGCCTTACCCGCGATCTTGGCACGCTTCATCATCATGTTGAGATCTAACCATATCTTGTTTTTGGACACACCTTTGCGTAGCATGTAGTAGAACAAACGTAGGACACTCCAAACCATTTTAGGTATAACCGGTAGATTTTGTTCCATGATTTTTTTTTGTCTAAAGAATTGAAATATGATTGAATTGGGTGACTAGGAAGGAGGGGTATATATAAGGGAAGAGACACTCTAAGGTTGTGCATTTAATTAATATTAAAAGTTATTTGTTGATTGATTTTGTTACTTTACTTATAAAGTAATTGTAGTTAGAATAAAATAATCAAACTCAATCCGTATGCACAAACATGTGTAATGAGTAACAACACTTTATAAAGTTCCAAGTCAAAAGGTCAATTACTTAGCGATAGAGTTTTGGGACCACCACCACTTTGTCAATGTCGATGTCTCACATATTTATTTACCTTAATTTTATTAAAAGCTTGACTACCCTACATAATATTATTTATATATTTAGTATTTAATGATAAAAGTTTATAATGTAAGTAATACAAAGAAGATAAACGGGAATATATCTTAATCAAATTTGTTAACTTTGTTTTAACTTTTCACATGTAAAATAAATTATATATTATTGTAAACACTGCGACAATTGGACACCATCCTCTTCACGTCATGCCATTTTGGAGAAAGTTGGTCGATTGAGCGATATGGTTCACGCTCCATATAACCATAGAACTTCTAAGGAATCCGCCCCACAATGTGACACTTTTCACGTGCTACTGATGCTTGGGTCCTATTACATGTTGATCCAAGCTCGGGCCAATGTCTCCTCCTCGGTAGTAGACCATTTTGTTGGGTTGAATAACCCCACCTTCTTGAAGCCTTTTCCTTTTTTCGTTGATTGTACGGGCGGATGTAGGGTATAGGTTCGGGTTTGCTAAACAACATTGTTTGACTTTGAAATTAGTTTGGCATTGGTAGTAGTGGTTGATAGTACTATTGTTGGTTCCAACCAACAAACGAAATTGTTTGAGGTTGCGTTTGGAGGAATTGTTGATTTGGGACGCTGTTTAGGTCGTAAGAACTTGGTGACTGAAACAGGAGCCAAAAACGGGTTACAGTTTGGATTCATATCGTGTATAAAAAAGATTGAAATGATTTGTGTTTTGAAGATAATGAGATGTACTTAAAAAAGTTAAAACGTATATATATAAGGGTAAATTGGTGGGTTAAAAAAAAAAACTAATATTACCGTTGTTGAAGGTCTTTCTTAAAAACGTTATTTTTTTGTTGAGGTTAACAATCAAATAGAGGGAGAGGCGTACAATGCTTTAAGCGGGGCCCGAGGAACGTCGTTCACGCGTCCCAAGTGTGGCATTCCATGTGTGAAAACCCTTTCACATTGGTGTTAATGTGTTATGCGTGAGAGTGCGGTAGGCTAGATGGTCTAGTAAGTGTAATTAGGCCATCCGTAGTCATAAGGCCCCTTTGTGGGCGTTATGCGACATGTGGCACGTCATGTCATCAAGGGGCTTTATGGGGCGTTATGCAACTTGAGGCCGTAGTCATAAAGCCCCTTTGTCATCATTACTCAATTAATTAATTTTCAATTTTTTAATTAATTTCTAACTTTTTTTAAATTAAAACCCTTTAATGTTAAATAAAAAAATTAAATAAAATAAGTTTTCATAATTGCAGGGACCAAATATGTTAAAAACCAATTTTAAAAACCAAGTTTTAAGAACAAATTTTAGATATTTGAGAAAATGCAGGGACTAATTGTGTATAAACCAAAAAATATCAAAATCAAATTGCCTCCTGTCTTCTTCTTCGATATTCCGGCAGCTTTCCGGCCGATTTTCGGGCAGACTTGCAGGGACCAATTTGTCTTCTTCTCCGATTTGCAGGGACCATTATTGTATAAATCCTTCTTCCTTCTTCCTTCTTCCTTCTTCCTTCTTCCTTCTTCCTTCTTCGATACCTGCAACAAAACAGAAACAGAGCATTACAAACATATGTATATATATATACATACATATATATATATATATGTATGTATGTTTGAGTGAGGGGAAAACCAAAAAATAAAAAAAAAACAAATAAAAATTCAAACTTCAAATCCACATAACGCCGCGAAATGCATAGCGCTCCCATGCATCTTTCCTCTGATGGCGCCTCCTGTCCCGGTGTTCCCGACGCCATAGGGCGCCATGTTTGGCTTATACCGCCCCACAACAGTGGGTCTTAGATTTATGTTGAGTTTACTATCATTTTCAAGGAATAAAAATCATCATAGCGAACTAACACATGTTTCAAAAATTAGAGATTTTATGTAAAACACAAGCTCTTAGGGGAGTGGGGTGGTCCGTGATGGCCACCCACCACGCGTTGAACTTCAACGGAACACCGCCGCCACCACCCCACCATATCACGCGTTATGTTTTCACGCGTTGATAATATCACGCGTTGAAATCTTTTGAAAATCGAACGTTGCATTGCTTTTTGACCGTTATTCAACAGTTATATATATTAAAAAAAAAAAAAAAAAACCCTTTAAACCTTTTATCTATATGTATCTTCATTTTTAACCATTTCACCCACACCAAAACATAAACGCATTTCACACAATCTACATTTTTCTCAAATGGAGTTCCCTAAGGATTCGACGTTTCCGATGTCTAGCGATAGCGCTACCGAGTCGTCTTCCGACAATGAGACGCTAAAATATTTTGTGTCGGTGTATAACGAACTTGATACTAGTTCGTCTCGCCCAAAGAAGAAGATGGTAGATCATGATCGAACCTTGCAATCTGGAGCTGAGTGTCATGGTCGTATTCACATTTTCAGAGTTGTTCGGTTATAGTCTGGTTTTATAAAAACGTTTTAAAACCAAGTTCACTATAACCAGTGGCTCTGATACCAAACTGTCACACCCCCAAAATACCACATGCGGAATCCCCCGCGAGGCGTGTGACGTACCAGGATCCAAGCTACCAATCACATTGAACTCATAAATGTATTTAAATAAAACTTACATTCATTAACATAAAGTGTTACAGGCATTACATGTCATTCATTGTATACAGCGGAAGCATAATTCATTTGTTAAGTGTTTCGTAAATCATGTGTATATAAACCATTAAGCTTGTATTACGATTCCTTGTATCTCGACCCATGACCACTCCAGCCTCGCAGACAGCAAGTTCCAAATGATATAAGCCTACAGACCTGCAAGCATGCAGACAAGTGTGTCAGGCGACGCTGGTGAGTTCAAAGTTTTGTTAACGTGTTTTGTTACCAGATATGTGTATAAAACAGTTCAACGATTTGTTTTGATGTTGTTATTAACTCGATTACCGTAAGTGGCTACTAGATGTGTTTGCCCAAACCCCAATGCCTCTATCAAAGCATTGGTCAAGTGGTCAAGGTAATTAGTTCACGCCCGTCCATTCCGGCCCGGTGTGAGGGTGCCAAACCTAATAGCGCTATCATCTAAATACCTCGTTGCCTTCCCGGCAACAATCGGTAGATGTAAGGGGTCTTATATGATAGAAACTGAGTAATAACCAACATCCCATTAACCTGCATTCCTCCCTGGAACGTTACCCGATATCCCTTCCCGGGATGCATGCTTGGAAAAGAGCAGTGAACTCACCTTAGGTTTGCTCGGTAAGACTAGTTACTTGTTTACATTCACAGTTGGTCAACCAAATCCTAACATAGTTACCAATGATAATCAGATTATATGCACATAGTTCATGTATCCCACATTCACATTACCCAAGTAGCGTACTCACAATCACACATCACAATACTAGTTGTAGCAAGAGATCACGTTACACAACAATTCATAACAGCTTGTAACAAGTAGTTAAGTCTTATGCTAAGCTCACATCACATGTTCATAAGTCACCATAACACATATCAGTAGTTCAGTTCTCAATCAAATGGATATGCAAGTTCACAACCATGTAACAACGTAGTAGTTCAGAACATTAGACATTCACATGTGCCAATTTCATCCACTTACAACTAACAGATAGCATATAATTCAACCCAGATTATACGGCCCATTTTAAGTACAACAAACTTCGCACAACAACAGGCCCAAATGGGCTTGTGCGATTGGCTTAGTTTTGTGCGACTAGGTTCACTTGTGCGATTCAGGTGTGGTCCGGCCCAACTGGACTGGCCCAACAGCCAGCTTGTGCGGCTAGGCCTACTTGTGCGACCGTTACGAACTTGTGCGACTGGACCTACTTGTGCAATTCAGTTATGTTACCCATCCCAATAGTCTACGGCCCAACATGACTAACCCAATGGTGTGTTGTGCGATTCAGCACTCTTGTGTGATCAGATGTTCTTGTGCGATCCGGGTTAAGTTGTGCGATTATGTGAGGGGTGTGTGATCACCATGAAGGTGTGTGGTCCAAATATTGGCAGTTACACTTTTCCTTAAATTGTGGTCAAATCAATTATGGAATTCTATCGGTTACTTCCTAAGTTAATCACAAACATTAATCACCAATAATTTCCTAATTAATTTGGATCAAATAACATCTTTCTACAAGATCATATTAACAGTTCATCAAACCACAATATGCTATCAAACTAATTCGGATCATAATCTCAATCATCGGGCAATCATATTATCCAATTCAATCAAGACTCCTATGAACATCATGCACACCATACTCAATATCAACCACATAATTAACAATATCATCGAACACACGCATGTGTAGACTCTTGTCTAGCGATTAACATCAATTAGCATCTAGAACATTAAAACAACTTTTGAATTAGATCAACATCTAATGACATTGCTTGCACCCATAACATATTCTAGTTAACACATAGCCCTAATTGTAGCCTACTCGCGAACTAGTTTTGACATCTTCATCGTCGGTTCCACTAGATCAAATATCATGGAGCTTCATCATCATACAATCTATGTAGCCGTACAACATTATTAACCATATCAAATTCGTGAATCATCGAATGTTCATCAAGGATTCTATCAACACACAATCCTATCTACTCATATCATGCAAGAACACGATAAACACATATCATGCATCGATGACCAACAAGTAATCAAATAGGGTATAATTAAAATGATAATACTAACGGTAATACAAGAAGAATCACGAAAGCTTCGTGAGATGCAAGGGGCTATCGTCGGGTATGCAAATGAAAGAGAAGTGTTTAGGGTTTGGTGTAACTTGTGTTTGGAGGTTATGAGAAATCAATCCCCCTATTGGGAATGTGTACGCGCATAATAGGGACGGCCCAGCTCGGCTTTGGGCTCAATTGATTTGGGCCGAGAACAAGCTAAAGAGTGTGTGGTTGTGATAAGTGTTGTGCGATCCGAAGGGTGTTGTGCGAGTGGAAATTGTAAACCAGTTAACACTTAGCAACAATTCACATAATACATAGTCATAAATCACTCATGACATTTCATTTAAATAGCGTACCAATTAGTCACGTAATGTTCGTACATGTCACAACAAACACAAAGAAAGGTTCTGGAATACGGGTTGTCACACATATTCGCCTGGTGCCCAGCAGACATGACTGGAGTTCCACGGGATATAGCGCAACATTGTTTGAATGTCCGGCCCTCAGCAGAGCCTGTCGCGCAAGGAAGACGCGGTCTCAGTGCAGAAAAAGCGAAAGCAATGAACGAGCAAGTAACAGAGTTACTTAACGCCGGGATCTTGCGTGAAGTACAGTACCATACCTGGGTCGCTAACCCAGTAATGGTTCAAAAACACAACGGCGGGTGGCGAATGTGCGTCGACTTCAAAGACCTAAATAAAGCTTGCCCGAAAGATTGCTATGCGCTTCCTGAAATAGACAAAAAAGTTGACTCTTTAGCATCTTTCCGCTGGAAGTGCTTTCTCGACTGTTACAAAGGCTACCATCAGGTGCAGATGAAAAAGGAAGACGAAGACAAAACGGCTTTCCGCACGGACAAGGGCATCTTATGCTATACAAAAATGCCCTTCGGTCTGCGCAACGCCGGAGCCACTTACCAGCGATTGATGGATACAGTTTTCGGCGAAGATATTGGAAAAACAGTGGAGGTATACATGGATGACCTCGTCATCATGAGTCAAGAAGAGGAAACCATGCTCGCAAACATTCAGCGTACGTTCGATTCATTGCGCAGCGTCAATTTAAAGCTTAACCCAACAAAGTGCTCCTTTGGAATGGAAGAAGGAAAATTTTTGGGTTTCATAGTAACCAGAGATGGTTTTAAGGTTAATCCGGAAAAGGTGCAAGCCATCCAGTTATTGCGGTCACCAACAACAGTAAAGGAAATGCAAAGACTCGCGGGAAGATTAGCAGCCTTGAACAGATTCTTGGCAAATCACGCCACAAAATCTTATCCGTTCATTAGTACACTGTGCAACTGCGCTAAGAAAACACATTTTCAGTGGACGCCAGAAGCAGAGAAAGCCATCAAGAAAATGAAGGAGTGTTTAATCCAGCTACCAACATTGACAGCACCGCAAGAAAAAGAGCCGCTAATCTTATATTTGTCCGCAACAGAGGTAGCGGTCGGGGCAGTGTTAATGGTAGACAGAGAAGGCGTTCAGACACCAATCTATTACATTAGCAAGATGCTCACCGGCCCAGAAACGCGCTACTCGATGATAGAAAAACTGGTCCTCGCGCTAGTGCATGCATCACGGCGACTTCGCCGATACTTCTCAGGCCATGTTATTACAGTTCTCACTAATTATCATCTAGGCTAAATCCTGTCCAAACCCGATGTTGCGGGAAGATTGGCTAAATGGGCAATCGAGCTGGGAGGATACAATATCCTATATAGACCTCGGCCGGCAATCAAAGGGTAACTTTTAGCAGACTTCGTTACAGAAGTCCCTATAGACAAAGTGCAAGAATGTGAGGCGATCCAAAACCCTATCCCTGTCTTCAACGATAGAGTTTGGACGTTACACACAGACGAGGCTTCTAATGATGATGGAGCAGGCGCAGGTCTTCGACTGGTTAGCCCAGACGATCACGAGCTTACATATGCAATACGTTTGGATTTCAAGAGCACAAACAACGAGGCAGAATATGAAGCGTTTCTGGCAGGCCTCCGTTTAGCGCTTAAAATGGGCGCAAAAAATCTCGAAGCTCACGTCGACTCGAAACTAGTGGCCGAGCAAGTTAATGGCCATCATGATGCAAAGGGAGAAGCTATGGCGTTGTATCTAGAGCAAGCGCGGATGCTTATCAGCCAATTCCAAACGTTTAAAATAATTCACATAAACAGAAGTGAAAATAAGCACGCAGACGCATTAAGCAAACTGGCCGCCACCAGCTTCAAGCATCTAGCAAAGGAAGTGCGCATTGAGGTACTGTCTAATCCTTCCATTCCTCTAAAACAAGTAAACATCGTTGAAGTCGGCAATCCATCCTGGATGTCCCCAATTATCATGTACTTGCAACATGGCAAATTACCAGAAGGGAAGGCAGAGGCAAGGAAGATTCAGAACAAAGCAATAAACTATGAAATGGCAGACGATATCTTATACCGGAAGTCATTTATGGGTCCACTCCTACGCTGTGTCGACAAAACAGATGCGCAATACTTAGTCAGGGAAATCCATGAAGGATTATGCGGGATACACGCAGGGCCGCGCATGGTGGTAGCAAAAATAATGAGCGCAGGCTATTATTGGCCAGGGATGCACGTCGATGTGGTAGAGTTGTTACGTAAATGCGCAGCTTGTCAGCGCCATGCACCGAAGACCCTCCGCCCAAAAAATCCGCTTGTACCAGTCACTTCCGCCTGGCCCTTTCAGCAGTGGGGTATCGACCTTGTCGGTCCTTTTCCTGACGCGCCAGGCGCAGTCAAATTTATTATCGTGGCGGTCGATTATTTCACAAAGTGGGTCGAGGCTAAGGCGCTAGCTTCAAATACAGCAATGGTAATCCGCAAATTTATATGGGAACATATTATTTGCAGATTCGGATTACCGTTGCGCATCATTTCTGACAACGGCACTAACTTTGCCTCCGAAGACCTTCAAAAATGGTTCAAGGAAATGAAGATCGAACACAACTTTGCTTCCGTGGCGCACCCACAAGCAAATGGCCAGGTCGAGAGCGTCAATAAACAAATAGTCGATGGCATCAAGGCAAGATTAGGGACGGCGCGCAGAGGATGGGTCGATGAGCTTCCTAGCATCTTATGGGCTCATCGTACCATGCCAAAGACCAGCACGAGAGAGACACCATTTAGCCTCGTGTACGGGTCTGAAGCAGTTATCCCAGCCGAAATTAGCCTTCCATCACCGCGCATGCTCGCCATGGAAAAGCAAAATAATGAAAAAGAACGAAGAATGGATCTAGACCTTCTCGAGGAGAGGCGTGAGAATTCCGCCATCGCAGAAGCAAGATATAAATCCAAACTTGAAAAGTACTACAACGCACGCGTGCGCGTCTGTACCTTCATCCCAGGGGACTTCGTCTTACGTGACAACGAAGCTTCCAATGCGGAGAAACCAGGCAAGTTAGCGCCAAAATGGGAAGGACCGTACATTATAAACGAAGTCTTGGGCAAAGGGGCATACACCCTAAAAAGAATAGACGGAACAACTGTTCCTCGCACTTGGAACGCGCAGCAGCTGCGTAGGTGCTACATATAATCAAGATGGCATTATACGCCCCAAAAGGTCAAACACGAACAGGCAATGTATTTTTTCTTTTCTACTTTGTATCCATCGGCCCCTGCGCCTTATTAATACAAAAATTACCTTTACACGTCTTTTTGTCTATTACAAATTGCATGTAATTTCTTTTGGTACGCGCGAAAACAACATGGTAAAAAATTGAAAACCTCATAAACGGTCTAAACGGGCGTAAACCCCACACAAAGCCCAGACCTACATGAGATCAATACCATTTTCATTCACTTTACCTAAACAAAGCAATTATACACATGCAACATATTGGAATAACCAATAACAAACAAAAAAGTATATGCATCACATTGCATCAAAAAATAGTTACTAGTGCAACCAAGGCACTTTAACAACCATTTACAAGGCACAAGAGTGCATCGACAAGTTACTAGTGCAAACAGAGCACTTTAACAAAAAACACAACAGTGTTCCTTCAAGACAAAAATCAGTTGCAAAATAAACATACCTACAACCCCAAAAGAGGTATATACCATTTCCCTAACCTAATCTAATGACGAAGATTAGCAGCAAGCTCGTCATCAGCAGCAACCGGTACCTGATCAGAACCACGTCTGTTCCGGTGGCGGTACACTATCAAGCATTCACCCTTCCGGATGGTCGAAAAACGTTCCGTCAGGGCATCAGCAGATAATGAAGCAACCCTTTCATCACCAGCATCTTTTGGCCGACGAGATTCATTACCAGAAACCACAGCTGTGGGAAAAATGGAACTAGAAAGCTCCTCGTTTCCGGCAACCACCAGCGGTGGCGAATTAGCAAGAAGAAGGAGACCTTCCGCAGCCTCATAGACTCTCAAGATCTCCAACAATCTTCGAGAACGAGAGGATTGCCTAGTCTTCATATTTCCAAATAAGGTAAAAATTTAAAAACTGTCAAATGTATATATAATAGAAGTACCAGCATCGATAAAAGAGAAAGGTTATAATCATGATCAACTATCAAATCATCCCCCCTAAAACGGCGCTACAAGAAAAAACGTCATATCTCAATAAATGAAGTCTGACAGCGTCGACACATAGACCAAAGCATGAAGATGAAAAGGTACTACATATATTCATTTTTTATTTTACAAATGACGCAATAAACGTCAGATCATGATTAAGGAAGGTCAGACCAAAAGAGGAAAATTCACAAATTTCCTTTCTTAACACTTTTTAAACAAAGGCCATAATAAGCGAGAAAATCTTCTTTCGGAAGATTCTCCATTTCGCCCCAAAAAACCTCTATAGTAAAAAGCATCTCTCTCTCTCATAGTCCAGTGCTCCACTTTTTTGCATAAGAGCAACACTAGACTGGGGGGGGGGGGACTTGAAGGGGTAAGGTCCCAAAAACCTCGTGTTAAGCACCTGAGACCATACCACCACCTCACCTTTTAACCCTCTTTAGACCTTCCGCGGCCGCGCACTGGTTCAAAGAGAACTTGGAAGAAAGACATCAGACAACACCTGCGCGCCAAAAGGAAACTAATAAATCCTTGCGCTTGTCTCCATAACAAACAAGGGATAAAAATCCCAGCAAACACTCCCGCTTAAATAATATCCAGGCTTGGATATTATTTACTTCAATTGATACCACACGATAAGGAGTCACACTGGATTATGGCAGTAATCTTCTAGAAGGCTCAATCGTGCACCACCAGACGGTTATAACCGTCTGGCCACGTGTCATCATCCCAGGCTCTCTTAAAGACACAGTGATGGCATGGAATTAGAGAGAAATCTCCACTTGCCCACTTTCCACGTGGTAATACCCCAGCCGTTGATCTAAATAGCGATCCGTGTGCTCTCACGAATGGATTAAGAGAGTTAACGGAGGGAAATATAACCGCTTACGGAGTCAGCACATTCCGTCAATATTTCAATAACAGGTTTTCCCGCCCAAACCCCCGGCTATAAATAGAAGAGTAATTCAGGTATAATCTTCAAGTTACATTCACTTCACTTACACTTCTTCTTCTTCAAATACCGATACTTATTCTCACGCCGGAGGGTGGTCACGGAGAGAACCCTCATTCTCCCCGTGACGAGGCTGGCGGTGTTTTGTTTTGCAGCTATCGAGAAGAAGAGAAGATCCGTCCATTTGAATTGAACGAGAGAGAACCAGCCCTTTTTATGCAGAACCTAACCCCCTGGTTTATGTGATTCCGGTCATTTAACCAGTGTTTCTTCAGGCTTACATATTCGGTTTATCATGTCCATGAATGCAGCCGGGACATTGGTTAAACCAAATGGCATGACAGTAAATTCATAATGGCCATACCTTGTTCTGAAAGCGGTCTTAGGAATGTCCTCTTCCTGTACCTTTAATTGATGATATCCTGACCTTAAATCGATTTTAGAGAAAAATCGTGCTCCTTGCAATTGATCAAACAGATCACCTATTATTGGTAATGGATACCAATTCTTAATCGTGACCTTATTCAATTCACGGTAGTCAATGCATATACGCATTGATCTGTCCTTTTTCTTAACGAATAAAATCGGTGCTCCCCATGGTGATGAGCTTGGCTGTATGAATCATTTTTCCAACAATTCATCTAACTGTTTCTTTAGTTCCTACATTTCTGTGGGTGCCAAACGGTAAGGTGCTTTGGCAATTGGTGCAGTTCCTGGTATCAAATGGATTCTGCATTCAACTTCTCTGTCTGGAGGTTGCCCTGGTAGCTCTTCTGGAAATACATCTGAAAATTGGGATACTACTGGAATATCCTTTAATTCTTTTCCTTTAGTGTTAGTGATTATAGAAATCAAATACACTAATGATCATTTCCTTATATAACTTGTTGTTTTCATCACAGAGATGAACTTTGTGGATTTAGAGGTTTTATTTCCTTTAATTGTGATCTTTTCACCCCTTGGTGAATTTACTTGAATTGACTTTTGATCACATAAAATACTGGCTTTATTGGCTATTAACCAATCCATTCCTAACACAACATCAAATCCTGCCAAATTCATTGGGTAAAGATTTGCAATAAATTTCTGATTTAAAATTTCTATTCTTGCTCCCTGCAAGATTTCAAAAATCTTAATGGTTTCCCCATTTGCTGTCTCTACTAGACATTCTTGTGGGAGTTTAGTTAATGGTTGATTGAGAAGTTTGCAAAATGAAGTATTAATAAAACTTTGGTTCGCACCAGAGTCAAATAATACTTTAGCAAAAACATCATTAACTAAAAACGTACCGCCGATCACATCCGGGATCATTTTTGCTTCTTCTGCAGTCAGAACAAATGCTCTATCATTTTTAGTATTCTTGGTGTTCGTAGCTGGAGCTAGCTTTGGACAGTTAGGCTTGATATGACCTTGTTCTCCGCAGTTGTAGCATATCCTGTTGTTAGGCTTCTTCCTGCAATCTTCCTCCTTGTGTCCCGATATTTTGCAAAAGTTACAATATACGGAGCATCTTCCAGAATGCTTCCTTTTGCAATACTTACAGTAGGGTGCATAGGTAGAACCTACATTTTTCCCACGGTTAGAATTTACAGAACGGAATTCTTGGGTAAGCTTCTGGGTTAGGTTCCTCCTTTGATCCTCTTCTCATGTACGGAGTAACTCATCTGTCAAGGTGTTTGCTAGTTCTACAGCTTCTTCTATGGTTTGAGGTCTAGCTGCCTTGACTACATGCCTAATCTCTCCAATTAATCCCCAGATGTAACGGGAGATTAATACTGGTTCAGGTGATGCAAGGGTTGGTACTATTCTAGCATATTCAAAGAATAATGTAGTATAACCCTTACTATCTACTCCAGTCATCCTAAGGTTTAGTAATTTGTTTGCTATCTGTTCTTTTTCATTAGGAGGGCAGAATTTCCTTTCTACCATATTTTTAAACTCCTCCCATTTCATATTGTAAGTTCTATCACTTCCCCTAGACTGGAGGATAGTGTTCCACCATTCTAGAGCTGAATTCTTAAACAGATTGGAAGCAAACATTATCTTATCCTCTTCCGCACATTTACTTATTCTTAAGACTGCCTCAGTCTTTTCTATCCAGTGTAGAGATGCAACGGCCCCTTCATTGCCCGAGAATTTCATTGGTTTACAAGACCAGAATTCTTTATAAGAACAACCGTAAGACATGGTTCTTCTTCTTTTGGGAATGGGCACTTGAAGTACGGGTCCATTGTTTACGCTATTTTCAGGTTCAGAGGGTCGTTTACTATCATCTTTACTTTTATTTTCGGCTTCCCTAACCGTTTTGATAATATATGGCATCGCATCTATTATCCCTTGTGCCACTATACGTTGCATGACACTGTTATCCACTTGGTTTCCATTATTGTTGTTGTTCGGGTTTTCATTATCCGGGTTAATGTTACTCTGGTTATCGTTATTCTGGTTTTCCTGGTTTACTTCATCGTCCATCTGAATTTTAAGCATTTGCCAATTATTAATATCACCAAATAATTAATAATTTAGGCAACAACCACACAACACACATATTGGTCAAAAGCGTCGAGCATTGCGACTTTACTCTTTCTTATATAGTATGCGTCTAATACACACTAAAGCTGAAATTAAAATTACAATACTACTATGCATCGCTAACCACAAAGTGGTCTATACTATAACATATATTATTATTATTACACACACACACACATATATATATATATATATATATCATACAAACATATTATATATTATTATATTATTATTATTATTACCAACTCCACCATCACCTTCACTGATCTGGATTCATCCAGTAATCCATATTGCGCTCGTCGTACTTCCAGACGAGTAGCTCTCCTACCTGCCTCATCCTCTCGTTACTCTCTAAAATCTCTTCTCCGAAAATTCGGAGCTCTTGCACATTTTCTGCACTCATTGGGGGTGCAGGTACTGGTACTGAGTCTGGGTACTGGGTCTGGGTACTGGGGCATGGGCTCCTCCTGAGGGTACGGATTCTCTAAGATATCCCTAATGAATTCATCATTATCGTAGTAGGGATCTAGATGGTCCAGACCTGGATAGGCTGCTAAATTTGGCATGATTTCGTCGTTTAGGTGGTAGCGTGGCACATAATCCCTATGATCATCGAACCATGGATCATAATCTGGGTCTAAGGGATTAGGGGCTGGTATCCTAGGTATCTCCTCAGGGTTGAAATCGTGCATTTGGACTTGGTTTTCTGGGTTGTTTTCTATCTCCATCGGCTGAGTGGGAAATAAAGGTAAGGGTTGTGGGGCTACTAGTTGTTCCAGGTTTGGGTCGGCAGCTGTGGTTGCTAGGATATGAAAATTGGCTAAGCTCCTATTATGCATATCCTGTGTATGGACATCTGACTCTCGCTTAGCGGCTACTAGGACTCTCTGCTGTTGCAACTTTCGCATTCTTTTCCTACGCCCGTGTGCTCCCTTACTGAACCATCCTCTCTTTTTATGAGGGAATGGCTCTTCAGACTGAGCCTTAAAGGCAAACATCCCTTCTTCCTGGTCAGCTACATACCCAGAGAGGGCAGGCTGTGAAGAGGTACCTTCACTCCTAGGTGAATCGGACAACTGACGATATGCGTCTGAGGGTCCTTAATCACTCATACTGTAAACTAACAAATAGTCAAATAACACACAACAATAAAATACAATTATGCACGTATTTCCATAATTAATTTCCTAACAATTTGAATAATATATTGGTGTCAGCAGAACACTTCTTTGGCTGAATCAGTGGCTTAGCTCTGATACCATCTTCTGTCGCAACCCCCGCCCCCTATCTGTCCCGGGAACGGGCGGCCGCGAGACTAGTTTTGGTGGTATCATTTGTTTATCATTTTGGCAGCGGAAATTTCATCAGGACCGTAGTTAGGAAATATTTATCAAAGTAAATACCACGCTTTTATAATATTAAACATATTGGGATAAAACCCAAGTTTTTATTACAAACATTTTCATAGGGAAAATCCCCATTTTATTGAATAAAACATCTTCTTTTATTTCGGTAACTTTTATAGCCACTTTTTCCAAGCCTTCAGTGCTGTCCAGCTGGCTTCTAGTTGGCTTTCACATTTTGTTACCTGAAACGCGTTTAAAAATATTTTGTCAGTGGGAAATACTGATGAGTGAATCCCAGTTTAATCAATAAGAGTTTTATCCTAAAACAGTATTGAGAGCTATCACGTTGTTTATTTCTACACAATTACTCATTCAGTACTGTCAATCCTGACTGGTGGGTCATATTACACATTGGCTAACTCGTTGTCCAATGGTAACGTGTTCCACTTTTTGTATACAAAACCCCAACATACCGGCAGTAATTGAAGAACTACAAAGACTCAATCACTGCTTAATTGCATTGTAAAACATTTAAGGTTTTGTAAAAACAGTTTACAAAAAGGAGATTACTCACATTGTTGTCTTAGGTTTTCTGTAAGGGTTTCCTGGTGATTATCTATAATTTACACAAATGCACACGTGTTAGTATAATAACCCTTAATATTTACATTAGTAATACCCTCCCCGAGACGGCATTCCAACGACTACGTCGGGCAGAACCTCGACAGCCGTTACGGAACCCTGGATCAATCGGGCAGCGTATCTAATACGTAACCGGGGTTATAATACTTACAACGGAGCAGAACTTCGTTAATTAGGGGGATATTATACCCGAGATTATGCCTACTATTAAGAATTTCGAGAGAGAAAGTCGAGAGATGAACGATTTGAGACTGAAGGCCTTCGGTTTCTATTTATAGGGCTGCATTTGGGGTCTCTCGCGCCCCGCGTAAGCTTAGGCTAAGGCTTACGCGGCCCGCCAGGGACTACGTGTCCCGTTATAGGCTTGCCGAGTCAACCCTAGACCCCACACGCATCGGACACGTGACGTACTCCGGTGCGTCCTCGTATCCATGTCGTCGCGCCCCGAGTAGCCTTGTGCTATATCCGTCGCGGGTCGCGAGCGACATTAAAAATTGATTTTTATTTTATTTCTAATGATATAATGTATTTTGGGCTCGGTTTTCACATACGGGATATATTTTAAGACATATAAGGGTATTTTTAAAATATATTAGGGTGTCAGAAAATATTCAGGATGGTTGTTATAGTTTAGTCTCGAGTAAATAACGTTTTCTTAAATCAAGTTCATGTTAAAGTGAAATTGATATTATTGCAACCTAATTTAACTTAACAAATCGGAGTCAATAACTTAACAACACCATGCTCAAAAATTATTGTCACGCTCCACAATTAAATTTTCTTTGTAACAAAACCTTAACCATTATATATTGTATATATTGTTAACGAAAGATGATGAATAGTAATTTTAAATTTATAATAATATATAGTTTTTTAATATTTTAACACATTTATTTTTTTTTCTCTTTTTTAAAACCAAATTCTCTTTAATGTATAGTTTTTTTTAATATTTTAATATTATAATACTTTATAATTATATTTACAGTTAACATGTTTCTTTTTTTAAACCATATTACCTTTATTGTTTATTTTTTTGTTTCTTATAATTCTTTTTTTTTTCTTTTTAAATTTTAAATATAGTTTTTTTAATATTTTAATATTATAATACTTTATAATTATATTTACAGTTAACATGTTTCTTTTTTTAAACCATATTACCTTTATTGTTTATTTTTTTGTTTCTTATAATTCTTTTTTTTCTTTTTAAATTTTAAAGTCTTTATCGATTAATTTAATATTTCTTTAATAATTTCTGTTTGTTATTTAAAAAAAAACTTAAGTACACACAGTTGTGCTTATTTGGTATTGTTAAAAATGACGTTCATTCAAAATAGAGTATTTATTTGGTATCGTTTTACGGCACGATGATAAATTTAACTGATTCTGATGGTTTGGTTTTCTAAACAACATGTTTCATTTTCAAATAACGTATGTTTAACATTATCATTTGCTCCGTTCGCCGCAACGCGCGACACCAAACAACCTAGTATATATATAATTGTGTGCGCGTGTATGTATGTATGTATGTATGTATGTATGTATGTATGTATGTATGTATGTATGTATGTATGTATGTATGTATGTATGTATGTATTAGTATAAGGTGTTTATGGTTGCCAGTGCTTAGGGGTCTTCTTAGTTCTTACCACTTGGAAAACATTCAAGCAAAGCCAATTTTAAGGCATTATATAACACTTTTTCATAATTTTTAAAAGTCACTTTTATAATTAAAAAATATATAACAATATGGCATCATATTAAAGATAAAAAAATACTTGATTTTATGGTATAATTTTTTTTTCAAAAATAATGAAGTATATAAAAGTTATTTTAGTTTAAAAAACATTATAGAATTAGTATTTAATGGGAAATGGTTAAATGACTCAAATACCACTAACTTGATAGTATTAATTATAGGGGTTTTATTTGAAATCAATACTAACTCTTGATTTAAACTATCAATGTTTTTCTTATGATTTTTACACTTACCAGTGTTTATACTGGATCTCAACTATATTTAAATATACTTTAACAAAAGTCTTTTATTGGACAAACGAAGCCCATCTAAATCAGAAAGCCCAAAAACAATTGAGTATTTTGGTTAACTTGAAGTGTCCATCGGCTATTTGCTTAACATGCCCAAAATATCTTCTTTGGTTATTGAGACGGCAGTTTTGGAGCGTTCAAAGTCCACAACTTTTAATCCTAATCTTTTTAAATTCTATTGTTTTTAGAAGCAGCAGTTTAGAGAGGTTATTGAGACTGCAGTTTTGGAGCATAAATCATGGAGCAGTTTTTTTTTTTTTAAATTAAACTTCATTAACACACACCTCCGACCTAAACGGGTAAAAGACCAAACAAACAACACTCCCGACCCAAACGAGCAAAGGGCAAAGAAATTACAACATGTACAAAGGGTATTTACACCACTCCGCCCAGCTAATATAATTACATGATGATCTATTTTTACCCCAAACATAATCTCTTGACTTTAACTCCCCTATGATATCTTGCGGGCTACAACTTTTCTGGTTAAAACCACATCGTTTCTTTCTTTCCATATGCACCAGCAAGCTATCATAGTCAGCCCATAAATGATCTTCTCCGCCTTCTTACCACACTTAATGAACTTGTGAATTTCTAAAATGTTTTTGAACTCAAAAAAGAAAAACGGCGGAATGTTGCCCCAAACGCTGAAGGCCGACCACACCCTGCTATCCACCGAGCAAGCGGTAAACAAATTCTCCATCGTTTCCTCCAATTCGTCGCAAAAAGGGCACATGACCGATGTTACGTCCACATTCCTTCTTCTTAAATTTATTCTCGTAGGAAGCCTATCCAAATTGCCTCTCCAATTCATAATATTACATTTAATGGGCACCATTTACACCATACACAATTTGGAGGGTGACAGTTACCTCTATCGGTAATCAAAGCCTTTTTGACCGACTTCACCGAGAAACCGTTTTGACTATCATCAATCCAATACCATGCATCCTTAACGTTGGAAAGTCTTAAGAGACTGAGAACCTCGCAGCATTCCTTCCATTCCTTTAGGTCCTCATCTGACTCAGGCTGTCTAGACCAATGCCATATAAAAACTCCATTTCCTTGAATTGCTTCCATTCTCTCTGTGACCCTGCACGTTTTAAACAACTCCAAACCAAATAAATGGGGCCATCTTTCCATGAAGGAAGATCACTCGCTCACGTGTCAATCCAAAAGCGAATATCATCCCCATTCCCCACCTTACCCATGATTAGACGATTTAACCCCTTACCATTTATTTTCACTTTGGATATCAACTTCACAATGTTTTTCCAACATCCTGTTATGATTCCGTTAAGCGGAAGGAAGCTCCTTTGATTATTCTAACAATGGCACGCTTCCACCACTTTACACCATAGATTATGATTTTCAACCTTATATCTCTACCCCCATTTAACAAGAAGGGCTTCATTGACCTCTTTAAGCCTGCTAATACTCAACCCACCTTTTACCTTGGGCCAAGTGACCCAATCCCAAGCCACCCAGTTCATTTTAGAATTGCTACCAGAACCGGCCCATAGGAATTTTCTCATTTGGCTTCGAGGGACTTTATAACCCCAGTCGGGGCCTTATATAAAGATAAATAATAAATAGGCAGGTTTTCCAACACCGAATTGATCAAAGTAAGCTCCCCCTATCGATAAAGTTTTAGTTTTCCACACCGACTGATGGGGTACGGTATTAAACCCGACCCGAGCGGTCAGACTTCCCGTTACGTATTTCTTTTATATTAATTATTTATTATTGTTGCTACTAACCCAACCGCGAGGCCCAACGCGATGTAGTTTACACTACTTTGGGTCGGGGCTTGTAGAGATAACCCCTAACTGGGCCTGGCCCATTGAGGTTAGGGGAGGCCCATCCCCCTATATAAAGAGGTCTTTACCTCTTGAATAGGAGGGGCATATGGAGCCGCCACACTTTTGGTAGCTGGAAACAGGAGAATCTTCTCCTACCGGCAATCTCTACAGCTCCACTTTCTTCTCTTCTCCATTGCAGATCTAGGTTCAAGAGGAAGAACAAGATGTGATTCTTCACCCTCATGTAGAACGCGGTCTAGTCATCCCGGCGGTGAACCCGTGTTTCTTCATTGGCGCCCACCGGTTCAAAATCTAAATCCATGAATCACAACTCGTTTTTTCTTCTTGTCAATCTTCAGATCTGTGTTTTCGGAGTTCCACTCTTATTTTTAGGATCGAGAACTCCATTAATGTGCTCATCCAAACTTTAAAAGAGTTGAGAACTTTCAGATCTGATTTTACACAAAATATTCGGTTAAAAACTGAAAATCTGGGTTTTCTTTCAGTTAAACCCCCTTTTTTTTTTCGGTATGAAAACCAAAAACCAAAGATTATTTTCCACCTCTGTTTCTCTCGATTGTCTGATCTAATTAAACAACTGCATTATTCTCGACCTATCTTCATTGAACAAAATTTGGGGAAAGCGATATACATACCATAAGACATTCAAAAGCATTAAGTTAATGTTTTATTGAAAAAGAAAAAAAAAAAGGGGGAGGGTTGGACAGCCTGTAAAGTGTAGCAGCCTTTAAAAAAAAAAAAGTGCAATTTGCAAAGCAAATGTACAACACATGCGCCACGCGATACAACCCTTAATTGCATGCCTTTCCTTTATGGAACAAACATTTTCTGACATCAGCAGGAACAGTCCACCAGATGTCTTTAACTTTATATCCATGTTTTTGTCGTTATTATAAAACAAGCCATCACGTTCACAAAAGGTGGCACAACAATGTTTCAGCCCCCGCGCAATCGACCATGTTCGTCAGCAACCTGCACGTTAACAGCGTCCGGCCGCACGTCTACATGTCACCGGCACCCATGGTTCATTCTGTTCGTATCACCGTGCGCACGATGAACTATTTTTCTCCGACTTATAACGCAAAGGAGCTTCAAACAAGGTACAGCTTTACCTTCATCTCTATTATGTCTAAAACAAGATACAACCCCCACCGCAGCGCGAGCAAGTCTTCATGCGCGGACACGGTTCCGCCGCGTGAGCACTTCTATGTGCGCGAGCAAGTCTTCATGCGCGGACACGGGTCCGCCGCACGGTACTTCTACATGCGCGAGCAAGTCTTCATGCGCGGACACGGTTCCGCCGCATGAGCACTTCTACATGCGCGAGCAAGTCTTCATGCGCGGACACGGTTCCGCCGCGTGAGCACTTCTACGTGCGCGAGCAAGCCTTCATGCGCGGACACGGTTCCGCCGCGCGAGCACTTCAACATGCGCGAACAGTTTTCATGCGCGGACACGCCGCCATGCGCGGGTACGATTCCGCCGCATATGCACTCCTACATGCGCGAGCAAGTTTTTCATGCGCGGACTCGCCCTACATGCGTGAGCAAGCTCACTAAGAAATATCATAAACAACCCAAGTGTGGGTGTCGCCAGTAGAAACCTCGCGGGCGACATTACTTCACAATCTAATATGCTTGCTAAATATTCAAACGAATTTGACGGTTTTCTAAGACTTCGTTTTCTAGGAAGATGGTAAATGGAAATCATTTAATATAATGAAAGAGAGCCTAGATACATGTTATTATCCAGTTAATTAATGCTAGTTAATTAATGCTGTTTGACTTTAGCAAAATGCTTGTCATCATGACGTCAGTACCTTCCATTCTATACACGTTTGTGTTCAAATTCAATTCAATTTAATAATGACAAGGATTAAATAAAAGACCACTAGCAAAAAGGTTCCTTATCGTTTTTTTTTTAATGACAAAAGCGTGAAAACGTTCATTATATCTATAAATTGTGCACATATTGGTTATGTACAACCAATATTTTAACATAACGCTGGTAACATTTTATTTAGTAGCAATAAAATAAAAAACTAGCATAATGTAACATTCTCATGAAGGTCAAAATTGTTGTCACGAATTACAGAATAAGAATACTCCTTATAAGGGCAACGTTTTGGTACAATCCTTTCCATACATCAAACTCATTATAATTTATCTTGTCAACTTACTCTAAGTTCAAGCAAATCGAATCAATTCATGTGATTTTTCGATTTAACAGCCATGTGATTTTTCTAGAAACACTCATATCACTGTTTATTATTATTCTATTTCAATGCTACTAACATCTATTTAGCGGCATAAACTGCCATCCCTGCACGGGAGCAACTCAGGACTCGCCGAGCGGATATCTCAGCTGCGCGAGCATACTCCGCCGCACGGGTCATCTCCGTTGTGCCAGCACACTCCGCCGTGCGGTCATCTCTGTTGTGTTAGCATAATCCGCCGCGAGTCATCTCTATAGCACAACCTTGTTATTATCAAATTTATTTAAGGCTACGATGATATATAAAGTTACTTTACAAATAAACCTCACAATACATGCCTATCTACATACATATTGTTATTTCACAGTGGTCCGACATATATTACGTGGAAACATTACAAATAATTAAGCCCACTGCAATATAATTATGGACATCCCCATTTTAGTACAATGCAACTAACAGTTATGTGACAGCAATAGACAATCACACTAGCACGCATGGTGTAACACCATTTCGAGGTTCAAAATTGCTTTCAGAATATTGCGAAGTACGGATGCACGGAACAAACACCTCCTAAGGATGAAGTTTTCGGTATAACGCTTTCCACATATCACTCTTTATTACAATTTACCATGTCAACTTATTTGCAGGATAGGCAATACATTCAATCGGTGAAACGCAACGAGCGATCCTCACGCACACCGATGAAAGCCTAAAAAGCGCCTTCACACATGAGCACGTAAGTCGCCGGCTGGCGCATGCTCCATTACTTACGAGCACGTAAGTCGCCGGCTGGCGCATGCTCCATTACTTATGAGCACGTAAGTCGCCGTAAGTCGCCGGCTGGCGCATGCTCCATTACTTATGAGCACGTAAGTCGCCGGCTGGCGCATGCTCCTTTACATTGAGCACGTGAGTCGCCGGCTGGCGCATGCTCCATTACTTACGAGCACGTAAGTCGCCATACGCGCATGCTCTTTTACATACGAGCACGTAAGTCGCCGGCTGGCGCATGCTACATTACTTATCAGCACGTAAGTCGCTATACGTGCATGCCCCTTTACATACGATCATCTCAGTCTCCATGCGAGCCTGACGCGCCTCTACATACGAGCCCGTTAATCGCCTCGCGCACATACTCCATTACTTACGAGCACGAAAGTCGCCATGCGCGCAAGCTCTTTTACATACCAACACGTTGATCTCCATACGAGTCTGTTGTTCTACATACGATCATCTCAGCCTCCATGCGAGTCTTGCTGCTACACATATAAGCACGCTAATCTCCACGCGACCCTGCTGCTTTACATACGAGCGTGTGTGTCGCCCGCGCGCGCATGCTCAGCCATATATGAAAACGCTTACAAAACGTAAACTGTGCTACAAATGCACGCACCACTTTGGGTATACGCAAAAACACATTGGCTGAAATAAAGTTTCGCTTACACCTACAATCTTCAAGACAAGCCACATCTCCTTGCTTCATGCCACATTGTTGTTGTGTCACACCAGAGGATTAGCGCAGGCTCGGGTCTCCACTTCATTATTCCTGACGCAACTTTATGCCAATTCTCATTCGCGATAACCTGTTCAAAGTGGAGTAACACGTGCAACTATTGTAGACAGCAGTTTACAAAGATTCAAACACTATAAATACATACGCTTCATGGCTTAAGACACGCGCGCACCTTGCGCTAACCAACAGAAGTCACACCATAGGGTGAAAATTTTACAATAGCCACACGACTGTGTGCGCACCGCTAAAGCTGGGCCACACTCACCTGACAAAGGCGAACCGTCAGTGACAACATAATGATCGACGTGTCAGCAGCCAACTCAAGGGTCACCAACAACGACATTTGCACCCTGTCAGAATTTAAATTTCGAGAAATTTTTCGCCCAAAATTACAACGAAACTGCAAGTTGAAGTTAGCAAGGGTTGCGCCGCATGCTTCATCAACCAATGATCATGCTCGCCAGCTCTCAAAAGCAACAGGAATCAATTAACAAGCCTGGTAGTCGCGCCGTAGTAATTGACAAACACTTACACACGCGCCAGCTACCAAGACCTAGCAACTTCTTTAAAGACCAGCACGCCTTTCCTTTCTCTTTTTCCAGAGTCCAGAGCTCCAACCATTCAATTCGCGCATGGAAGCAGCACTGGACTGGGGGACTTAAAGGGGTATGGTCTCAAAAAGCCGCGCAGACCATACTCCTTATACGTTAATCAAACTAATCTACAGACCACGCGTGGGCTGCTTGGACAAAACCTAAGCCGAGCGCGAGGTTCAAACAGGATTGAAGATCAGATTCAACACTTAGCATCCTGAATGAAGACCCTCAATCCCTAAGCCTTGCGCCAGCTGGTCGGACACACACCAAAGGCCGGGCAAGGGTGGCGGCGCAGGTTCATTTCAGGAAGCGTGAAAGGTACGAGTGGCAGAAGAGCAAGCCAATCAGCGTCCAACAGGTTGTATTCTATCGCGCTCCATGATTAACAATCGGGCGTGAGGCAGAAGGAACGCAAGGACGCCTACGTGGTTCCAATCAGGTTGCGCCAACACCAAAGATCTTCTAGAAGACACAGACGGTTGGCACCAAAGGGACAGAGCGGATATTCTTTGTCGTCGTCTTCAGGCCCAAGGCCCATCAGCCCATCTCCTTCTAAACTACTCCGACTAAAGATAGGGTCCTTCATACACAGGAAGGACCGTAGCTAAGCTCAGGAAGGACCGTAGCTAAGCTCAGGAAGGATTAAGAAGATTAACCCTTATGGTCGAAACATAAACCCAACTAATAAACCTAAAACTAGTTACGTACGCGCAACCTTGACAAGCTCATGGCAATGCGCCAATAGCAACTACCCGCAATCAAACAGCGTGCGCCAGGTTTGCCCAATCAATTTCCACGATGAACAACCAGGGGATATTCATTATTCCATTTATCTCTACTCACAGTGAAAGACAGACGCAACAAGCATGGACAACAACTTTCCCGCATCTGGGCGACTGGTAAGCCTAAAACTCGATCTTTACTTTCGAGCACTCCTAACAAGTCTAGTACTCCTACCACGCTTGCACGCGGAGCAGCACTAGACTGGGGAACTTGATGGGGTACGGTATTAAACCCGACCCGAGCGGTCAGACTTCCCGTTACGTATTGCTTTTATATTAATTATTTATTATTGTTGCTACTAACCCAACCGCGAGGCCCAACGCGATGTAGTTTACACTACTTTGGGTCGGGGCTTGTAGAGATAACCCCTAACTGGGCCTGGCCCATTGAGGTTAGGGGAGGCCCATCCCCCTATATAAAGAGGTCTTCACCTCTTGAATAGGAGGGGCATATGGAGCCGCCACACTTTTGGTAGCTGGAAACAGGAGAATCTTCTCCTACCGGCAATCTCTACAGCTCCACTTTCTTCTCTTCTCCATTGCAGATCTAGGTTCAAGAGGAAGAACAAGATGTGATTCTTCACCCTCATGTAGAACGCGGTCTAGTCATCCCGGCGGTGAACCCGTGTTTCTTCACCGACGATCTTTTATCAAAAGCCTCAATAATTGGTGTCCAGTTGTTAATTTTGTTCATATTAGACCCCAGCGTAATCCCCAAGTAAGTAAACGGGATCTTTACCCAAAAAAAAAAGTAAGTAAACGGGATAGAATCCGATTTACACCCAATCACTTTAGCAATATCTGTCACTTCCCCACTATCAACAGTTATCATCAACATCTCTGAGGTCATATCCAAGAAACCCCCACGATTATTTCAGATGCAACAAATTTAATACAGTTTTGGAGCGTAAATCAAGGTTGCTGTCAAGAAGGAGAATTTTCATCGGAATGAACATTATATTAACGTTAGTAATTAACTTCTTCATTTAATACAATTTTTTATTTTATTATTAATTATTTTTATCTTAATTTAATACAATTTTTTATTTTATTTTCATGGGAATGAACATTATATTAACGTTAGTAAATTCAAGTCTTGGTCAAACTATAATATCTTTATCTTTATTCAATCATCACCGACATTTGACCAATATTAGGGCCGTTCAAATTGCTCGCCGCTCGTCGCTCGCTCAGAAATTCTTCGGAAAATGCTCGTTCGATTTGACGCTCGGTTGTAAACGAGCCGCTCTGCTCGGTTCGGTTTGTAAACGAGCCAAGCATGAGCAAAGGTCCGCTCGGCTCGGTTCGGCTCGAATTATTATTTTTAATTAGTATATATACATATACATATACACTTACATATATAATAAACATGCATATACACAAATATATATATACACACAAATATAAATTATACATATATATATACACACACCTAAATATATACACACATTACACATACATATATACTTAAATATAAATTAAATTTGGAGTTTTATATGTAACACTCTATTAGATTTTGGTCCAATATATACAAATTTACAACCATATCTATACGTACTAGCCCAACCACGCCGATAAAAAATTAATATCAAATCTGAAAGTTAAACCCTAAACCGATAAACGATAGTCTGCTCATCGCCTCAATGTTTCATATTGTTACCCTAAGTCAGTGGCGGACTCACCTTAAGGGGTGGGTGGGCGGCTGCACCCCTTGAAAAAAAAAATTTAGTGGTATTTTTCGCGAAAAATCCCGACCGCACCCCTTGGAAATTTTCGTCCGCACCCCTTGAAAAATTCCAACCGCACCCCTTGGAAAATTCCGACCGCACCCATTGGAATTTTTCGTCCGCACCCCTTAGGAATTTATATAAAAATTTGTTAACAATGATTGAAATCCGATCAAATTATGTAAACAAGTTAGCCCACTAACCCCTTTAATAAAACTTAAATTCAACCCATCAAGCCCAATAACTTAATACTCATTCAAGCCCAATCCAACTACTAGTTTTGTTAAACAAAATCAGTCCACATAATAAAAAAAAATCCAAATCGCTGCCACTTACCAGCGACTCCCGCCCTCCCTCTGCCTCACTTCAGCGCCCAGCGACAGCATAATTTCGGCCGGCGACTACAAAATTCCAGCTGCAAACTGGTTAATTCAGGCCGCCCATGACAAGTACATGTTTTGTTTTGTTTTTATTTTTTTATTTTTTTTGATGTTTATGTGATTTTGTTCAAGAGTCATGAGATAATAGGATTTTAGGATGGGTTAAAAAAGTTTAAACTTTTATGTGTTTTGAGGTAATTTGGGGTTGTTCTAGTCTTTATAGGATGAGTTTGTTGTTTCTTAATTTCTTATTGATTATATGATTCTAGTATAGGGTTTGAAAAGATGAAATTTAAAAATTGAGCTTAAATAGGTAATTCGATTTGTTTTGATGTTTTATTGGGTTTTTTCAAAAGAAATAGATATATATATATATATATATATATATATATATATATATATATATATATATATATATATATATATATATATTTGTTAAAAAGGTTTAAAATTTTATATGTTTTCATGTATTTTTTGGGTTGTTCTAGTCTTTAGTATTATATGACTGTTGGTTGGTAAATAACAATTACTAGGGCTTAAAATTCAAAATTTTAAATTTTAAATTGAAAATTAAGGAACATGGGCTATGGTTGAACACCTGAAGATCCTTGTTTATTTTGTATGTGATAGGATTAGGAAGGAAAAATGAATAGGGAAGTTATGTCGCGATTTCTCAAGAGGAAAGGGGTTGAACCACTTTTTTCGCCAGATTCTTCTAATTAAAGACCAATGTATGCTTTAGATAAGTTTTTTTTCTTTTATTTAATGATTAAGAGAAATAGAAGTAGGGATGGTTTGAACTTTGATGCTTTTTTGTTTGTTAATGTGATAGGAAGTTAGGAACTAGGGTTTGATTGTTTGAAAATTGAAATGGACCCGACCCGATCTGATTCGACCCGCTATGAAACTTCGTTTGTTTGTGTTTACTTGTTTTACATGACCCGACCCGATTCGACTCGCTATGAACCGATTTTTTTGTATAGCTAGGGTTCTAAAATTTTTAAAAATTTTCGCACCCCCAGGAAAAAAATCCTGGGTCCGCCACTGCCCTAAGTCGATCGTCTCCTACTCTCAACGTAATTGTTCGTGCAATATAATCATCGCCTCGTCGGCCACAACATTATTATTCATAAGAAAAATATTATGCCATGAAATGTGCATGTTTTTAAAGACATAAAAACTTGAGACCCAACATTGTCACAATCACTCTCAGCAAATTTAAATTTGGCGACACGGTTGTCCAAATCGCTCGAACTTCGCTCGACGCTCGCTCGGAATTTTTACCGCTCGAAAAATGCTCGCTTGATTTGAGGCTCAATTCTAAATGAGCCGCTCCGCTCGGTTAGGTTTGTAAAGGAGCCAAGCACGAGCAAAGGTCCGCTCGGTTCGGCTCGGCTCGTGAACAGCCCTAACCAATATAACCGATATATCATCGATATATCACTGAATTATTAGTGTTAAATTTCTATATATATAGATTCTGCATGGTATTAAAATTATCGATATCTCACTTAAATAACCTATATCTCAAATATTGGTCTTTGACTGATATCCTATATTACCTACATATACAAAGGAAGTTTGAGGGAATAGTGCCACGCAGCTGCGTGGCACTTCCCTATTCGACCAACCATTTTATTGTTTTATATTCGTTTTAAAATTACGGTTTCATCCTTAATTTAAAATATAATTACGTTTTTGCCCCCACTTCAAAATAAAATTATGTTTTTGTCCCTCGCTCAAAATTACGATTTTGCCCTCGGTTCAAAATTATGATTTTATCCCCAGATTACAATTACATTCTTGGCCCCAGTTCAAAATAAATTTTTGCTTTTGCCCCAAACTAAAAATGATGATTTTGCATTTTCGCCCCGTTTCAAAAATTATGATTTCGCCTTCAGTTTAAAATTATGTTTTTGCCCGGTTCAAAATAAAAGTATGTTTTTGCCCCCCAACTCGCCCTCAGTTAAAAATTTTGATTTTGCCCCGATTCAAATTAAAAATATAGTTTTGTCCCCAGCTTAAAATTATGATTTTGTCCTTAGTGCAAAGTTATATTACGATTTTGTCTCTGGTTCAAATTTATAGTATTGTCATCACTTTAACTTTTGGCAAATTACGATTTTACCGAAGTCAACAAATATTGCCCTAAGTTCAAATTACAGTATTGCTATCATTTTAGTTTTTTTAGCAAAACTATAAAAGTGTTTTTTTATTAGTTGACTGGATTTATTTATTTTCCATGTCAAGGAGCTGCCTAACACTCGCTCATTAATCCTGACAAACTATAGTTTTGCCCTGAGCTCAAAACTACGGTCTTGTCATTGTTTTAGTTTTTTTTTTTCTAACAAAACTATAATAGTGTTTTTTTAATTGATTGAGAATTATTCGGTCATCGCCCCGCGGGCGGGGCATTAACTAGTTTTACCACATTAACTGCATAGGTGTAGTCCATGTAGCAAAGTGATGCGGCCCAAATCCATGAGGATCACCGATAGTAGAGATAGGGTTGGGTTGCGCAGAAGTTGGCCCAAAACAAATACAAAATTATCATGAGAAAGTGCTAGTGGGCCTTGAGATTCATTAACATCATATCCAAAAGGCACATGTAGATTCTGTCCAAAATAATATCCACCGTAATTAGACTTTTGATTGAAACATAAATATTGGGTTATTTTATCTATCTGTTATGCTTGCTTAAGGACTATGTGATTATCACTTGGTGGATGTTTGGAGTTGTATTCCGATAGGCATACGGACATTTCATTCATTTTCAAAGTTTATGTAAATACTTATAAATAATATAATTGACATTCTGTAACACATGGAAACTTGAACTAGTAAATTGATATATGAATGGTAAACGAAACAAGTTCGTGTATTTCACGACGCTTGTCGTTGATATGCAAATGTATAGTAGGTATGTGAATTGAGTTTGAAAAATTCGAAATTCGATTATCAAGAATTCGTTTCGATTATAAGAATTCGAATTTGATTCTATTCGAGTCAAGTAAATCGAATACAAATTTATAATTTCAAATTCGATTCGATTCAAAATTCGAATAAAAATTATAAATTTTTATTTATTATTTTTATATATAATACATATATAACTTTTATTGGGCTATACTATAAACTATTTTCAAATTTATTCCAAGTAATAAAATTGCCCATTAGCAAACCCACTACATGGCCCATAATTAAAACCTAAGTAACAGATCTATCAATAGATTTCTAACCCTAAAAATCTTTTCATTTTTGAATCAGTTTGATATAAGTCCACCCTGATACATCAGGACGAGCATTTGATATCGAGTATCGTACCGAGTCATTTAGGTACTCACTTTTTGTGTTTTTCGGTAACGGTATTTTAGGATCCATGTGGTACAGTCTTTTGGGACAATTTACCTTCGAATACGGTACCGTATTGTACATGCCACTTTCAGTACCGGTACTAGTAACAGTACCTATTTTTGGCGATTTTCATGATTGGTCATTTTGGTTTAGTACCGATACGGTACCTTCGGTTAAGTACCGATACGGAATTTCCGGATCGATGCGGTACAGTGTTTTGGGACGATTTACCTTCGAATACGGTACCGTACGTGCCACTTTCGGTACCAATACCTATTTTTTGTGATTTTCATGATTAGTACTTTCGGTTTAATACTCATACGATACCTTTGGTTCGGTACTGAGCTCATCCCTAGTTACATATCCTTATGAGGGATCATGCATGTGTGCTTGTTTCTTTTTATCTAAAAAAGAACTAGATAATGCAATACCACTTATAAAGAAAACAAATAATATGATCACTATATGCGTCTTGTGGGATAAAATTATTTGTTTAGATGTAAGAACTCGTTTTATTTATTTATTTATTTATTTTTCTTTAACGAGGAATTACTTTTTCATCTTTATTGTCTGTAAGACTTGAACTTAAGGCCACCAAACTTTTGTTTAGTAGAAAAAAAAACAACATTTTTTGTGTTTTAAACCCAAGTTTTTATAGGCAAAATCATCAAACTATATTTTAATTATTTTTGTTTATTTGCATATCATGTTATGTTATTTTAAGTTTTCTTGAACCCCTAAAGTTGACCATTAAAGATGATGTTACTAGACCAAAAAATCCAAAAACACTATGCATAGGACAATATAGCTATTGGGGTATACTTGGTCCTTTCTAGAGTATAAAAAAGCTTATATGCATGCTATTATGGTAAATATGTTATTGTCGAATCAGTATAACTTCGTTTCTATGGAATAGAGTAACTAATACAAATTTTGTTAAGACCATCGGGTATGGGGCGGGGGTTTGGGCGTGGGTTGGGCTTGGGTTGGGGTGTGGCCCTTGGGGCTTGGGTTTCAAGCCGGGCGTGGGGCGGGTCTAGGAAGGTGACATGGCGGGCTGTGAATGGCCAAACCAAACTAGCCGTTGGGTGCTATTTTAAAAAAAAAAAAAAAAATTTCCTTTATAAATACCTTACCATATTTATCATTTTTATCACACAATATCAAACACATAAAACACAATAATGCCATGAGTTCTTCAAGTTATACTGAATCGTCATCATCATCTGACGATGGTGCGGAAATATTTCTACAAACGATCGCGACGGTGGTGAAAGCTATCGTGGAAAACGAAGAGGAGGAGGAAGAGACTCAACAGCTTAAACGCAGGAGAAGGTACATCGCTCGTGAACGGCTCACCGCTAACGATTTGTTGGTAAGCGATTACTTCTCAGCGGAACCAAAGTATGATGAAAAAATGTTTAGGCGTCGTTTTCGTATGAGTATAAACTTATTTTTAAGGATATCTAGAGATCTTGAGGAGAAGTATATTTACTTCCAACAAAAACCGGATGTAACCGGGCAATTAGGATTTAGTACGTGGCAAAAGGTCACGGCCGCACTTAGGCAATTAGCGTACGGCAATAGTACATTATGCCTTGTCGACTATGGGACAAGGATCAGATTGGAAACGTGATGTACACATGTATCATTCTTCACAACATGATTTTGGAGGATGAAGGTAGAGCGGTCGTTACCTACTATGATGACGATGACCCCAAACCAGGTAACGTAACAGACGAAGATAAAGCGGCAAATGAATTTTTGATCAAGTCAAGGGATATACATCACAACATTCGATCTGATTTGGTGGATCACGTTTCAACGATTCCTGGGTTCGAAACAGACGACGAAGACAACGAAGACGACGAAGAATGATTGTTTTTTATTTTGATAATTATTATGTATGTTTATGTAGTTTAAAAAAAATATGTATTTTTATTATTTATGTAGTTATAAATATAAATATATATATATTTAAAAAAAATGTTGAGGTGGCTTGGCCACGTCAGCCAACCCACGCCAGCCAACCCACGCCCAACTCAAGCCCCGCCATACCCCTTAAACTTGGCGTGGGTTGGGGGAATATTCATCATGCACGTGTCAACTAATGCCCCAACCCATGCCCCAACCTCTGCCCACCATACCCCACGGTCTAAGCTAGTGTAAATTATCATTTTGCCTATAGTACCAGTGGCGGACTCACCTTAAGGGGTGGGTGGGCGGCCGCACCCCTTGAAAAAAAAAAATTTAGTGATATTTTTCTCGAAAAATCCCGACCGCACCCCTTGGAAATTTTCGTCCGCAGCCCTTGAAAAATTCCAACCGCACCCCTTGGAAATTTCCGACCGCACCCATTGAAAATTTTCGTCCGCAGCCCTTAGGAATTTTTATAAAAGAATTGTTAACACTGATTGAAATCCGATCAAACTATGTAAACAAGTTAGCCCACTAACCCCTTTAATAAAACTTAAATTTAATCCATAAAGCCTAATAACTTAATACCCATTCAAGCCTAATAACTTAATACCCATTCAAGCCCAATCCAACTACTAGTTTTGTTAAACAAATCAGTCCACATAATAAAAAAAAACCCAAATCGCTGCCACTTACCAGTGACTCCCGCCCTCCCTCTGCCTCACTTTAGCGCCCAGCGACAGCATAATTCCGACTGGCAACTACAAAATTACAGCTGCAAACTGGTTAATTCAGGCCGCCCATGTTTTGTTTTGTTTTATTTTTTATTTTTATTTTGATGTGTATGTGATTTTGTTCAAGAGTCATGAGATAATAAGATTTTAGGATGGGTTAAAAAAATGTAAACTTTTATACGTTTTGAGGTAATTTGGGGTTGTTCTAGTCTTTATAGGATGAGTTTGTTGTTTCTTAATTTCTTATTGATTATATGATTCTAGTATAAGGTTTGAAAAGATGAAATTTAAAAATTGAACTTAAATAGGTAATTCGATTTGTTTTGATGTTTTATTGGGTTTTTTCAAAAGAAAAAGATATATATATTTGTTAAAAAGGTTTAAAATTTTATATGTTTTCATGTATTTTTGAGTTGTTCTACTCTTTAGTTGGGTGGTTTTGTTGATTATATGACTGTTGGTTGGTAAATAACAATTACTAGGGCTTAAAATTCAAAATTTTAAATTGAAAATTAAGGAACATGGGCTATGGTTGAACACTTGAAGATCCTTGTTTATTTTGTATGTGATAGGATTAGGAAGGAACAATGAATAGGGAAGTTATGTCGCGATTTATCAAGAGGAAAGGGGTTGAACCACTTTTTTTTCGTCAGATTCTTCTAATTAAAGACCAATATATGTTTTAGATAAGTTTTTTTGTTCTTTTATTTAATGATTAAGAGAAATAGAAGTAGGGATGGTTTGAACTTTGATGTTTTTTTGTTTGTTAATGTGATAGGAAGTTAGGACTAGGGTTTGATTGTTTGAAAATTGAAATGGACCAGTCCCGATCTGATTCGACCCGCTATGAAACTTCGTTTGTTTGTGTTTACTTGTTTTACATGACCCGACCCGACCCGCTATGAACCGATTTTTTTTGTATAGCTAGAGGTCTAAAATCTTTAAAAAAATTTCGCACCCCCAGGAAAAAAAATCCTGGGTCCTCCACTGTATAGTACAAGGTAAAACAAAACCTAATTGTAAAAATAAATAGTTACTCATCCTGCAAGTTTCTCATCGGCTTTTCAGATCTCCAAAGGGTCACGCACTCAAACCCCCCCCCCCCCCCCCCCCCCCCCCAAGTCATAATCAACCAACAAAACCCTTTTATTTCGTTTCTATAAAAAAAGGATTTAGAACTAATTATGTTTTTAGTTAAACCACTGTACACTTTTTATTAACTAACTGAACCACTAACATAGTCTAAGAGTTATTATATCTTTATTTTGAAACAATAACTAGCAGTGGCGCGGATCTAAGAACTTTTTTCACTGAGTTCCTTTTGGTAGATTCTTACTAATTCTCACTATTTTTTTCTAATTTATACGAGTTATCACTAATTTTTTTTCCATTTTTCTAAACCGAATGGGTTTCTGGGAACCCACAAAAGTGGCCTAGATCCGCCCCTGATAACTAGTCACTAAAAAAATCTTATGCTACTAAGAAATTGTCGGCTAGATGTTTTAGAAAATAAGAATATAAACAAATGGAACAACATATAGAAACCACAAATAAACGATATAAAAAATATGATTGGTGAATTCACAATAACTTTAAGCTTTTAGAGGCTGTGAAACCCTAATCGTGAACCCATGTGGATACTGGTGACTGCAGTCCACAGATATTTTGGAGTCACGAGTAGATCTAGTTTAGATATTCTCGGACCACACAACACAACTGCATAAACAAACACTGACCATCAAAAAGATTGCATGACGGTTGGTTGGTTTATTATGAGCCACCATTTTGGGTTCTTTATGTCTTTGTTTTATATGATCATACTTGTGACTCACGTCACGTTGCATGCATGCAAACAAGTGGTTAAAAATGAAAGATATGGTTGTTGTTGTTTATATGGTTTTTAGTATATATATCAACACGTGAACTCTCTATGCAGTTAAGTTTGATGGACCCTTTTAACGTTCATCCATCAACTTGCACCTTATAGTTAGTGTCGGCGCTAATAGAACTTTTCTTTGATTGGAGGAAATGGGCGGCAGAGGAAATAGTGTCAGGCAGCTGCCTAGCACTCCCCTATTGGCCCAATAAATTTACGATTTTATCCCGCTTTAAAATTACGATTTTGCCATCAGTTCAAAATTATGTTTTTGCCCCCATTTAAAAATAAATTTACGTTTTTGCTCCCAGCTAAATATTTCAATTTTGCCCCCGGTTCAAAATTACGATTTTGCCCTGTTTCAATTTACAGTTTTACCATTAGTTTTTCCCCCTTAAAATTACGATTTTGCCATCAGCTCAAAATTATGTTTTAACCCCCACTTAAAAATAAATTTACGATTTTGCTCCCAGCTAAAATTCCAATTTTGCCATCAGTTCAAAATTACGATTTTGCCCCGTATAAATTTATAGTTTTACCATTAGTTTTTTTTCTCACAACCAAGTTACGATTTTGCCCTCAACTTAAATTTTACATTTTGTCCATCGTTTTAGTTTGTTTTCCTGGTGAAATTACAATTTTGCCCCCAATGTAAAATTACAGTCATGCCGGCAGCTTACTGGCACTCCCCCATTGGTCCATTTAATTTACGATTTTATCACTGAATTAAAATTATGATCTCGCCCTCAGTTGAAAATTACGTTTTTCCCATCGTTTTAGTTTTTTTCGCAAAACTATAAAGATTTTTTGTTTTAATTGATTTACTCGATTTAATTTTTTTCGTGTCAAGAAGCTGCATAACACTAGCTCATTAGTCCTGAAAAGTTAAAGTTTTGCCCTGAGCACAAAATTACGGTTTTATCATCGTTTTTGTTTTTTTTTCCCTAGCAAAATTATAGTAGTCTTTTTTTAATTGATTGAGAATTATTCGGTCATCGCCCCGCAATGCGGGCGGGGCCTCCACTAGTATATATATATAGGAGAAGGATCCGTTAAGAACCACCATTTATTGCGAGAACCGCGAGAACCAGTGTGAACACAAACAGTAATACCTAAAAAAATCTAAAAAACACCCAAATTTTTTTTTTACTATTTTTTTTGTAAAAATCGCTATATTTCGTTTACAATAAAAAAATTTCAAAAAAAAAATTTCGAGTCATAGTTATCCATGCACATGTGCATTTGTATCATTTCTTTGACAAATCTCGTAATTCATTACAAATATTAGATAATTGCATTTTCATTTACACTACCACGTGTAATACATTACTTTTTACGTTAACAATATTAGAAATGCACATGTGCATCTATATGTATCAACATGAAATAATGTGTGTTGGTACAATACTTTCTCTTTCATCTATCATCTCATCCATAATACACATGCACATGTGCATTTTTGCCATTTCTTTGACAAATTCTGTAATTCATTACAACTATTAGACAATTGCACTTTCATTTACACTACCATGTGTAATACAATACTTTTTACATTACCAATATTAGAAATGCACATGTGCATCTATATGTATCAACATGAAATAAGATGTTTTGGTACACTACTTTGAATACACTTTCCCTTTCATCTATAATACCATCCATAATATACTACCATTACCTCCTACCATCTATAATACAATACCATTACCTCTTACCATCCATAATACAATACCATTACCAATATTTTCACTTTATTACATGTATGTAAACACCATTTATACCATCCAATCAACATATTACATCATAAATTGACAACTATAACCAAACCATCAACCACTAGATATAACTAACCAAAAAACATATATATGGGCCTACTTCTCCATTCAAAATCACAAACTTTTTGTACTAAAACACGTTATATCATGGTTATACCTAATGATGCACATGTGCATTTTGAATATTGGTAATGTAAAAAGTAGTGTATTATGAATGGTATTGTAAATTAAAGTGCAATTGTCTATTCTTGATAACGTATTTCCGGATTTGTCGAAGTAATGATGCATATGCACATGTGCATGGATAACTGTTACTCGAAAAAAACAAGTTTTTTTTTATGGTAACGAAATATAGCGATTTTTTTTTTAAAAAAAAATTTAAAAATTTGAGTGCTTTTTTGATTTTTTTTAGATTTTATTTTGTGTTCACATTGGTTCTCGCGGTTCTCGCAATAAGGGTGGTTTTCATTGGAGAACACTAAAAAAGTAGGGAACAGCGGGGAACCGACTCAAACGAACTCCGATTGGACTCATTCCAGCGGCGTTGGAACCGGCTCGTCGAACCCTAACTATGATCTCTTAACCCTAAATCCTAACTCCTAAACTCTAAACCCTAAAGCTAAAAAAAATAAGGCTAAAAACTAAGCTAAACCGCAAGATCTAAACTGTAAACCCTAAAAGCTAAACCCTAAAGCTAAGCCCTAAAGCTAAACCCTAAAAGCCAAACCCTAATGTATTTAGGGTTTAGGGGTCATGATTTAGGGTTTAGGGTTAAAAGATCCTAGTTAGGGTTCAACGAGCTGGTTTCAACGCCGCTAGAATGAGTCCAATCGTTCGTTTGAGTCGGTTTCACTATGTTCCCCATTTTTTTAGTGTTCCCCAATGAACCTCACACTATATATATATATGTAAAGTGTATTGTACAATATTCCTTATCGTACATTACGTACGCTACAATCTCAGCCGTCAGATCATCTTCCCACACCAAAATCGCATGTTTTTTTTTGTAACAATTTCGCATGTGATAATTTTTGATGAAATCGCATGTTGTTGTTTTTTAACAATTTCGCATGTGATAATTTTTTATGAAATAGCATGTTGTTTTTTTGTAACAATTTCGCATGTGATAATTTTGATGAAATCGCATGTTAAAAAACCAACATGCGAAATTGTTACAAAAAAACAACATGCGATTTTCAATGCGGGGAGATGATCTGACGGCTGAGATTGTAGCGTACGTAATGTACGATAAAGGCATTTGTACGTTAACCTAACCCTATATATATATATATATATATATATATTCTATGTTGAACAACTCAGACATTTATTTGTGTTTAAAAAATCACTCATAACGAATAACTTGAACACACTTAAAGTTGTGTAACTCTAACACAGTCGATCGACATGTTTGATTAAACGTGTTAACCAAGAGAACCGAACAGGTAAAACTATGACAATGCATGCAAAACTTGATTATCTTTATGTCGTGTATGCAATGTGATCAAGAATTGCGTGCCCTAGCTATGTGTGATGACTCAAAGCAACCACTCGTAGGATAATGAACCACGTTAAACAACAAAATCGAATTTACTAAGTCACTTTATAGATAGTGATGCATTCAATTCGGTACCAAGTTAATGTTGAGAATTGTGGGAACTATATAGCGTACTTATACAGAGTATATAGAATTCGAAGATGTTCAAAGTAGTGAAAGAGGGAAACTGTGTCAGTTACTTGTAAATAACTTCACATTCAAAGCACTACGTACAATCATATCATGTGATTCTCACGGTTCCCAATAAATTCTAGGTTCTTAATTAACGTGTTGGTATAAATAAACTTTGGGATGTGAATAGAAGTATAATCATCCCATAAATACCAATTTAAAGATCGTAAATGTGCCGCAAAAATAAGAAATAAATCAATAAATAATGATAAAGTTAATTGTAATTATACAAATTATAAAAAATGCATAGGAAAGACGTAGGAATTTCCAATGCCATGACTTCGTTGAAAATGCGTTAGGAGTTACGTAGGAAACGGTTTCCTACGCGTTATTCCAACATAAACTTTTGTTTGCAAATGCGTTGGAAAACCTAGTTTCCAACACATTTCTAATGGAAAAGTATTCTAGAAATAACAAATTTTCTAGCAATGCTGGTCTCGTATCTGACATAACAAAGGTGTAATTTAATCGTGACGCATACTAGCACTATTTAACGCTCGGGTATCAGCAACAAACATCTACCGTTGGAGTTTCGCCGGTGTTGTTTAGTAGTGTAATATAGTACTTATATTATAAGCTACACATGCCAATATATAATACATTCATATGAATATAGAAAGAAAGAAAACAATTGGTGAAAATCCTTAAATTCAAGTACACATGCATTAAATAATATTGAACATATTGATTATGTCCACACCAACTTAGAAGTTGACATTTGAAACTACATTCATTATCAATCATGTCCAACATTTAATTATTTAACGACATGTGAATTGCCATGGTTCACAACACTCCATACCTCATTATAAATAAACCCCCCTCCTTGCTTCCCTTCTACACTAAGCCAACTTTCAATATATTCACAAAATCATATTTGTTTCACCATTTCATTTCATTTCATTTCCTATTGTTTAGTTTATCCTAAGTTAACATGGCACCACATGGCGACACCATAGTTAGCTCATACACATTTACCAAGCCACCAAGACTATCGTCGGATGGGCTCAAACGCACGGTATCCGACATGTCTTTCGAGTTCGCCAAAGAAGCGATAGATATCAAGTCACTGACCACGATATCCGAGGTAGTGGATGCTAAGTGCGAGTGTTGTGGCATGGTCGAAGAGTGCACTCCAGAGTACATGGAAAAGGTGAATAACCGGTTCTTAGGTAAGTGGATATGCGGGTTGTGTTCAGAAGCCGTGAAGGTGGAAATGGAGAAAAACGGTGGGAACAAAGAAGAGGCGATGAGTAGTCACATGACCACGTGTGTTCGGTTCAACAAACTTGATAGAGCCTACCCGGTTTTGTGTCAAGCCGAAGCCATGAGAAACATGTTGAAGAAGACTAGACTAAGAGCTACTTCTTTTCCTAGAGACAATGGGCTTACTAAGAAGGGTGGCATCACTAGAAGTTCTAGTTGCATTCCTGCCATTACTAAAGATATCAATGTTGTCACTACTACTGGCTAAGCTAACTATAAATTCATTAAGCACGTCCATATATTAATAGGATTTGCTTATAGTATTAACTAATATCGGTATTACCATAACTTCGCTACGTGCGCACAAACGTTACGCGACTACTAGCAAGACAACACCAACGTCCCGAAACGTTTTTTTATCATTGATCATAAGCTTGTACCAACCCAAACACATCCAACCAACATATGTTGACCAGATCATAGGTTTTTTTGGAGTGTTGGTTGTTTTTCAAAGGGTTTTGGTCATTTATTGTATGTTTCTCAACTTGTATTGTAATATGTAAGTGTGTTGAATCTATGAAGCTAAGAAAGGGATGTGGATTTATTTCTTAAACTTATGTTTCTAACTAGAAGCCAGGTAACAATATATTTGTTTTGTAACCGCTACCACCGGTGTTAAGGGTCAAGCTATAAAAAACGATAATGTTGAATAGTCGTATTAAAAGGAGAGTTGTTAAGTCGGATCCCTTCTAGGTCGGTCGTAGGGCTGGCAAATCGTGCCTTATCGGGTTTAACAGAGGTCTCTGGCGATGCGAATAACATAAGTATTAAATATGAATACAACTTATTTAACTACTTTATATCTCATGTCTATAACACAGTTGTACGTTTTATATAACAAGGAGAATAAATGATTGATCGTAGCCTCCTAATTCTATTTATTTTTTAAAACTTAAAAAGCCAAGTAATGTACTTTTTCAGTAAACAGGTTTAATCGTGTCTTATACAGATAGATATCTATTGTCAACCCTAGTCGGTCGTTCATGATTCGTTGCGGTTTCTTGTGACAAATTGTAGCATGTAAACAAAACATAGAATGGAAAGAGGTAGAATGTGATTTTATCATAAAACACCATTGTTAACCATTAATGTGGATCTAGTTGTGTTGTGAGTTCAATCTAGGACAACAATCGATTCAAATCAACAAGCGATCAAGTTCATAATCATAATCAAACAAGTCATGAGTACGAGGATCACGTTTGGTGGTTGGAAACAAACCAAACCACAAGGCAAAATGCGAGACATTTGTTATCCAAAAAGTTTCATGCAACTTGTGAAGATCAAGCAAAGGACCAATTAATAAACATGAAACAGATGCAATGAGCATTTTGTTCCTCGTTAACCACCTTCCACGCCACTGCTCGCTCATAAGAAACCGGTCTCCCCATGCTCGATAAACACATCCCCCGTTCAAGACACGCAAAACCCTATAATAACACAACCAACCCATAATTATAATTTATAAACAAACAATATATATATATATACACACACACACACTGAAAGAAAATGGTTATTGATAAAATAAACCTGTTGCATTATACGAGGAAACTCGGTGAAAAAACTTCTTTTTCCATGCTCATCTAGAATCTTCTCCAAACCGATATCTTCAAGTCCACCCAGCGTCGTCTCGAGCATATCTAGTCCTGCCTGGTTTGCAAAACTAAAAACCGGCAATGCCTGCATCAATCATGCCAAAAATCTAAGCAGTTAACGCAGTAAAAAATTGGATATCGGTCAAGGACCAATATTTGAGATACTGGTAATCGCGGTGGGATATTGGTAATTTTAATATCATGCAGAATTTATATATGTAGTAATTTAACACTAACAATTCAGTATACTCCTACCATTAACAAATTAACCTTTTACAACTTGCAAAACACTAACAATTGTAGCAAGTATGAACTGATTAAGACTTAAAACACTAATAGCAGCAATAAGATGAAAGACGAATGGTAGAAATAAGAAGAAAAGCATTGATATCGGGAAAATCGGTGATATATCGGTCAAATATTGGTCCAATATCGGTTAATATCGCGGATAATACCAGTACCGACGATATTTTGACCGATATTTTGCACCAATATCTCACTAGAGGACTGATAACCGATGTATCGCGATATTAACTACATAGCCAAAAATAAGTACAAGCAGTAAAAACAAAAGTTACGAACGTTTGCCAAATATAAAAAGGTCCACCTTAAAAGAGCAACACATGATTGCATCAGCATGGTGCCAGAGAGGCTTAAGAATCGGTTCACTTGCATGGCCGCCATTTTTAAGAAGCTCGACACCCAAGTAACACCGGTAACTATCGCAGATCCACTTAGCGAGCGTATGAGCTTCAGGGGTGCCCATGGGTGCGTTAAGACCACCATTAGGATTAAGGGGAGATGGAGCCAGTGCCAATGCGACCCTCTGAACCGAGGAGATAATGGTTCGAACATATTGGCGAGCCATTGACGCTACGTTTTCTTGCATGTGACTCTCGAAGGCAAACTCAAATGCGATTGTCACCACTGATCTTATGGTCCCACTGCCGGAGTTATGATCACCTGGTAACTTGTTCCCGGATCCGCCTATTTCTAACGCAGAAGCAAGATCAAGAGTGCGATTTGGACTTGATTTCTCCTGCATATGTTAATATTAAGTAATAAATTATAATCACAGGCATTTGAGCCGAAAATGAATAACTAAAAGGTGAATTGCATTATGCATAAAATGACGTGACAGTAACTTTTGACCAAGTTGACTTGTTTATGACATGGTATGTTCATTTGTAAATTACGCACGTTATAAATTTCAAAACGCTAATTACGCATGAAGAAGAAATCACGCATGGTCAAAACACAAAATCACGCATGGGTTGTTTCAACCCTAATTACGCATGTTATATGCATAGTTACGCACGTTATTTGGTGGTCGCATACCTGTTGCGCGTTAAGAGCCTTTTGTATTTTAAACTCTCTCTCTCTATATATATATATATATATGGTGATACAAATGCTAACCTAACCTTGCCAGAATCAAGAGGAATGATACGAAAGCCCGAAGGCAAAAGAGGTGCATCATCAGCAAACGAAGAATCGATGGGAGCAAATATAAGTTCAGCACACATCCCAACAGCATTCTCATCCATTCCACTGCATAGCTATAGATTAAATCATAATGTTAGATACATCAAAAAAATTACATAATAAAGTAATTTCAGGTATATTAGATACAAGGTGTCGTATCAAAAAAATACGTACTTGAAGAAGAAACATGTCTCTCGGTATTAAAGCGTCTTCTGGACAATGCTCAACACTCTCCATTTTAATGACCTCCAATAACTATAAAGTTTCAAACATTTAGAGTTAATTGCAGATATTAATCTCAAACGGGTTGACAGTTTTAGATATGGAAAATAACAAAGAGTAAAATGCCATTTTCGTCCCCTGAGGTTTAGCCAGTTTTGCGACCTTCATCCAAAGGTTTGCTTTTCGCGTCTGGATCCAAAAGGTTTGAAATCTTGTCATTTTTCCGGCTCGTTAACTCCATCCATTTTTCTCCGTTAATTCAGGGGTATTTTAGTCTTTTTTTGTCAACTTAAAGGGCAATTTGGTCCTTTTCACTTTATGTACAAGCATTTCGCATAATGTACGAGTATTCAAAAGACCAAATTGCCCTTTTAAGTTAACAAAAAAAGACGAAAATACCCGACTTAACAGAGAAAAATGGATGGAGTTAACAAGCCAGATGAAAATGGCAAGATTTCAAACCTTTGGGATCTAGATGCGAAAAAACAAACCTTTGGACGAAAGTCGCAAAACTGGCCAAACCTCAGGGACGAAAATGACATTTTACTCTAGAAACAAATATTAATACTTTCTAACTTGCCTCTTCATGCTCAATTGTTTGAGCAAGTGGTAGAACAACTTGACTCCCGTAATCACGGATTCTCGACCCCGGTACGCCACACGGGCCAAGTTTAACTGCCGCTGCTGCGTAAGCATCAATACTACTATCAGCCCATTCAGATCGATGCTCCCTTAAAAACCTAAGCAGAAGAGCCGGAGGAACATTCTGCAAAAAAAAAAAAAAAAAAAATCAGAAAATTGCAGCCGTGTAAAAGCTGACGTGGCGACAAAAGGCTGACCTGTAAAAGCATTGATGCTTTTGCACACATTACAGCATTACTAACAGGTGTGTATCCATTTGCAAATGAAGGGTTCAATCCCGTAAACTTTTCGGGAGACGAGTTTACAAGAATAGTGACGTCATCAATCCCGTCATTGTCGATTAACAACCAACCTTCGTCTGTAAACCCGTTTACAGCCTCGTTGAAGCCCCTGCAAGATCAAAAATTTACACTAAGGATATAAAATGGTGGTTTTTAATTTACAAATAAAAAGTGTACCTGCTTAATCTCTGGCTAAGTGCTCTTAGTGCTGCGGGTCTTCGACCCCAGTTAGGGGTACTCGACTGGGAAGCTTCTAAAGCTATCTGTCTGAGCTGGCGTAAAGCCTGTTAAAAAAATAGACTCTAAATATATATAATTGAAGTTGTACAAAATTGGGAGAAATATGTTTGAAATAACTTGAAATCTAATATTCTAACTTATAATAAAGGATTCCAAATAATGCCATGTTGCACGTTCTCCTCCAACCTTACAATTTTACTTATATATTTTATTTAAAAATATTTTGTTGATCCTTATCCTTGTTATAATTATTTTTTATAAATCTCTAAATTTTAATTTTAATTTTAATATTATATTTATAAATCTCTTCGTCTAATTTTATTATATTTAAATATATATCAATTAATTTTTACTCTAAATGATTGGTCAAATTTCATAATATTACAACAAAAACGCTCCGCATAAATCTTATAAACAAAAAAGGATTAAATTTAGCACCTGGAAAATTTAAATAATATTATAATTTATGAAACAATTGACATACCCATTAACAATACACATATTCAACCTTGTGATAAGATTATAATATTATTACATTTATTAGCTGTATTACACATTTTTACAAGATCACAGTGGAACCCGTGTGATAAAATTAATGAATTATGAATGTATGTGGTTATAATATTTTTACATTTTTAACCGTGTGATAAGGATTATATAGAAATCTATGATTTACATTTTTTTCAAGATTCAATACGTGCAATACACGGGTTTGTAACACCTATAAATTAAAATAATAGTCAATTTAAATTTTTTTCGATATTTAATCCGTGTAATACACTGGGTTGTAAGCTAGTAAAGAATAAAACGGTACCATCATTGTCGTTTTTTGAGCAAGCACGGGTGATGACTCGTACAACGGGCGCAACACTTCGGGCACACTCGATGCCTAAAGTTAACAACACACGTACATACATAAAATTAAATATAACTTATAAACTAGATATAAAAACATATGAAAGCAAATGCAAACTATACCTCTAAATTCATATGATCAACAATATAAATAATAGAACCGCCTCCTTCGCAAGGTCGAATGAGGTAACCACTAGGCAACATTTCCGCTCGTACAAAATTCTGAACCGATGGCATGTTTGGACCATTTTGAATGTTGTTTAGTGATCTTTCACAAACCTAATGTTTTTACATAACATAAGAATTAGTCTACGTATAAATTTAGATATCACAGCTCACGAAATAACGCTGAATAATTTAATAGGATTGCATTTACATACCACCAAACTTCCATCTTCTATAGCAGAGGTGTAACGCAATAGCCAGAAATCACGACCAGTAGCCAAAGTTGTCGGAGCATAAAGCTAAAAATAAATAGATTAGAATCAAAATAAGTGAAAAAACTGTGTTAACTACGTAACCAACCACTAATAATAAGTTAAAACAAACCTGCATGTATAAAAGCTCAATGGTTCCACCATTGGTGGTAGGTAACAAGTTGACCACATCTACAGCTCGGCAATCACGATACCACGAGGGCCGATCCTTGAGGATTTCAGCAACCTAAAATTTAAAAGAATTTCAAGAATTTCTTCATATCTTCCCCCAATTTTCAAGAAGAGTAAAATGCCATTTCCGTCCCTGAGGTTTGGCCAGTTTTGCGACTTTCGTCCAAAGGTTTGTTTTTCCGCATCTAGATCCAATAGGTTTGAAATATTGCCATTTCCATTTGGCTCGTTAACTCCATCAATTTTTCTTCGTCAAGTCAGGGGTAATCCCGTCTTTTTTTGTTAACTTAAAGGGCAATTGTGTCTTTTTCACTTTATGTAAAAAGACCAAATACCCCTGAAAAAAACCGAATTGCCCTTTAAGTTAACAAAAAAGACGGAAATACTCCCGACTTAACGGAGAAAAACGGATGGAGTTAACGAGCCTGGTCAAAATGGCAAGATTTTAAACCTTTTGGATCCAGATGCGGAAAAACAAACCTTTGGACGAAAGTCGTAAAACTGGCCAAACCTCAGGAACGAAAATGGCATTTTACTCTTTTATAGTTTTAATTTTGACATTTTGAAACGGAAACAATATGAATCCACGAAATAAAGCGCTCACCCGTGTAGGCTCAAGACCGACTAGACCGCAAGCTCGTGCTGCCATGCCAGTGCAACCATGAGAAATAGCAACGATTCCAATGGAATCCGGACCAGGCTACAACAAACACGAAAAGAAGATATTTCAGAAAATAAGAAAACCAGTTAACCACAAATTACAAAGAAAATAAATTAATGAGTAAAGTACACGGATGGTCCTTGTGGTTTGCACTTTGAAACACATTCAATCCACAGCCAACAAATCTAAAGGTTTTAGCATGGTCAAGTTAGGGACTAAATGCGTTACAAAGTGCAAACCACAGGGACCATTGATGTACTTTTGGAAAAAGTTGGGGACTAAATGCATTACAAAGTGCAAACCACAGGAACCATTTGTGTACTTTTGAAAAGCTAAGGACCAAATCCAAAATTTTGGTAAACCACAGGGACCATCGGTGTACTTTGCTGTATATTAATATTCAATATAATCAAAATTCAATTAGATTGAGTTAGTAACAAGAAGTATACCTTCATTCCAGGCATTTGGACCCACTCAACAGCAGTTCCGGTAGCCTTTGAAATAAACTCTGTTAATGTTTCTTCAGCAATGGACAAAAGTCTTGAAAACAGATCATAATACACAAATTAATATTTACGAACCAACTGAAATTTTTATAAAATAAAAAACAAGAAAATGAATAAAGTCACTAACCCAGAAGGACTAGCATCCTGTGGCGGGTTCGGAGTCAAATGACTCGTTACCACCAACTCACGACTCGTATCTTTAGTAGCAAGTGTCGTCTGCGGTAACCGAAACACTCGATATCTTAATTTTCTATTAATTTCAACGAGCATAAAGAAAATGAAATGTGAATGATTTGGAATAAGAATGATTACGTTAGGAGTGTGCTGACGGAAATAACCGTTTTCATACACCAGATGTGATACTTGCTTCTGTAATCGATCGTTTTCTTCCATTAGTAGTTTGTTCATTGCCGACAGTTTTCTGTTCACGCCTTGAAGGCGTGAAGCTTCTTTCCTCTGTTTTTCTCGACATCTATACGACAGAACATGATTAAAAGCTACGCATTTAAAAATCTATACAAAACATCCGGAATTTAAGATTTAAAGCAAGCTATGAACTTGAAGCAGAAAAAAAAAAATTAAGATTTGCACACCCGTTCAAGAGTCTTTACAATACATCAATAATTCAAGGCAAGAGCAAAAAAAACACACATTTAAGAATCGTTACAAAACAACAAGAATTCAAGACTTGAAAAAGCAATAAAGATGTGCACACCCAATTAAGAATCTTTACAGAACAATAAAAATACCAAGACATAAAAATTAATGAACTTGATGAAAAGAAGATTTGCACACTCATTTAAGAATCTTTAAAAAACATCAGAAACTCAAGACTTGAAGATAGCAATGAACTTAAAGTAGAGAAAAATAAAGATTTGACACACCTATTCAAGAATCTTATACAAAACATCAAGAATTCAAGACTAAAGAGAAAGTGAAAAAAAAAAACACCCATTTAAATATCTTTACAATGCGTTAAGATTTCGAGATTTAAAAAGCTAGAAAATAAACATTTGCACACCCATCGCATAATCGTTACCAAACAACAAGAATTCAAGACTTTAAAAGCACCAAGCTTGAACAAACAATAAACATTACCACACCCAAATATAAATCTTTACAAAACATCAAGCATTCCAAGACTCCAAGGTATGTTTGGCATGGAGCTTTTAGGAGCTTCTAACTTTAAGCTTTTAAGAAAAAACTCCTACTCAATAAAAAGCCTTGTTTGGTTGAAGGAGCTTGAAGCTTTTAGGTTTGGAGCTTGAAGCTTTTGGTTGAACGCTCCTACTGGTAGCGTTTAGAAGAGGCTACAAGCTTTTAGAAGAAAAAAAATGACTATTTTAACTTATAAAGATAATGAAATTTTTAATGCACAAACTTTTAAAATTTTTAGTTATGTACATTTTGGTCATTTTATACATTTTATTCAAAGCTCCAGCTACTATGCCAAACACCAAATATATCTAAAAAGCCACCAGCCACTTTTGTCAAACATACCCCAAAAGCAATAAACTTGAAAGAAGTAAAAAAAGATTTGCACTCTCATTTAAAGAATCTTTACAAAACAACAAGAATTCAATACTTCAAAAGCACCAAGCTTGAACAAACAATAAACATTACCACACCCAAATGGCCAAATATAAATCTTTACAGAACATCAAGCATTCCAAACTCCAAAAGCAACAAACTTGAAGGAAAAAAAAGATTTGCACACTCGTTTAAGAATCTTTACAAAGGAAAAAAAAAAGATTTGCACACTCATTTAAGAATCTTTACAAAACAACAAGAATTCAAGACTTCAAAAGCACTAAACTTGAACAAGCAATAAACATTAACACACCCAAATAAGAATCTATACAAAGCATTAAGCATTCCAAGAAAAGCATAAACTTGAAGAAAAAAAAAACATATGCACACCCATTTAAGAATCTTTACAATACAACAAGAATTCAAGACTGTAAAAGCACCAAGCTTGAACAAACAATAAACATTACCACACCCAAATACAAATCTTTACAGAACATCAAGCATTACAAGACTCCAAAAGCAACAAACTTGAAGGAAAAAAAAAAGATTTGCACACTCATTTAAGAATCTTTACAAAACAAGAATTCAAAACTTCAAAAGCACTAAACTTGAACAAGCAATAAACATTAACACACCCAAATAAGAATCTATACAAAGCATTAAGCATTCCAAGAAAAGCAATAAACTTGAAGAAAAAAAAACATCTGCACACCCATTTAAGAATCTTTACAATACAACAAGAATTCAAGACTTTAAAAGCACCAAACTTGAAGAACCAATAAAGATTAGCACACCCAAATAAGAATCTTTACAAAAGCCCTAAACTTGAAGAAGAAAAAAAAAACTTTGCATACTCATTTACAAAACATAAGACATGAACTACTACTATAAACATGAATCAGAAACAACAAAGACTTGTTCTACCTTCTATTCTGGAACCAAACTTTGATCTGTTTGGGCTCAACATTAGACAGAATAGAACATTCCCTAATAAGCTGCTGTCTACGAATAGAGCTAGGTTTTGGACACTCATGATAGAATCTTTCTAAAGCTTCCACTTGTTCTGGTGTGTATCTAACATACTTTCCATTGTCAACAACCCCTTTACCATCTGTGCATGTCATCATCATTTTCTTCTAAAACAACCCACAAAATCCTCAAATAAACAAGTGATTTGTTATGATGGTTTCAACCCACTAAAGCCAGAAGAATATAAAGCAATCTGAAACATCTTGAAATTTTACAATCAAACATGAGATTTGAAGAGGGGCCTTAATTGTTTGGTTGATGAGTGTGAAGTGTTGTCATGTAGATGTAGAGTATGTATGCTACCACCTGAGTGGCTGCTTCTGCCAGTCTGCCTGTGGCTGCACCATTAAATTTGGATTTTCTTTGTCTTTTGCCCCTACCTTACTTTCCCATCATGCCCTTATCTATATGTTTCATTTACAACCTTGCAATTGAGGTCATTTTCACCCTCTTTCAAAAGGGTCTTGCTATTCACACACCCCCACCTACCCTTTTGTCTATTCACACACCCCTCAGTGTTGAGCTGTGGGCAGAGCGCGGTGTTTTGGTCCGGTCAATCAGACAAAAGACTGACGGGTGTCTGACGGGTCTGTTGACCTGACCAAGACGCCGAGCTTTGGCCGCGTTTTGGTCCTGTCAACCAGCCAAAAGACTGACACCCGGTCAGTCTTTTGGCTGGTTGACAGGACCAAAACGCGGCCAAAGCTCGGCGTGGTGCCAGTCTTTTGGTTGGTTGACAGGACCAAAACGCGGCCAAAGCTCGGCGTCTTGGTCAGGTCAACAGACCCGTCAGACACCCGTCAGTCTTTGTCTGGTTGACCGGACCAAAACGCCGCGCTCTGACCACAGCTCGACACTGGGGGGTGTGTGGATAGGCAACATGGGTGTGTGAATAGACATGCCCCTTTCAAAATTAAGTTCCGTATTCATACTTGATTGTAAAATCTTGTCGGATATTTGTTGGGTATACCCTTTGGAATTTTTGTGTGTATATTTTTTACTTTTTTTATAATTTTATGTTTTAAAGATCTCTATAATATAATATATTAAATTATGATAAATAACATATATATTATGATCATCGTAATAATATTTGAAATATTTAAAAATATAAATATATTATAGCATGAATCTCAAAAAATAATTTAGTATTTTATAGCATATAAATATAAAAAATGTGATCAAAAGATATATTCCAAAAATAGTATCAAACATTACTAAACAATATTTAAAGGAAAATAAAACCTAAAAGTTTTCGGGTAAACATGTATATAGTTTCGGGTAATCGGGTCGAGTAAACATTGTGTATTGGGTATACTTATCCAAAAAGCTTTGGGTTTCGGGTATACCCATTAGGCTGGGGTATTTTAACATCCATATTCAAAATAACCATGTATTAGGCCATAGGGTGTTGGTCATGAAGTGGAATCGTGGAGCTGAGGTGGCATAGTAGCCACTAGTGGAACACCGCCCCCACTCACTGGTGATGGTAAAGGGCATGAAGATCTCCAAGATGCTCATGAAGGTAGTGGATGGGTGTTTAATTAGATTAAAAAGGAATAATAAAAAACGGGGAAATGCCATAGAATTGTAACAAAGTTTGGAGATTGTTCCAATTAAGTCATCCTAACTTTTATTGTCTCTTTAAAGTAACTAAACTTTGATTTGGTGCTCTAATATTGTGTAATTACCAGGTCACCAGTTAAACAATTTTTTTCTCTTATTATTTTATTTTGTTAAATGCCTATGTGGATATTACGAGGATTTTATTAAATCAAATGATAATTAAAACCTCCCAGCCACCATTTACGTGGATTTTATCAAATCATAAATCATATTAACTTTCAGTTTTTCATATCTGCCAAACCTTCATCCTTCGAATACCTCCCAACCCAAACCCTAGACGGCAACGAGCAAACCTTGGCTGGCGATGACGCAAACCATGAGCGGACCCAACAATGACCCAAACCTTGGACAACCTTCGAACACGCTAGGCGACGACCAGCCACGCTATTCAACCGTCGAAGGCGACTTCGACATATTTTCAAACGACGATTATCAGATTCAATAATTTCTAATTACGTCCTAATAATCATGGAGTATGGGAATATCAATCGCAGTTAGGATGTTTTGATTGTTGGATTAACAATTCCGGAACTGCAAGGCAATCCCGAGTATAACGCTAAAGAGAAAGCTCGTCTGGTCGCTAACAAGGTACACTCAACACCGGTGTTCTGTAATCTCCATTGTTATCTTTCATGACCTTAAGGGCATGTTTGGCTAAGCTTTTTGAAACAACTTATTGACTTATTAGCTTTTTGAAAAGTCATAAGCTTCAAAATGATGTTTGGCAATGAGGTTGTATGTGAGGGGAAAAGTGACTTTTCCAAAAAGTCACTCCATACTGACTTTTCCAAAAAGCCAATAAGTCAATAAGTTGTTTTCAAAAAGCTTAGCCAAACATGCCCTAAGTTATTCTAATTTGGAAATGCATTTATGTTGCAGGTGAAAAGGACAATGTTGGTTGAGGCTTTGTATCTCTTGAATGTGATGTTCTATGGCTTCTTGTCGATTTATCTAATCATAAAATCACTGATTTCTTATTAAACTATTCATAATTTTATTTGAAATTTTGAATCCAGTTTATAAAGATAGAATGTGAATTTTAATTATATTTTTAAATTAAAACAGCCACGTTATTGTTTATATAATCCACATAAACATTGGTAAAAAGTTACATGACACGTCATCAAGCGGTAACCTGGTGACTTGGTAATTACGCAAGATTAAAACAATAAGTGAAACTTCAGTGACTTTAAAGTGACAAAAAAAGTTTGAGTGACTTTAGTGAAACACTTTTGAAACTTTATTATCATTCTACAAAGTTACCCCTAAAAAAAGGGATAATAAAGGAAATAATGAACCACACCCATGGATAGTGGATGGGAGAGATGATGGAAGGGATACTGGTGTGACATTGAGATGAAGGATGGTGATGGGTGTTCACCTGTAAACCACACCCATAGCCTTATCGTTTCGCAAATTTTGAAAGTCACGTCAAAAAGTGATTGGCACATCATTGCCGCTGACATGAGCATTCACTCATTTTTTCACTTTTAATGTCTAATGGTCTCACAAATTTTCACTATAAATCACCCATAAAAATAACATTTACATGAAATATAATTTTTTAAAAGGTAGATTTGGTTGATTGTGAGCCTTGGCGCCCACCAACCCCCTTCTCCTTCACCGTCGTGAACTGCCTCACGCTTCCATTGCCACTTGACAAGGGCGTTAGTCTGTAACAGGTAGCATCAGGGTATCAGTCGTATCGGTTGGTGGGTTATGGATTTCGAATTGGTGTGTTGAATTTTCAACGCTAAGCTGACTCATATATTCCTACCATTTCAAACTCATTTATAATTGTGTTGTGTTCGGGTCGTGTTTCATGTCGACACGTTTAAATGTTCATTTGTAAATATGAGTAATAACTAGTGACTTTATTACAATTTAAACAATCACTCAAATTTTATATTTTGTACTTGTATAGTTTAATTTTGTTTTTGCTTGTGTATCTCTCATTCCTAATTTTCAAACTATAAGTTCAATAATAAAGGTTGTGGGGGTCATGGTTGGAACATGATTCTCCACCTAGAAACATGAATGGAAGGCTACACCATCCCCCTTGCTTGATCCACCATGGTTTGCATGGATTAAACCATGGCAACTATGGTCCTCCTTTCCATTTTTCAAGAAATCATTTCCTTTTTTTAGACAAAGATAAAATAAAATATGTCACACCCCCAAAATACCACATGCGTAATCATCGCGGGACGTGTGACATACCAGGATCCAAGCCACCAATCACATTGAACTACGCATAAAATTTAGATAAAACAATCCATTCATTTCAAAATATAAATCCAAGTCATAAATTTAAACCAAAATAAATGTTCAGCGGAAGCATATAGTAATAGTTAATCAATTGTTTCAAAACAAGTGTTCAAGAACCAATGTAACAAATATCCAAGAGTCTCGATCGATGACCACTCCAACGCTCCCAGATAGCAAGTCCATAGTCAAGAATCTAACGACCTGCAAGCATGCAGACAAGTGTGTCAGACGATGCTGGTGAGTTCAAAGTTTGTTAACACGTTTTAGTTACCAGATATGAATATAAGACGATTCAGTGATTTGATGTTGTAATAACTCGTTTACCGCTGATGGCTTAAAGTTGTTTTGCCCAAACCCCATTGCCTCTATCAAAGCAATGGTCAAGACTGGGATCATTAGTTCACTCCCGACCTCCCCGATACGGTGTGAGGTTGCCAAACCTAAATAGCGCTATTAACTAATATCCCGTTGCCTCCCCGGAACGTTTACCAGATGTCCCTCCCCGGGATGCATGCTTGGAAAAAGAGCAGTGAACTCACCTTGGTTTGCTCGGTTTGATTAATTACTTGTTCACACTTAGACAGTCACAGCCTATGATATTCACGTATACAAGAATCAGTTTACCATCACGTTGATCACATACGTTCATAGTGTGTATTCATAGTAGAACCATGGCTTAACAGATAACAGTTAATTCAGCTCGTAATACACGTAATAGATGGTTTACCATACATACTAGATACATCAGGTTTCCTGTATTCGATTAATGTTATTCAATCTTTACTATTCATGCAACTAGTGTAATAATCATCACCCACTGTTCATGTGAAGTCCTTCGGCGAAAGCCCATGCACTCGACGAAACCCCATATGACGAATCTCCTAACTTTCGTCGGCACTAGGGGTGACGAAACACCTAGTTTCGTCAACATCAGGGGTGACGAAACTCCATAGAGTTTCGCCAAGATCATCAAAGTAACTGTTAACACGTTTTCATCAAGGTTTACAAATCAAACATCGGTTTCTGCCAAGTTCTACATACCCTAGCCATTTTTCAATCATCAACTGATAATCCCATAGCCTTACAAATCTTAATTACATGGTTCTAATCCAACTAATGACATGCCATTCAAACAAAGCAGATTATCAGTATTCAAACCATAAATCGTCATTATAGAATTTATAGATCTACATGTTATTCAAGAACCAAATCTTACATAGTTATTTTAATATATGCAGTGATCTAATCGGTGGTCATTCATTCAACATCGAACACATCACACATCGGATAACTCACTTCAAACCCTAGCTTCTAGCATGCACAGATACGATTTACACAACAACCAATAACTATTCGATCACATAACCAGGAAATCGAACAACGTAACGATGATAGTAACTAACCGAGATGAAAGAAACGATAGGTTCGATCGATACGGAGAGCCTTCGAGGATTCAGAATTGTCGCCCGACAAGAGAGGGTATTCTAGGGTTTGAAGTTTCTCAACTGACGGTTACTAACTCAAAGGTTTATGTTTTAAAACACACATGCTGGGCCGTAACCTACATGGGCCGAAAGCCCCTCTCGGCGAAACTCCAAACTTGACGAAAACCCATGTTTCGTCGGTAATGTTTCGTCGACTACGGGTGTGACGGAAATCCAACATTTCGTCGGGCAGTGACTTAGTTATACAGGTTTTCATTAAACGATAAACAATGCATTTACCAACATAATGCACAACTACAAAATCAATAGGATCCATTAATCGACTGTTACACTTTTCATAACCTAAATAAATCATCAAAACAGGTTTGCCACACAAGAGATACGTAATGAAAGGACATGAAATCTCGGGTTGTCACATCATCCCCAACTTGAAAGAAATTTCGTCCTGAAATTTGATAAGCATTCCAACACAGCAAGGCGTTACTGTGGATTTTCCGTGGGTACCACATCATCCCCAACTTGAAGGGGAATTTCGTCCCGAAATTCACTAGTTGTTCCAGACTTAGATTTGCCAGGCTTGGACTTGTCCTCTGGGAATAAATGGGGGTACTTAAGCTTCATCTGACCCTCACGTTCCCACGTGAACTCCGGTCCACGTCTTGAGTTCCAACGAACTCTTACTATCGGAATACGGCTGTGCTTACGGACCTTGACCTCCTGGTCCATAATTTCTATTGGTTCCTCGACAAACTGCAACTTGTCATCGATATTCAACTCTTGAAACGATACCACCAGTGTTTCATCAGACAAACATTTCTTTAATTGCAACAGATGGAAAACATCGTGGACGTTACCCAACTCAGCAGGTAACTCAAGCTTGTATGCCACCTTACCGACTCGTTCAAGAATTTTGAATGGCCCTACATAACGAGGGTTAAGCTTGCCGCATTTTCCAAAACGCACCACACCCTTCCAGGGTGAGACCTTCAACATGACACGATCATTAACTTCGAATTCCAAAGACTTCCTATGCTTATCAGCGTAGCTTTTCGAACGGTCGCGCGCTGCTGCCATCCGATTCCTGATCTGAACAATCTTTTCCAAAGTTTCCAACACAAGTTCAGGGCCTGTGACCTGGCTGTCACCCACCTCGGCCCAGCAGAGAGGTGAACGACACTTTCGTCTGTATAATGCTTCGAATGGGGCTGCTTGAATACTGGTATGGTAGCTGTTGTTGTAAGAAAACTCTATCAGCGGCAAGTGTTTTTCCCAACCCTTGCCAAAATCGATCACACATGCTCGTAACATATCCTCCAGTGTCTGGATGGTTCGCTCACTTTGACCATCCGTCTGCGGGTGATAAACAGTACTCATGTCGAGGCGTGAGCCAAACGATTTGTGCATCGACTGCCACAAATCTAAAATGAAACGTGGGTCACGATCTGAGATAATAGAAGTTGGCACCCCGTGCCTAGAAACCACTTCCTTAAGATAGACAGCAGCTAGCTGTGAGAACTTATCTGTTTCCTTGATTGCCAGAAAGTGCGCTGATTTCATGAGACGATCAACGATCACCCAAATTGTATCGTTCCCGATTTGAGTTCTAGGTAGCCCAGTGACAAAATCCATTGCGATTTGCTCCCATTTCCATATGGGTATCTCTGGTTGTTGAAGCAATCCAGACGGTTTCTGATATTCCACTTTAACTTTCGAGCAGGTCAAACATTTACTCACGTAGGTCGTGATGTGAGCTTTCATCTTCGGCCACCAATACATGACTTTGAGGTCCTGATAAATCTTATCCGAACCTGGATGAACAGAGTATCGAGACTTGTGCGCTTCGTCCATCACAAGTTCTCTAAGGTTACCAAACAACGGGATCCATATCCGCTCCATAAAATAGTAAATACCATCTGGTCTCTTCTCGAGTCGTTTCTCCATACCCCGTAAATACTCAGCTTCATAGTTCTCTTCCTTTAATGCCTCGGCCTGAGCCGAATGGATCTGATCAGGCAGGTTAGAATGAATGATGAGCTGTAAGGCGCGAACACGTTTGGGTCTCGATTCCTTTCTACTAAGAGCATCCGCTACAACGTTAGCCTTACCCGGATGGTACTTGATTGCACAGTCATAGTCGTTTAAAAGTTCTACCCAGCGACGCTGTCGCATATTCAAATCCTTTTGGTCGAAAATATGCTGAAGGCTCCTGTGGTCGGTATAAATAGTGCATTTAGTACCATACAGGTAATGCCTCCAGATTTTGAGCGCAAACACCACGGCTCCCAACTCTAAGTCGTGTGTCGTATAATTCCTCTCATGAACCTTGAGTTGTCTAGAAGCATAAGCGACCACATTGTTGCGTTGCATCAGCACGCAACCAAGACCCTAAGCTTGCAATGTGAGTCATTCTCTTTTTATCAAAGTTGTTTTACAATACCTCAAATTATTTTCAAAGTTATAATTACAGGGATTAAGTCGTGGTTATCTTGAATCACTGGCAAGTGGGGTATTGTGCACATTACTAATCTCTCACGGTTAGGTTCATCAACCTAACAGTGATAATCATCACTACTTGGGTGAAAGGACCCAATAGTGGTATGACCATCGGCACAAGGTTGTGACACGGTGCCAGATAAAAATAAGATAGTAGCCATTGTAATCGCTCTTATGCTGTAATTTATAACTAATGTGTCATTTTATGTAAACTGAATGACTCGCCAGTATTTCCTCGCTGATAAAATATTTTAAAACATGTTTCAGGCGACCTGCTGTGAATCAAGGAAAAGTGCTACGGAGCACTAGTAAAGCTTGAAGTGGTGGCTCAGTTAAATAAATAAACATCTTTTGTAAAACAGGGAATTGTAAATTACGGGGTTTATCCCAAATTATTAAATAAAATAATTGGGCAGTTTTAAGTTTTAAAAGATCCTGTAAATCTTCCGCTATCAACTCGAATAATAAATACCACGGGTTTCTGTCCCGCGGCTCCTGGACCGGGTCACACCGGGACGGGGGCCGTGACAGAAAAATGTGGTATCAGAGCCACTGATTTAAGCCAATTAAGTATTTAGAAATACTTAATTTTCTTATTGCTATTCTGTGATTCTATAAAAATTTAATTTACAAAATTTTAACTTAGAATTTTGTGTGTTTCTTCATGTATGCTAACAGCATGAATGAACTATCAGAAGCACTTCAAAATTTTACTATCCATACTACAGATATGGATACCACCGGTGTAACACCTGTGCCTCCACGGCCATCAAACAAATGCCAAACCAATGAAATATTGTATTTCATACTTGGTATTTGTAAAAATATGTGTATCGTTTACACATATCAACTCTTGTTCGATTTCAAACTCTAAATCGCTTTCTGGAAGGTTATATGCGCACCGATGCGTAAATATAACCAGTTTAATGCAACGAACACTCCAGAATAGTGAAATAGGCTAAACATACCTTAAATAACCTTTACATAACTTAGAAATAATATTTGGAAGGTTTGGTATGCCAAAAGCAAGTTAATTCGTCTACAGGGACTAAATATGACAAACTGCGAAAGTATGCCAATTTGAACTGTAACAGACATTCCGGAACATGACCATAAGTTAAACACACCTTAAATATCCTTTACATAGCTTAGAAATAGACTTTGAGGGGTTCGGTGTGCTAAAATAAACTTTTGGGTCATTCAGGGACTAAAAGCGTCAAAAAGTGCACAAGTTTGCATTTTTGTGCATAACTTACGTTCTGAATACATCCGGACATCCAAAAATTTATGTAAGCATGACTATATTATGCTTTAGTGTTTGGCTTGCCAAAAATCCATTCGTTGCGTCATTTGGATCGTTTTTCGCGCTTATGCGCATTCCGTCGTAATTAAGCGAACATCGCGTTCGTACGACCAAACGAATTGACATCCGACATATTTTTGAGCATGTTTCAAGTCCACAATGTTTAGGCATCATTTTAGGGCCTTAAATTTGGCTTTACGGGCCTTAGAAGTGTCGGAAATGGGCTTAAACACATGCAAGGACTGAAACTGTCATTATGCAAAACTTTTTCTGATCTGTGACTCCCAGGCGGCCCGCCTGAGATTATTCACATGCTGAAGCGGGCCGCATGGCACCTTCTGACCAGATTAATCGAATCTAACAGCAGATTGCAGCTGTTACATTCACAACCACACATTCTCACTTACCTAGTCAGCTGATAAGAACCCATTTTTAGTTACCATAACTTTCCAACACATGTACGGGTAGGATTCGAGACCGGTTTACATGAAACGATCCTAACGGTTCGGGTATTCCTATAAATACCCAACCCACCCCATTGCAAAACCTACAAGAATTCTGATTTGATGAGCTCTAAGTTGAAACCTTTGTTTCATACCTGAGCTACTTGGATCGGGATTAGCATTCGGGGACCCATTGTAAGTATTCTTTCGTTCTTTTCTTTATTTTATTGCTTTTAGATTCAGAAAGTCAAACTTTGTTTGACTTTCAGCGTTGACCAGCTTATGGTCAAAGCGAAGTTCGTTTGAACTTCGCAACGTGATTGTAATCACGTTGGTTATAGTCCCTTGGGACTATGCCTACTGATTACCACGTTGTCTAGGGTCGTAGGGTAAGCGATCTAATAAATCGCTTATACCTTCGAACCCGACCCATTTGGTCGATCATTAGGATCCGACCAAGCACATTAGGTGACCATAGTATATAGGGAATAACCTTCCGAGGTTATACCTTATGGTCACATCGTTTAAGTAGTTGTATGATAGGTAGTTTATATGCCTTAGGTAAATTACCAGAATACCCTTTTCATGTATAATTGGTAATTAAGCATATGTAACCTAAACTTTTGTCGCATAACTGATTATATAACATGTTTAGGCATATAACACTTGTCATAGGGCTAGTTAGGCGGTCCGAACGCGTTTCACGCGAACGACGCGTTAAAGTAGCATAAGCTACCTAAACGGGTCGTAATGGGTCGAAAGCACTTAGATTAAGGTTTCATTTAGTATGTAGGCTTTGTTAAACCATATGACACGAGTCTCTATACTCGTTTGGTTTACGAACCCTCATTCTATCAGATCTTCCGATTTAGGTCCGGTTTATTAACATAGTTACCTATATTAGGTGCCGTTTGATTCCGTGATCTCTAGCATTGCTTGGTGGTTATCCTAGGACTTCTGAGCAATCTCAAGTGAGTACATAGACCCCTCTTTTACTGTTTTCCAAACGTTTTGGGGTGGAACACATGTGCCTACTTGTTACTTTCATGCTTTCCTGTTTTCACATCATATACTTGCTATGTTCATTAGTACATTATAGTACATGATTTCATTTACATTTTATGCTATGTATGTCCATTTCGTGCATACTTAGTACATCGTTTTACATTTACATTTTATGCTATGTATGTCCATTACGTGCATACTTAGTACATTGTTTTCATCACATGCTTACATTTTGTTATGACATTTGGGTTGTTTACAATGGAACAATACATTCATTAACATTAGCTACGCCGTTCGTTAGTAGGTAGTGGTACCATAGGAATTGACAACTCCCGTTCCGGACATCCCAGGGAAAGGGGATGAAAGGAATGACCGAATTCGATATACATAATTTAGATAAACCTTTAAGTGGTTTAAGGGTTTATCGCCGCAGTCTCAAGGCTTGGATGTATGCATTTTCACAACACCGTATAAATGTTCGTATCAGTATAGCATGCATTTCCACAAAACATAGCTTTGATTTAAACCAAGTTTTACTTCAATACTATGTTCTTGTGCATATGGTTTAGTTGATACATTTCACTAGCCATACATATAATTTTGGTTACATATTACATGATTTACATTGATCATGCATTTCCACAAAACATAGCTTTGATTTAAACCAAGTTTTACTTCAATACTATGTTCTTGTGCATATGGTTTAGTTGATACATTTCACTAGCCATACATATCATTTTGGTTACATATTACATGATTTACATTGATCATGCATTTCCACAAAACATAGCTTTGATTTAAACCAAGTTTTACTTCAATACTATGTTCTTGTGCATATGGTTTAGTTGATACATTTCACTAGCCATACATATCATTTTGGTTACATATTACATGATTTACATTGATCATGCATTTCCACAAAACATAGCTTTGATTTAAACCAAGTTTTACTTCAATACTATGTTCTTGTGTATTTCATCTATGGTTTAGTTGATACATTTTCACTGGCCATACATGTTATTTTGGTTACATATTACATGGTTTACATTTGACACATAAACACTTTTGACATTGGTTATACATTACATGATTTACATTAGACATGAACATTTTACATTGTTGGTTTGGTTTGAGTAAGTGATTAAGTAACGATGCGTGTGTAATATGATACAAGCATGGTGGATACGCCGCTGGTACTTCCTATATATAAGTGTTTGTATGGTATTACATATCGTAGCGTTATTTGAATCATTTCAGTTTATGACATATAACATTTTATACAAATAACATACTTTTCACAATACATTGTTTTACAAACAACTTAACTTATACAAACTCATTTTACATGGTTATTCATTTAACCATGCATTATTCTCTTATTTATACGTATCATCTGAACTTATTGTTTTTCAAATGATTTACAAAGATAAAGCAAATTACAAGGTTCATGACTAAACATTTTCTTAAACATAAGTCATGAATCTTATTTTCACAAAACCTATGTACTCGCCGGCATTTTTATGCTGACGTACCTATTTTCACATGTGTTTCAGGAAATGAAGCATAGGATTGGTCAAGATACACTTAGGCGGACATGGGCCTTAGTGACAATAAAAGATGCAAGACTAGTTAATTTTGTTATGTACTCTTTATTTCTTGTTTAAAGACAATGTAACTCGCTTGTTTGATGAATAAAACGAAACTTAAATTTCCATGGTTGTGAAACATTAATTCTGTTACAACACTCCCCGATGTTTCTGCCACGTTTTGTATGTTCTACGTGGTCGGGGTGTGACAACCGGTACCTTCACTGGTTACCAGGCTGATACTGAAGAACCAATGGTATTCCAAGCCCAACCTCAAGAAAAACCTAAACCGAAAAAGAGAATAAGACTCGTAGGCTGGAGGCGTGTGCGTAGGAAGAAACCAGCGACACAGAAAGTTATAAAGACGGAGGACCCGAAGGATAAAGGCAAAGGATTAGAGATCGGAGAAAGTTCAGGGCAAGCCCAGGAAATGCCACCCTGGGAGGAGCTGGACCGCCAACTGGCAAATAGCGACCTCATCGGACTTGCCGATGAAAACCTCTTCAATTACCCAGCGCAAGCACAACTTACAGTCAATCTGGAACCTGCTATCCCAGATCCTATCATCCACCCCCGACCTCTAGTAGAGCTGGAAGAATGGTGGACCATTGACTGGCAATTTCAAAATCTTTTGAATAACCCTAATACCTTTTTCCCTCAGTTTGACCCTGAGCCAGCACCATACCCACCAATGAGCTCTGAAAATTTGGCTGAACTTCGTCACTATGGCGAGGAGCTGAATGATGCAGGAAACCGAATTAGGGATGTGGGGGAAAGGATCTCATGGAAATACGACGAGAGGGAACGTCGTTTTTGAAATGCCGGCTGATTGTGGTTGTGTGGTTGTGGGAGCATGTGTTTAATAATAAAAATATAATCATATAACAATAACTAAAAATAAAACTTTTGTAATATATTTAGTGTGTACGGATGCATACTACAATATATAAAAATGGAAGTCGCAAAGTCGACAATTTTGGCTATACGTGTTGACATGCTTATGTGTGATTATTTTATTCTGAATAATTATTAAATTTGTGCCAATAATTTACATATTGATAATTATCAGATGGAACACGCCGACAATGACCCAGTTAACGAAATTAACCAATCTGAGCAAAACCATGAAGATCAATTTTTGAATAGGCAAGATATAGAGAATATCGTTGCTCAGGGAATAGCCAATGCTATTCCGGCAATCCTTCCTGCTGCCCAAAATCCAGTTGAACCTCAACCAATTATTCCCAGTAAACATACTCATGGTGATAATTTTAGTAATAGTGTCAATGGAGGCGGCAACAATAATAATAATAATAACGACAATGTGATGCAAGCCCCAATTCTTAAAAGAATGAAAGCTACAACGCCTGGTTGCACTTACAAGGAATTTCTTGCCTGTAAACCAATCGAGTTTGCAGGTAACGAGGGGGCGACTGTTGCACTGTGATGGTTAGAGAAAACCGAAGCAACAATTAAAATAAGTAAATGTGCCGAGGAAGACAAGGTCATGTACACGTCGCATCTTTTTAAAGAAGGGGCACTAGAATGGTGGAATACGGTACTACAAGCTAAGGGAAGTGATGTGGCATATGCCATGAATTGGGAAGAATTTAGAAGTCTGGTAGAAAGAAAATTATGTCCCGAATATGAGAAAGAGCAAATGGCAAATAAGTTCTTGAACCACCGGATGGTGGATGTAGACTGTCGAGGATATACTTCGACGTTTTTCGAGTATGCTAGAGTTGTACCAACCCTGGCTTCGCCAGAACCGGTACTTATTTCTCGCTATATTTGGGGTTTGATTGGAAAATCCGTGATATCGTTAAAGCTGCGAGACCTCGCACAATTGACGATGCAGTGGAATTAGCTAACACTTTGACAGACGGACTGGTGCGTACGCGAGAAGAAAATAGGAAGAAGGAAGTGGCCCAAAAGATTACCCAAGGATTTCGTGTGGGTAATAGTAGTAACTTCAAGAAAAAGGGAACCGGGCAACCTTCCACGGCTCCATTATGCGGTACTTGTAAAAGAAAGCATTTTGGAAGATGCAAAGGGTATTGCAATTTCTATAAAATTCTAGGGCACCAAGAAGAAGACTGCAAGAGAAAGAAATCCACAATCTGCTTCAACTGTGGAGAAGCTGGACATTTTAGACCAGATTGCCCTAAACTAGTCAAACCAGCTGACAACAAAGCCAAACCTGCAGAAGGAACTACCAAGAAGAACGCAAGAGCCTTCCAACTGACTACCCAGGAAGCAGAACTAATCCCTGATGTGATAGCTGGTACGTTCCTAGTTCATGACGTTTATGCAAAAGTATTGTTTGACTCTGGTGGAAACCAAAGTTTTATAAATACTTCATTCTGCCAAGCCCTTAATCTACTTTTAACCATCCTTAGACATTTTTTTACGGTAGAAACGGCAGATGGGAATTCTGTTAACATAGATAAGGTATTGCAAGAAGGAAAGATAGAACTTTTAGGCCATAAATTTTCTACAAACCTGTTACCTATGAAATTAGCTGGATTCGATTTTGTGTTAGGAATGGATTGGTTAGTAGCCAACCATGCTCGAATCCTCTGTGATAAAAATTCCATAGAAATTAATACACCTACATGAGAAATAGTGATGATTACAGGAGATAAGCCACGTAAGCCAATGAAATTCATTTCAGTTATGAAAGTGGCCAATTATTCAAGAAAACAAGGGATAGTGTATATGATTTCGATAATCATTAACACTAAAGGTAAGAAACTTAAGGAAATTCCAGTAATGTCAGAATACTCAGATGTATTCCCAGAAGAACTACCTGGATTACCACCCGATAGGGAAGTAGAATTTAGAATTCATCTAATTCCTGGAACTACACCGATAGCCAAGGCACCTTATCGGTTAGCACCCACCGAAATGTTAGAATTGAAAAAGCAGTTAGATGAATTGTTAAGTAAAGGATTTATACAACCTAGTTCATCCCCATGGGGATGAACAGTGTTGTTTGTGAAAAAGAAAGATGGTTCGATGTGAATGTGTATCGATTATAGAGAATTGAATAAGGTTACAATTAAGAATCGATACCCATTGCCTAGGATTGATGATCTTTTCGATCAACTTCAGGGAGCTAGATATTTTTCTAAGATATATTTACGCTCCGGATACCATCAGTTGAAAGTACAAGAAGAAGACATACCTAAAACAGCCTTCAGAACTAGGTATGGTCATTACGAGTTTACAGTCATGCCCTTTGGGTTAACAAATGCTCCTGCAACATTTATGGACATGATGAATAGGATCTGTAAACCGTACTTGGATATATTCGTAATTTTTTTCATCGACGGTATACTTATTTATTCCAAAAGTCAGGACGAACATTGTGAACACTTGCATGCACTCTTAACTTTGTTAAGAAAGGAGAAGCTTTACGCCAAATTCTCGAAGTGTGAATTTTGGTTGCAAGAAGTGCAATTTTTAGGACACATGGTGAATCATGAAGGTATTCACGTATACCCCTCCAAGATAGAAGCGATCACCAAATGGAAGGTCCCGCAATCAGCTACAGAGGTTAGAAGTTTTCTAGGATTAGCTGGATACTATAGGCGCTTTATTAAAGATTTCTCTAAGATAGCTGTACCATTAACTAAGCTAACCTGTAAATCAGTTAAGTTTGAATGGGGACCTAAGCAAGAAGAGGCTTTTAATATTTTAAAGCAAAGGTTAACAAACACCCCAATTCTTGCCTTACCAGAAGGGACAGAAGATTTTGAAGTTTATTGTGATGCTTCTAAACTAGGATTAGGATGTGTGTTAATGCAACGCAAGAAGGTAATTGCATATGCCTCAAGGCAATTGAAAAAGCATGAAGAAAACTATACGACTCATGATTTAGAATTAGGAGCCATAATTTTTGCCCTTAAGATTTGGAGACATTATCTGTACGGAAGTAAGTTTACTATCTATATAGATCATAAGAGTTTAAAGTACATATTTGGGCAAAAGGAACTAAATATGAGGCAAAGAAGATGAATGGAAATTCTAAGTGATTACGACTGTGATATTCAATATCACGGGGGAAAGGCAAACGTAGTTGCAGATGCCTTAAGTCGTAAATATCATGAAAAGCAAAAGCAAGTTCGTGCTCTTAGATTAAGTCTACAATTAGACTTAATAGAACAACTGAAAAATGTTCAAGCCACAACAATCAAGGATGATGCTAAAGGAATGAAAGGAAGAATAAAGGAATTAGAGCAAGGGACTGATGGAATTTGGAGATTCCATAAGAAAAGGATTTGGGTACCTAAGCAGGGAGAATTAAGAAATAAGATTTTAGAGGAAGCCCATAAATCTAGATATACCATGCATCCTAGTAATAATAAGATGTACCAAGATTTAAGAAATAACTTCTGGTGGATAGGAATGAAAAATGATATAGCTAGATATGTATCTAAGTGTCTAACTTGCTTACAAGTTAAAGCCGAACACCAGAAACCTTCGGGATTACTCCAACAATTAGAAATGCCTGTATGGAAACGGGAACTCATAACAATGGATTTTGTTACTAAGTTACCCAAGACCAGAAAAGGTAATGATGCGATTTGGGTAATTGTGGATCGATTAACCAAATCAGCTCATTTTCTACCCATGAAAGAAACCTTTAGCATGGAAAGGTTAGCCAAATTATATGTAGACGAAGTAGTATCCTTACATGGAGTTCCACTCTCCATTGTATCGGATATGGATAGTCGTTTCACTTCACATTTCTGGACAAGTTTCCAGGAAGCAATGGGAACCCGACTAAATCTAAGTACTGCATACCATCCTTAGACAGATGGACAGGGTGAGAGGACAATCCAAACCCTGGAAGACATTCTTAGAGCATGTGTCATAGATTTTGGTGGAAACTGGGACAACCATTTACCTTTAATTGAATTCTCCTATAACAATAGTTATCATTCAAGAATTGAAGTTGCCCCGTTCAAAGCACTATACGGACGTAAGTGTAGAACTCCAGTTTGTTGGGCAGAAATAGGAGAAAGCCAATTATCAGGTCCTGAAATCGTACAAGAAACCACCAACAAGATCACTCAAATCAAGGAAAGACTGAAAACGGCTCGAGATCGTCAAAAGAGTTATGCAGACAATCGACGCAAGCCACTACAATTTCAAGTTGGAGATAAAGTACTCTTGAAAGTTTCTACTTGGAAAGGAGTAGTTCAGTTCGGTAAGAAAGGAAAGGTAAGTCCAAGATATGTAGGACCATTCCCCGTAATCCAACGCATAGGACCAGTCGCTTATCGCTTACAACTACCAAAAGAGTTAGCCGGGGTACATGATGTATTCCATATATCTAACCTCAAGAAATGTCTATCGGACGAATCGCTAGTAGTCCCTCTCCAAGACATACAGGTGAATGAAAAGTTGAAGTTCGTAGAGAAACCACTTCAAATAGAAGACAGAAAGGTCAAGTTTCTCAAGCACAAAAGATTGGTACTTGTCAAAGTCAAGTGGGATTCGAAAAGAGGACCCGAATACACCTGGGAACTGGAATCCGAGATGAAACGAAAATACCCTCACTTATTTCAGTAAATCTCGAGGACGGGATTTTAATTAAGGTGGGGAGGATGTAAGGACTTGCAAAAATGTCCCTAAACGACTCGTAAGTGAAAACTCGGACCCCTGAAACCCTAATGTACATTAAAAATCAAGAAAACAAGATTTTTAAGTCTCAGGCGGGCCGCGTAAAGGTTAGGCTAGACGTCACGCGGGCCGCGTCAACTTAAGTTTGACCGGATAAGCTTTCCGGGCCACGTGTTGTCCACCTGGCAAACCTACTCGTGACACATAAAGCCTACACATAGACTAGGAGGCCTCGCGGGCCGCATAAGGATCAAGAAAGGGTTTACGCTGGCCGCGTAAAACCCGAAAATCAGCTATAAAAGAGTTGGCCATGAGCAGTTCATCTGTGTCAAAAGTTTTGATAAAAAACGAAGTTCTACTGCTCGAAATTCACATTCGCAATAGCAAAACGCTGCTACGATCAAGGGTAATAACTCGATCACTGCTACGATTCAATGTCCGATCGATTGAAACCAATCTGATGGATGTTTAAGTGCTGCTCAAACTCGTCGTGAATTCGATGGATGTTTAAGTGTTGCACTTTGTCATTCGTCGTGAGGGTTTTGATCTCGTGAGTTATCGTAAATGTTGTATTAAGTTACTGACCTAGCTCGTATGCATTGTCATTTAATTTAGGTTACAAGGCTTATCAGTAGGCTAAACTCTGCCCGTTTAAACTTGCAATGTGAGTCATTCTCTTTTTATCAAAGTTGTTTTACAATACCTCAAATTATTTTCAAAGTTATAATTACAGGGATTAAGTCGTGGTTATCTTGAATCACTGGCAAGTGGGGTATTGTGCACATTACTAATCTCTCACGGTTAGGTTCATCAACCTAACAGTGATAATCATCACTACTTGGGTGAAAGGACCCAATAGTGGTATGACCATTGTCACAAGGCTGTGACACGGCGTCAGATAAAAATAAGATAGTAGCCATTGTAATCGCTCTTATGCTGTAATTTATAACTAGTGTGTCATTTTATGTAAACTGAATGACTCGCCAGTATTTCCCCGCTGATAAAATATTTTAAAACATGTTTCAGGCGACCTGCTGTGAATCAAGGAAAAGTGCTACGGAGCACTAGTAAAGCTTGAAGTGGTGGCTCAGTTAAATAAATAAACATCTTTTGTAAAACAGGGAATTTCCTTGTGAAATTCCTCTATTGTAAATTACGGGGTTTATCCCAAATTATTAAATAAAATAATTGGGCAGTTTTAAGTTTTAAAAGATCCTGTAAATCTTCCGCTGTCAACTCGAATAATAAATACCACGGGTTTCTGTCCCGCGGCTCCTGGACCGGGTCACACCGGGACGGGGGCCGTGACACCAAGGAAGTGTACCTCTCGAATCCAGAAGTCACACTTAGAAAACTTTGCATAGAGTTGCTCCTTCCTCAGGAGTTCCAAAATAAGACGCAGGTGCCGCTCGTGATCTTCCTTGCTCTTCGAGTAGATCAAAATGTCGTCGATGAATACTATAATGAAATCGTTGAGATACGGTTTGTATACACAGTTCATGAGGTCCACGAAGACCGCTGGCGCGCTCGTCAACCCAAATGGCATAACTAAAAACTCATAGTGCCCATAACGCATTCGAAAAGCCGTTTTAGGAACATCCTCCTCTCGGACTCTCATCTGGTGATAGCCCGACCTTAAGTCGATCTTCGAATAAAAACTTGACCCTTGCAACTGGTCAAACAATTCGTCGATGCGTGGCAATGGGTAACGATTCTTGATAGTCACCATGTTGAGTTCCCGATAATCAATACACATGCGAAAGGACCCGTATTTCTTCTTTACAAAGAAAACTGGGGCTCCCCAAGGCGAAGAACTGGGTCAAATAAAGCCTCTGTCCAATAACTCTTGCAGCTAGTTAGACAGCTCCTGCAACTCTCCAGGTGCTAAACGATTAGGAGCACGAGCAATTGGGGCCGCTCCTGGCGCAAGGTCGATCTGAAATTCCACTTGGCGGTGAGGAGGTAAACCAAGAAGCTCCTCAGGAAACACATCGACGAATTCACGTACAACTGGCAGATCCTTGATCTTTCTTTCCCCTGATGGAGTATCAGTAACAAGTGCTAGAATAGCAGGATATCCCTTTCATAGACTCTTCTGCGCTTGCATAGCTGAGATAATGCCAACCATCGCACCACTGCGATGCCCCTAAACCGATAATGACTCTCCACCAGGGAGAGGAATACGTACAATCTTCTCTTTACACAGAATCTCAGCTTGGTGTTTAGACAGCCAATCCATACCAACCACTATCTCAAAACTACCGAGGGTAACAGGAAGAAGATCAATATCAAACACTTGACCCACAAGATCTAGTTTACACCCAAATAGGACATGCGAAGCTTCAATCGTTTTGCCATCAGCTAATTCTACTACATGCTTAACTTCTAATGGTGTTGGGGCTAACCCTAATCGTTGACCAAACTCTAGGGACACATAACCCCAATCGGCACCGGAATCAAATAACACAGAAGCAATAAGATTGTTCACAGAAAACGTACCAGTCACCACATTGCCGTCATTCCTAGCATCACCAGCACCGATCGTAAATACCCTTCCACGAGCACCCCATTGTTGCCATTGTTGTTGTTCCCAGCATTGTTGTTGTTCTGGCGGTTGTTGTCGTTGGCATTCCGATTCAGCTAAGGGCAATCCCGTTTGATGTGGCCCTCATCCCCACATTGGAAACACCCCTTCTTAAAGCCCTGGTTCTGATGGGGTTGTTTCCTTTGCTGATGTTGTTGCTACTGATTCTGCTGCTTTGGGTACGGGGCTCTACAGTCTTTAGCCTCATGGCCCAACTTGTCGCATCTCCGGCAAACACGGACACACTGTCCATGATGATGATAACCACACTTGTTGCACTTTGGCTTCTTACCAGCGTAGGAGCCTTGATTCTGATTGCTGCCCTGGCCTTGGTTAACTGAGGACGACTGACTGAAACTGCGGTTGTTCTGTTGTTAGGCCTTTTCTGAGATTGACTCGCACTGGTTGCTTTATCAGTATCGTTCCACTTGCGCTTTTTATCACTAGCAGGTGTAGTAGCTGTAGCATTAGAGGTAGTATCAGATTTACGAGGCGGCAATGAGCCACGCTCGACCTCTTGGTCAGTAATCTTATGTGCCAAACAGATGATCTGGGGAAGATTGTTATGGTTAGCAGCAGTGACATACCCCTTTACAGCTGGTGCTAGGCCCTTGAGATACAACTCAATTCGTCGATGTGGAGGTCGAGACAGGTTAGGGCACAAAATTGCTAGTTCATGGGATCGTTTCATGTAAGCCTCGATCTCCGATCCTTCCATCTTCAAATCGTAGAACTCGTTCTCGAGCTTCTGAATCTCATCCCGAGGACAGTACTCTTCTCGTATCAACTCCTTAAAATCATCCCAAATAGTGGCGTTAGCCATCTCGATGCCCAACATCTGCACCTGGGCATTCCACCAAGTTAAGGCACCATCCTCCAAGGTGCCTGTAGCATACTTCACACGGTCCCCCACGGGACAGTTACACATAGCAAACACTGATTCAGCCTTCTCAAACCAACGCAGTAAACCTACAGCCCCTTCAGTCTCACTGGACCTCTGTGACTTACAATCCATGAATGTCTTGAATGTGCCGGCAGGCGGATTGTTCTGATGTGCTGGCTGGCCTAATGGACGAAAGAAAATACAACACAGGGGTAAGAGTTATGTACGCGACACAAGATTAAAGAGTGTTTGGCACATTTCGTACCAACTTGGTAGGCTGCCAAAGCCTCAGCCACACGTGTGTTGATTAAGTTTGTCAGCTCAGCTTGGGTCATCGCGATGTGACCACGTCCATGACCTCATCCACTCATGATTCTATATAAGGAGGGGAACAAATTTAAGAGTCGAGATGAGGTAAAAGTCAAGTATCACGTTGAAATCTACAAACTACCAAGTTTACACACAGTAGGGTAGAACCCTTCTCACACTCGTTAATCCTCACTGGGACTTACATGCACCTCACGTTATTAGTATGTGTGCACCCATAATAATAATAATGCAATTTACATGCTCATCTCAGTGCCTCTTAACTTGCGCTAAAAGTTTCCCCCGCATTCAAGTAGCAAAACAGAAGATATTACAAGATTACGAATCACAAGAGTCGAAAAGTAGTGTCACACTATCAAATCACCATAGTATCTAATATATCGTTTCATGTAAGCTGTGAGTGTGTGACTACCAAACAAGTAATGCATAAAGTAGACAGAAGACGAACCTTGCAATCTGGAGCAGAGTGTCATGGTCGATTTTCGAAGTTGTTCGGTTATAGTCTGGTTTTATAAAAACGTTTTAAAACCTAGTTCACTATAACCAGTGGCTCTGACACCAAACTGTCACACCCCCAAAATACCACATGCGGAATCACCACGGGACGTATGACGTACCAGGATCCAAGCCACCAATCACATTGAACTACGCATAAAATTTAGATAAAACAATCCATTCATTTCAAAATATAAATCCAATTCAAAAATTTAAACCAAAGTAAATGTTCAGCGGAAGCATATAGTAATAGTTAATCAATTGTTTCAAAACAAGTGTTCAAGAACCAATGTAACAAATATCCAAGAGTCTCGATCCATGACCACTCCAACGCTCCCATATAGCAAGTCCATAGTCAAGAATCTAACGACCCTGCAAGCATGCAGACAAGTGTGTCAGACGACGCTGGTGAGTTCAAAGTTTGTTAACACGTTTTAGTTACCAGATATGAATATAAGACGATTCAGTGATTTGATGTTGTAATAACTCGTTTACCGCTGATGGCTTAAAGTTGTTTTGCCCAAACCCCATTGCCTCTATCAAAGCAATGGTCAAGACTAGGATCATTAGTTCACTCCTGACCTCCCCGGTACGGTGTGAGGTTGCAAACCTAAATAGCGCTATTAACTAATATCCCGTTGCCTCCCCGGCAACAATCGGTAGATGGGACTTAGGTGATAGATATGCGAGTATTAACAAACATCCCAATAACCCAGCATTCCTCCCCGGAACATTTACCAGATGTCCCTCCCCGGGACGCATGCTTGGAAAAACAGTAGTGAACTCACCTTGGTTTGCTCGGTTTGATTAATTACTTGTTCACACTTTGACAGTCACAGCCTATGATATTCACGTATACAAGAATCAGTTTACCATCACGTTGATCACATACATTCATAGTGTGCATACATAGTAGAACCATGGCTTAACAGATAACAGTTAATTCAGCTCGTAATACACGTAATAGATGGTTTACCATACATACTAGATACATCAGGTTTCCTGTATCCGATTAATGTTATTCAATCTTTACTATTCATGCAACTAGTGTAATAATCATCACCCACTGTTCATGTGAAGTCCTTTGGCGAAAGCCTATGCACTCGACGAAACCCCATATGACGAATCTCCTAACTTTCGTCGGCACTATGGGTGACGAAACACCTAGTTTCGTCGACATCAAGGGTGACGAAACTCCATAGAGTTTCGCCAAGATCATCAAAGTAACTGTTAACACGTTTTCATCAAGGTTTACAGATCAAACATCGGTTTCTTCCAAGTTCTACATACCCTAGCCATTGTTCAATCATCAACTGATAATCCCATAGCCTTACAAATCTTAATTACATGGTTCTAATCCAACTAATGACATGTCATTCAAACAAAGCAGATTATCAGTATTCAAACCATAAATCGTCATTATAGAATTTATAGATCTACATGCTTTTCAAGAACCAAATCTTAAATAGTTATTTTAATATATGCAGTGATCTAATCGGTGGTCATTCATTCAACATCGAACACATCACACATCGGATAACTCACTTCAAACCCTAGCTTCTAGCATGCACAGATACGATTTACACAACAACCAATAACTATTCGATCACATAACCAGGAAATCGAACAACGTAATGATGATAGTAACTAACCGAGATGAAAGAAACGATAGGTTCGATTGATACGGAGAGCCTCGAGGGTTCAGAATTGTCGCCGCACAAGAAAGGGTATTCTAGGGTTTGAAGTTTCTCAACTGACGGTTACTAACTCAAAGGTTTATGTTTTAAAACACACATGCTGGGCCGTAACCTACATGGGCTGAAAGCCCCTCTCGGCGAAACTCCAAACTTGACGAAAACCCATGTTTCGTCTGCTATGTTTCGTCGACTACGGGTGTGATGGAAAATCCAACATTTCGTCGGGCAGTGACTTAGTTATACAGGTTTTCATTAAACGATAAACAATGCATTTACCAACATAATGCACAACTAAAAAATCAATAGGATCCATTAATCGACTGTTACACTTTTCATAACCTAAATAAATCATCAAAACAGGTTTGCCACACAAGAGATACGTAATGAAAGGACTTGAAATCTTGGGTTGTCACAAAATAAATAAGGGGCTAGTGGTTTGGGTCATGACCATACACTTAGGGTATTGGTTTTGGATGGTGGATTAGAGGTGGGTTACATGGCACTGGCTTGGAGGATCATGGTGGTCACGAGGGTCATGACCACACCCTATAACCTAAGCGAATGAATTAATTGGAGAATCGGTATTTAACTTATACAATAAAACGTTGGATATGAAGAGTTGATGAAAGAGTGCATAACAGAATATAAATTTCACTTCTAGATTTGAGTTTAAAAAAATCATATTAAATATTATCAATTTTCATTTCTAAAGTTTAAATATAAACATTTTTAAAACCTTAAACCGGTTGACAGGTTAACCTACTTTTTTTTAAAATTAGGCGTGTTCGATTAACCCATTTATTAAATAGTTCGTTTTCAGATTGCCCCGATTAATATAACAGGTCATGTTAGCTGACCCAACACTTATATTTTTTTGGTTGGTGTTAGGGTCATGTCAACAATTGTCACCCCTAACATGTATGTACATCATTAGTAGTTTACAAATACCTTGTTGTTTTTCTTTTATTATATTTATATGCAGACTATTTTGTCACGTTAGTTTATTTATTTTGATGGACATACCCTCCTCCTTTAATTCTACTTCTAAAACACACTTGTTGCCCACTTTGTGAGACTTGAACACATATCATTTTGACATTAACATTGGAAGCAATTACTACAGTGTGATCTGGACTGGGAACTAGACCATCAATGCATCCAAAAGATTATGTGTTATCGGGAAATGCTCAATCATGATTTTCCAATAACCATAATTGGTTGGAGAGAGTGAACGCAAACTTGTGTAGGTTGTGAGAGGCCCTTTAAGTTGAAGATACCAGAATAATTGTTCTCGTTGTAAAAGGCAAAACCTTGTATGTTTCTCCTGAAAATTGTGTGAAGTTAAACATGGCTTTGCCTATAAGGCTATGGGGATGGTGATTTGGGTAGGGGTGTTCAAAACCGGATATCCGAAATTTTCGGATACCAGATTTCACTATCCGAATCCGTATCCGAAATTTCGGTTATCTGAATTTTCGGATACGGATTTGGATAGTGAATCGGATATCCGAAAATCCAACTTTTTATTATTTTTTCATATTCAGAAACAAATATTTTGGATAATTTCGGATATCCGAATATAAGTTTTCGGATTTTTCGGATATTTCGGATATTTTCGAATATATTTCGGATATTTTCGGATACTTCGGATATTTTTGGATGTTCGGATATCCGAAAAAAATGAAAATTTTGAAAATCACTATCCGAATCCGAAAAATTCGGATATCCGATTTTTCGGATATTTCAGATATCGGATATTTCTGATCGGATTTTAGGATACAGATAGTTTTGAACACCCCTAGATTTGGGTCATGGATTGCCACATGGGATGTGGTCCACGTGATACATCGCCCCCTTCCCAAACCATGATGATTTGTGTTGTTTAATCCACAACAATCACGACCATCTTTCAATTATTTAGGTGATTTTGATTGGTGGATTAGGATAATGGATGATAGTGGGGTCTACACCATATAGGGTGGTGAATTAGGTTGGTGGATGCGGGTGGAGTGACACGACGTTGACGTGGAGGGTGTTGGTGGTCATTTAGGTCATGACCACACCACATAGTTTAAATGAAGCCTAGCAAACGAAACCTATCAGCGCTTGAAAACTGTAAGTTTTCTGACAACAACGACAGTGAAGAGGGTGGGCAGAGTTGATTGACTGGTCCAAAGAGAAAACTGATCAGTTATAGTTATTGTGACGAGTTTTTGTAGACGAGTGTGACGGTGACCATTGATTATATGCACCGATATGCGGTCTCTCACTTTGATACGAAATTAAACCCTTGATGTAAATGTGTTTTGTATTGATAATTGCAATTAGGATTTTTATGTGAGAGGGAGGATTATATACTTTTTTTTTAAGGCAAACAAACTTTTATTAATATACTTCCGGTCAACAACAGTTAACCCGGTATGAATACACATGCACCAAGAACCAAAAGCGCACTTCAAACTATTACACCCGCATACTGGATAGCTCAAAATCACACAAATCATTCCAAGATAACTCGCTACATGTCGCTCTATTTTTAATCCAAAGATACACATACACTCGAATGTCTTCCTTTATCTGCACCATGTTCGGTTGTTTGTTATTAAACGCGACATCATTTAGGTTCCTCCATAACACCCAAACCGCAATCTGAATCATGGAAAACATCACCTTTTTCCATTTTGCAGAGTTGCAACATCGAGTATGCATATTAAACAGATCTTTTAGTTCGAGAGCAAATAAGGATCCGACCTTACACCACCTTGCAATAAACTCCCAAACCTGTTGCGCCTTCCTGCAGGAAATGAATAGAGGGTCATCGTCTCGTAGTCTTTGTTAAAACTTTACATTCAATTGACTGGATAAAAACATTTCTTCTCCTCAAATCCATAGCTGTAGGAAGCCTATCCGGTACCAATTATATTGTATCTAACAAGGGAGATTACATGATGAGACTTTGGGTTAAGCATATAACATTAAGGAAATTTAAAGCGCATTCCTCGTAAAACAGAACACGTTATTATTTTATTACTAGTATTAAGCCCCTGCATTGCAGCGGTTGTAGTAAAACTGTGTTAAGTAGTAGCAATACTAAACCATTGTCACCGACCACCAACACCAGAAAAGCTCGTAAAAACAAAATAAATAAAAATGGGAAAAATAACGCCGAGCGAAAAGTAGACGTAAAATCTTTGAATCACGCACGCTCGTTGCTGAGAAATTACACTGAAAAGTAAAACATAGAAAAAAATAACTAAGTCCATTCAGAACCCGCGTGTTGGACGAGCTGAGAAATTAAACCGAAACGTAAAACATATAAAAAAATAACTAAGTCTATCCAGAACCCACATGTTGGACGAACTTGTCAAACGCAAAAAAATAGATGTAACGCGACGGGCCAATCAAACGAGAAAAAAATATACGAAAAAATGTTGAACCCCACACGCACGTTGCGGTGCATTAACTTACAAAATTTAGAACGAAACGAAAAACTTGGGAAAGATGAAAAGTATGGTGGACCAAAATTGAAAATAAAAAAGAGTTGAGATTAAATTGCAAAAGATGAAAATTTTTGGGTTAAAAGTAAAAAACAAAGGGTCTAAATTGCAAAATTGAAGTTATTTGTTAATTTTCGATAAAGATAAGGATTGTTATAAACCAGACATTTTAGGCCCAACCCATTACTTATGGGCTTTAGGGTTTATAGTTATGTTTATCTCTATATATTGTAATATTGAATAGAATGAAGAATGGAATTCAGTTTATCTCTATTTCTCTTTGGTTTTTATCACGTTATCAGCACGACGCTCTTCACCAGAAACATCCATCGATCTTCATCAGGAATTTTCAACATCAGGAATTCATCACATTCCGGGTACGCCATCAAAATCTCCACATTATAGTCAAAATGCTTTCATGTTATCAGTATATGTTTTGTGTATCCAATAATGAATCACATATTTTTGAACCTACATACAGTGGTAAAAAAAATTATTAAAAAAAGAACCTTATACGATGGATGCAAACAACATTTTTTTTGTTCAAGTATTTTCAAATTGGATTTTTAATTTGATTCTTTGGATCACAAGACATAGGTTTTCTTGTTTGGACTTTAGAACAACATAGGATTTCCCTTTAATTTGTACTTACGGAATCACATATTAGAATCCAAACCAAATTCAAAGTACCGAATGGAAAATCAAAGAACTTTTATTTCTTTCCTCTTGTGTGAACCCCCTATGATGTTGGCTAAACAATTAATAGGAATCCCCAACTTTCGTCCAATATGATATTCCCACTGATGTATTCGAAAAGAATTATAATAGCAATCCTCCTCCACTGCCTTTGATGTTTTTCAAAAATATTGGGGGATCTCTTTTTTTTTCTTTTGCTGCCTTCTGCCGCCAATGTTGTTCTTCCTCAACACAATTGGGACCTCCTAATAACATATAAATATCTCTGCCTTGAATTCGTCCACCATCCCTGCCAATATATGGGCTTGGCCCCAAAAATATTGTGTCATCCAATAATATTTGTGTGCATCCAAGGAGTCCACGTTTATTTTTTTTATTAAAATCGATGGGCTCGTAATTCTTTGGCAGCCTACTTTCAATTTTGTCCAACATCTTTCGATTGATCTGTAACACCTCGAAAATTTGTGTCCAATAAAATAACGACACGTGTCATGTAAGACAAAAGTGTTATAAACCCGGATCTAGTTAAAGATGTATGGCAGGATTTAAAAGTGTCGACATGTTAATTTATACCTCTGAACGACCTCATTATGAATCCCAAGACCGTAATATATATTATATACATCTGATATACATTCAATCCGGTAATTACTAGTAATATTTGATTCAAAGTGCAAGAAATGGGATCCTATGAGATTATATACATCAAACCTTCATTCGTGACCTTTTCAATAAAGTCCAAGACAATTATACAACATGGCAAAGTGGTCTAAACTGTTCAGGCATGTTCATGTGGCCCATACTAATAATAGAGGCCCAAATTCGTAATACCTATGTTGCCTGTTCGAAGCTTGAAAGGTTAAAAATTTTTGCCTTCTGGTAAAGGCTTACGGACCGTAAAGGTCCTGCCTTACGGTTCGTAAGGCATCCCCAGCGACAGAAAATAGGCAGGTGCCTATTATGAACAAGTTAACCGACTTAAATGGATATTTTTCATCACCATATACAGCACAAACTAGTTCTTAGGCTTAGGGACACTTGTTATTGATCAGGGATCAATCCTAGAGTTGTTTGGCATGATCTTAAGCAATCAAGAACACTATATAAGAACCCACATTGTTTCATTTTTGATCATTCATTCCCAACTCAACTTCTGATCATTTCTGGAGCTCAAGGCCATTCCCCAAGCATCACTAGTCGTGCATTGGACCTTGGTAAGCTTCCTTAACCTTCCTTAATTGAGTTTTGCTTAGTTTATAGCTTAAAAGTCAAACCGTCGTAATTAAGGTTTGACTTATCGATTAATCACTAATGGTCCAGCGATTAGTCAAACTTAAGGTAGTTATAAGTTGGTAATTATGTGGGCAATAATCCCTTAAAAGGGCACCCTCTGATTCCCGCTCTAACTAGATCAATTGTCGGGTCAAAGTTTATTATAAAAAGTCAACATGATCTTAATTTTCGAATTAACACATGATTAGCAATGTAGAAGGCGTGCAATCTATTTTATCTCTCATATAACTTGGTAATTAGTATAAGAACTGGTCTAAGCATGTTCGATCCGACAATTTTCTGTTTAGACTCGGTTCGGAACCGAAAGTCGCAAAACTTTGACTTTTGCTTTGACTTCAGTTCTGACCCGATTTAGATGGGTTTAGACATGCCTTTAAGTTCCATTAGGACCAAGTTACATGATAGTATAACCCTCTGCGTTTATACTACTTGACTCGTTGATTGTCCGATGTTTCCGTTAAATGCCTAATGTTGACCAATATGCCCATTTGACCTTAAAACGAGAATTTTGGAAATGTGAAAGGACAACAAACTTTGTTACTGATTTATAAACATGTCCCTAAAATTTCACATCAGTTGGAGGTCTAGATTAGGAGTTATGCTCAATAGCGTAATTAAAAAGCTTTTTGTTAATTAAACGACATAATTAGCGTAAAGCCTATCTAAACCCAATTTTTGACACCAAACCTTTTACCCACTGATTTAATATAATATTTTGGGATTTTTGAAGATTTTTAATTATTTTTAACCTGATCATAACCTAAGGTTATGGCCTTGATTCGGTAAATACCGATTATACCCTTTTTGCTTATAAAATGAGTTTTACATAACATTTAGACACCAAACCTTTTTCTACTGATCTAATATGATAAATAAAATATTTTGAGCCTTCTGGAATAATAAAAATATCAGCCTTCCTTTGAGAACCCGGAAATGGCTCCAAATCGCCTTTTTTAAGCGTTTTTAACGCATAGTATGTATCAAGACCATTTTATAAATATAAGACTTGATACCCTACTGTTATAACTTATTAAATTAAGCATTTTACTGATCACATCAGACCCGAAACTCAGATTTATATTTGAACTCTTTTATAACCTTTTAAATGACCAAAATACCCCTACGGGGCGTAATTTGAGATTAAACTCGTTTTGGGCATAATGAAAGATATCTTACTGATATCACAACATATTTAAGGCATATTAACTTAGAAAACCTGTTGAGGACTCTTATGGTTACCCGTTACGCTTCTTACGCGTTCGGTTCGGTTTATGTAACTAGTTTGCATAAATTAGCCGAAACGGGTCAAACCATATCATCTTTATCTCCAAATCCAGAATGTGTTTAAGTTACCCATATTAAACAAGCATACAAGCTTGTCGGGTCAAAACCACATTCTAAACCGGTCTTCGCTTTATCATGCGTTTGATCCGTGTCTTCCTTTTGAAAACTAACCGGTCTAAGTCTAAGCTTAATTAAAAACCCGTTAAGATTCTAATAGGTTATTAAAAACCTTCGTTCCAGATTAGGAGCCCAGTAAAAGCTACGTGCACTTGATGTATTTGATTTATACTTTGCTCAAGTAAATACTCTTAACTTATTTCCCTATACGGACTTGGGATACGGTACTATAAAAGTACCGCTTGGTCGGGTGTATGTAGTCATTTAAATCAGATTGTGATTAATGTATTTGCATGACCCGTTAATATGTATTATTTGGTGTATGGCCTTTGGGGGTTAAATGACCATGTCCCGGATATCCTTGGCATCATTCAAAGAAATGGCCACGACCTAAGCACGGGGTGTAGGCGTACACCTGACAGATGCATTATGTAAAAACTGGTAATCCACTTAAAGGAAATAATCCTTGTGGGCATTATACCGGTGGCGTGTCAGTTAATCTAGTCTGGCTCTACAAACCGGCCCTGATGGACGACAAATAAGTAAAACTGTATACAAGATTATATACAAATAATTGTCCCAAGTTATAAAAGATATTTTTGCCGAAGTGCATTCAAATCAATTTTCAAACTCTTTTCAAAATGAGTCAGTTAAGTTGTATTTACCAGTGTAAACTGACGTATTTTTCCAAAAGGCTAAGTGCAGGTACTACACGAAATAGGCTGGCTACTCCAGGCATCAATAATCAAGTCTCGCAAGCTCTAGATGTCAAAGTCTGTTGAACAATGTTTCCTTTTTATTTTTGATCCGCCTGTGGACCTATTTCAACTATTTTGTGATACTTAATATTACAGTTTATTCAGTTGAAATGAATCTCTATCTTTTGCTTCCGCTGTGCATTTAAATATTGTGTTGTTTGACTATGATGATATCAACTACGTCACGATACTCCCCACCGGTAATACGTGGAAATATCGGGGTGTGACAGATCATCTCTAGCGGGAGGTTATTCGGGTAGATTAAGATATTTAGCCATCGTCATAGTCGAAACAGCATTGCATGATTCTAGGGATTCGATACCTACGTAGTCTTTGCTCCAAGTGAAGCAATATATATATAAAGATATTTTAATTAAATATCACACAATTTATATTCAATATGAAATTATATAAGAGTTTCTAAATTCCTGCTCTATTATTAAAACGACGTAAAGTATAGAACCTGCAGTTCTACCTATAGAGAACCTGAAGTTCTCCTACAATGAATATATTTTATATTGCGGCTCAATTTTAAATCCTTGATTTTTTTTCATTTGTGGATAAAATGCCGAATTTATCAAAGCTTGAATTCACCGCACTTGACATCTCGGGTAACAACTACCTCCCATGGACTCTTGATGCTAAAATTCATTTGGCAGCAAATAATTTGGGGGAGACAATTATTGATGATAATCAAACTTCACCTCGAGATAAAGCGAAAGTTATAATACTTTTCCGCCATCATCTTCACGAAGATCTAAAGAGGGAATATCTAACTGTTGAGGACCCTCTTGAATTATGGACAAATATCAAAGAACGTTTTGACCACCAGAAGTTGGTCTTACTCCCCAAAGCCCGCTATGAATGGCTTCATTTACGACTACATGATTTTAATACTGTCAGTGAGTATAATTCTGCCTTATTCCGCATTACCTCTGAATTAAAATTATGTGGTGAAAAATAATAATAATAATAATAATAATAATAACAACCGATGAAGAAATACTTGAATTTTTTTTTCTCAACGTTCCATGCCTCAAATATGCTCCTGTCACAGCAATATAGGGAACACCAATTTACTAAATATTCCAAACTGATATCATGTCTTCTGGTCGCGGAGCAAAACAACAAGCTCCTACCACAAAACCATCAATCGCGACCCACCGGTGCAAGCCCATTCCCTGAAGCGAATGTGGCCAATTCTCAAAACGGACGAGGTAGAGGTAGAGCCCAGCAGAGGTCGTGGTCGAGGACGGGGATATACATGGCATCGAGAGTCCCAGAACACTAAAAAATAGCGGTGGTGAATCGAGTCGACATAATACGGGGCGACCTTCAAAAGGGAAAAGTAGCGGGAACCAAAGTAACATTTGTTATAAATGTGGGATGTCAAATCATTGGTCCCGCACATGTCGCACCCCTAAACACCTCATTGAGGCATATCAACGCATTTGTTATAAACTCTTGAAATGTTTTCATTTTACTTCTTTGAATTAACTTTTATTTATTTTTATTTCCTGAAGAAATATGTATACTAGCTCCAGTAGAGCTATTATTGGTGATGAATGTCTGGTAGATAGTGGTAGTACTAACACTATTCTCAACGATATGAAATTTTTCTCTGAGTTGTCTCCGGCAGAGACACCGATTAGTACTATATCTGGTGTCAGTAACCTTATCGAAGGCTCCGGTAGAGCACACATAACATTATCTTTGGGTACCAAATTAACTATTGATAATGCATTATATTCTAGAAAATCCAGAAGAAATTTACTTAGCTTTAAAGATATTCGAAAAAAAACGGTTACCACCAAAAAACAATATCTGAAAATAATATTGAATATCTTCAAATTACTTCAAACAAAAATGGCAAAGAAACAATTGTTGAACAATTAGAAGCCTTATCCTCTGGATTATATTGTACTAATATCAATCCTATCTAATCATACATGGTGAGTAACCAAAAGCTGTTAGATAAAGACACATTCAATATATGGCATGACCGTCTAGGTCACCCTGGTAGCATAATGATGAGACGAATAATCAAAAGTGCAACGGGCACCCTCTCAAAAACTTAAAAGTTTTGCTACCACAAGACTTATTATGTGCAGCATGCTCTCTAGGCAAACTTATAACTCGGCCCTCACAAACTAAATTGATACATGAAACCTCCTCATTTTTGGAAAGAATCCAAGGGGATATTTACGGGCCTATTCATCCTCTGTGTGGACCATTCCGCTATTTCTTGGTCTTAATAGACGCATCCTCAAGGTGGTCACATGTGAGTCTTTTAGCTACTCGAAATGTAGCATTTGCCCGACTTTTAGCTCAAATCATACAATTGAGAGCCAAATTCCCCGATAATCAAATTAAAAACATCTGGATGGATAATGCGGGAGAGTTCACATCTCAAGCTTTTAATGACTATTGTATGTCAATTGGGATCAATGTTAAACATTTAGTACCTCATGTTCACACACAAAACGGTTTAGCTGAATCTCTGATTAAATGATTACAAATAATCGCTAGACCACTCTTAATGAGATGTAAATTACCATCTTCTGCATGGGGTCATGCTATTTTGCATGCCGCTGCACTGATTAGATTGAGACCAACTGCTGATCACGAATACTCCCAATTGCAACTGGTCTCCGGACGAGAACCAAGCTTGTCCCACCTTAGAATTTTTGGTTGTGCGGTATATGTACCAATACCGCCACCACAACGTACTACAATGGGACCCCAAAGAAGACTGGGTATCTATATTGGTTTTAACTCTCCGTCCATAATTAAATATTTAGAACCAATGACGGGAGACATGTTTACAGCACGGTATGCTGACTGTCATTTTGATGAAACAATGTTCCCAGTCTTAGGGGGAGATAAGGACAAATAAAGACTGGTAACACAAGAAATAACGTGGAATGCATCATCGCTATCAAATCTCGACCCCTGAAGTGGTCTATGTGAATGTGAAGTCCAAAAGATCATACATTTGCAAAGAATAGCGAATGAATTACCAGATGCATTCACAGACACGAATAGAGTGACAAAGTCACATGTACCAGCATCAAATGCACCTGCTCGAATTGAAGTAATCCCAGAAGCGATTACTATACAACGAAAGCGTGGGAGACCAATCGGTTCGAAAGACAAAAACCCACGGAAACGAAAAGAGCAAAGTAACGCAGTTGGTGAAAACTCACAAAAGATTATAAGTGAAACCCCGGTAGAGGTAAATGTCCCAGAAGAGACAATTATGAATCCAGAGGAAAATGAAGTTTCAGAAGAAACACCGGTACCGAACGAATATGAGATCTCTATTAATTATGTACAAGATAGTACAATGTGGAACCGGAATAAAACACGTGTTGATGATATATTCGCATATGCTATAGCAACAGATGTAATCAACGAAAATGATTACGTACAAAAAACTTTAGAATAGTGCATGGACAGAAATGATTGGCCAAGATGGCAAGAAGCCATAAACGCCTAATTGAATTCGCTCGAAAAGCGACATGTTTTCGGACCTGTAGTCCGAACACCCATAGACGTCAAACCAGTAGGTTATAAATGGGTGTTTGCAATAAAAAGAAATGAAAAGAATGAGATTGTACGATATAAGGCTCGACTTGTAGCACAAGGGTTTTCCCAAATCCCAGGAGTTGATTATGAGGAAACGTATTCCCCTGTAGTAGATGCGATAACCCTTAGGTTCCTGATCGGCCTCACAATCTCTGAAGGACTTCATATGAGACTAATGGATGTCGTCACCGCATACTTATACGAGACACTTGAAAATGACATCTGCATGAAAATTCCTAAAGTATTAACATTGTCTGAAGCATTAAAATCAACACCTCGAGATATGTGTTCTATAAAGCTCCAGAGATCTTTATATGGTCTCAAACAATCTGGTCATATGTGGTATAATCGACTTAGTGAATATCTCGAAAAAGAAGGATACAATTCTGATGTAATCAGTCCATGTGTTTTTATAAAAAGATCACTATTAAATTTCACTATAATAGCAGTCTATGTTGATGATATCAACATCATCGGATCTCCTGAAGAGATGGAGAAAGCTACTCAGTTGTTAAAGAAGAAATTTGAAATGAAAGATCTTGGTATGCCAAAATTATGTATCGGACTACAATTTTAGTATCTGTGCAATGGCACATTTGTCCATCAATCAAACTACATCCAGAAGATGCTAGTACGTTTCAATATGGACAAAGCACATCCTTTTAGCGTACCTATGGTTGTCCGACCACTAGATCCACACAAGGATCCTTATCGCCCTCAAGAAGAAGGCGAAGAAGTACTTGGTCCTGAAGTACCGTACTTAAGCGCGATCGGTGCCCTTATGTATCTCGCAAATAAAACAAGACCTGACATTGCATTTGCAGTTCATGTACTAGCGAGATACAGTTCGAATCCAACACGTAGACACTGGAATGGTGTAAACATATATTCCGGTATATTTGCGGGACACAAGACTTAGGTCTTTTCTATCAGAAAGATCAAAAGTCTCAGCTTGTTGGGTATGCTGATGCCGGATATCTATCAGATCCTCAAAAAGCAAAATCTCAGACAGGTTATGTATTCACATACGGCGGCACAACAATTTCTTGGAACTCAACTAATCAAACACTTACAGCAACATCATCAAATCATGCCGAATTGATAGCACTATATGATGCTGGTCGAGAATGAGTGTGGTTGAGATCAATGATTAATCACATAAAAGAAGCATGCGGATTAGAACAGATCAAGAAGGAGCCGACAATTATTTATGAAGACAATGCTGCTTGCATAGCTCAGATCAGGGAAGGTTATATCAAGGGTGATCGAACAAAGCACATCTCACCAAATTTTTTCTCAACATATGACTTGCAAAAGGAAGGGGAAATTGATGTTCGCCAGATTAAGTCAAGTGAAAATCTAGCTGACCTGTTCATGAAATCTTTACCTAGAAGTAGCTTCGAGCAGCTATCACACAAGATCGGTCTTCGTAGATTAAAAGATGTTTGTTGAATTCAGGGGGAGAATTATACACGTTGTACTCTTTTTCCCTTAACTAAGTTTTGTCCCACTGGATCTTCTTAGTAAGGTTTTAAATGAGGCAGCATACCTGATCCAGTAGTATCAGTTTATTTATTCAGGTCCTGAAGTACCTATTTAACATCATCTTGAAGTATGTTGTTAAACTGTGTATAATTCTAAATGTCTGAGGGAGAGTGTTATAAACCAGACATTTTAGGCCCAACCCATTACTTATGGGCTTTAGGGTTTATAGTTATGTTTATCTCTATATATTGTAATGTTGAATAGAATGAAGAATTGATTTCAGTTTATCTCTATTTCTCTTTGGTTTTTATCAAGGATAAAAATAACTATATCTATATATTGGTTATTGATTAATATTAATATTAAAATAAATTTAATAAACAAATATAAATAAAATTTATGAGGTTGAAGAAGAGAATAACATGAGTCATTATTTGGAGTACTTTATTATAAGTTAGATTAGATGTGATGATAATAAAGCCACAATATTTTTTTGTTTTAATTATTTTTTACAAAACTCGGTACAACATGAACAAATAAATACATTTTATTACCATTTTTACTTTCTTTTAGTGGCTGTTTGACAACTTTTGAATGATTAAATGTTGAACCACTAAGAGGTCTGAACCATAAAAAACCAGTATAATGCTTAACCGTTCAGAGGCAAATGTATTACCAATTCAGATTAGAGGTCTTAACCATTCAGACTAATGTTTAACCATTTAGAGACAAATGTCTGAACCATTCAAACATTTACTTGCAAAACAAATAGTTTGAACCACTAAGTGTTGAATCAGTAAAAAATCTGAACAATCAAGAGATTCGTTAAGAACTAAACAAGCAAAGTGTTAATGTAAAAAGAGATGTGAGGTAAATAGGCATGAGCAAATGGTATAAAATACCGATCTCATCCCGATCCCGATACCGATAATCCCGATCCCGACATGTTTCGGTATCGGAAACGGTATCCATATTTTGGTTTTTTCGGTATCGGTACGGTATCGGTAAAATACCGACTTTTACCCTCAAAATACCGATACCGTACCGAACCGACATGTTTCGGTATCGGTATCAAGTATTCATGAAATTTCAGGATCGGGATTATCGGTATCGGGACGGGATCGGTATTTGCTCATCCATATAGGTAAATACATAGACATGGTGGGGTAAAACCGTAAAAGCGTGGGATAATAGAGGGGTTCAAACTTCATAAAATAAGGACAAACAGCATGAGAGCGAGAGAACACCATCATCATGAGTTTTGCATGCGCCTCGGTTTCTACCTTCTTTTTTTTTTTTTCTATTTTTTAATTTTCAATTTCTTTTATAAATATACACACATTTCCAAAGACTTTGGACTTTTGTCTCCTAGAGGAATAAATCTTTTTTGTTTTGCCCCTTTCTAACTCACTTCTTTCTAGTTCGAACACACTAGCGGAACGTTATCGGGTTCATCAGACTCTTTTTCATTAAACGTAACTAGTAATGGGTTAGGGACTGTTTGTTTAACTCTAAATAGGGCTTTTAGTGGTTTAGAACTCTTACTGGTTTAACACTTAATGGTTCAGATTGTTTATTTTGCGAGCAAATGTCTGAATTGTTCAGACATTTGACTCTGAATGGTTAAGCATTATACTGACTCTAAATGATTAAGACATCTAATCAGAATTGGTCAGACATTTGCCTCGGTTAAGCATTATACTGACTCTTAATGGTTCAAACCTTTTACTGATTCAGCACTTAACCATTTAGAAGTTGCCAAACAACCCCAAATCATTATGTTTCTAAAAAAGTCTCAGATTTTATATATAAAAATCGTACAGGGTGTAGACTTTTTACGTGTTATTCTCTATTTAGTTTCTTCGTTTTGTTTTATTTAGGGTCGATTTTCATACAAGTGGCTGTAAACGAACCGAACGTTCAGCGAATAGTTCGTGAACCGTTCAGCGGGAAGTTCGTTTATGTTCGTTCGTTTAATAAACGAACGAACATGAACAAGAAATTTCGTTCGATTAGTTAAATGAACGAACATGAACAGAGGTCTCGTTCGTTCGATTGTGTTCGTGAACGTTCGGTAAGGTGTTCGTGAACATTCGTTGATTTGCGTTCGTTTATGTTCGTGGATTTGTGTTTTAATTGAATATCTTTGTACTTTCTTATATTTTATTTGTACTTTTTATATTACTAAACTTTTATTTATTTTATTACCCTTACAATGAAACTAGGAAACTCACTTTCACCTTGTTTATGCATCATTTTCCTTTCATTTCTCATTATTTACATCAGCGAATACGATCGACCTCCGTTCCACAATAAGGGATTCAAGTTCGAGTGATACTCTCTGGGCAATCTATCTTTATCCTTCGCTGCGTTCGTCAAATTTATTTGTGTTCATTTATGTTCGTGAACCGTTCGCGAACACGCTCATTTCCTTAATGAACGAACACGAACATAAAATCCCGTTCGGTAAATGTTCATGAACCGTTCGTGAACACATTTATTTCCTTAACGAACGAACACGAACAAGGCCTAGTTCGTGTTCGTTCGGTTCGTTTACAGCCCTATATACAACTCATTTTTCTTGAAGGTTTTATAAATAAGGGAAAATATCAAATAGAAAGTTTATTTTGGCTAGGAAGTGTAGGAAGCAATAGGATTAGGACATGTGGCAACATTTAAAATAAAAAAAAAGAGTATTTTAGTCAATCCAACCCTTTCTTCTTCCTTTTCAAAACCAGTAACTTCAAAACCCACCATCTTCAACCATTTCTTCACTTTCTATCTCAATAATCACTACATTATAGTGCGATTTTCATCACCAATCAATGATTCAAACACCCGATCAACGTGTTCTTCAGCTTTTTTGAAGAAAACCCAGTTTAATTTCATAAAAAATCTCGTTTTTTCCGGTGATTTTGGAGATAATCACTCGATTCGAGCACTGATAAGTGTTTCAATCATTCAAAATTCATCAATTGTTGAAGATATCACTTCGATCCATGTAAGAAATTCTTTAATTTCATTTTTACGATCTGGGTTTTTGATTTACTCAATGCGTTTTACGATCATGGCGGGGGTCTGGGGGCAGCGCCCCTGGTAGCGGGGTCCCAGGGGCGGCAGCCCCTTGCGGGGTCCAAGGGGCAGAGCCCCTGGCTGGGGTTGAGCTCATTTCGAAGACAGTAATTCGTAGACAATTCAGACAGTTCACAGTCACAGACAGTTCCCAGACAGTTTTATATGTCCATTGCGTTTTAGAAATAAGAGAGTTTTATGTGTTTTTTGGCTATTGCGTTTTAGAAAAAAAAAACATATTTTTAAGTGTTTTTAGTCATTGCGTTTTAGGTAAAACACATTTTTGAAGTGTTTTTAGTCATTGCGTTTTAGGTAAAACACATTTTTAGGTGTTTTCAGTCCATTGCGTTTTAGAATGAGTCATTTTTAAGTGTTTTCTGGCCATTGTGTTTTACAAATAAGACATTTCTTTGTGTTTTTTGTGCATTGCGTTTTAGGTTAAACACAATTTTATGTGTTTTTGGTGCATTGCGTTTTAGGTAAAACACATTTTTATGTGTTTTTAGTCCATTGCGTTTTAGAAAGTACATTTTCTTTTGAGTTTTTAGACTATTGCGTTTTAGAAATAAGACATTTCTTTGTGTTTTCTGGCCATTGCGTTTTACAAATAAGTTATTTCTTTGTGTTTTTGGTACATTGCGTTTTAGAAAAATGTCATTTTTTAGGTTTTTTTTTCATTGCGTTTTACGTAACTGGGGGTTTTTCTATTGCGTTTTTCGCAACTGGGTTTTAATTTTTTTTTGAAAATATAGCAATAGTATACTCGTTTTAAAGATAAAAAAACGCTCGTTTTTTTGGTGAAATTTTTATAAAAAAATAATGTCGTATGAAAGAGTTATTAACGTTTAAAAAATGGGGGGGAATTGGAGGAAAGAGAAACTATTGGCTTGGATTGACTAGAATGCCCCTAAACAACTCACGCGCCTCTTTTTTCTTCTCTTCAATTTCCATCATTTAATTTTAGCTATTGATTAACTAAATGGATGGTCAGGATCACTTCCTAGCCTTTCTAGCCAAATAAACTTACCCTTATAAATAAAGGAAATAAAGGAAATAAAGAGAAAACTGATAATAGAACGTGGCAGATTTGACAATGAAAAAATGTTAATCTAATATGATGATGCGTAATTTTTTTTTTATTGTTTGACATTTTTTTACTATTGATAATAGAAAACTGATAATGTAGTATTAAAAAATAATCAAACATATCATTATGGAGTTAAATGCCATTTTAGACCTTGTGGTTTGGGTCATTTTGGCAGTTTAGTTCAAATGTTTCATTTTTCTCCTGTGGGTTCAAAAATGTTTCACCGTTATCATTTTAGTCCACTGGGTTAACTTCATTTATTTTTTCTGTTTTAAGAAGGGCGGTTCGGTCATTCTATATGTAAATCTGTTAACTAAAAAGGCAATTAGGCCATATAAAATGATTGAATCGCTTTTCTCGTTAACTTAAATAATGGATGAAGTTAACTCAGTGGATTAAAATGACAACAGTGAAACTTTTTTGGACCCACAGACGAAAAATAAAACCTTTGGACTAAACTGACAAAATGACAAAAATCACAAAGACTAAAATGACATTTAACTCTATCATTATCTTGTCTCACTATTTGTAATATGCAAAAATCGAATGATTTAAACACAATAATGACTCACGGAAAAAATATAACAATTTATTTAATTTTATACAAAAAAAGGCATGTAGATGAGAAGTTAAAAACAAACACAAGAAGTTATACAAGGGTGTCCATAGGACTATTGAGTGTGACATGAAATTGACGTATTTGACAATGTGGGTACAGAAAGCAAAGCTTACATTTTAGCACGAGAATTGTAACTTTTTACTAATGGAATTCCAACCCACAATGTGATAAGAATTAGGTATCGGTTTAGTTCGTTATAACACTGGTATTGTTTGAAAACAATGTTGTTTTCTACAAAAATTATACCCAAATGTCAAAAATTAAGTTAAACGTACTTACGTATCCGGGCTTAAAAAAAGGTTAACAAATACAAGTTATTAAAAAAATTAAATTCATCCATTGTTTTTAATTATGCACCGACTTAATTTTAACCATAATTATTTCCTACACATCATATGATATGAGCCTTTTGTTTTTGTCAAAATATTACAAGAGAACAACTAAGGAGACCATTTTCAAAGCTTAAATTGGACCACAACAAAGTTGTACAAGCGATATGGGTTATAACATATTCAATAGCAAACAACACTTTAACTCAAACAAAGGGAAGGAAATTATAGGAAGGTGTCACCAATGACGGATTCAGCCCTATTTTGTGGGTTCACATAGACCCACTTGGTTTGGGGAAAAAAGGTAAGATCTTGTATGATTTTAAAAAAATTAATAAGAATCTATCAAAACGAACCCATTAGAAAAAAGTTTTTGAAATATCACGAAAATCACCATCGTGTTCAAACAAATCTACAACTAGTTGTTTTAATCCTACTTTCAGGTTTTTTCAACATCCCTTTATAGTTATGGGCCTTACTCTGCTTTATTGGACCAAACATGAACATATCAAATGCAAAAACACTACAATAAATCTGAATCAGAGGGTGAGATACATAAATGAATCGAACGAACACGAATAAGGCATTGTTCGTGTTTGTTTGTTAAGGAAATAAATGTGTTAACGAACGGTTCATGAACACTTACCGCACGAGATTTTATGTTTATGTTCATTCATTAAGGAAGTGAGCGTGTTCACGAACACAAATAAATTTGGCGAACGCGACAAAGGCTAAAAGTGGATGGCCCAGAGAGTAGCACTGGAACTTGAAGCCCTAATTGTGGACGAATGTCGATCGTATTCGTGAATGTAAATATGAGAAAGGAAAGAGAATTGTGCATAAACAAGGTGGAAATAGGGTTTCCTAGTTTAATTGTTATAGTAATAAATAAATAAAAAAGTATAGATTAAATATATGAAAGTATATAAATCTTTAATTAAACCACAAACAAATGCACGAACATAAACAAATGCAAATGAACGAATGTTCACGAACACCTTACTGAACGTTCACGAACACAATTGAACGAACGAGACCTATGTTCATGTTCGTTCATTTAACTAATCAAACGAAATTTCTTGTTCATGTTCGTGCATTTATTAAACGAACGAACATAAACGAACTTGCTGCCTAACGTTTCACGAACTGTTCGCTGAACGTTCGGTTCGTTTACAGCCCTACCTAGGGTTGCACAAGAGTCGAGCCGCTCGAAAACAGCTCGAGAGAAAGCTGGAAACAAGCCGAGTCTTATAAAGCCCAAGCCGAGCTTGAGCCTAAAACAAAGCTCGTTTATTTATCGAGCCTGAGCTCGAGCCTGGCATGTGAAGCTTCTCAGTCTAGTCGAGTCTTATAAAGCCCAAGCCGAGCTTGAGCCTAACATTTACTTCTTATTTAAAGTTGTTTAGTAAATGAGTCATGCCGAGCTTATTTAAAGTTGTTTAGTAAATGAGTCGTGCCGAGCTTATTTAAACTTGTTCACAAGCCGAGCCTGAACCTAAAAATAAGCTTGTTTAGTAAACGAGCCCGAGCTTCACCTATAGAGCTCGCGAGCCTAAACAAGTGTATTATTTATATTAATTTTATTTAATATAGTAACTAATAAATAATAAACGAGTTGAGCCCGAGCAGAGCTTAAGCTTGATAAACTACCAACGAGCCGAGCTCGAGCTCTTATAGTCTTATATGTTAATTGAGCTCGAGCTCAAGACTGGTCGAGCTCAGGCTCGGCTTAGATTGTTTGAATCCCTAACTAAACCCAAAGGGCATCTGATTAACCTTGTAAGATTATTGCAAATCACAAACCAGGTCCATCTTCCTACAATTTGTTGTAAATCATGTTCATCTAAACATCATGTGACCATATGATGCATCACGCATCATACAAATCTCAGATAAAATTGGACAACATTACAATTGCTGATTTCATGCATCAACTTTTTAATGGTTCTCACAGCATGTTACTCAAAAAATACCCAAAAAACCAATGCAAACTTAAAGATGTCTATGAACCAAACATCAAATCCACAACTTTGGAGACCATTGATTTTGCAGGGATTGCTATGGTTCCGCCAGCATTCGGGGCGCCATTTTGACTGTGAACCTGAGTAGATGAATTGAAAGAAATTGGGTCTGTTTTTCGGGTGGTGGTGGGCGGTGGTATTGGCATGAATCCTTGATTATGCAGTCTATCACTAAGCGATTGGCGTTGCATTGGATCCACGGGTTTCACTCCAATTATTAGAGCTCCATTTAGTTGCATGCCGTTCTTGCTAAGAGCTTTTTGAGCATCAAAACGACTCTGTGTAATAAAAAATAAAGTTTCGAATTTTTGTCATCATCAAATTCCTAATCCTAAATAAAGTATAAGAACGCTACGCATTAAGATGACCCTTACAACTAACGAACACAGAAATTACCTGATAAAGAACGTGCATCCAGTTAGACTCTCTTGGACCGGGGACATGTTTAAGAATCACACCACATTTTTCAAACTCCCGAAGAACTAAACTTGTATCCGCGGGTGAAAACCTGCAAATGCACCCGTAAATTAAACCAAAGATACATACTTTCTAAAACCCCAAATCAATACATCTTGTCTTGCAGCATACAATAACAGGTGTTTCCACTTTCAAACTAGTTTACAATATATAATTTATTAATGTAACCATAGTTGTTAATGGCGAATAGCGACAAATAGCGATAAGGTACCCATATGTAGCGATAATTTATTAACAGCTATTTTATAAATAGCGATACACTAGAAAAAAAAGTTTAAAATTTTTTTATATGTATATTATATCAAAATACCCTAGTATATATGCTATTTTACATGTATATTTAACAAAAACCTAGAATCCAGCTATTTTATAGCTATATTTAATTGTTATTTATATTAAAAAAAATAATAAGGTGTCGTCATTCGCTATTCTCGCTACCTATACCTATACGCTACATATTATATCAAAAGACTATAGTATATATGCTATTTTACATGTATATTTAACAAAAAACCTAAACTCCAGTTATTTGATAGCTATATTTACCATTTATATTAAAAAAAAGATACAGTGTCGCTATTCTATCTATCCATCGCTACAACCCTAATAGCGACCTATACATATACGCTACATAACGCACTATAGCGATCGCTATTGACAACTATGAATGTAACAACTAACAAGCATATAACAAACCACTTAATCATGTATTCATGTTTCAATGTCAGCTATCTATATAATAACAAACAATGCATAAGTGCATAACAGAATTACCCATAAACAGTGACCCATTCTTCTTCTTCATCAACCGAACCCACCGCAGCCACCGCATTCCCCTCAACCTCCAGTCTCGCAACCTCCCTAGGCGGCGGCAATGTCAGCAACACCCCCGGCTGCCGCCGCTGAACAACACCATCCACCGGAGACTCCACACCCGACCCCGAACCTAAGACCGACTCCAAACCCGAACCTAAACCCGAGCCCAAACTTGAATCTGAACCCAAACCCGGACCCGAACCAAAACCTGAGTCCAAAGCCGAATCTGAACCCGGACCCGGACCCGAACCCAAACCCGAATCTAAACCCGAACCCGAACCCAGTGTCTTTTCTTTAACATCACCCGCATTCTTCCAGCCTGCAGAAGTGACAACAGGACTAGGGTTTGAGTAATTATGTAAGGGTGACCCGACCCGGAAGTCTTGGAAGGCGGAATCCGGTGAGAAATCGGAGCGGTATTGGAGAGTGAAGATAGGGGGTGGTGGGAGGTCTGACGTTGCAAAGTTTTGGCGGCATAGGGCAGTGGATTGGGCGGGGGTTGAGGTACGACGGTTAGTGAGGGGGGTGGATATGTCGTTGAAGAATAATGATTGTTTGTTAGTCGAATTGGGTGTTTTATGGATGGTTGAGCTCATTTTACACCCTTCGATCGATCGATGAAGAAGAAGACGAAGAGGATTCAAAAACCCTAGACGATGGAACGTTGGGGATTCAAAACAGGGGTTTTGGGTTTGTTTTGAATTTGCGATGCGAGTCTTTATAAAGGTTTTTCAACTTGTCTTAAATTAAAGAAGAAATTACACTTTTGCATTTCTATCAAATTTCAATTTCACGTACTAGTAGATTTTTGTTATAAAATCATGTAGTAACGTTTTAATTTGTCACAATATTGAGTACTAAGGCCAAACTATGTTAAATATTTTGTTAATTCTTTACTAAAATGCCCTTTAATAACTAGAGAGTCTATTTTTGTTATTAATTATATTTGATCACAGAGGCCATTATTGTAACTTATAAAAATGGACCATCTATTTATTAAATGGACCATCTACCTCTGAATGAAAGGGGGTGTTTGTTTTTTTGTGATAAGTACTTCTGGACCTCTTATGTCTTCCTTACGTAGACCACGCGCAGACGTTTAAGTCTGCAGTGTGTTTGTTTTTTTGGAAGTGATTTCATTAAAAAAGGTATTCTGAACCTCTTCATCGCGCAGATGAGGACTCCCCTCTTCTAACCTCTTCTCATCTCTGCTCTTTCAAAACATTCTGGAACCCTAGCACTTGCTCTCTCAGCCGACCACCACATCTCCCCTCCCCCACCTCCGGTTGCCCGACATCACCGCTCCCACCTCCGTCTTCACCGCCGACAACACATCTCCCCTCCGCCACCACCACACTGCGTCGTCGGCCCCTGCAACTTCGTCGGCCTCTGCTGCAAAGGAGCGGAAAATCATTAACACCATACAGTAAGAAAAGCTTCGATCTTTATTAGTGTTCTTATCATATACCATAGTTTTGAGATTATTGCCAGTTAAATTCAATCAAAATTTTATCTGGGTGTTATTAATTTTAGCTGGTAGTTAAGGGTTTTTGTTAAAAATTTGATCTTGATGATGAATTTTAGTGGGTTTATTTGGTGATATGTAATATGGGGTCATCAGGTTTTGGCTCAATATGTTTGATATACTCTGTAGTGGCTTTAAGTTGGGGAACTTTAATGATGTTTGATAGCCATGAGGTGTTTGCATTCAAGATCAAGTACCATATATGTATGAGCCACTGTGTGATTTGTATTAAAATCTTCTTTTCATTTCACAGATGGCGGTTATGGAAGCCGTGACAGCTGTTTTGGAAGGTGAATTACATGTAGGGGTACTTCTTCAAGGCAAGAAGATTAGAGATGACAGCATAACACTACAACAAACCGGTATTTCTGTAAATAGTGATACTTTGGGATTTATGTTAGAGCCGAGTTTTCCCCAAGATGCACAAAAAGAACCTCAGTTATTGATATCCAAGAAGGCATTGTGTCAATTATTCTGTTCTGTTTTAAATATATTTATATTACTTTTTCTTCTGCAGGTGAGAGATGTGCGATTGATTATGTATTCATGGATATGAATTCACGACGATCAAAAGGAGTTGGGTGTGTGCTCTGTTTAAATGCTTCTCTATTTTTATAAATGAACTATGAAGTCGTATTTCTCATAGTTACCTAAATCGTGGTACGGTCCGATACGGGTACGCGGACAGGGTACGCGATTCGCTAGATTTGGTGTATTCGGTACGAGTGGGGGTATGTTCATTTCAGTACAAACGGGATGGTGTACTGAAATTATTTAGGCATCATGAGCGATTTAGGTAACTATGGTATTTCTTATTTAGCGAAGATAGATTTTATTATGTATATAGTTATGCCATTATAGGCATCTCAATGGAGAAGTCTTTACAAACAATGATTATCCTAGGAGTTGGAAATTTTACATATATGATTATCAAGTATCAAAATTTGTATCTCTTCATCAAAATGCAACCTATGATTCTAGCATATTGTGCATCTGGTTGTCAAGGATATTAAGTTCTATGTACATGCAACCAACCATTGCTTATAAGCTACACTAGTTGCAGTTTTATAGATATATTTAACATTGTTATTTGTGAAGCACTTATCTGGGTCCTGGTGGGAACATTGTTTCTTTTTGCAGTTTATATCTAGCATCAGAATTAGTTCTAGGTACTAGGATTTTGTACTTCTGTGATTCATTACCTTTCTGTTTATAACATCCTAAGGCTTATCCCATAATCTTTTTATTACCATGTCTTTTGGTCACAACAATCTAACTTGTGTCTTGAATTATTTACTTCAGGTACATTGAGTTCTATGATGCAATGTCTGTTCCCATGGAGATTGCTCTATCTGGTCATCTTCTTCTTGGGCAACCCGTTATGGTTAAGCCTTCAGGGGATGAGAAGAACCTTGTCCAATCAACTGAGCGGTTAATGTAAAGCATGGATTCAATGATTTAAAAAAATGTTATTGTCGTTTTATGAATATTGTTTCAATATTGTATAACTATTATTTATGTTTGAATGTTAAAAAACTCTTTTAAGTTAAATAAAATCAGTTTATTTATATTTCAGTTTATTTCAGTTGCTTGCAGAAGTTAAAAAGTTAAAAAACAAACAGTATTCTTCCTGCAGACTGCAGAGGTTTGGTCCACCTCTTTAGCTGCAGATGTGGTCCGCAGATTGCAGACGTTTTACCTCTGAAAAAACAAACAGCACCTAAGTGTGTCTGGTTACCTCTTAACGGTTCAGCCATCCTCTTAGGCCACAGGGTGTGGCTTAGCGTCACCCCACCACCTAGACAGCTATAGTGCCCCGGACCGCCATCAGCCACCCCCCGACCACCATGGAGGGGGCACTATCCACCCTTCGCCAGCATGCTAACGCCTGTTAAACGGGAAAGAAGGTGGGGCCCAATAATTTAAACCAATCAATTTTTTTTTTTTGTATTTTGTTTAATAGGGGGCTTTAAAGGGGCTTTAAACCATTGCATGCAAGTTAAATAAAGGGGCTTTAAAGCCCCCTATGTGACGTGGCGCTAAGGTGGTGTGATAAAGTCCCTAGGGGATTTATACCACACCTTGTAGCCTTAATGATTCAGAAATAAAAACTATCTTAATGGAAAACAAGACTCCTTTACCTTTGCCCCTAATTATCAAACGTAATTCTCCATAGCCCCCTTACGAACACTTCTCTCCACATTCTGTTCTTCTTCAGTCACGGCGATACCTTCTATGTCACACCCTAACTTTTGCGGAAGCGTGATTATGGTGTGACTTTCTTAATACCATTGCACTCAATCATAACAACACTATATGATAAAACCATTAGATGTTCATCCATAAATTAAGTTTGAAATTATCACAACATAATTGTCTGAAACGTAGACTCCAAATTTAAATTACAAACCACAACATGTTTTAAAGAGTTCACGAAGACTCGACAAAAGACCTTAAATAGAACCGAGTTTAGAACCATGTATCTCGTCCAGGATTAAGATACATCCCCTAAACCCTAATGACTTCGGATGACATCTTTTTATTCACAACGCATCTTGGAATACGCAAACACCCGCCAGATCCACTTAATTCCCTAAAATACATGTAATTTGAAAACATCAACAAAAGTTGAGCGAGTTCATGTGTTTGTCTGTGTATATGAATAACCTTTAAAGTATGTCTGTATGTATGTAAATCCTGGTATGAGAGCAACAAGGAAAAACAGATCACCAATGGTTTGCAAGGCCAATGGTATATGTGAAGTGATGCAGGAAAACTCAAACCTAGCGGATTTTGCCACGGCTTCAGTATGTGGACATAGTCACCTCATGGGCCACCCTGGTCCTCATGGGTGTGGGCTCGCTACACCCAAAAAGATCTATCACTCATGTCCCTCGGTCCTACGACGAGGATTAATGGCCTTAAGTGTTGTACCCACCACTCACATGATCAAGCAGTAACCTTCCTTAGCTAACCATACCATGTATAAAACGTTTGTAAACAATTGTAACATGTATTTCACCCCCGAAGTTATAAAACTGAAAACAGTTAAAAGAAAAGGGGGACATGAACTCACTGTCTTGCGTCTTCAATGATCGTAACTCAAGTTCCTTCAGCAAACACGACTACCTACAATGTACTAACGTCTATTAGACGGACGGGTCGTGCCTTGTCTTAGTATTAATGTTTTTGAGTTACGTCTCTTTTACGACTTCAATATTATTCCAAGTTATAATTACTTGTTAAAATAATAAATATTTTAACTTAAATTATATTTGTTACTTTTTGGAATAATCGTTAAACAATATTTTGTAACAATACTTCTCAAGTATTTATACTTGCACTTCCTTCCCAAGGATGGGTATATTTGTATTTGCATTTAGGTATTTTGCCATGTATCGATGTCGTATTCCGGTGTGGATTTATACGTACGAGAATACGTGTTTTCTTGTAATTGTTAAGTATTCTTATACTTAATTTTTGTGTTACACTTTCCAGAATATTATTTTTAATAAAAGTCCACCAATATTTATATACTTCCAAAACATATATATTCTTAAGAAGTATTACTTAGAAAATCATTTATAATTTTCCTCTAGGCAAAAATATCTGTAGTTCCAGAATAATATATTTTCAAGCCTAACTTTAGAAAATATATATAAACTTTTTTTTATCCAAAAATAATGTATTTCAAGTTTATCCAAGAAAATATATATATTTTTAATCGCCAAAAATTATATATTTCCTTCTTGTCAAAATATGATATAACTTTTGTGATAATCATAAAAATCATATTTTCAATTTCTTGTGTCCAAAATATTATTTATCAAAAATATATTTATAAATGTATTTTTCGGAATATTTTGTAAGTTACATTCTTTCGTTCGGTTTCCCAATATTATGTGAGTAACTTATATATTTATTCCTTGAGATTTTTGGTAATAGTTTAGATTGTAATTCCTCGGTATTTGTTAAGTTATAATATTTCAAGTCCTAAAATAATATAACTAATACACATAATATACAAATAATCACACACATGGTGTCTTCTAAATATATATTTCAAATACATATTTAGTCATTTTTATTTATAAAAATCAACCCCCAATATTTATACTTTTTGTAATAAAATTATGGCAAACTTTGTATGAAAATTGATGGTTAAAAATATACTTGTAAATACTTGTTTAAAAATATTTTTCTAAGTATTTAATTTTTACAAAAATTTTGCCATAGTTTCCCCTTAAAAATGGAGGTTTCCATGCTTTCATAGCATATTATTTTCTTTTAAAATCATCCCAAACAATTAACAATTCAATCAACACTTACCAAGTGCCAAAATCATGCAATTTACACAACAACATGAACTTGAACTTTTTATAAAAACTTGTAGTAACTTACTAGTGTGTTTAGTGAGCTTAGTTACCCTTTAAAGTTTGGTTATTTATTTGTAAATCCCTTTCTTACAAGATTTAGTCTTTTACAACTTACAAGATGATTTTTCTAAAAATCATTCTTCTTGTATTTTTCTTGTTAACAATGTATTTCTATACTTGATTCACTACTAAAATCATGGCTAGTTTCTTTAAAATCCATGATTATGTAAATCTTGCAAATGAACTTGGTTACTTGAGAAAACTATATTTAAAATTACTTTTATACAAGACTTCTAACATGCTTCATACTTCATCATACACAAAATCATTTTTATTTTCAAGTTCATGAGAAACATAAGGTATGATCATCTTGGTCTTTCACAAGATCATCACCTCAACTTGCTAGATCACGTGTTTAATCACAATCTAGTAAGTTTCATATGATGTCTAACATCACAAACACAAATAATCAACCATCAAGAAGCAAAACAACACTTAACAATATGTATTCTTATGTTAGTGAGCTTTATGTTAGAGATTATCATCTTGTTCATTAGTGTTCTTCATGATTAGTAGCATGTATCATCTTTTAACCAACATTATAAGAAGTAACAAGAGATTATAGGAGCCTTACTACTAGCACATGGCTAGGGATGAAACTCAAGAAGATGAAGATGATGAATGTGATGGATAAAAGCAAATGAAAGAGGCCCTTCAATCTCCAAGCCCTCCAAGCTTCCTAACTTAGCTTCTAGCACCTTTGTATGAGTATGGAATGGATGAAATTGAGGTGAAGATGATGGTAGTGTGATGGTGGTGGTGAGCCGTGAGTTATGGGGGTGTAGAGGGAGGTTTCTTATGTTGAGGAAGATGATGGAATGTTAGTGTAAGAACTTGTGGATTTAAGTAGAAATCTTCCAACACAAAAATTAACTAAAGGATAATGTGTCTCATAAGTACTAAACAAATCCATTAAACAAATAAGAAAATCAAGGTGGGGTGGCCCACCTTGTAACTGTCCACCATGGGGGGGGGGGGTCTTGGTTGGTATGTAATGGCTAGTTAGATTAGTTTGGTTGAAATCCAATGTTTAGTTAGTGCATTATGTGTGTTATATGTTTATAGGGTATGTTATGATGTTCGGGGATCATAACTAGCTTGGAAACATTAAAACAATGCTTCTAGGGTAATTTTGATGTTTCGGGTAGTGTCCGGTTGTTCGGTTAGATACTGGTTCGTTAAAGTGCTAAACCTTACAGTTTAGTGTTCTTTATGTACCCTTTTGTGACACTTTTAATTCCCGACACTTAGGAAAGCATTCAGTACCATTTAGTCATATTTTTGCATGATACTAGCTTGTTAAAATGCTGATTTTTTTGCTGAATCATGCTGAATTTAGCACTTTGGGTGAGTTTTAGGCACTTTCCGGCACTTAAACTATTACTTAGAAAAGCAGTTTTGTGATCCTCACTTTCCTATACACTATACTAGTGTAATACTTAGTCTCTGGCCCATACTGGGTCTCAAAACACTATCTGTCTATGTACTGAACTTCGTCAGCATTTTTCTGAGTTATCCGCTAACTGTGCTAACTGTGCTTTGTGCATCGTTTATGTCAATGTGGTTTGCATGTAATAATGATGTGTCATTATGCAATATGTGATGCACATGTAAGCATGATGCAGTAATCAGAAAGTAGTTAATTGTAATTCAGCACAGTCATTAAGCATTAATCAAGATTAATTAATTGTACGGATACCTGGATTTTTTACAGTTGTCACATTCTCCCCCTGTTAAGAAAATTTCGTCCCGAAATTTAAGCTCTGCTACTAGCTGTAGGGGAGTTGGGGAACAAATGCGGGTATTTTGCTTTCATGCGGTCCTCACGCTCCCAAGTGAACTCTGGGCCATGACGCGCGTTCCATCGAACCTTGACAAGTCTAACACTACTCCTACGTGTCTTGTTAACCTTGCAATCAGTAACCTCAACAGGTTCTTCGGTAAAGTGGAGTGTGTCGTCAATGTGAACTTCATCGGCAGGAATGACAACTGTTTCTTGAGTTGGACTCCTTTTCAGATTAGATACATGAAATGTATCGTGAACTCCATTCAGTTCCGCAGGTAGATCCAACTTATATGCTACAAGACCAATCCTCTCCAGGATTCTGAACGGTCCAATATATCGTGGGTTTAACTTTCCACGCTTCCCAAAGCGTGCTACACCTTTCCAAGGTGAGACTTTTAGTAAAACCATATCTCCCACTTCAAACTCCAAAGGTTTCCTTCTTTGGTCCGCATAGCTCTTTTGTCGATCGCGAGCCGCCTTAATGCGCTCTCGGATCTGTATAATCTTATCTGTCGTCTCTTGAACCAACTCGGGACCAACAAGCTGTCTATCACCCGCATCTGCCCAGCATAACGGTGATCGACACTTGCGCCCATAGAGAGCTTCAAATGGTGCAGCTTGAATGCTTGCATGGTAGCTGTTGTTATACGAGAACTCTACCAAAGGTAGGTGAGTGTCCCAACTGCCACCCAAGTCCATTACGCAAGCTCACAACATATCTTCTAGCGTTTGAATCGTTCGTTCGCTCTGGCCATCTGTCTGTGGGTGAAAAGCAGTACTCAGATTCAACTGAGAACCAAAGGCTTCTTGGAAATATTGCCAAATCCTTGACACAAACCTTCCATCTCTATCGGAAATAATCGAGAGAGGCACTCCATGTCGTGCAACTATCTCTCTGAGGCACAGCTCGGCTAGCTTACCTGTGTTATCTTTTTCTCTGATCGCCAAAAAGTGTGCAGATTTAGTCAGACGGTCTACGATTACCCAAATCGTGTCATGACCTCTAGGTGTCTTTGGTAACTTCGTTATAAAATCCATTGAAATCTGCTCCCATTTCCACATGGATATTTCAGGTTGTTGCAGTAGACCTGATGGCTTCTGATACTCGGCTTTTACCATGGCACAAGTCAAACATTTCCCAACATAAGTTGCAACATCGCCTTTTAGTCTTGTCCACCAGTAGAAATCCTTCAAATCTTGGTACATCTTATTCGATCCGGGGTGGATCGAGTACCTCGATTTATGTGCTTCATAAAAAATCACGTCTCTAAGACCACCAAAGAGGGGGACCCAAATTCTTCCCATGAAGCACAACGTTCCTTCCTCATTGGGTACTAACTGTTTCTCCATCCCACGGAGATATTCATCCTCAAGATTCTCCTTCTTAAGAGCTTCTCTCTGTGCAGCACGAATGCGCAACGAGAGGTCTGTCTGTATAATCATTTCCAAAGCCCTAACCCTTATGGGCTTGATTCTTTCTTTCCGACTCAAGGCGTCTGCCACCACATTCGCCTTTCCTGGGTGATACTTGATTTCACAATCATAATCATTTAACAACTCAACCCGTCGTCGATGTCTCATATTAAGCTCCTTCTGATCGAATATATGCTGTAGGCTCTTGTGATCAGTAAAGATCGTGCATCGGGTGCCATACAAATAATGTCGCCAAATATTTAATGCAAATACCACAGCGCCTAATTCCAAATCATGCATAGTGTAATTCTTCTCGTGAACCTTCAACTGGCGTGAAGCATAAGCTATAACCTTCTGTCGCTGCATCAGCACGCAGCCTAATCCCTGACGCGAGGCCTCACAATATACCACGAAGTCGTCGGTGCCTTCGGGTAGGGATAAGATGGGTGCATCGCAAAGCTTGTTCTTCAGCAACTGAAAAGCTTCTTCTTGTTTATCTCCCTATTCATACTTCTTATCCTTTTGAGTAAGGGAGGTCAACGGTTGAGCGATTTTCGAAAAATCCTCAATGAATCTGCGATAATAACCGGCTAAACCTAGAAACTGGCGGATCTCTGTTGGCGTATTCGGAGTTTCCCAATTCTTAATCGCCTCGATCTTGGCGGGATCCACGTGGATTCCATCTTCGTTTACCACGTGACCAAGGAACTGAACCTCACGCAACCAGAACTCGCACTTCGAGAACTTCGCGTATAGCTTTTCCTTCTTAAGCAATTCTAAAACGGTTCTAAGGTGTTGTTCATTCTCTTCCTTCGTCTTTGAATAAATCAAAATATCATCGATAAACACAATCACGAATTTATCAAGATATGGCTTGCAGACTCTATTCATTAAATCCATAAATACTGCGGGCGCGTTTGTCAGACCGAACGACATTACTAGGAACTCGTAGTGTCCATATCGAGTCCTAAAGGCCGTCTTTGGAATGCTCTCTTCTTGAATTCTCAACTGGTGATATCCTGATCGAAGATCGATCTTGGAGTAAAAATTCGAACCTTGTAGTTGATCGAACAGATCATCAATCCTTGGCAAAGGATACCGATTCTTGATGGTTAACTTGTTTAGCTCTCGGTAGTCGATACACATGCGGAAACTACCTTCCTTCTTCTTAACAAACAGCACTGGAGCTCCCCAAGGCGAGAAGCTTGGTCTGATAAATCCCTTGTCCAATAGTTCCTGAAGTTGCGTCGACAATTCTTGCATCTCGGAAGGCGCAAGTCGATAAGGTTCCTTGGCTACAGGCACGACGCCTGGAACCAAGTCAATATGGAATTCGACTTGTCGTTGTGGCGGCAATCCTGGCAAGTCTTCGGGGAAAACTTCCGGATATTCCCTCACAACTGGGATATCTTCCAGCTTCGGCTCAGCGGCTTCCTTGTCCACAACATGTGCCAAGAAGGCAACACATCCTTTCTGCAAACATCTTCAGGCTTTCAAACAACTGATGATCCTTAAAGGCGTATCATGCTTCTCTCCATGCACTACAATTGTCTCTCCATTCGCCATCGGAACGCGAATGATCTTCTCGTGACATACGATCTCTGCTCGGTTGCTTGACAATCAATCCATTCCAACTACCACGTCAAACCTTCCCAACTCAACTGGCAGAAGATCAAGCGTAAACTCGTGTTCCCCGAGCTCTATTACACAGCCTCTAATTACTTCATTTGCTTTTCTACTAGCTTTCCATTAGCTAGTTCTATCGAGTACGGAATATCTAGCTTACTAGCTACTAACCCAAGCATATTCTTAAACTCTAGGGATACAAAGCTATAATCGTCACTAGTATCAAACAATACAGATGCAAAGCGTTGGTTGATAGGGAACGTACCCGTGACTACGTTCGGATCTTGGCGAGCTTCCCTAGCTCCAATGTTGAAAACCCTTCCCTGAGTTTGGTTGTTTCTCGGGCAATCACACTTGAAATGCCCAACATCTCCACAGTTAAAGCAACCTGGTCCCCGACCATTTCTATTTCCACCCTGGTTGTGGTTTGCTCCACGGTTTCCGCTACCGGCTGGGTTTCCATTACCACCACGGTTTCCATTACCACCATTTCCTCCTTGTGTGCGGTTTCCATACCCATTTCCACCACGGTTACTGTTTCCATTCCCGTTGCCATTACCTCTCTGACCACCATTACCACGACCAGTACCAGCCCAGCACGTCTCCTTTGAATGACCATTATTTCCACAAGACTCACATTTCCTAACCCTGCACTGGCCGGCATGATGGAACTGGCACACATCTCATTTGGGTAGAGTGCCCATATATCCTTTTCCTTTGTTTTCAACACCAGTCTTGACTTCGGCCGGTGGGTTCATATATTTACGCTTGCTGGCACTGCTGGTTCCCTTCTTGAAATTTGAGAATTTCCTTTTGTTCTCACCTGACGACTCAACGTGAGTCTCCTTCTTCTTTTGGTCAGAGATCGAAAATTTGTTCAACCTGATCGCTTCTTCAGTTAGTGCCACACTTAGATCAATGGCCTCAGTGATTGTTGCAGGCTTTGATGTCGTCACCATGCTCATGATTTGGGGTGCCAATCCCCAAATAAAATGCTCGATTCGCTTGAACTCCAGATCAACCATGTAAGGAACGACGCGAGATAGGTCATGGAATCTTTGTACGTACTCAGCAATCTTTGGACCATCCATCTTGAGGTTCCAAAACTCAGTTTCCAAATTTTGAATCTCAGCCCTTGAACAGTACTTCTTGCACATGAGTTCCTTCATCTCATCCCATGTCATAGCATATGCAGCCTCTTCTCCCAAGGTCTGAACTTGGAGATTCCACCATGATAGAGCTCCGTCTAAGAACAGTCCAGAAATGTAGGTGACCTGGTGTTCCGGCGCACACTTGCTCATTCTTAGCACATAATCAGTTTTCTCAACCCATCTAACGAAAGCTACAGCACCCCAGTGCCGTCGAAATTTAGAGGCTTGCAGTTAAGGAACTGCTTGTAGGTACAACCTGTATAAGCAACATCATTCACAGAAAGCATTAGCGAACGCACATGGAATATCCAAATGTAACGTAATGTGTCTTTAGTGACTTAAACATTACCATAAGGTAGGTTACTTCCTGAGGTACCTCCGCTATGTTCAGAGCGTAAGGCCTCGTGTTGTGCTATTGCTCGTGAAATCCGTTCTTGTAGCTCAGCCTCTGTTGTGGGCAGCTGGTTGTCTCTTCGAGGAGGCATATTCTAAAGAAGATTGTATAGGTCAGGTATTATGTATATAAGTATGTAGTACGTGTATGTAATAGTATTTATCAACACAAGTAAGCACATAACAACACATTCATATCACCAATGTATATTTCAACAATGTATATAATGAGAATATTGCGATTGAGATTGTATAAATCATCGACCACAAATACAGTTACATGTTCTACAATTGTATTGTATCACATCAAAGGGACTACAGGGTCACACTACCCTTGTCCAAAATGTCTATCAATCTACAACAGTCATAAAATAAAAAAGTGGTCTTCAAAAGGGCTTTGCAAGCTAGGCTCAATAGCGATACTCTCATCAAAAGCGGGCTACCTGCATAAAACCAAAAACCGGCTATGCTGATGGTGGAGGAGGAAGAGGTGGGGGAACGAAAAGTAAACTGCGCACATGCGCTAACTCCTCCTCAAGAGCATGAACGCGACGCAACAGATAACTAATCTGCTGCTCCATGGTAAGATATCGAACGTCAAAATCTGGATAAGGCAGAAGAGGAGCAGGTGGAGTCGCAAAAGGTGACTGACATGAACAAGGTGGAGGATGTGGAGTCCTCTCAAGCACCATGATGCTACGACACAAGATCTCCTGCTGAAGCTGCAATGACAGGAGTAAGTCATCCCTCATGTAACCAATAAAGTGGGAGGGATGGTATGGATCAGAAACTGGCATAGTGTTTGGCGGAAACCATATGAGTGGCTCGCCTGACGGTGCAGAAGTAAAATGAGCAGCAGGTGTATACTGAGGCATGTAAGGAAATGCGGCTGACACGTGAGGAACATGGCCAGGCTGCTGGCTAGAGGGACCTTCCCCTGGATGGGGTGGAGGGATATCCTGCAAGAATATGATCGGCAGGTCAGTGCGGTGAACATCGGATATAATCGGGTGGAAAGGGGCAACATCAATAGGTGCAGGTGCATGAGGGGGAGTAACAGGCTCAATAAAAGGGGGCATATCATCATCATCATCATCCTCTATCCACCCATTGCTGGTGAACGCGTAACGGGGGTCTATCTGATCAGCAAAAGCAGCAGGGTCAGCGGGTGCAGGAATCAGATCGGGTACAAGTGGTGCAACAACAGGTATGCCAACAGGTACAGGGTCATGGTCAGGCAGAGGATCAGGAGTAGGTATAGGCTCGGGTGCTGGCATCGGCTCAGGAGCAAGCGCCTGCTCAGGATCAGCAGGTATCGGCTCGAGATCAGCGGGTGCATCAAAAGGCTGATCATCGGGAATAAATTCAATCTAATGTCCAGGCTCAACGTCATGATCAAAGTCGTGTGAAATAACAGGTGCAACAGACAGGGCCGTGTCAGTATCAGAATCAGTGGGGTAACGTTGCAATCCCAGTGCATGCAAAGTGGAAGAAGACACAGACTTGAAAGAATCTGGAGCAGAATGATCAGATGAAACCTCAACGATAGGAATCTCAACGAGTGGAACAACAATGACATCATCAGCTGGAACTCCATCACCCTGGGCAGCATCAGGGGGACCATCAATGAAAAGATCAACATCATCATCTGACAACTCATCAAAAGGCAAATCCTCGAGAGGAAAAGCCGCAAGAGGCAAAGGGGCGAGGATCGGAACCACGACATGCTCATCATCGGGATGTCCGAGGATGTGATGGTCCTGGTCAGGAATAGGAACAAGAAAGGGATCCTCGTCGGGTAAACCATCAGCATCCGGTACATCGTCGCCAAAGTCAGGCAATGCAAAAGGATGGAAATCATCGTCATCATCCAACATCATCTCCGGGTCACTCTCAGTGTCGGAGGTAAAAATCTCAGGGTCTGGGACAATCTCATCGTCCGAAATAATGGCCATGGGGTCGACAGTATCTGACAGTCCACTCTCAGATGAGGACATAGTGTCTGTAGCAAAACAATCACAACATACACACATATATCAACAATCATCATTAAGCATGTAAGTAATAACAAAGTAATCACGTATTCTTCCTAGTCTTCCCAGACTATCCCACCCAGCCTCTTAGACTGAACTACCTAGTCTCTCAGACTAAACCTCCCAGTCTCTCAGACTGAACTACTTAGTCTCTCAGACTAAACTCCCCAGTCACTCAGACTGTCCCAACTAGTCTCTCAGACTAACTACCCAGTCTCTCAGACTGAACTATAGACGAATTCCTTGAAATGTGTTTTGTGTCTTTTCTTTGTAAAAATGTTTGTTTCCTAGATCTGGGCGTTTCGTGTATGCAATGAAAACATGTTGTGAAAACAATTTCGTGAGAGCCCTAATGATCGTAGTCTAGACTCGATAAAGAATCCTAGTTCGCTACGAAATCGAAGCTCTGATACCAAGCTGTCACACCCTGACTTTTACGGAAGCGTGATTATGGTGTGACTTTCTTAATACCATTGCACTCAATCACAACAACACTATATGATAAAACCATTAGATGTTCATCCATAAATTAAGTTTGAAATTATCACAACATAATTGTCTGAAACGTAGACTCCAAATTTAAATTACAAACCACAACATGTTTTAAAGAGTTCATGAAGACTCGACAAAAGACCTTAAATAGAATCGAGTTTAGAACCATGTATCTCGTCCAGGATTAAGATACATCCCCTAAACCCTAATGACTTCGGATGACATCTTTTTATTCACAACGCAGCTTGGAGAAGTCTTTTCAGTACAAACGGGATGGTGTACTGAAATTATTTAGGCATCATGAGCGATTTAGGTAACTATGGTATTTCTTATTTAGCGAAGATAGATTTTATTATGTATATAGTTATGCCATTATAGGCATCTCAATGGAGAAGTCTTTACAAACAATGATTATCCTAGGAGTTGGAAATTTTACATATATGATTATCAAGTATCAAAATTTGTATCTCTTCATCAAAATGCAACCTATGATTCTAGCATATTGTGCATCTGGTTGTCAAGGATATTAAGTTCTATGTACATGCAACCAACCATTGCTTATAAGCTACACTAGTTGCAGTTTTATAGATATATTTAACATTGTTATTTGTGAAGCACTTATCTGGGTCCTGGTGGGAACATTGTTTCTTTTTGCAGTTTATATCTAGCATCAGAATTAGTTCTAGGTACTAGGATTTTGTACTTCTGTGATTCATTACCTTTCTGTTTATAACATCCTAAGGCTTATCCCATAATCTTTTTATTACCATGTCTTTTGGTCACAACGATCTAACTTGTGTCTTGAATTATTTACTTCAGGTACATTGAGTTCTATGATGCAATGTCTGTTCCCATGGAGATTGCTCTATCTGGTCATCTTCTTCTTGGGCAACCCATTATGGTTAAGCCTTCAGGGGATGAGAAGAACCTTGTCCAATCAATTGAGCGGTTAATGTAAAGCATGGATTCAATGATTTAAAAAAATGTTATTGTCGTTTTATGAATATTGTTTCAATATTGTATAACTATTATTTATGTTTGAATGTTAAAAAACTCTTTTAAGTTAAATAAAATCAGTTTATTTATATTTCAGTTGCTTGCAGAAGTTAAAAAACAAACAGTATTCTTCTTGCAGACTGCAGAGGTTTGGTCCACCTCTTTAGCTGCGGTTGTAAGCATTACTCATACTTTATTGAGTTTCAAACCCAATGTACATAAACTGAGTAACTTTCTAAGCATTACTCATACTTTGACCATTTGTTAGTGTCATCAGACAAATATGATAACATCTTTTAATTACACAACATATGTATCTTTTGTGCGAATTTACGCAACTCGGAATAACACCCTCTTGTTATTTCGACTTGTTTGATTAACTTAGCGAAATTCATCGCCTTTATACTTTCGGATTCTTTGTGAATCCGTTATTTTCACCCATTTGGATGTTTCTAGTGAGATCTTTCATTTTTTTTTACAAACAAACCCTTTCCTTTACGAACTTATTCATTTGGTTCATTCATACAAAATTCGCCGCAAAATGAATTTCCTGATTTTATCTTATTTATTTAGCACTATCTAGATGTGCTATTAACGAATTTCTACAAGGCATAATACCACATACCTCTCGGCTTTATTCTTTTATCGTGCTTTTACTCGAACTGACTTCCCAACACTTTGCTTGTGTTGTCTTGTGATTGCTCTGTATAGGCGATCAATACTTTTCGTTATTATGACCTCATGGACCATCACTACCGCTTTGTACTCACTTACCTTTATTGTTTGGCTTGACTGAGTAGCCAGTTGGCCACTTGGTCATAGACGCTTATCAACTATGTTTATTTCACGCTAATCTTAATATAAATAGCGTATTGAACATTTTCTTAATTTAAGTACTGACCTTAACCGGTCTCACTGACTAGACGTTACTATGTGATTTTATTCCACATAACTTTCTTGACCGTGATCGCGTCACGTCGTGTTTTAGGTTTAATTCCTAATCATCTCATACTATATATGTTTAATAAAACATTGTTTTTTACTAAAACTGAATTTTAGTTTAACGTTTTATATATATATATATATATATATTATCTTTTTTATTTATGTCAAACAAATTTGACAACTTGACATTTATCCTTTTTGCAGTCCTTGTTTTACGCGGGGATTCTCTACTGGTTCCCTCGCTTGTCTAAGTAACCCGTAGATTCTTTCACTTAGCCTCGTAGGCTATTTCTTTAGGCTTTCACCTCTTTAGGGCGTTGCCTTTATGATCCTTTTCCTTTTTATTCATGACCCGTGGGTCATTTTAGTCCCGTAGACCTTTACACTGTTTATAACCCGAAGGTTATAATGATCCCGTAGATCATCCTTTTTATGTTCGAAAATCATTTGTTTTCGCATCAAAATTTCATTCACCCCGACTGTGATTCGTGACTGCAATCATTTCATATTTAATTTCGACCCATTACATGGGTTCATTAATATCTTGCGCTTTCCTTTATTCGGTTTGTGCCTATATTTGTATTCAATCTTGTCCCATTACCGGGCTCATTATCCTTTCCAATATTACGTCTTACCTAACCCGTTTAACTTATTCGTGTGAGTTTCACCACTTTTGATAGTCAACTTTATCCTCTATGCCTTAGCATTCTTAGTGGTCGGTTTGTATTTTCATTTACTTGATTATTGTCCCTGCCCTTGGGCTCGTTATACTAACGTAATACGCTTCCGTCTTCAGGCTTGCGTTTACATTATTATCAAATATTTTACTCATTTGATTCATTTGGTTACTTTTTAATTTGTACCACTCACCCCGTCCTTACTACATCGAATGTAAGCATGTCCACCATGAAAAGTTCATGGTACCACATGCTCACCACTTACTTGGCCAGAGTAAGCGATCAATACCTGGTATCCATGACCTTTTTATAATTTTCACATTACACCCCATGTAAGTAATGCCCCTGTTTGTTTCTCTTGGAAACAATATCCCGGATAGGTTTTCTATTCGGGTTTTTTTTTCCAAGTTTTTAATCTACATATGCAACTTTAAATCTCTATGTATTTGTTGCATATTACTATTCACGTAATCATTTAAAATGCGCACCTGGTAAATGCTTGCCCTAACGGGCTTTCCTTGCCATTACTTATTTGCGATTGTTACGCGATTTAGGTCCTTGATGAGTACGCTCTTCTTGTCATACCTCGGACCGTTCCATTATCATATCCGCAATTCATTCATCTCTCGTCATCTTCAGACGCGAGTGTCCTTAAATTAAAACATTAACAAAAGTTAGTAATGTCAACTTCAATAATTGCCCGTATTATAATACAAGGCTTTTTCTACTATACGCGTCAACGCGCGAAATTTCGTCAACTACTTCAATCATTTAATTGGGGTAACGTGTATTACAGGATACCCTATGTGTTGTTTACAACACCTTAATGCGCTAACCATTAACATACATGTACTTACCGGATTTGCGATCAAGCCTCGAACCGAACACTAATCTTTATCAAGAGCGTAAGGTTTAAGTCCAAGCATGGTTTTCCCCACCATACTTGAATCTCTTAAACCAGGGCTCTGATACCAACTTGTAACACCCTATTTACTATTTAACGGTTTTACATGTAATTACCAACAAGTAGATGTATAGTTAAGACTACACATACTATAAAAATACGGGTTTATTAAAACTTTTACAAATCATAAGTTATTCAACATAACGTGATCGGATTCATCGTTTAAATTTTACGACGAGGCAATGTGCGGAAGCATGAATCTTTATGGTGTTCGGTTCTTCGTTGAGCTTGATCGTCTTCCGGCATCCAAAATGTACCTACATTTCATAAACATGAAATGCTTTAGTCATACGGGGTTTAAAACGTGTCTAACGAGTCCGGGAAACGAAACTGATTAAAATACATTAAATTGCAGGGTCTACCGTAAATTACGGTAGCCCCTGAATGTTGATTCTCCCACCGTAAAGCAGGGGGTTTTTGGCGTAAAGACTTTAAGGCTACCGTAAGTTACGGTAGCTACCGTAACTTACGGTGGCCTCTGCAGGATTTTCCAAGTTTGCCGTTTTCTAAAACGAAAACCTTCATAACTTTTAATCCGCTTGTCCGTTTGACCTACCGTTTCTTCCTACGTGATTGTAATTTGATCCTCCATCATATGGAGTTAAAATCCAACATCCGGATTGACAAAGTTTAAGACTTTCAAGTTTTCGGCTTATTACCCTTTTTACCAAATTTTGACCCGTTAAGGGCATTTAAGCACTTTTACGCAATATTTCACACTCATTTATTTCTAGCATCTTATTTCAACATTATTTGTCAAATGATCTTCCATCACAACTATATTTGTGATGGGTTTAATGTGGCGATCTATATAATCCGAGTTTTACCCCTCGGATCATCATTTTACGGCAAAGACTCGTATAGAGTCTTTTGACCAAGGATTTTCATCTTTCGCTTTTATACTTATTCTAAGTATTGACTTGATTGTAAAACTCGTTTTCAAGCGACTTCTAAGGGTAGTTTGCTTAATTTCGCTTGCAAGGGCGTTTTGGTCATTTTTAACCCTTCTTTTACGACGAAGGGCTTGCTTAAGGCATGCACGCCCAAAATCTCATTTTTAACCAAATCTTGTTTTCAAAACACTCTGTCCATAATTTAAATCCTTTGGTATACCTTTTAAGGTAACCGAATGTCCCTTTTACTTTGTCTAACTCTCATAGAACTTCAAGTTCTAGATGATGAGTTGATCTATTATACATACCTGGCTCGGATCAACTTATTAACCCGGTTTTAATACCTTGCTTTATAATCGCAAGTTAAGAGCGATGCGAGTATTGACGGGTGGTCCGTAGGACAACCCTTAAAAGGTCTAAATATATGCACATTCCATGTTTTATTCGGTTAATTGCTTGAACTTGGTAACCACTCTATGTTTGATGATGCAGGTGTTAAAGTACTTAAGATGAGGGATTTAGAAAGATTAGAAGGATGGCGGAAGTTGGCGAAATCGAGAAGTGAGGAAATGGCAAATTGATAAAGAAACAAGGAGAAGAAAGCCACTCAGCACCGTAACCTACGGCTCCCAGCCGTAGGTTACGGCTCCCATCAAGTGACACAAAGATCAGCCGTAAATCAGGAGCTCTTGGCTGTAAGACTCACTGCTAGCCGTAACCTACGGCAGGTGGCCGTAGGTTACGGCTCCTGTTGACTTGTTTGGCCATGTTGACTGCCGTAACCTACAGCTGGGAGCCGTAGGTTACGGCTCCGACTGATGCTGTCATGTAACTTACGCATTAAATGATCATTTTGAGGGGATTTATTGGGACTTATCATTGGATTTCGGTTACACCTGCTTGGGGACTCGAAATTGGGCAACTTTTGGAGACTTTTTGGGGGGAGAGAACACTTGGCTAATCATTAGTTTTATGTTTTTTTGATCTTTATGAACATTGAACTAATTGTGAAGATGATTGTCATGGCTATGTATGGCTAAACTTTTGATGATTATCTTGGGTTGAAGGTTTGTGTAAGACTTTGTGTTTTGATTTCATATTTCTAGAATAATGAACTCTTCTTTATGATTTGTTTGTTATGGTGTGTGATTGCTTACTTGTAAATTGTTAATTAGTGTGCTAATCTTGTTCGAAACTATACGTTCTTGGTGCCGTTGGCAATCGAGATATCATAGGTAGAATTAGGATTGGGTATTGGTTAGTTGGTCATCGGGTAACAACCTCGCGTTCTAGGAATCCGAGTACTTAGTTCCCTTTTATCACAACAAGTAATCATACATGAATCATGTCTATGTGATTCTTTCTAGTTGAATGATAGCACAAATGTCGAAGCAAACCGGAAACTCAAGATAGTCATTTATCTCTAAATTGTTTACAAACTCAATTCTCATTTCGCAAATTAATTAGTAATCTTAGTTTTAAAAACCAATTCAATCAAACCAACTCTTGAAATTTACTTTTATTGCAATTAGTGTAGTTTTAGTCAAGTTAGATAATCTTCTAAATAACACATATTCCACAAACTCCCTGTGTTCGATACCCACTTACCGCTATCTATTAGTAGTATTTGGATTAAATTTGATTGTGACCGCGACATCACGTCAAATTTTGGAGCCGTTGCCGGGGAGTAGTGCGCAACGTGTGTTATTGTCTTTCTTTTTAAGTTTGTTATTTTTCTGGTTTACGCTGGGTGTGTTAGTGTGCAGGTATTGACAGGTGCATGCGTACTAGGAGCTCTCACAAGCTATCACCTTTGGCATTTGATCCGGAAATTGAGCGAACGTTAGGAGGAAACAGAATTTTGCTAAGAGAAAACAGAATCAGTGGTTCACCAACAACACCAACTACACCAATCACACCAATTCGATACATGGATCCACCACAACAACCACCCACTACGGGTGAACCTGCTCAACCATTTGTACCAACAACCACTCAACCTTCACCAAATACCACCATTCCACCAAACACTACCGAACCCATTATAATCCAAAATGTTACACCAACCAACACCACACAACCCATTACTACCCAAGAAGAACCAACCATTACCTTTAACCCTTCCACTACTATACCGCCATTATCCCACTTCTTTCCGGGTGCGGGTCCGTCATATTCAAGTCATACCATAGCACCAATTTCAACCATTGTCCATGTTACACCGTTTCGACCATCAAGCCAGTCGGGTTTTCATTACTCGACGCTTCCATTTGGGCAATCTTCGGGAATTCAAGGAGATGGGTATGATGAAGGATATGAGGAGTTTGAGGGTTTTGATGAAGACGGGTACGCTTATGGGGGTGAAGGAGATCAAGGGGAATACGGTTATATGCAAGGCCAAATGCAAGTGATTCCAAATGTTAGTGGAGCGCAACAACAACAACTCATACCTCAACATGTGAGGCCGAGGCCACAAGGGCCACAAATGCAACGTCCCATACCATTGCAACAAGTTCGTCCGCCGAATGTTCAACAACAATTTCAAAGGCCTATTCAACACCCACCGATGCCGCAACAACAATTTCAACAACCATTGGCACCACAAGGGCGTATGCCAAGACCAATGGGTCCTATGCGTCCAAGGGGTCGTGTGGGTGTACCAAAAAGGCATCTTAGAGATCATGCAAGAGGTATTGAAGCGCATTTCAGGCCAGTGATTACTCATAATCCTTCACCGGTAGTTATTCCTCACAATGACCAAGGGAGGACATTCGAAGTTCGAACCAACTCGTTACAAAGTTTGCCAAAGTATAAAGGTCTAGCAACAGAAGAGCCTTATTTTCATTTAGAGGCCTATGACTCGATTTGCAACACTCTTGGGAGTCAAGGTTTTTCGGCCGATGATGTGAAGTTGGTCTTATTTCAATTCTCTTTGGAAGATAAGGCAAAGAAGTGGTTCTACACTTTGCCTTCGGCATCTATTTACACTTGGGGGGAAATGCAACAAACTTTCTTAGACGAATTTTATACCGCCCAAAAGACCAATGATGCTAGGAAAGGGTTGAGAAGTTTCCAACAACAACAAGGCGAAATGTTCCATGAAGCCTTCGAGCGCTTAAACATGATGATTAAAAATTGTCCACACCATGGGATTGAGCTTTGGGAGTTGATGAACGCCTTTCATGAAGGGTTGTGTGCCGAGGATGCACGTGATCTAATGTCCATCACAAATGGGACTTTTGGCACAAATTATGAAGATGAGGATTGGGAGTTCTTGGAACAAATGGCCATTACCTCAAAGAGGAAAGCTCAAGCATCAAGGAGAGCACGACCGGCTGTCACGAGATCGCAAGTTCATGCAGTTGACGATGGTAATGTTCAAACTACTAATCAAATTTATGATGTTTGTGCATTGTGTAGTGAAATAGGTCATGCGGCTGAAAATTGCCAAGTAATGGTGGATGGGCAATACGAAGAGGTTCATGTTGTGCAAGGTCAAGGAGGGGGTGGTAGAAATTACAACAATATGAATTCTAACACTTACCACCCCGGGTTGAGGAACCACCCAAACTTTCGGTATGGGAACCCTTCAAATCAAGTTAACCCGAATTTCCAAGGAAACCAAGGATTTCAAAGGCAATATCAAACGGGTCAAAGCTCTTCGGGTGGAAACGAAGTAATGGAAATGTTGAAGGCGATGCAAGTCGAAATGCAACGAATGAATCAACGTGATGAGGTTCGGATGCAAAAGGACGAGGCACGTGATAAAGCGATTCAAACTTTGACCACACAAATGGGTCAACTTGCAAGTGAAGTGGCGATATTGAAGAAAGCAAAAGGCCAGCTACCAAGTGACACGGTGACAAATCCCAAAAACATTAAAAGTGTTAACATCAATGTGGTAAGTACCGTTCCTAATAGAGAATTCAATGAAACATTTTTAACATCTTCTTGTCAAGTGAATGCAGGTTTGGAAAAGGATGCCGAGGTTGAAACGAACAGAGAGCATGAAGCACCAATTGTGCCTATTCGTGTGGGAAAATTAAAAATCCCTCACGCATTGTTGGACTACGGGGCAAGCATGAGTGTGCTACCAGGCGATCTATACGATATGTACGACTTTGGTCCGCTTGAAGATATAGACACCATGGTGAGCTTGGCGGATGAAAGTTGGAGGCGTCCACGGGGAATGGTTAAGAATGTTATGATTCGGTTGGGAGAATTCGAATACCCAGTGGATTTTCTGGTTTTAGATTATGCTACTACCACGATGGCGTCACAACAAAGGGTGATTTTGGGTCGACCGTTTCTCTATACGGCAAATGCTCAAATTGATTGTAGAGAAGGAATCATTAACATGACCGAAAAGAACCGTAAGTTGTCATTTAATGTTCAGACGAAGATGATTAGTTACGAGTTTGTTGAGGCGGATGATAGCGGGTTTAGTGAAAAGGTGTTCCAAAGAATGAGAAGAAATCACCCACCGGATCATGAAGAAAAGCATATGGGTTCAAGCAAGAGCGTATTTGATTACCCACCGAGTCAAAACAAGATGGATGCATTTTGCTCAATGGCACAAGGAAGTGATGGAGATGGCAGGAACCGTTTCTTTGAGCCACCTTAAATGGGGGTGGCACAGTCTGGCTGAAGACTCGAAACTTAGCGCTGCTCGGGAGGCAACCCGGGGTTTTATATTGATCTTGCTATTTTTATCTTTCTATGTTTCAGGGCCATGGCGACATTCAAGTGTGGGGAAGATGTACGGATATTTGGGTGAAAGTGGTGATAGGAAGTCGGATTATCTACAACATCTGTTGTGGCAAACTTCACCAGGTCAATGTACTCTTTCCTTAGTCTTGTTGTGTTCTTTAGCTTTGAAATATTGGTAGTTAGTTTGTTTGATTTTGTAAAAAAAAATATAAAAAGAAATTTGTGGTTTGAGTGTACAAGCTTGTGGTTGGCGTTAAAGAGTTAAGTGATCAAATCCTCTCAAAACCATACATTGGGGTCAATGTATCCCAAGTGTGGGGATGAGAGGAAATTTTGAGGTTTTTAAAATTTTTTGTAAATTCAAGCAAAAATTGTCAAAATTTGAAAACTTGATATTGTGCCTTATGACACACCAACACCCTTTCTAGTCATTCCTTGGTGAGTTTTGGGCCACACACATGATTAATAGAGATTATTTCTTTGGTTTGAGTGGCGGTGTGTGTATTGTGTTAATAGAACTTGTGTGTGAATACTTGTTAAATCCTAGAGTTAGCATGCTTTTGGAAATGATAGGGGACTTTTAGGTAGCCTCGTCTAGATGTGTGAGAGTGCGGGATTGGTGGGTTGGACCTCATACTTTACATATATGAGCTTGGTATTGTGAGGGGTGGGGGGGTTTGGTCCTTAGAAAGCCACATTTGAGCCTTAAACCATTCGGTTGTGACCCAAGCCTACTTCCTATATAAATTTTACCGATTGAGATGACCCGGTTTAGGAATTTAGTATGTAGTGTTGATGTTCTTGTATATATTATTGAAGTTTATGATTGAAAAAAAAAAGAGAAAAATATGAGAAAAATACAAAAAGAAGTATTTAGTTGCAATAGTAGTTGAGAAGTTGAAGATATCTTGTATATAGTTGATGTTGCTTTGTTTAGTAGTAACAATAAAATCGGGTCAAATCAATTAGCTCTTTCATATGTATTCCACCATTTTCCTACCTTTGCACCTAGCCCTGTTACAACCCGCAAGTCCCTTTGATTCTAAAGTATGCTAGATATTTGTTAGGAGGAAACTTGATTCTTATACAAGCTTATTGTCGCGCACACACACACACACACACACGCATTGAGTGGTTTAGCATTATGCTAATAATTCTTGTTACCGAGAGATTTCTGTGAGGGGTGTGTCTTGTGGTACGATTGAAAGTTAGTAAAAGGACGACACATTTTAGCTTGGTTTGCATAATTGATCGCTATGGTTGTGAATAGTTTTGAATGGGTTGCTTGGGACAAGCAACGAGTAAGTGTGGGGATGTGACGGGTGGTCCGTAGGACAACCCTTAAAAGGTCTAAATATATGCACATTCCATGTTTTATTCGGTTAATTGCTTGAACTTGGTAACCACTCTATGTTTGATGATGCATGTGTTAAAGTACTTAAGTTGAGGGATTTAGAAAGATTAGAAGGATGGCGGAAGTTGGCGAAATCGAGAAGTGAGGAAATGGCAAATTGATGAAGAAACAAGGAGAAGAAAGCCACTCAGCACCGTAACCTACGGCTCCCAGCCGTAGGTTACGGCTCCCAGCCGTAGGTTACGGCTCCCATCAAGTGACACAAAGATCAGCCGTAAATCAGGAGCTCTTGGCCGTAAGACTCACTGCTAGCCTAACCTACGGCAGGTGGCCGTAGGTTACGACTCCTGTTGACTTGTTTGGCCATGTTGACTGCCGTAACCTACAGCTGGGAGCCGTAGGTTACGGCTCCGACTGATGCTGTCATGTAACTTACGCATTAAATGATCATTTTGAGGGGATTTATTGGGACTTATCATTGGATTTCGGTTACACCTGCTTGGGGACTCGAAATTGGGCAACTTTTGGAGACTTTTTGGGGGGAGAGAACACTTGGCTAATCATTAGTTTTATGTTTTTTTGATCTTTATGAACATTGAACTAATTGTGAAGATGATTGTCATGGCTATGTGTGGCTAAACTTTTGATGATTATCTTGGGTTGAAGGTTTGTGTAAGACTTTGTGTTTTGATTTCATATTTCTAGAATAATGAACTCTTCTTTATGATTTGTTTGTTATGGTGTGTGATTGCTTACTTGTAAATTGTTAATTAGTGTGCTAATCTTGTTCGAAACTATACGTTCTTGGTGCCGTTGGTAATCGAGATATCATAGGTAGAATTAGGAATGGGTATTGGTTAGTTGGTCATCGGGTAACAACCTCGCGTTCTAGGAATCCGAGTACTTAGTTCCCTTTTATCACAACAAGTAATCATACATGAATCATGTCTATGTGATTCTTTCTAGTTGAATGATAGCACAAATGTCGAAGCAAACCGGAAACTCAAGATAGTCATTTATCTCTAAATTGTTTACAAACTCAATTCTCATTTCGCAAATTAATTAGTAATCTTAGTTTTAAAAACCAATTCAATCAAACCAACTCTTGAAATTTACTTTTATTGCAATTAGTGTAGTTTTAGTCAAGTTAGATAATCTTCTAAATAACACATATTCCACAAACTCCCTGTGTTCGATACCCACTTACCGCTATCTATTAGTAGTATTTGGATTAAATTTGATTGTGACCGCGACATCACGTCAAGTATCCATTGGATATCTATTCCTGTAAGCATATAACTCGACAAAAATCATTAGTCGATATTGTCAAAAGGTGATGTCTACACCTTTTGACCCATTTGGCCGAATTGACCGTTTATCTTTGTGAGATGATATTTATTATCATCTCATCTACATGACTCGTTCCGTTTAACACCGTACGGTCATTTTACTTATAAACCGTTTATTACCATTTTCGACTCTTTATGTCTTACGCGGAAAAGCGTCTTTTTGAAACTAACGGTTATTGTCAACGTGTGACTAAATTACTGTTTTGCCCTTATTATTTGTTTTGGCTTACCATAAAAGGTAACCATTAAAAGTTCATTTTTTTTTTGTCATAATATGACCGAATTATCGATTTACTTCTTTTTAACCATTATTATGGTTTCTTTCATCTTTGATTATCTTGTTCCGTACGACTACACGACGGAACATCATATTTCAATTGTTTAGTTATCTCATTCGTAATTTATATGATAAGAGAATATTCCACAATTTAAGACTAGTAAGCTATACTTACCTTGCATCCGAATTATGCTTTTCCTCCATTCTTGATTTGTTTGACCCGCTTCCTTTCCCAAGCCTCCACCTAGCTCGTTAGGCGTCAAACTATTTTCAATCATTTACAAGGCGGTTAAATTAGTCATAAAAATCACGACTATTCCACCTCACTTATTTTCTATGCCGAAACTACTATTCGACCTCATGATTAGTTAACTTAGCTTATCTAAAGTTAACTACTTTTTGATCACATGGGTTATAACATTAAGTCTAAATCAACATAATATTTAGAACCCTTATCACTTCATGTTACGCTTAATTGCCATATCATTCAAATACACATTTTCACTCTAATTTCAACACTTTAGTTCTCATTTAGGCATTTTAACAAACACCTAATGTGCATAAATTTTTACACATTTACAACTAGTTCATAACTAGTTATTTCTAATAAACATAAACATAAACATAATTTCAATTCCATTATGTCTAGCATGCATACTATTCTCAGATTCATCTCATGGAAATCAGTTAACACCATTTTAATAGTCATAATTCTAGGGTTCATCTTATTTCTACAAAACCCATTTAACACATAAATGGATAATCATGAAATTCACAATTATGAACCTCAATTCAACAAGTAAATGACTAGGGTTTACTCATAGACATAAAATCATTCCTAATTTCATCCTTGGATCATAATCCATCAATTTATTTGCAAGTAACCTACTTGTCTCAAATTTCAACTTCAACCAATCTAGGTTTTGTGACATACCTTGTGATCCCCATGACTTGGTGATAGTTTCTACGCGTTCATGCACGAATTTGAGACCCAAATACTCCTTCAATTTGGTGATCTTTGATGAACAAGGGTTTCCCCTTGTTTTCTCCAGCCGAAGTCGACACACACACACACACTTGGTGTGTTTGTTGTGTTTTGTTTTATTAATAAACCCAATCTTTTGGTATTTCCCCTTTTAGTCCCTCAAGTTTAGTTAGTTATTAAGTAGGACACAATCTAACTATTTCTAACACTATTCCCACTTATTAACTAGGTTAAATATTCCTAGTTAACTTAGTGGGTTCGAGGAAATTATGACTCGGTTTATTTTAAGTCCCGTTAATTCAGACTTCTTATAAACTTTATTTCCTTAAAAGCATTTATTCACGTTGTATTTAATATTAGGATTATTTGTTTAAATCCTAATATTTATCGGGTTACTCTTACCACTAACGGTACTTTACCCGTCTTTTAGTATTAACGGGGTTTAATTACCAAACCCGTTTTCGGGGTGTTACAATCTCATAAGTACTAAACAAATCCATTAAACAAATAAGAAAATCAAGGTGGGGTGGCCCACCTTGTAACCGTCCACCATGGGGGGGGGGGTCTTGGTTGGTATGTAATGGCTAGTTAGATTAGTTTGGTTGAAATCCAATGTTTAGTTAGTGCATTATGTGTGTTATATGTTTATAGGGTATGTTATGATGTTTGGGGATCATAACTAGCTTGGAAACATTAAAACAGTGCTTCTAGGGTAATTTTGATGTTTCGGGTAGTGTCCGGTTGTTCGGTTAGATACTGGTTCGTTAAAGTGCCAAACCTTACAGTTTAGTGTTCTTTATGTACCCTTTTGTGACACTTTTAATTCCCGACACTTAGGAAAGCATTCAGGACCATTTAGTCATATTTTTGCATGATACTAGCTTGTTAAAATGCTGATTTTTTTGCTGAATCATGCTGAATTCAGCACTTTGGGTGAGTTTTAGGCACTTTCCGGCACTTAAACTATTACTTAGAAAAGCAGTTTTGTGATCCTCACTTTCCTATACACTATACTAGTGTAATACTTAGTCTCTGGCCCATACTGGGTCTCAAAACATTGTCTGTCTATGTACTGAACTTCGTCAGCATTTTTCTGAGTTATCCGCTAACTGTGCTTTGTGCATCGTTTATGTCAATATGGTTTGCATGTAATAATGATGTGTCATTATGCAATATGTGATGCACATGTAAGCATGATGTAGTAATCAGAAAGTAGTTAATTGTAATTCAGCACAGTCATTAAGCATTAATCAAGATTAATTAATTGTACGGATACCTGGATTTTTGACAGTTGTCACATTCTACCACCATACCCACCGCCGTACGCCACCGCCTTTCTGTTTTTTCGGCTGAGATCATCAAAAAATTAGGGTACGATGACACGTTTCTCTGTTTTTTCTTCAAATCCCATACAAGAACTTTGATTTTTCTGGCTGTTGGCAAGCAGTGTTGAAAGACGGCGTCTTCTTCTACTGGTTATTCTTTTATGAATTGTTTTATATGATTTATTATCCCTCTATTAATTTATAAAATTTGGTTCACTCACACATTTACTGTTCATTTTTGTTTTGATTTGATTAGTCCACACCATCACTCCATCATCCATATCTCTCTCTCATACCACTATTCTCTTCTATGTCTACTAAAGACCACAACACCGCAGGATACTACCACCCTTTTGTAGTTGGTGCACAACAACTACGACGACACAATGTACAACATGGGATGCAAAAGAGAAAGAGGAAGTCAGACAGACGATACCTAGGGGTGTTCAAAAAAATCCAAATCCGAAACCGAATCCGAAATATCCGAAAACCCGTATCCGAAATATCCGAAATTTCGGATTCGGATGTGAGTTTTGGAAAATTTCGGATAATCGGATTATCCGATATCCGAACTATGAATTTTTGTTATTTTTTAAATATTAAATATATTTAATGATGTATACTAGAAAAACCTTACATCTTCCTTTTCCACACCACGCCTCCCCTTCACCACTTCCCCTCCATTAGGCCGATGGGTATGGGGCTCGTCCCCCCGGGCCGTCCTTGATCACCGCCCCGTCGCCCCACCCCCCTGCTCCGTCCAAATCCGTTGCCCCGGCTCCTCCGTCCAAATTCCGACGGTGGCGACGAGCCACTCTCCGACACACACACCTCTACATACATACACACACATATATATATATATATATATATATATAAAGGGGTTCATCCCCCACCCCCTAGGTCCATCCCCTTTAGGACTATCCCACGTGGCGGTGACGTGGCGGATGGTCCCTTTGGAACCATACCGGATGGTCTTAAACCTTCATGGTCTAAAGCTTCAATCATAATCATCACACTCTTATTCAACCCTCTGCATCATAATAAACTCTACGGACCATCGTCTTCTACATTTGGAAGTCGGTGTACAATTACACGACGCACCAACAACCAAATCTCTACTGAAGACAGCCACCAAATCTCCTCACACAGTTGCTCATCTTCCTGATTTAAAGCCCTCTCTCATTGCCGCTCCTCTTCCCCCGCCGCATCATCGCTGTCCTTGGGTTTGTGTCGTCGTCGTATGTATTTGAATTTTTTAATGGATCAGATCTGTAATTAGTTTGAATTTGTTGCCATTTTGTTTTTAACATTATTTTATTTCATTTAATTTGATTTCGTTGCCACAGATCTGTAACTAATTCGAATTTGTAGCCATTTTGTTTTTAAGATTATTTTATGTCATTTGTTTTAATTTAATTTCGTTGCCATCTTGCATAATCAGAGGATAGAAACCTTTTTATAGATTATAGAAAAGATCTAGAAAATCATAAAGCCTGTATGTGTTTGAATACAGGAAACAATTTTTTTTTTGTTTTTCTTAATTCGGATATCCGTTTTATTATCCGAATCCGTATCCGAAATATCGGATGATATCCGATATTTCGGATACGGATTCGGATATTGAAATTCAGTATCCGAAATTTTCGGATATCCGATTTTGTATTTATCCACTTAATGATATTGTAGAACTATTCATACTTATATACTTAATAATACGATAAATTTTACTTTAAGATGGTTCTTTCCTTTAAAATTTTCTGCAAGTAAGAAGTTTTTGTTATGTTACTTCAATATATTACCAAAGTTTTTAAATTTATTATCATGGTTATAAAAAGTTTTGGTCCATATATTCATATTTACACACGAATAATCATCACAAAAACATATTTAATATGACTTGATAGTTGCTAATTATTTAGTATCCTTTTTCAAATGGGCTAGATGGACGGTGTGCATAGGCACAAATTTTTACAAGAAAATTTTGAATGGGTTATTGTACTCGTATATGAAAGGAGTTACGCCTTTTTGTTCGATCTTGTTTATAACAATAGTCTTGAAGAAAGTCTATAACTAATCATATATTCATTTGAAAACGAATCCCGGATACTTGAGAACTTAATGAATTAAGACACAAGACGTAGTATTCGTTAGAGATTGTTTGTTTATCTCGTTACATGATGATGACTAGCATGTAACAAATGAAAGTTTCAAATACACGAGAATGCTTTAACCGGAAAACATGATTAAAAAGGAGCAGAAAGAGGCTCTTTGAGACCACATTGATCAGGAGTAGAAAGAACACCACTTGTAGAGCATTGACAAACCGCCTCATTGATTGTGGTCATTCCTTGAATCCTGTCGATCGTATCTTTCCTCTCTATAACCTTAGCCATTTCTTCGATCCCTATCACAGGTTTCATTCCCTACAAAATTCAAAACCCAGAATCAATATTTTGCCTCGAATATATACAAAAACAAAACCCTAAGCATAACTCTAGTTGTGACTTGTGACAATCTTTTTAAAAGTTGTACAAACAATCACAACGTACCTCGTTTAGTATACGAGAGGCTTCCGATGGTTTGTTGTCTTTTATAACACCAACAGCTACTTCCTACAAGTTATAACAATAGAAAACAACTCAACACTCCGTTAAAAAGAATGGATTTTATATGGAATTTGACAAACATACCCGGACTTGGTTGAGTTCGACTTGGTTCATGGTCTTGGGCTCGGTCTCAATGGGGCAACAAAAGGTAGCCATGGGTTTGGTTAAGAAGGGTATGGTGCCATATATAGGTCTAGTTTGGTGATGGGAGGTTGTATGGTATACACTATTCACGGGCCAATATGTATTTGGGATATATTAATTAACTAGAGGGATAACCCGCGCTACGCAGCGGGTTTTCTATCGGTATCAATTCAATTAGTGTGATACCGACATTTTATGTAGCAACCGAAAGAGGAATTCGATTGGTATTGTTATGCCTTATTATGGTACCGATACTCACTCTAGTAACCAAAAAAAGAAACCAAAAAATAAAGTTCTAATATGTTCAAAAGAATATTGCGGCGCAGGTACATTGCAAATATCAAATGTACTAGTCCAATCGTTACGTAATGCGTTAAAAATATGAAAAAATATGACCCACGCGCCTTGCAGCGTGAGTACGTCGCAAATATCGAATGTATTAGTCCAATCGTTACGTAATGCGTAAAAAATATGGAAAACGCATTTAGACGTATTTGATGATTTCAATGTAACCTGTAGGTGTAAGCTCGAAACTTTAGAGACCTGAGGGAGTAAAAAAGGTTTTACAAAGTTTTTAAAGACAACGACAAATTAGCGAACGAAAGTTACTGAACGAAAATTAAGTTAGTAAAAAACTTAATAGATTGAAAACGTATATTATATGTGATACATGGGTAAAGCTAGAATGTTGAAAATTAGAGGGGTTAGTTTGTATAACATGTAAAATGGAGTAAGGGCTAAAATTACTAATTACGAAAATAAAGGGGGTAGAAAAAATGAAAAGAAGTTGTTGCACTCCCCTTTTCTTTTTCGCCTGACTTTCTCCGGAAATAATAAGTATATTAACAAAGAAGAAGGACTGGACGCATTTAGACGTATTTGATGATTTCAATGTAACCTGTAGGTGTAAGCTCGAAACTTTAGAGACTTGAGGGAGTAAAAAAGGTTTTACAAAGTTTTTAAAGACAACGACAAAGTAGCGAACGAAAGTTACTGAACGAAAATTAAGTTAGTAAAAAACTTAATAGGTTGAAAACGTATATTATATGTGATACATGGGTAAAGCTAGAATGTTGAAAATTAGAGGGGTTAGTTTGTATAACATGTAAAATGGAGTAAGGGCTAAAATTACTAATTACGAAAATAAAGGGGTAGCAAAAATGAAAAGAAGTTGTTGCACTCCCTTTTTCTTTTTCGCCTGTCTTTCTCGGGAGGGGGGGGGGGGGGATAGAAAAATAATAAGTATATTAACAAAGAAGAAGGACTTGAGCAATAAAAGTTGAAACCTAAAGGGGCCAAAAAGAAATAGCATAAGGGACTGATAAAAAAAGAAATAGCATAAGGGACTGATAAGAAAAAAAAAATTAAAATAATATTATACCCACTGTTCATGCGTCTTTGCAAATGTTATATAGATAATTATATACACCAAAAAAGAGACAAAGGCAACCGCATGTCACCCAAATCTCGTGCTACAAGTATAGTAAATTAAAAGTAAGTAGTTTAGGAACTCTTTGATGTATCGTGAATACGTTTGTTAACAAAAAAAAGTTCATGATATATTTTGCTATTAAGGGGGTGTTTGGTGTTGCGTTTTCAAAATAGATTTTGCGTTTTCAAAACTGCGTTTTGAAAAAGCATGTAGGTACATGCTTCTACAATCCAAAACTGTGTTTTGGAGGAAGATAATCACTTTTTTAGATTATTTAAGTTTTACAAACGCAATAATCAAATAATCACTTCAAAACGTAATCTCAAACATCCTCTAAATTGTTCCTGATGTTGACTTATCCAACGTTATAATAACTTAATTAATGTATGAAAACATCATTATCATCATGTTTATGGTCATTGTTAACAATTACTTTTTCATTTTGTACAAAAACAAGGAATATATTATCTAACAGTAACCAATTTTCTTTAGTGTTTCATTAAATTCATTCAAGCTTTTTTAACTACAAATTCACTCGAATTTTAATGTTGATTCATTATTCTTATGAAATATTTCATAAATCGTTAAGGGCAAACTATCTACACACCTCACCTTTAAAAGGTGTTTTTTGTCTTTATATGCACACCCTGCAGTGTCGAATTGTGGCTAAAGCGCGGCGTTTTGGTCAGGTTAACCAGACAAAGACTGACGGGTGTCTGACGGGTCTGTTGACCGGACCAAAACGCCGAGCTTTGGCAGTGTTTTGGTCCTGTCAACCAGACCGGGTGTTAGTCTTTTGTCTGGTTGACATGACCAAAACGCGGCCAAAGCTCGGCGTTTTGGTCCGGTCAACAGATCCGTCAGACACCCGTCAGTCTTTTTCTGATTAACCGGACCAAAACGCCGCGTTTTGGCCACAGTTCGACACTGCAGGGTGTGCATATAAAGACAAAAATTACCTTTTTAAATGTGTATATAGTAAAAAGAGTGTGCCAATAGGTACACCCATGGTTATGGTTAAATGGGATGACATAAGTAATAAATAGAACAATTATGAAACCCTTTTACCATGTATAGCCTCTTTTCTTCACGTTTGTGTTTGTATATTACTTTAGGTTAAATTAAAAAATAACTAGTCTTTGGCTTCCCACGTTGCGATGAGGAGGCGTAAAACCATGCTATCAACGTTGCAGGGAGGATGTAAAACCATGCTAAGTAGCAATCGAACGACGACCAACACCGGGAAAAAACGTAAAGTAAAAACACGAATTTCTAACATCAAGTGGCTCACGTGACGTAAAACGTATACAAAATTTATACCGACACGTATTAGAAAGTTGAGGGGGTAAAAAACTTGAAGAACCAAATGTGACCACTAAAAATCGTGCTAAGTAGCAACCAAACGACGAACAAATTCGAAAAAAAAAAACATAAAACAAAACTAACAAAAAAAATTATATAATTTTGTGGCAAAATAATAAAAAACCAAAATTTTATTACAAAATAAAAAACCTTAGATTTGAAATTTTTTTTACAAAAAGACAAAAATATATAAATTCATCCTAATCCTAAGACCATGCGTAGTGGTGTATTTTTTGGCGTGTTTTGAGAAGAAAACGCCCCAACCACGCCCATATATGGCCCCCGTGGGCGGTTTTTTTTGACAAAATTTGCTTTTGGCGTTGTATTTTCCACGCCTAGCTTCATTTCTTGTGTCCAATCACCTTCATTTTTCCTTTTTGTAAAACCAATCAGATTTTTTGATTTTTTTTATTTAATTTTATTACAAACATAATGTCCCACAATGCTCACATCCTCACTACACACATTTTAGAAAATGCCCCATAATGCCCCGTTGCTGATTTGGGTGCCATATGGCGCAAAACGCCCAAAGATGGGGTGTTAACCACTACACATGATCTAATGTTGTGATTAACATATAGATAATTATCACTAAACAACATTCATGTTTTAGTTTGAACCATTTATGAAAACAAAAAGTTTGAGTAATGTTAATATTAAAATCCCTATGTAAACGAATTTGATGAATTTGTTTAACGAGTAAACGAATCTTGAATGTTTGTAAGAAAAGTCATGAATTCGTTCTTTTCTTGGAACAACAATTATTAGATTTTATAGGGCAAGTACACTTTAGACCACTTGGTGTGGGGGTCGTTCAGGCTCGGCGACGCCCCCCCCCCCCCCCCACACACCCCATCCTCACTACACCCATTTTAGAAAACGCCCCATAATGCCCCGTTGCTGATTTGGGTGCCATATGTCGTTCAGGCTCGGCGACGCCCCCCCCCCCCCCCCCCCCCCCACACACACACCCCATCCTCACTACACCCATTTTAGAAAACGCCCCATAATGCCCCGTTGCTGATTTGGGTGCCATATGGCGCAAAACGCCCAAGGGTGGGGTGTTAACCACAACACATGATCTAATGTTGTGATTAACATATAGATAATTATCACTAAACAACATTCATGTTTTAGTTTGAACCATTTATGAAAACAAAACGTTTGAGTAATGTTAATATTAAAATCCCTATGTAAACGAATTTGATGAATTTGTTTAACAAGTAAACGAATCTTGAATGTTTGTAAGAAAAGTCATGAATTCGCTCTTTTCTTGGAACAACAATTATTAGATTTTATAGGGCAAGTACACTTTAGACCACTTGGTGTGGGGGTCGTCCAGGCCCGGCGACTCCCCCCCCCCCCCCCCACAACACCCCATCCCGGGTAGGCTCGGAGTCGTCCTGAACGGCATGGGTGCGACATTGGAGACTGGAGGTAAAGGACAAAATTGTTGCATCTTCTTCGCACACACACAAATACATACAACATATACATATATGTTTTAGTCCCATCCCCATTTCCTTATATCCATCCTCACACCCATCCTACGTGACGTGGAGGGTCATCGTCTAAGAATAAGCCTCACCCATACCGAGTAGCCTTAACCTGTATCTTCGCTCCCTCTTTATCAAACTACCTATTTTCCTAAGATTTGTTTTTTTTTTTTTCCAAAACCACAAATGGCTTTCTAAACCACCAACTTAAAAAAAAAAAATATTACTTTCCTATCATTTTTTCAATATAAAACTTAAAAATCAGTAGCCTAGCTAGTGTTTCTAAAAGACCATACCTCATTCGATAATCAACTGGACCAACCACTACGAGATGTATATCACGTTTCTTTAGCATAACATAGCCACTAACACCATATCAATTCACGAGCCTATAACACAAACAAAACTTCATTGATCACGGACCTCCATTCCATTCCATTCCACCCTTTTTAAAACCTCCACATTCTCCTTACATCCATGATCACCCTGGAGAAAAAGATATGCAGGAGGCCATTGATGTCGAAAATGGCAAGAGGCGCCCCCGGAACTATGATGTAATCCATGCGGGTTTACGACTTGTTTGCTTATCCGCATCCTTGGCTTCTATTGTCGTAATGACCACCGCGAAAGAGAGATCAACTCTCTCGCTCTATGGGTTTAACCTCCCGGTTTACTCCAAATGGTCATTCTCCGATTCCTTCGAGTAAGCCCAATATTCATGTGGTATATAGTTTACGTATAATATTGCTTAAATTTTGTTTCGTTTAGATGATTTACGGTTTTGAAAAGTGTTTGTAGGTGGTTTATGGGAATATATATAAGTGTTTAATTCTTGGTAGTCCGCTATTGGTACATTAACTAAATAGGACAAAGTCTGCTTTTGGTGCAAGCAGACTTTGTGGGCTAATTTAGCTAGCGTGGGAATATCTTAAAAATAACGTTGGCAAAGTCTGCTTGTGCCATGAGTAGACTTTGTCATATTTAGTTAACGTTTGCTTGTACCATTAGCAAACTACGTACCTAAAAACACTTGTATTCCCATTAATCAACTACAAACACTCTTTAGAATCCCACATCGCATAAACAACTAAAAATTTCTATAACCTCGCTATCTCTTGAAAGAGTTCGAGGAAAGGTTTGGTCTCATCTCATGTGTAAGGGTGTTCTTCGGTTTTTTTTCTCGGGTTTCGGGTTTTCGGGTCGGGTTGTTTGGGTTTTTGGCTGGGAAAAAGTGACCCAATAACCGAACCATTTAAAGCTCGGGTTGGTCGGGTTAGGATTATTCGGGTTCGGGCTAGGTCGGGTTGTTCAGTTTTCGGGTTTAGATGTAATATTAAAAAACTGTTTTTTTTTCCGCAAAATATAATTAAAATTCATCGTTCTACTTGAAAAATATCATCAAAATTAAAATAATATTTATGATAATGTTCACATGTCCTAAAATAGAATGTTTCAGATACCAAAAACTCTGAACCAAAACACATCTACCTAAAAAAGACATTAAATGTTCGGGTTTGGGTGGATTCAACCTCGGGTCGGATTTTGGGTTTCGGATAAAAATGAACAGCCCTACTCACGTGCCTTAGACCTTACTTTACAAGTGAGTTTTTACTGGGTACATTTGTTTGTTTATTGCATAAATCTTACATTCAACAAACGGTGATCGATGAACAGCTATTTGGTTGGCGTATCGGCAGCTGTAGCACTTCACTCTCTACTTCAGCTGCTCATGACATCAAGAATGCTGCTAAGGAAGTCTTCCATTATTTCTTCCAAGAAGCATGCATGGCTTCTTTTTGCTAGTGATCAGGTAACTAACTATATATACTTAAACTGTTTAAAGTTTCAGACTTATGGATCCATTGATTGTGATGATTGCATTTACATATAGGTTTTTGCGTTTGCGATGATGAGTGGTGGATCGGCTGCCTCAGGTGTCACAAGTCTGAACCAAACAGGAATCAAACACTCGTCTCTACCCAATTTCTGTAAGCCGTTGCATAGTTTTTGCGATCGTGTTGCGCTTTCAATTGCGTTTGCGTTCTTTGGTTGCTTCTTGCTTGCCATGTCTTCGGCTCTTGATGTGGTTTGGTTGTCCGAGTACTGAAGGTTTAGGCTTCCTCTATTTTCACACCTACGTGTGGAACATGGATCTCTTTCAATTAATACAATGTTGAACCAACGTTGTTGTAATACCCATAAATTGGTGGTAGTTGTCTCTTTCTATAGATGTTAGTTGTTACCTTGTCTACAGTTTGGTTGCATAATAAGGTAGTGTTCGTTTCACATAATAGAATGGCATTTAGATGGAATTGAAATGTAGATTCTGTTCTTTATTTCTTTATGTTGTTTGTTTCAACTTAAGAAGGAATTAGAATTGAATCTAAATCCCTTGAAATCTTTTGGAATGTGGATTTCATTCCTTACGTTGTTCGTTCCAGTCAGGGGCGGACCCACGTTAAGCGGAACGGGGTCCTCGGACCCCAATCTTTTTATAAAAAGTAGTAGAAACGGTATATAAAATTTTCTATGGACCCCATAAAATAATTTAGTTGGACCCTATAACAATAAGAGTGAGTTGGTGCATTGGTAAAACACCTTGTTTTCACACAAAAGGTCCTTGGTTCAATACCTGTTTCTTTCGTTTTTTTGTGTTTTTTTAAACTTGACTTTAAAAATGGATATTATAGCAGCTGAATGTGTAGTAAATGAATGTGTAGGTTAGTTATGATATTGTTTTCTATTATGTTTCTCGACCCGACCCGAACAACGAGCGATCCAAAAAATTTGAACACCGAAAAAATGGGATCCCATTGTCCAAAAAAATTGAACACCGAAAAAACGAACAATATAAGGAATGAGATCTACATTTCAGTTTCATTCAAATTCCATTCCATTTTGTAAAAGGAATACTAGGAAGAGTTAATTATACTGATGATCATTGCGGTTTACTCGTATTACATCTTTGGTTCCTAAGTATAAAAATTATATATGAATGGTCCTCCTTGTTAGCTAAGACCATGCGGTGTGGTGGCGTGGTGGCCTCAACCACGCTGCTACACCATCCCTAGTCCGGCGTTGTTGATGGCGTGGGAACGTACCAATATGAGTAATAAATGTGTACTTATAAGAGATAATTAATATCTTCCGATTTTTATCTTGTACGATCCAATGAAGTGCACCATTGCATAAGACCGTGGGGTATGGGGCTTGGGTTGGGGCGTGGGTTGGCTGAAAACGCCCAAGCCACCACCCCGGGGGCTTGGGTTGGAACGTGGGTTTGGGCGTGGCCCATGGGGCTTGGGTTTGAAGCCGGGCGTGAGGCGGGCTAGCAAGGTGACATGGCGGGCTCTCAATGGCCAAACCAAACTCATGCCCCCAACCCAAGCCCCACCATACCCCATGGGCGTGAGTTTGAGTTTGAGTTTGGCTCCCATTCCACGTGTCAACAAATGCCCCAACCCAAGCCCCACCATACCCCACGGCCTAACATACCAATATGAGTAATAAATGTGTACTTAACTTCTCCAATAACTTTCCAAACATTTGATTTCAAACTCAACACTTGAACAAATCATCTCTGGATGAATCATAACCGAAGCCCAGATATAATGAACTGATCCAAGGTGGACGTCTTAGTTGTTTTACCTCTCTAGTCAATGGATTGCCTACAACTTTGGAATAATTATAAGGAGAGATGCATGCTACTACCAAGCCATTCGAACAACCCACAAGATGATAATCTACTAAAGTGATTTCTCTATGTCCAATCGTAGCAATCTTTGTTGTAACTACGGTTCAGAAGACAACTAATGAAACGAGGGCTTGTGATTAAAGAATGCCATGACAAAGATTGGTACGATTGGATATAGAAAAAGAAGGGAAATGAAAAAGAAGAGATGGGAGACGAAAGTTTGATTTTTGAGTAATGCACATTTTGGTTAGAATAATAGATTTACTCTTTACACACTTTTGTTTAACCACCAACTTTTTTACTAGAGTTAACTACTCTGATGACCGTGATCGTGTGGTTTTGACGACAATTAGTTACTTGTATAAAAGAGGTGGGTGTAAAAGATTTGGGGGGGGGGGGGGTGTAAGATTAAATATATTATGTAACAATATTTAATCTATAGCCATTATAATCATTTACATAATAAAGATCAAAATATATAATAACCTATTATTTAAATTAGTTGGTAATTGTTGATGGACCATATTACCCTTAGTAACTAATTAGGTTTCCTCCTGGGTGCTTATATAAGGAGAATTAAGTGGAGGTTAAAGGGTTACTCAGTTACACACCCCATAAGCATAACATCAAATTCGACCTCCTCTCCTAACCGATACCCTTTTCGGTTTTCTAAGTCCCCATCATCAGTCAACACCCTAAGGAGGAACCAGATCAAAGATGACAAGCATGTCGAACTCCATTACTGGATTCTCCACAGGACTATCTGCTGTTACAGGTATGATTTCATGTTTTCTTTCATGTTTGAACAGAACCGAACCAACATGTGGTATCAGAGCATATGTTGATTAGTCGGTTCTGTTTTATATCTGAAAAATCTGGAAAACAGAATCGAAAACTCATATCAGATTACGTTTTGCCATCCGAAATCCTCATTACGGATGATTTCGGATGATTACGGATCAAAGTTCCATCATTACGGATGATTACGGATCTAAGTTTCATCATTACGGATCAAAGTTTCATCATTACGGACGATTTCGGATCTAAGTTTCATCATTACGGATCATCACTGGTCATTATGGATGATTTCGGATCTAGAGCTTCATCATTGCGGATCATCTTTGATCATTACGGATGATTTCGGATCATTACTGATGCATTTCGGATGGATGTTTGAATTTTCTATTTTAGGGTTCATCATAAGTTATTGATTTCGGACTAATCATCACCATTACGGATCATTTCGGATTAGCATCACCATTTCGGATAAATTTCGGACTAAGCATCATTCGAAATCATCCGAAATGCATCCGAAATGATTCGACTTACGCGTTTTGGACACATCCGAAAGGATTCGAAATCAGCCATTGCGGACTATCCGAAATGGATTCGAAATTAGTCATTTCGGATGAATCCAAGACATGATTCATCCGAAATCATGGGTGTTTAATGTGAACTAAAAATTTTAATGTGAAATTAGTCAGTTCGATCCGCGCTAACGGGTGGTTTGCTATTAAATAAATGGTTTTGTAATTTACTTAGTTAATTAATCAGAATCAGATAATGTTTTTGCAAAACCAGAATAGCTTAACTTGAATGAGTTTTTTGATATATCATTTCTGGCCAAAGCTGACTTGATACATCTACTTATCGTTCAAGTATTACGAAAGCTATGTTGTGTGTGCATCATAAGCATGAATGTCTTAATTTCTGGCCAAAGCTGATTTAATTCATTCATAGATGGCATGCTCAACAAGTGCATAACTAAAGTGCTTGTTTCAATTTCTGGCCAAAGCTGATTTGTTACAACCACTTTGCACATATGTTTAAATGATTACACTTCTGGCCAAAGCTGTTTTGTCTTCGTTTAAGTAGAATTTTTTACCTAAATCTATTATTTTGATGTTAGTAATAGACAATATCACAGCTTCATAATATAAAATGGTCATTATTTATGCCTGCCTTAGTTTAACGTGCCCTTAGATCACATTAGGATTTCTTCATTAGTATCATAACTTGCTCATCTTATTTCCACTATCAGCGCCCAATTGTGGGATTCCACCTTTAACTGGTGATAACTTTGCTGCATGGAAGGATGCTCTCATGCTTACTCTTGGGCTGCTGGACTTTGATTATGCTCTAAGAGAGAATAAGCCAGCGGATCTTACTGCCACAAGTACTGCTGCTGAGCAGTTAACTCATGATAAGTGGACTAGGTGTAACCGCATGTCTCTCATGTTTATGAAGCAGTCCATCAGCAATGCAATCAGAGGAGCTATTCCTGATTCTGAAGATGCTAAAACCTACTTAGAACATGTGGAGGCTCAGTTCAAGGGGACGTCTAAAGCACACGCTAGTACTCTTATTCTCAAGCTGGTGACAACTAAGTATGATGGGAGGAGCGGCATTCGCGAGCACATCATGATGATGAATGACATGGCCAATAAGCTGAAGGGGCTGGAAATGGAAATCAGTGATGGTTTCCTTGTTCATTTCATCATTACTTCGCTTCCTTCGTCCTTTGAAGCATTCAAGATCAATTACAACACTCAGAAGGACAAATGGACGATGAGTGAGCTGGTCGCCATGTGCGTACATGAGGAAGAGCGTATGAGGATTGATCGCCATACTGATGTTGCAAACTTCACTACCTCCAACTCTAAGAAGAGGAAGAACAATTATCAGAGGAAGGATGCTTCAAAAGTCCAAAGGCCTAATCCTAATCCTAATACAAGTGCACCCTCCAGCTCTAAGAACTCCTTAGGCAGTATCCGCTGCAAGTTCTGTAAGAAGACAGGACACATGCAGAAGGAATGCCCTGACTTTAAGGAGTGGCTGGCTAAGAAAGGTAACGATTATTTTATGATACTTGAGTCCTATAATTTAAGTGTTCCTGCTAATTCTTGGTGGTTTGATTCTGGTTCTATGGTTCATGTTACCAATTCTACTCAGGGATTCCTTACAATCCGGAAGCTGGAAAGAAACCAAAGAACGCTTAAGGTTGGGGATGATCGAGAATTAGAAGTGAAGGCCATTGGAACATTACAATTAGTTATGAAAACTGGTTTATGTATTAAACTTTATGATACCTTATATGTTCCTGAGGTAACTCGGAACCTTGTATCAGGACCAAAGTTAGACATGGACGGTTTTATTGTTTCCCATGGTCATCGCAAACTCTCTATCCTCTATGATTCTGTTCTTTATGGTACTGGTGTTCTGGATGGTGGTCTCTATAGATTAGAACTAGAAGATAACTTTTCCAAATCTTTGTTGTCATATAACATTAATGAATCACTCACAAAGATGGAAGAGAAACGAGACTTAGAAACTTCATCCATGTTGTGGCATCAGCGTTTAGGCCACATTTCAAAAGAACGATTAAATCGTCTTGTGAAGGATGAAGTCTTACCTCCTCTCGATTTCTCTGATTTTGGAACATGTGTCAAATGTCTTAAGGGTAAAATGACATTAGCAAATAAGAAAGGTGCCACTAGGAGCTCTAATTTATTAGAACTCATTCACACTGACATTAGTGGTCCCTACCAAATCGCTGGCATAACAGGACATACTTCATTTATCACTTTTATTGATGATTATTCTCGTTACATGTACTTGTATCTTATTAAGGAGAAATCTGAATCTCTAACAACTTTTAAAGATTATAAGGCTGAAGTTGAGAAACAATTAGATCGTCAGATTAAAGTTGTGAGATCAGATAGAGGCGGTGAATATTATGGAAGACATACTGATGTGGGTCAAGCTCCTGGTCCATTTTATGAGTTTTGTAAGGGCCAGGGGATTGTGAACCAATACACCATGCCTGGTACACCTCAGCAGAATGGTGTAGCTGAAAGAAGAAACCGTACCCTTATGAACATGGTGCGCAGTATGTTAGCCAACACTAATTTACCATTATTTCTCTGGACTGAAGCGTTAAAAGCAGCTGTTCATATACTCAATAGAGTTCCTTCTAAGTCTGTCCCTAAAACTCCTTATGAACTTTGGACAGGAAGGAAACCGAGTCTTAAATATATGAAAGTATGGGGCTGCATTGCTGAAGCAAAACTTTATAATCCTTTCCTAAGGAAACTTGACCCTAAAACAGTTACCTGTTTCTTTATCGGGTATCCTGAGAACTCTAAGGGTTATCGTTTCTATTGTCCTTCCCATGTCACCCGTATTGTTGAAACCAAGCGTGCCGCGTTCCTGGAGGATTTCAAGGTCAGTGGGAGCAGTACCAACCCTTACGAAGAATTGCAAGAAGTACAAGACGCGGGGGGGAGAGACTCGTCGCTTACCATTACTCCGATTACTCCTCTTGTACCCAATGCAACTACTGTACCTGAAGCTACTGCACCAACTCCAAATTCACCTCTACAATCAGAACCCATTATACCTCATGACGAAGGCACATCAAACACTCATAACCACGACAACGCTGAACCCGATATTCCACTCAGGAGGTCATCTAGGCAAAGAAGGCCTACTAATATGGATGATTATGTTACCTACCTGACTGAAATGGATGCTGGAAAGCTCAATGATCCTATCTCTTACAATGAAGCCATTAGCAGTGATCAGTCTTCTGAATGGAATAAAGCGATGATTGATGAGCTTGAATCCATGAAGAAAAATGACGTTTGGGATTTGGTAGAATTACCCAATGGAGCCAAACCCGTAGGATGTAAATGGGTATTCAAAACAAAACTGGATCCGAATGGGAACGTTGAACGCTACAAAGCGAGATTGGTTGCAAAGGGCTACACTCAGAAAGAGGGAATTGATTATCAAGAGACGTTTTTCCTGTCTCTCGTAAAGATTCATTAAGGATCGTCATGGCCCTAGTAGCTCATTTCGATTTAGAGCTGCATCAGATGGACGTTAAAACCGCTTTCCTTAACGGAGATTTGGACGAAGATGTTTACATGAAACAACCTGAAGGCTTTAAACCTGAAGGTGAGGAGCATCTAGTCTGTAAGTTGAAGAAATCCATTTACGGGTTAAAACAAGCATCACGTCAATGGTACCTCAAGTTTGATGAAGTCATGAAGAAGCAAGGTTTTATGAAGAATCAAGTGGATCAATGCACATACCTCAAGATGAGTGGGAGCAACTTTACTATACTTGTCCTTTACGTAGATGATATTCTATTGGCAAGTAATAGTTTAGACATGTTGCATGAGTCGAAGCGGTTACTCTCGCATAACTTCGACATGAAGGATCTCGGAGAGGCTTCTTACGTCATTGGCATCGAAATTCACCGAGATAGACACAAAGGGATCTTAGGATTGTCCCAGAGGGCCTACATAGATCATGTCCTTACGCGTTACAACATGCAACAGTGCAAGCCCTCCGTCGCTCCAGTAGTTAAGGGAGATGTTTTCGGTTCATTCCAGTGTCCGACAACAGAGGTTGAGAAGGAGCAAATGAGCCAGATACCTTACGCGTCAGTAGTCGGGAGCTTGATGTATGCTCAAGTCTGTACTCGCCCAGATATCGCTTATATTGCTGGAATGTTAGGCCGTTATCAGATTAATCCTGGCCTAGATCACTGGAAAGCAGCTAAGAAGGTACTTCGATATCTGCAAGGGACGAAAGACTATAAACTGACTTATAGAAGAAGTGATCATTTAGAAGTGGTGGGCTATTCTGATTCTGACTTTGCAAAGTGCAAAGATGACAAGAAATCCACTTCGGGCTATATCTTTATGTTAGCAGGCGGCCCTATTTCATGGAAGAGTCATAAACAACAGTTGACCACAACTTCCACAATGATGGCAGAGTACATTGCTGTTTATAACGCAACCTGTCATGGAATGTTGCTTAGAAATCTGATCACTGGACTCAAAATCGTTAATTCCATTTCTAGACCATTGAAGCTTTATTGTGATAATTCAGATGCCGTTAGTTTCTCGAACAGTAACAGTTCGACTGGAGCTGGTTTATATCTCGATACAAAATATCTGTTCGTACGTGAACGAGTTGAGGAAAATAATCTTTGTATTGAGTATATTAGTACTAAGGATATGCTTGCGGATCCGATGACTAAAGGTCTCCCTCCTAAGGTTTATGAAGAACATGTTCGTAATATGGGATTTAGTAAAGACCTTATTTGAGCATATTGTACTAGCTTATGTTTTATGTTAATGAAATTTCCTCAGTTTGATTTTGTATGTCTCTTAGAATATGTTCAACCGGTATAATGGCATATTGACAAATAAAGTTACAAATCAAACAAAGGGCTTACGCGTATTTTGATCATGACGATTAGGTTTTAAATTAAGGCTATAGTATGATTAATGGGGGTCCTGAGTCGCATAATGATTCAACGGCTGTATTTCTCTGCTATAGTACTTGTTTAAGGCTAAAATGAGTGTTAACTCCTGATCAGGCTTATCTAATACTCATAGTAAATGATTACTCGGCTAAGTGGGAGAATGTAAGATTAAATATATTATGTAACAATATTTAATCTATAGCCATTATAATCATTTACATAATAAAGATCAAAATATATAATAACCTATTATTTAAATTAGTTGGTAATTGTTGATGGACCATATTACCCTTAGTAACTAATTAGGTTTCCTCCTGGGTGCTTATATAAGGAGAATTAAGTGGAGGTTAAAGGGTTACTCAGTTACACACCCCATAAGCATAACATCAAATTCGACCTCCTCTCCTAACCGATACCCTTTTCGGTTTTCTAAGTCCCCATCATCAGTCAACACCCTAAGGAGGAACCAGATCAAAGATGACAAGCATGTCGAACTCCATTACTGGATTCTCCACAGGACTATCTGCTGTTACAGGTATGATTTCATGTTTTCTTTCATGTTTGAACAGAACCGAACCAACAGGGGGGGGGGGCAATGATAACATTTGTAAAACCTCAGGCATCCAAATATAAAAAAAATTGAAAGAAAAAAAAACCTTTTATAATGAACCTAGCAAAATCCACCAAACCTTAGGGGAAAAAACAATTGTCCGAAAAAAGCTAGTTAAAAAAGGTAAATATAATTTTTTTTTAAAGTTTAGTTAAAAATAAATCACTACCACACCACTATCATCACCACAAGACTATAATCACCCACTACTCACCACCCAACAGTAATTTCAAAGGTAGGAGTAAGGTCAAGGGTGAACCCGGGTGTTTCTGATCCACATTAATGGCGACGTCTGATGTCCCTTAGCAGTTTAGGACTCATGCATGACCAAATTCTCATATTCTGAATCCCGGTGTTATAATTACACTATGAACCCTTCCCTCTAACCCCATCAACGTATTTCGTTAATAAGTTAATGACACAGGAGTATTTCCATCTTTTCAACTATAAAACAAAAGACTAATCACCCTCATAAACCATATAGGGAGACAAAGTAGGTAAGCTTATTTTGAAGCTACTTTTAACTTATTAACTTTTTAGAGAGGAAAATGCAATTTGCGTCCCTGTGGTATGTCCCAAACATCAACCTGAGCCCCTAAATTCATTTTTTGGTTTTTTGAGCCCCTGACCTCATAAATTCATAACAGTTTGAGTCCCTCCGTCAGTGTTCCGTCAGTTTGACCGTTTGACAATTGTGAAAAGTCCTTTGTACCCTCAAGAAACTCATCTTCATCATCTTAAGCCATGGATGCACACATGGTGAAACATCAACCGATCTTCATCTTCATCGGAATCATCTTCATCATCTTCATCTTCATCTTCATCTTCTGTAATCTCCACCGATCATCATCTGAGCCCCTTCATCTTCAACATCAATTTCAAAACAGAAAATGTAATCAATTTAAAGTCAGGAAAGATGATTGATTACATGCAAACAATAATACTAATTAACAATAATTTTGCAAAACAAACTGAATTACCTAAAAAAATAACCATATCACATATCTGGTTTATAAATTTAATCAATTTGATTACTAAAAATTCTAAAATGTAATCAATTTAAACTCAATTACCCACAACCAATACTACAATTCAACGAAAACTTTACAAATATATATAATTTAATAAAACAAAACAAAACAAATTAACATAACATGTCAAATAAAAATCCAACCTTTTTTCCTTTCACGGCTAGAAGACGACCCGACAACAAAATCCTCCGACCCGTACCCACCACCGGCGGCATTATGATCCGGAATATCTCCCGGCGACTCACCGTCACCACCATCGCCGCCGGAAAACCCATTTAACAAATTGCTGGTTTCGGATCCGGTGTAGTGGGTCAAGTTCCCCATACTTGCACTCTTTCGGATCGACCCATCTGTAATCTGAAGAATTTAAAAATCAATCAGTTGTGCATGTCGGTTGCATTTAAAAACCCATCTGTAATTCTGGTTTTGTGACCAAATTTCAGGTTAGGATCCCAATAGCTGCTGGAAGTTTGTTGCCGGCGACAGGGTTGATGCTTACCCCGTCGATTGCTGGGGCCCTCATGGGTTTTAGCTCTATTGGTGTAATGGCTAATTCGTTGCTTCTGAGATTTAGATTTACATCACAACACAAGAAAATTAATGGATCATCATCATATCAAGTACAAGAAGACATTGAATTAGGGCTTAGTAATGAATTTTGGGGTTTTTAGAAGGGAAAGAAATCCAAAAGACGGTCTTACCCCTGCAGCAAACAGTCAAACAAACGGAAGTGTAACGGAGGGACTCAAAGTGTTATGAATTTATAAGTTCAGGGGCTCAAAAAACCAAAAAAATGAATTTAGGGGCTCATGTTGATTTTTCACACATACCACAGGGACGCAAATTGCATTTTTCTCCTTTTCAGAAGTTAAAAAGGAATCTAAAACACCCCCTAACACTATTCGCCCTATTGGCAAGTCGAATGGATTTTTGATTTTTTTTTTTTTGAAAAAAAGAAAAAAAAACCTCACACACTCCATAACTAACACAGAACCTATCTCCTCCATAACTAACGCCGGCCAGACCTCCGGCCATCCAAATTCACACTCATTTCATCTCCGACGACAACTAGCATTCACTTCTTCATCCTCTTCCTTCTGCTGCACTGCCACTATCCACCGGAGATAACGTCACCATGACACACACAAAACCCTAATCTCCCCACCTTCTTCAACAATCACTGTAACGTAAAACCTTCACTCACTCTTTCTATTTACTCATTATCATCATGTCATCTCATTATATCTCAATTTCCCCATCATTATTCCCCCCAATTCCCTTATCCTGGTTACAATCTCGACCAATTCGATACTCACGTAACCCTAATTCACCAATCACCTGCAATTCACACAACTCAGAGTCTTCACAACACTCACAACAATCAAAACACTCAAAACATAACATAAACACATTGAATTTGCTCCAGATTTCCGTAACCCTAACTATAATATCAGCTACACTCCCCCAGCCTGTATTAGCAGCTAAAGTTGCTAACAAAAAGAAGCGCCCGGTTAAAAAAATCGATACTTTAACACCACAGGAGTGGAAAACATGGTCACAGGGCCTCCCTGTAGTAGCCGATAGGATTGCGTATACCGATTTAATCGAGTTGAAACGGGTCGGGAAGCTTAAACATGTAGTTAAGCCGTCGGGTAAAGGGTTAAGGGAAAGACCTGTGGTTGTGTTAGCGGTTTTAGAGGATTCGAAAGTTGTTAGGCTTGTGGTGCCGTCGATGGATAGCGATCGCAAGTTTTGGGACGCGTGGGATGAGTTAGGGATTGATTTGATTAGTGTGCAGGCGTATACTCCGCCGGTTAAGACACCGGATGTTCCTCGTCCGGTTTTGGGGTTTTTGTCTAAGTTTCCGTTGTGGATGTATTCGTTTGTGAAGCCGAAACCGGTGTCGAAAAAGGTGTTGGAGTTGCGGAAGCAGAGGGAAGAGCTTAAGAAGAGTAGGATTAACGAGACGATGAGTGTGAAGAAGAAAATGGCGCAGATGGAGAAAGCCGCTAGAGCGCAGAAGAAGACGGAGGAAAGAAAGAAGAAAATGGAAGAACAGAAGCTTAATAGCGAGCAAGCAATGCTCGAAGCGCGTCTTAAGTACTACCGTATGTCGAACATGTGGAAAGAACTAGCTCGGGATTCCAACGTTACGTTGGGCATTGGGTTGTTGTTTTTCGTGATATTCTACCAGACGGTGGTTTTAAGTTATAAGAAACAGAAAAAGGATTACGAAGATCGGTTAAAGATCGAGAAAGCAGAAGCGGAGGAAAAGAGGAAAATGAAGGAGTTAGAGAGGGGGATGGCGGGATTAGAAGATGATGACGATGACGGTGAAGGAAAATCGGGTGAAGAAAACCCGTACATGAAGATGGCTCAACAGTTTATGAAATCCGGTGCACGGGTTCGCCGAGCGCAAAATAGTAAAAACGTTAAGCTTTCACAGTATATGGAACGAGGCGTGGATGTGAAGTTTTCAGATGTGGCTGGGCTCGGGAAAATAAGGCTTGAACTTGAGGAGATTGTCAAGTTTTTCACACATGGGGAAATTTATCGTAGGCGAGGAGTCAAAATACCAGGTATATAGGTTTTTTTGCATAAAAGAGCAATGTACCTTCACTTTTGGTCTGTTTTAGTCATTGTATTTTTTTTTGTACATTTGAGTAACTAAACGATGACATGTGCTGATTAGCTATGCAGTTAATATTGGTGATATATCGGTTATCGGTCCCCATGTAAAATATCGGTGACAAATATCAGTACCGATATTATCGGCGATATTGAGCGGTATTTAACCGATATATCTCTGATATTTGACCGATATATCACCTATTGAGCGGTATTTCACCGATATATCTCTGATATTTGACCGATATATCACCGATTTTCCTGATATCAGTATCTTTCTTCTTAGTTCTACCATTCGTCTTTCTTCTTATTGCTGCTATTTGTGTTTTAAGTCATAGTTGTTAATTGTTAGTGTTTTAAGTCTTAATCAGTTCCTACTTGCTACAATTGATAAGTGTTTTGCAAGTTGCAAAAGGTTAGTTTGTTAATGGTAAGAGAGTATACTGAATTGTTAGTGTTAAATATTCTGCATGATATTAAAATTACCGATATCCCACCGCGATAACCTATATCTCAAATAACGGTCCTTGATATTTTACTGCATTAGCTGCATAGTGTATTAGTAGAATGCCATTTTATTTATCGTTCAAAACAGATTTCCAAACACTTTATAAAGGGTTTATTTTGCATCTTCTTACTTATATTCGAGATGATACATTTTATTTTTCTATCAGGTGGTATACTTCTTTGTGGGCCCCCAGGAGTGGGAAAGACGTTGTTAGCAAAAGCAGTTGCTGGTGAAGCAGGTGTGAACTTTTTCTCTATTTCGGCATCCCAATTTGTTGAAATATATGTTGGGGTTGGTGCATCACGTGTGCGCGCACTCTATCAAGAAGCGAGAGACTGTGTGAGATTCTATTAAATTCTTTTACTTTTACATTTTCATTTTTTTAATCTTATATTATGCTTATTACTGGATCTCCACACATTTTCATTTTTTTTATCTTATATTATGTTTATTACTGGATCTCCACAGGCTCCATCTGTTGTGTTTATTGATGAACTGGATGCTGTCGGAAGAGAACGCGGGTTGATAAAAGGTTCCGGTGGACAAGAACGTGATGCAACTCTTAATCAGGTAAGATTTTGATTATATGACCTGGTTAAGTACCGTTAGATGAGTAATTTGAGCATTTGTTAAAGTTTTTTTTTGCGTATATTTCAGCTCCTTGTATGCTTAGATGGATTTGAAGGCAGGGGAAACGTGATCACTATTGCTTCCACAAACCGACCCGATATTCTTGATCCCGCACTCGTGAGACCGGGTCGGTTCGATAGAAAAATATTTATACCCAAACCTGGCCTAATTGGACGAGTCGAGATTTTAAAGGTTTGATCTAGTTTTTTTTGGAACTTTTGGTTTATTTGACGAGATATCGATAGATGTGGCAATTTCGGCTAATTTATGTTCTCTTTATTATGTCAAAGAGAAAGTCATTAAATCTCATTAATCTTTGTTATTTTGAAAAAAGTAAAATGCCATATTCGTCTCTGAGGTTTGGCCAGTTTTGCGACTTTCGTCCAAATGTTAGTTTTTCCGCCTCTGTATCCAAAGGGTTTGAAATCTTGCCATTTTCATCCGTCCCGTTAACTCCATCTGTTTTTCTCTGTTAAGTCGGGGGTATTTCCGTCTTATTTGTTAACTTAAAGGGCAATTCGGTCTTTTTTTAGAGGTATTCGGTTTTTTTACATAAAGTGAAAAGGACCGAATTGCCTTTTAAGTTAACAATAAGGATGGAAAACCCCCTGACTTAACAGATAAAAATGGATGGAGTTAATGAGCCAGATGAAAATGGCAAGATTTCAAACCTTTGGACAAAAGTGGCAAAACTGGCAAACCTCAGGGACGAAAATGGCATTTTACTCTTTTAAAAAACAGACTATAATAATAATACAATTTGGATAGGTGCATGCTCGTAAGAAACCAATGGCTGAAGATGTAGATTATGCTGCTGTTGCAGCTATGACCGATGGAATGGTTGGTGCTGAGCTGGCGAATATCGTTGAGGTTGCTGCAATCAACATGATGCGTGATGGAAGGACTGAGGTATTTTATGTATCTGCACATGTTTTAACAAATTAATTGTATTTAACATACATAATTAATTAGTATCACTGCAACAAAAATAATTGTATTTAACGTACATAATTAATTAGTATCACTGCAACAAAAATAAAAAAAAACATATCACTTTGATGCAATTTTCTGATTTACATGTAGTTTGAATTATGTAAGATATTTTGTTTTTTATTACTGTTGTATTTTATTTTATTTTTCAATCACCTTAATTTTGTATTCGCTTAATCATTTAAAATAGTAGTTTCATTAATTTATTAATAACAACTATAGTAGGGCTGCAAACGAACCGAATGAACACGAACAAGAGCTTGTTCGTGTTCGTTTGTTAAGAATTTAAGTGTGCACGAACTGTTCGTGAACACTTACCGAACTAGATTTTGTTCGTGAACACTTACCGAACGAGGTTTTCTGTTTGTGTTTGTTTGTTAAGAAAATGAACGTGTTTGTTTGTTAATTTTTGATAACGAATGCAAAAGAACGTTCATGAACACAAACTAATGTTCATGAACACATATGAAAACAAACGAACACAAACAAGCGTTCATGAATGGAATATATAAACACACTGGTACTTATTAAATATTTTATTTATTGGAATTTTGAAGTATTTAAATTAAACTTAAAAACACTAATGAACTAGCGAACACAAACGAACACGTTACCGTACGTTTACAGACATAAATGAACGAACGCGGCCTCTGTTCATGTTCGTTCATCTAACTAAACGAACGAAATTTCTTGCTCGTGTTCGTTCGTTGTCAAACGTTCGTTGTCAAACGAATGAACACAAACGAACTTGCCGCTGAATGGTTCACGAACTGTTTGCTGAACGTTTGGTTTGTTTGCAGCCCTAACTATATATGAATGATAAAAAACATATATATATATATATACACCATATTCTATATTGGACCCATTTTAAAGTTTCAATTTAATAATTTTTATGATAAATTTTTTATAAGTCAGTTTTTCATTATATTAATATTATGTAGATCACGACTGATGACTTATTACAAGCGGCACAAATAGAAGAAAGAGGAATGCTTGATAAGAAAGAAAGGAGCCCCGAAATGTGGAAGCAAGTGGCTATCAATGAAGCCGCTATGGCCGTCGTAGCAATTAACTTTCACGATCTTAGCAATATAGAGTTTGTATGATTCTCCGCTTTCACTTTATATAGTTTTCGCTATACAGACTTTTAGTTTAAGTGAGAATTTATTTTAAACAGATTAATATCGCTCCAAGAGCTGGTAGAGAATTGGGTTACGTGAGGATGAAAATGGATCACATCAAATTTAAAGAAGGGTTGCTGAGGTGCAGATTTTTAACATTTCTTTTTAAATTTTCGAGTAAAATGCCATTTTTCGTCCTTGAGGTTTGCCCAGTTTTTCGACTTTCGTCCAAATGTTTTTTTTCCGCATCTGGATCCAAAAGGCTTGAAATTTTTCATCCGGCTCATTATCTCCATCCATTTTCTCCGTTAAATCAGGGGTATTTCCGTCTTTTTTGTTAACTCAAAGGGCAGTTCGGTCTATTTCAAGGGTATTTAGTCTTTTTTACTTTATGTAAAAAGACCGAAATGCCTTTTAAGTTAGCAATAAAGACAGAAATACCCCTGACTTAATGGAGAAAAATGAATGGAGTTAACGAGCTGGATGAAAATGGCGAGATTTCAAACCTTTTGGATCCAGATGCGGAAAAAAACAAACCTTTGGACGAAAGTTGCAAAACTGGCCAAACCTCAGAGACGAAAATGGCATTTTACTTTAAATTTTCTGTACATAAGTTTTGTTTAATAATTATTATCACTTTTGTTCTTTTCATACAGTCGACAGTCACTTTTGGATCACATTACCGTTCAACTAGCACCACGGGCCGCTGATGAGATGTGGCATGGTGAGGGTCAGTTGAGTACAATATGGGCTGAAACAGCAGACAATGCCAGGTCAGCGGCACGCGCGTTTGTTCTTGGTGGTCTTTCGGACAAGTATTATGGCGTATCTAATTTCTGGGCTGCAGATCGGATAAATGTATTCCATCTTGTAACTATATCAAATTACTAATACAGTAATACCTTATCTTTTCATTCGTATATCTGATTATTAATATCTGAAATCTAGGATATTGATTCGGAGGCATCGAGGATCCTTGATTTATGTTATGGACGTGCGAAAGAGGTAAACATCATGTTACATATTTATAGGGCTGCAAACGAACTGAACGGACACAAACAAGACCTTGTTCGTGTTCATTTGTTAAAGAAATATATGTGTTCATGAGCTGTTCATGAACACTTACCGACCGAGATTTTATGTTCGTGTTCGTTCATTAAGGAAATGAACGGGTTCGTGTTCGTTTGTTAATTTTAGGCAATGAACGCAAATGAACATTCATGAACACAAACTAATGTTCATGAACACAAATTGAAAGAAACGAACACAAGAAAGTGTTCATGAACATAATATATAATACACTAATACTTATTAAATATTTTATTTGTTGGAATTTTGAAGTATTTAAATAAATTATAAAAACTAAAAACACTAGTGAACTATCAAACACAAACAAACATAAACAAACACGTTACCGAACGTTCATGAACATAAATGAACAAACGCGGCCTCTGTACATGTTTGTTCATTTAACTAAACGAAGTTCCCGTCAGATGGTTCATGAACTGTACGCTGAACGTTCAATTCGTTTGCAACCCTACATATTTAGTCACTAATTGATGGTTGTTCAAGATTCTTTTTTTATAATAATATATATATTTTTTATTTCAGCTCTTGGACAAAAATAGGAAACTGATGGATGCCATTGTTGATGCTCTTATTGAGAAGAAAAGTCTAAACAAACAAGAATTTCTTAAGCTAGTTGAGTTACATGGATGTATTCAACCCGGCCCACCAAGTATACTTGATATGCGGGCTTTAAAACAGGCCCAGATGCAATCAGTGATCATGAAGCACAAAGAAGAAGCTAATCGCGTCGTCACATAACACTGCGCACATTAAGTTCACAATTATATTGAAGGTCTACTTCTATTATTGTTATTATTTTTGTTCAATATATCTCCTCCTATCAATGGACGTGATGTGAACGGGTCAAAATGGACAATTTTTAATACTGGTCCAAAAGGGTCAGGTCAGGCCTGGCTGATCTGTCAATGTGTTGTCCATATATTTTCGAACTTATATAAATAACTACTGCATGTAACAGCATTATGAAAACTATATTGTTTAAATGATTAAGAGTAAAATGCCAAAATCGTCCCGAGGTTTAGTGATTTTTGCTTGTTCCATCCAAAATGACTTTTTTTTGCATTTGAGTCCTTCAGGTTTGTGTTTTAGTGCCATTTTCATCTTTTAGTTTGGCAATATGTTGCGACTTTCATCCCTCAAAATTTGCCATCAGGAGTGAAAATGGCAAGATTTTTAACTTTTTGGATGAAAATGGCAGATCGGGGACGAAAGTCGCAAAAGTGGTTAAACCTCAGGGGACGAAAATGGCATTTTACTTGCAGTCGACTTATATGGCCCGTTTCCATTTTTGAAGTTTTCGAAATTTACCTGTAGGTTTAAAAAGTTGAATCTTGTTCTTGCGTTGGCGATGCTCCTTGTGAACAAATAGGTGCTTGCACAATGGTGATGAACCGCCCTTTGCTTAGGAGGTCGGTTGATGTTGGTTTTTGGTGTTTATGATCAAGGTTCCGATTGGTGACACAAAGTTTTGTAAAGCGGTTAAACACACAGAAATGTAATGTATTATGTTTAGAATTCGGAGTTGTTTTAGAATCACTTCTATCAGTTGAAGCATGTACATTATGTGCCTTTTTATTTGTATCGAACATTTCGCATGTTTGCAACAACTTGTAGAAGAAAACTCTTGACATGAATTTATTTACATCACCAACATTTACTATATACATATTCTAGTTGAAGATCCAAAACTGGCCAATATATATTAGTGCCTTATTATCATATAAGGTATACCATCTTTCTCCTTAAGTTCCCTTTGTATTTACGGCATTGCCACTGTAAAGCTTTTATCTTCAAAGGCCCATGATTCAACTTGCATCTTCTTTATTCTCTTAAATTGTCTCACCATATTCAGCCGTTCAGACGAATATGGAGAAGGAATCTAACGAACATACGTAACAGAACAAGATTACTATATATGAAATAAACCGATATATTATAGAACATAAGATGTCAATCATACGTACCATCGATGGGACGTATTTATTGATTGCCGCTAATACTGCCGCATGCCCTACAGCCGACATCTGGTCACATAAACGCACAATTTCAACCCGAAACATTTTAACATGTATCGAAACACATTTTGGAAGTAGGTATAATATGATGCTCACAGGAATTATCATTATGATTGTAATCGGAACAAGATTGACAATATCATGTAGTGTTCGTTTTATTTTCCTTTTTTCTCTATTCGTAATCTTTTTGCCATGCAGTCGCTTTGCAAGAAGACTGATAAAATCTGCTACATCTATGAATAGTAACCGAGTACCCATCAAAAAAACCTGTATCATAAGCATTTTGATAGTAAGTAGTATGTGATGTTTTTTTAAACATGTTTATTAGACAAAACTTGTTTGATTAAGTGGGCCGTGTTCGAGTTGACCCTTTTAACAGTTTAGTTAAACATATTGACCCGTTTTAAACTAGAATCAGAAAATATATTTTTTTACGGTCAACCCTGTTTAACCTATTTAACAAACTATTCATATTTGTCATAAACAAATCTATTTATCCAAACAACCTTATTATCGTCTTACATTAGTAGCGGTAATCAGATGTTCTTTGGACTTCCTCAGTAAACGTTCATGCAAACGTTTTTTTTCCGCCTCGTATTCCTTCTCAACGACTTTTATAGGTTTGATTTCTGCTGCATTTATCCCCTGTAAAATTTATTTAACAAGTTTGTCACAAATATTTAAAAAAAAATCAAACTCTTTAACTAAAAAAAGAAGCAAGAAATTAGTACCTTGGTCACTCTAGATTGATCAAGATCACTTTCCCTTTTAACAAACTCAATTGGCTTTGATCGCACTTCCGAGAATGAAGTTGAATCAGTAGCAACATTTTCTGTAAACTTCATCGTCACGCTGCAACACGTAGCAAAATATTAACCTGTTTTTTTTTTTTTTTTTTTTCTGCAAAATAGCGATTATACCAACTTACCCCGATTTATCATAAGCGGCCCAATAACCCTCCAGGCAATTAGATAACAGGGTTTGACTACAAATTACATAGCATATATAAGTTTGTGTTATATGAAAAATACAAATAATTTTGTGTTGTGTGAATTTTTATATATATTACCTTTGAAACAAAAATGAAAGTACATTAGAATCCAAGGATTGTTGCGAAGAGTTTGTGTAGTGTGCAAATCCGCTAAAAACATCGTAGCAAACCGTAAGAACAGTATAAAGGATGATCTCCTTTTCGGCTTGTATAGCATGTTGTCTAGATCTTCTCCCATCATATTGAAACTTGGATTTAAGTGAAGCGTAAAAGTCGACCCACCCAATTTCATCGATAACTACCTGAACAAAACGATATATATAAACATCAGTATCTGTACGTATATGAGGAATAAATAAACAAACAAACCATTTTATATACAAACCTCGTTGAAGAGTTGATATTTTGGTAGAGAGTTGAATTCTCGATATATATAGAGGCTGCCACACTCTAAGTAACTGCAAAACGTTCGAAAACTAACTATAAGAACATATAACGAACTTTTGTTATATTTTTGTAAGGGTGCAAATTCCTAACACAACGTGAACTCGACAAATAAAGAAGTCGTGGTAGGATTGACATGTCTAACATATTTAATATATAGATCGTGTTTGGGTTGTATAAATATTAAATGGGTCAACCTGTCAACCTTTTTAATGTTAGAATTAGCCTTTCAGAATTTAATTAAGAGTTAATTGCCCGGATGGTACCTGTGGTTTCACGTTTTTTCACGTTTAGTCCCCAACTTTTGGAAATAGCATATATGCTCCCTATGGTTTGTCATTTTGTTACTCGGATAGTCCCCTGACATTTACTCAAGGGACTATCCGAGTAACAAAATGACAAACCATAGGGAGCATACCTGCTATTTCAAGCTAACTGACATCTACTTAGGGGACTATCCGAGTAACAAAATAACAAACCATTGGGAGCATACCTGCTATTTTCAAAAGGTGGGGACTAAACGTGAAACCACAGGGACCATCCGGGCAATTAACTCTTTAATTAATTTATAAGTATAACACGCTAATCCATTTGCGATCTCATTAACATGTTTACAACTTTATCAAAACCTATGTTATAGTGTGTCAACCCGTTTACAACTAGATTATAACCCATTTACAACCCATTTGATCCGTTTAGATAAACGGGTAAAATGGGTTGTGTGCTAGTTAGTTACATAGTTTTACGTGTGTCCAGGTTACGGTTGATATCTTTGACACATATAAGTATACAGTTCATATTTGGTTCATCATTTTCAACCCGTCAACCCGACATGATTGTCACCACTATTTCTGTTTTACGCAACAAACTTTTTTTGGCCCAAAAAAACATTAAAACTTTGATAAACCAATTTCACAATTTACCATAGGAAATTCTTAATCTGGTCATCCATGTCCATTATATCCATTTCTGATAGATATAATCTTGTCTCTCTTCCCAAATACGCAAAAATCCCAAGAATCGCTAGCGTAGTCTCTTCGACCTATACAGAAAATCATATCAAACCGACTTATGGTCACGCGAAATAAACAATAATTATTAAAAAACTAGATTTTAAAAGAATTTTCATGACCTTTTTAATGAAGGTTTCATCAGGTGTTATGACACTTTCTCTATGAAATGCTACACAAAGTTTTTCTTGAACAAGCCCAATCCAAAATTCAAGATCTTCTATATTTTTACTCGGTAGAATCTTTTTACCAAAGTACGACAAGAAATCGGGTTCAAAACCCGCTTCGGTTGATAAGTGATACAACTTATCAATCGATACAAGATCGCGCGATAGGTCCTTAAGTTCAACTAGTGCATCATCAACCGATGCAGTAAATTCAGGACAAGATATACGCGTCGAGCCCAACTTTCTCACCGCGGTACCGCAACTTATAGCAAGAATAACCCCTGCAACACCACTGATTTATAAATTTTTATGTTATAATTCCTTATATTTGGTTCCGGAAAGCTGGATAAATAAACTATGCAATTTAACTGTAAACGAACATGTTCATGGACGGTTCACGAACGCTCACCGAACGATATTTCTTGTCCGTATTCGTTCATTAAGGAAATGAACATCTTCATGAACGTAGACGAACACAAACGAACATAAACAAATGTTCATGAACATAAATGAGCACAAACAAACGTTATAAATTCCTTTTAAAAATACAATATGCATTTATTATCAGAAAGATTGTGAAGAATCCACCAAAAATAAATAAATATTTAACATAATTAACACAAAAATTAAGAAGTTTGTTAAGCTTTAAGACAAACTAAAACGATCAAAAGAGGGATGTTGGCGGAGGTGTATTGTATAACTATGGTTCAAATTTTAAAAATAAAAGCCAATAAAATAAAAATATAACTAAAAAACCTTTAAATGAACGAACTCAAATGAACATAAATGAACACATTACCAAAACGTTCATGAGCGTAAACGAACGAACGCAGCCTCTATTATTGTTCATTTGTTTAACTTATCGATCAAAATTTCTTGTTCGTGTTTGTTCATTTATTAAACAAATGAACTTCCCGCCAAACGGTTCACGAACTGTTCACTCAGCGTTCGGTTCGTTTACAGCCCTACTAATATTGCATACCTTCCGGCGTATTCGACAGACCATTTTTGAAATAGTGGAATGAATAATCCTGCAATACGCGGAAGTTCCACCCTTCTGAACCACTGCACCAATTTTGGGCTCTTCGCTTTCAGTTGTCTTTCTAAGAATTCCCCGAGTAATAATGTCTTCGAGTACAAACTGAAGTAGAATTAGGATAAAATAATTATGTTTTTAACATAATTCACAAAAATAATCTGAACTTTATATATTTGTGTATTGTGATCATTTGTTACATACATTTCATATACCGGAGTGTTGCAACGTTTGTGAGATAGGAATAAATCAACCTCAGTCGCGGCTTTTAGTAATCCATAAACGGCCACCTGTAAAGATATAACATTTTGTAGTCTGGTATTGTTATCTCGCTATATTAATATCGCGAAAATATATATATGTACACTTGCGAGATCAAGTCACCTGATATGCAGCGCGTTTATGCCATGCGTTTACATCAACTCCATTCCATGCATTTGAAAGCGCGGGTAAACTTGCAGATAGTTCTAGATTCTGAACTGCAAGAGAGAAGCTTCTAGCGGATTGATGCAGTACCCATACAAGACAGTTAACGCGATTAAACTCATGTTCGTTTGATTGTTGTGTTACATCGAATGAAGCTGAAGATTCATCTTCATGAGTAATGAACTCATCTCTACTAGAACAACATATTGGGGACACATATTTTGATCTTAATGAAATGTTATGACATGATGATGAAACGATGCAACGCTTAAATGGATTATTTGTTGAAGAAGTGAGACGATTTTCTCGCTGTTTTGTAATGAACTTGAATGAAGTAGATGAATGAGGTATAGAATAGTTGGCTGTGTTTTTTGATCCAGAACTCCTGTAACATAACAGAAATGAAGTAATTAATTATGAGCTTAATTTTGGAGATTTCTTTTTTTTATTCTAGGTGGTCTAGCTTATGATATTCGAATATCATAAGCGTTTCTAGTAATATTTTTTTTCTTCTTGAAACATGTTTGGTTTCTAGACAGAGCGAACCAAATCTGACACCAAACATGTAAAGAATCTTTGAATTCTTTTGCCACGGAAATATTTGGTGTCAGATTTTTGTTGAGTTCGCTCCCTAGAAGCCAAACATGTTTCAAAAACTTTATAGAAACGCTTATGATATTCCAAAACCACCTAGATATAAAAAAATTCAAAGTATATATGTGTGTGCGTGTGTGTATATATATATATATAGAGAGAGAGAGAGGGGGGGGGGGGGGGTTACAAGTGGTATAAAGACTGAAATAAGAAATGGAATGCCATGATAAATGCAAGGGAAAGAGAAGAAGTTGGTGGATAAAGAGAGGGATGATATATACAAGGAGAAGCGAAGCAAACAATGTAAAGTGTAAACTACATTAAATTATGTTTAATGGTTTTGTGTTTTTTTATTATTTGTTTAAAGAGTTTTTCTCTTTATTTTATTTTGATAATATCTTTAATCTTTGCTTGTTTCTCCTATGTTTTATCTCTTTTAGTCTTGTTCTATTATTATATGACCAGGAAAATAAAAACATAATGATTAGGATGATGAGAAGTGAAGAGCAAAGACAAATAATGTAAGTATTTAAGTAAACAAAACCATTGTTTAATTAACCATAAGTTGAGAACCAAAACATAAATCATTACACAGATTGTTTTACTATGCTACATATCTATAATATATAACTCATCGGTGTATTGGCTTTTACTGTTTTACATGTTTTACTATGTTATGTATCTAAAATATATAACTCATTGGTGTATTGGCTTTTACTGTTTTACATGTTTTAACTCATGGGTGTATTGACTTTCTCATTCTCCACCGTTGTAACGACTCCTCTGGTTTCTCGTCATTGTCTCTATCCATGATTCTATTTGTCACCATTTCCTTGCAGTTTCTTGCCCACCATTTTTGTCGTCGCCTTGTTATATGCCCCCATAAGAGTTACCCTAAAGAAGAATAAACCAACCCACCCCATAATAGTTTGGACAGTCAAGGCGCATGTGAATAGGGTCCTAAATAATGAGAGATATGTAAAAACCAAGTCCGGTTATGCCTATTCCTAATCCTAAATGGAATGTAACGACGTAGGGATCCACATAGTATCTATTTAGATACGCTCAAATGACCCCTTCTCACAATGAGAATGTATATAACCTTATTCCGGTACATACATGTTTTTTTGACTTGCACGTGCATATTCATAGATATAATGTTTTTGTTTACAGATCTATTATGTAAGCAGAATATCTATATGTTTAGTTTTTTTACATGGGTATATACATAACTTTGATGTAAGGTTTTATGTTTGTATACACATATGTGATTATTGGTGGTCAGAAAATTTATATTTGCGAAAACGTTACGATAGAGAAGTCGCGAAAAGGAGAGAGGGAGAGGAGACAAATAACATAAACAGATAAACTTAGATATGCTTTGATTCCAACTTAGAATCTAATTCATGTAGCAAATTCAGTGATTTCTTGTTTGATCATTTCAAAATAGTAGAAATTGACCCACCATGTTACCTATTGTCAAACCCAAGGATGGTTACTAATAATTAAGTAGTAAAGTCTACTCTTATATAATTTGAAGTCAAGATGTGCATTAGACTGATGCAATCAAAGTAACATATTCTGTTTCTTGTTTTTTTTTTCAACCTACCCTGCTACCATCTCATAACTCTTAATTACGATAACGCATGTCGAACAGATAAACTCTAGCGGTGGGCCCAACCGCGTGCTAATTTAAGCGCCTGACAGTTTCCCTTTGCCTTTGATACTTTTGGGCCCCTTGCCCCTGAAGTTACCGGTTTCCTGGATAGAGTGTAGAATTGGATTTGCTATTCAAAAGAGGGGGGGGGGGGGGGGGGGGGGGTGGCGCAGCAGCTTGTTTCCTGTTTATCTGCCATTGTTAGTAATGTTTCTAACGTTTCTATGCAATCAATTTATTTGCTAAAATTGATCGTTTCGTATGTTGAATTATCCAGAAATATTTTTTTTAAGGAAGAAACAAAAGGAAAATTTCTCAAAGCTTATCATGGCCATGGCTATATCAAAGGCTATATGCAAATAAGTTTCACAAAGATATGATACCCAAATATTCTCATTCATCCCTCCTTTTCATTTTGGATTTTCATATTTGACTCTTGTGACTTGTCGTCCGTCCTGAAACCTAGTTCTGACATATCCTGTTTCGCCATCAAATTCCTGAAAAACATTCCAAATAATAGGACAATTAGACGTGATTCACAAACCGTAGATAAACAAACAAAAAAATTGTTTTGAATTACATTGTGTGCCAACAAGAATGTCACACTCAAACTCTCTTTTAAACAACAGATAAACCTCCACATCACACAATTAATGTAGTAAAATAACCACACTTGATTTTCTTTTCGATAAAGATTAGGAAACAGAATGCAATTGCAGCCCACACGCCATTAGTGTAGTAAAATAACAACACTTGATTTTCTTTTCGATAAAACTTAGGACCCAAACGTATTATATAAAAAAGTAACTTTTATAAATAATTAGGGTGTGTTTGGATACATCATAAGGTTTTAGAGTGTTTGAATGGCTTATCTGATTAGTTATTAGTTAAATAAGTTATTTTGAATAAGTCAAAGTTTGAAGTTGCTTATACCAAAGTTATTTTGAATATAATTAGAAAAGTATATTGGTTTGAAATTAACATAAGTTGGTGATTTAGGATGTTTTATACACTACAAATACAATTTGAGTGAAGGTAGACCCATAGATGTTAATGGCGAATGGTGACACATAGCGACAAGGTACCTATATGCTACATAGCGAATAGCGATAAATAGCAGGCGACTATTTTATAAATAGCGCTACACCAGAAATATTTTATTTAAATTTTATTATGTATATTATATCAGAATACCGTGGTATATATGCTATTTTACATGTATATTTAACAAAAACCTAAAATCCAGCTATCTTATAGCTATATTTAATTGCTATTTATATTAAAAAAAATGAAGTGTCGCCATCCATCACTACAACCCTAATAGAGACACTATACCTATACGCTACGTAGCGCGATGTAGCGATCGCTACGATCGCTATTGACAACTATGGGTAGACCCGTTTCCTTATGAGCTAATTTTTAGTTTTACCCGTATCACCAGCGTGTCGGATTAAAGAACAATCCAAAATTCAACTCGTGTACTCACAGAGTACATGTTGCATATTATGCAACCGTTACAAAATGGTTGTGAAAAACAAGTTGATGATTGCAAATAATATTTGAAAGGGAATTAATAAAGAGTTAAAGACACTAACTTTTCCATACGGCATTCGAGGTACTTCTTAGAAAGATGTCTGCAAATCTCAGATTTATGCCCCGATGTTTTAAGACAGCTTATATATTCTTTCTTCTCCTGCACATTCCCAGAAAACCCAAATTTAAGTATCTTCAGTTCACTATGTGATGTGCTTCCTAATAAGGATTCATTCATAGTTGTTAATGACGAATAGCGACAAATAGCGATAAGGTACCTATATGCTACATAGCGAATAGCTATAAATAGCGGGCAGCTATTCTATAAACAGCGATACACTAGAAAAAAATTAAAAAAAAATTTATATGTATATTATGTCAAAATACCCTGGTATATATGCTATTTTACATGTATATTTAACAACAACCTAAAATCCAGCTATTTTATAGCTATATTTAATTGCTATTTATATTAAAATAAATAAATAAATAAATCGTCGCTACTATCGCTATTTATCGCTACAACCCTAATAGCGAGCCTAGACCTATACACTACGTAGCACGCTATAGTGATCCCTACGCCCGCTATTGACAACTAAGGATTCATTACACGAAAATGTACCTTACTTTCACTGTTTTGTCATCGTATGCAACATACCTTCAACATTTTATCATCATGTATGAGTAACATTCAGCTAAAATAGCTACAAGTCACCAATTTACAAGTAAGAGACTGAAAATATGTTACATACGATAAAAAAAACATTGTTTTTTTACTTACATACAATGACGAAAAGGCAAACCAAATCATAACTTCAAAAAGGTTTTAAATGTGATCATACCAGATCACATAAGTGCATATGGTCCAACGGAAATACTCCTTTTTCTGGCGGCACTGGTCGTGCACCTCGGTTCCCTCCAAATGCTCCACCTGAAAGATATTGAAACAATGCTTAATGCCAAAAAAAAAAAAAAGAAACTGGGAAATTTGTGCAGTAGTGAGTCAAAATGGAAACTCTATATATAAACTTTAACCACTGTTGCAATATGCCAAAAAAAAAAAAAAAAAAACTGGGAAACTTATGCAGTAGTGAGTCAAAAAAATGGAAACTTTATATATGAACTTTAACCACTGTTGCAATATTTCAAGTGTCCAAGATCAATCAATCAATCAATCATACCCAGTAAAATCCCCCAAATAGCAGAGCTATTGGTAGGGTCTGGGGAGGGTGGGATGTAGGCACACCTTACCCCTATCCCTAGGGATAGAGAGGCTGCTTCCAGTGAGACCCTCGGCTCCAAAATAACCAGGAAAAAATAAAAAAATAAAAATAGGACATGAGGTGTGTGTGTATGGATCTATCAATATAACATGGGTGGTAAAAGAGTGCATGGTAAACAAGACAAATATAACAACACAGAAAGCATATACAAATAGATACATATCTACGACTATACACTACCCCTAAAAACACAATTGAACCCTCTCCTAGAAATCTTTAACCTTAATCCTCCGTCTCCACAAACTCCTATCATGGACCATGTTCTCAGAGAGGTGCGATTTTTGCAAATCCTGCCTAATCCGCTCATCCCAAGTGATTTTGGGTCTGCCTCTACCCCTCCTCCCCTCCACCACGAGAGTTTCAACTACTCTAACGGGCTCTATTGTCTGCCTCCTCTTCACATGCCCAAACCATCTCAATCTTCCCTCCTTTATCTTATCTGATAAACTAGCTACTTCTAACCTCTCCCTAAAAACATCATTTCTTATCCGGTCTAACCTTGTGTGCCCACACATCCATCTTAACATTCTCATCTCTGCCACCTCCATCTTGTGTGCTTGTACTTCCTTAATGGCCCAACAGTCGGTTCCGTATAACATAGCAGGTCTAATTGAAACTCTATAAAATTTCCCTTTCAATTTTGTTGGGAACCTTCTATCGCACAATACCCCAGTGGCAGCTCTCCACTTACACCATCCAACTTGGATGCGGTGGGCGACGTCACAATCTATCTCCCCATCCCTCTGAACAAACGATCCTAGATACTTGAACTTATTAACTTGCGGAACCACTTGACCGTCAATGGTGATCTGAATGTCCTCAACGTTGTCTACTCCACTAAAGTCACAGTATAGGTACTCAGTCTTAGAACGACTAATCCTTAAACCTCTGCCCTCTAAAGCTGCTCGCCACTGTTCTAACCTCACATTCAGGCTATGTTTACTATCAGCAACTAACACAATATCATCTGCGAAAAGCAGGCACCACGGAAGAGCCTCCTGAATTGACTTAGTCAACTCATCTAGGATAACTGCAAAAAGAAAAGGGCTCAAAGCAGACCCTTGGTGTAGTCCTACCTCCACCGGGAAAGGCCCAGTATCCCCTACAGGCGTTCGTGCAGTAGTCTCGGTCCTAACATACATATCCCTAATTAAGTCTATATACTTCCCAGAAACCCCTCTACTCTTCAAAGTATCCCAAATCAGTCTACGTGGCACACTGTCATAGGCCTTTTCAAGATCAATGAACACCATGTGAAGGTCCCGTTTCTTCTCCCTATACTTCTCCATCAATCTCCTTAGAATATGTATTGCTTCCGTAGTCGATCGCCCTGGCATGAAACCAAATTGGTTTACTGTGACTTGAGTTTCTCTTCTGATTCTCGTCTCAATTATTCTCTCCCATAGTTTCATAGTGTGTCCTAGCAGCTTAATCCCCCGGTAATTCCCACAACATTGGGCGTCCCCTTTGTTCTTATACACAGGTACTACTACACTATTCCTCCATTGATCTGGCATTTTCCCCGAAATGAAAATAAAATTGAATAAAATAGTTAGCCAATGTACTCCTTCTTCTCCCAAGCATTTCCATACCTCAATCGGTATGTTATCAAAAAAAAGTGTCCAAGATCAAGTTCTCAAAAAAAAAAAAAAAAACTGGGAAATTTATGCAGTAGTAGTGAGTCAAAAAAAAAAAATGGAAACTTTATATATAACTGTTGCAATATTTCAAGTGTCCAAGATCAAGTTTTCAAATTCAAAGCCCAATTGAAGTGTTTCGAGTTCAAGTTACAAGATTTTGTGGTATCAACATTAATCTTGATTCATAGTGAAATCTTGAATCAATTGCATCCCCTTTTGAGATCAATTATCAATGCAATCTCAAAGTAAGCTATAACCATATAAACCCATTTCATTGAAATAGTTCAAACACGAAATAATCAAAAGTTTTGAACTTTAATAAAAAAAATCAACAAAAAGCCCTAAAAAATTTTAGTGAGATATGAATACCAGAAACCCTAGGTTAGTTCTATATACTTTAAAACAGAGATATATATGCATATATATATATATATATAGATATACCTGCACTCATTCGAGGAGATTAATGATCAAAACTGGAGTCCTGTTTATGGTGATCTCAGGAGACTTCACGGTAGAGGATGATTGTGGAGATGATGATTTCAATTTGGGCCAAAATCTTGGGCTGGATATGTTATTAATGGGCTTATAACTGGGCTTTATATGAATGTCTACTCTTGGCCTCAACTTCCAAACACAGGGGTGAATTAGAGGTCAACAAAATAACCGGTTATTAACCGAAACCGTAACTGGTTAATAATTGATCGAGGAATAACCGGTTAGTGGTTATTTTTAATAGTATGGTGGTAACTGGTTATAAGTATTTAGTATAGTAACCGGTTTTTTAACCGAAAAAAAAACCCCGGAAAATTCAACAAAAAAGGCAAAGAAAACGGGTTATTAACCGCAAATAACCGGTTAAAGTAATTAACCAGACTAGTTAAAAAGATAACCGGTTAAAACATTAATGGGTTAAAGTCAAAATGTCAAATTAACCGGTTTGTGCACCTCTAGGTGAAGTGTTTGCCGTAAGTAGAGCCGTAAAGGTGCACAAAACTAGTTTTTGTTTTTTTTTCGAAACTCGTTTGAGATAATGAGTTAATAATCGGTTATTGGTTGGAATTGGTTTGGGTATGGGTACAACTTTAGAGGGGGAAGTGATCGGTTTGGATCCTCAGATTTTTTTAAATTATGACCGGTTCAAGTTAGGCATAATCGGGGTTGGAACTGATTTCCAATCATAGGATATGGAACCGATAAATAACCAGCAGGTGGTGTCTAGTAGAAAACTTATTCCTAGAATCCGGAACTGGTTTTCTGTGCACCTTTAGTCGTATGTATCCATACCTTGCACATGCACACATACAAACACAAGTACTTCAATACAAACACATAAACGCGTACATACATATATAGGTATATGTAATATTGGAACTTTGACCTTTAGAGTTTGTTGTTTAGTGAAAAGAACAATGTTTTGAAATTGATAGGCACTTGATAGAAATTGCACACTTATTAGTATATTGTAATTGTGAAGGGGGGGTTAGTGTAATTACTACTCCTATAAATAAGGCATAAGGCATTAGTCATTATAGAAAGTAGGAAGAGAATTAGTTAGTTGTTAAGTCTCATTGCCATGTGCATGAGAAGGGCATAGCCCTGGGACCACTTCGGTGGCTAGTATTTGTATTATCTTCTTCAGTTTATCAAATATAGTTACAGATTTACTTTCATCATCTCCATTAAATTCTGTTACCTATCATTGGTCCGACCTGCCTACTCTGCTCTCCATTCATATTCAATTTCAGGTGATTCTACAAATTTAGCATCTCAATTCAGCTTTTCCTTCTTCCTCTGTTTTAATTGCACCTTCGCCAGTCTTCTTCTTCTTCCTCCTGGTTCCTCTCGGATTTCACTGTTCTTCAATTGCCACTTATGTTCTACTACTGCTCAGATCCAATTCGTTTGGTTTCTGATCCAATTTTCGGATATGTGTCACCTTCGTTCTTTTCAATTCGTTTCAGATCTGCTCAATTCGTTTCAGCTCTGCTCGACCTGCCTCACCTCTACTCATCAATTTCACTGTTCTGTTTCAATTTCAATTGCTCAGATCTGTTTCTTTTTTTTCACCATGGACACATGTACAAGTGCTAGAATCGATGCTCAGGACATTCAAATCAATCAATTACAGAGCGATGTTACCAAACTCAAATCCACGTTGAACTCGTTGGAAGAAGAATGTGTTGAGTCGGCTGAATTTCGTAAAATTATGCTCAACTGGATGCGACAACATGAGAAGAAAGGGGAAGATGAGTCGTTGGGATCTAGTTGTCGATCTGGATCGGTATTAGCTCAATTGGAGGCGCGGGTGTCCAGATCTGAGGAACGCTTGAGTGGCTTAAGACATTTAATGTCGACTAGCCATACAGATTCATGTTCTTCAGCTTATGCTTCTAAATTGCCGACTCCAGGTACGTCAATTGCTTCCGTCAGATCCAAATCTGACAAAATTCCGATCAATACTTCACCATCTGATGTGTTTGGCGCTGATAATATGCGATCGCTTAGCTCTTCTTATGGATCTTCGTCTCATGTGGCTCAATTGACTGTGCGCATCTCCGGCTCTGAAGATAAGTCGTCTGGTCAGGGAAGTTTGATGTCGACTAGGGCTAATTGGGCCATATATGATATTGTATACTGGAAATTGGGCTCTGAACCAGTGATGGGTCACGATGTGGGGCTGAAAACAGTTGTGGATCTAGATTATGCTGATTTGGGTCGTGGTGTGGGGCAGAAAATGCTGGTGGGCCTGATTTTTTTCTCTTTTGAAATTGCATGTGACGGGAAAAGCTCCATTTGACAGGGGAAATGCTTCATTGTCTCACCGTCTTTTCAATGGAATGCGATTGACATTTTCGGCTATGTGGCACTTATGGGTCGTGCATGGGCAGCCTCGACCGCCAGAAGACTCATCGGAGGAGGTCTTTACGGGGATTCCGAGACACGCTTCTGATCAAAGTCTTGAGGACAAGACTTTTTTTAAAGGGGGTAGTATTGATAGGCACTTGATAGAAATTGCACACTTATTAGTATATTGTAATTGTGAAGGGGGGTTAGTGTAATTACTACTCCTATAAATAAGGCATTAGTCATTATAGAAAGTAGGAAGAGAATTAGTTAGTTGTTAAGGCTCACTGCCATGTGCATGAGAAGGGCATAGTGTCACACCCCGATATTTCCACGTATTACCGGTGGGCCCGGTGGGGAGTATCGTGACGTAGTTGATATCATCATAGTCAACAACACAATTTTAAATGCACAACGGAAGCAAAAGATAGATTTATTTCAACCGAATAAATTGTAATATTAAGTATCACAAAATAGTTGAAACAAATCCACATGCGGATCAAATAAAAAGGAAACGTAGTTCATCAGACTTAAATGAATCCAAGCTTGCGAGACTCGTAATGATGCTAAGGAGATGCCAGCCTATTACGCTTAGTACCTGCACTTAACCTTTTTTAGGAAAATACGTCAGTTTACACTGGTAAATACAATTAACTGACTCATTTTGAAAAGGTTTAGAAAATTGATTTGAATGCACGAGGCACAAAACATTTTATAACTTGGGATAATTATTTATATATAAACTTGTAAAAGAATTACATGTTTCTTATACGTTCAGTAGCCCGGATTGACACCGGGTTAAAGATTAATAGACACACCACATAATATAGTCCCGCGGCGGGTTATTCCCGAAACCGGCGGTTATACCTTATTATTTATATATGCACTGTCGGGTGTACGCCTACACCCCGTGCTTAGGTCGTGGCCATTTCTTGAAATGATGCAAAGGATATCCGGGACATGGTCATTAACCCCCAAAGGCTTTAAGCAAACAAAACAATTTAAACAGGACATTTCAATAAATTAACCTTCATACAATTAAAAATTCAATGCCCGACCAAGCGGTATTTTATACCGTACCCCAAGCCCGTATAGGGAAAATAAGTTAAAAGTATTTACCTTTGCAAGTATTTATCACAAACGGCAAGTGCACGTAGCTTTTACCGGGTCTCCTATTCTGGAACAAAGGTTTTTAATAACCTATTAGATTCCTAACGGGTCTTTAATTAAGCCTAAACTTAGACCGGTTAGTTTTAAAAGAAGATACGGTTCAAACGTACGATTAAGCGAAGACCGGAATAGAATGTGTTTTACATATATGTGAAATTTATCATTTAAAACCAAATTATGCACCTTAGGGGCATTTTGGTAATTTCACATAGGCTTAAAAGGTCAAAACTGGAAATCTGAGTTTAAAACTTTTGCTTACTGTTAATATATAAAAATTTACTGAAAATATCGGTAGGCATCAAACCTTATATGTTTAAAATAGTTTTAATACATACTATGCGTTAAAAACGCTTAGAAAGGCGATTTTGAGCTATTTTCTGGGTTTTTAAAGGAAAGCTGATATTTTTTTTATTCCAGAAGGCTAAAAATATTTTATTTATCAAATTAGATCAATAGCAAAAGGTTTGGAATTAAAATGATTTGTAAAACTCATTTTATAGCCCAAAAGGGCAAAACCGGCAATTATTGAATCAAGCTTAGAACTCTATGTTATGCTCAGCCTAAAATTAAATAAAAATATTCAAAAATCCCAAAATATTATTTTATATCAGTAGGTAAAAATTTTGGTATTAAAAATTGGGTTTAGATAGTCTATACGCTAATTGCGCCGTTTAATTAATAAAAAAACTTTTCATTTACGCTAATGAGCATATCTCCTAGTCTAGACCTCAAACTGATGTAAAATTTTAGGGACAAGTTTATAAATCAGTAACTAAGGTTTCTATTCTTTTACATTTTCAAAAATCACGTTTTAAGGTCATATGGGCATAATAGTCAACATTTAAGCATTTAACGGAAACATGCATATGAATCGGATAACTATTGAACCAAGTTGTATAATCACATAGGGTTATACATGAAACCTGGTCCAAATAAGGCTCTAAGGCATTTCTAAACTATGCTCAATCGGGTCAGAACTGAAAGTCAAAGCAGAAGTCAAATTATGCGACTTTCGGTTCCGAACCGAGCCTAAACAGAAAATTGTCGGGTTGAACATGTTTAGACATGTTCTTACATTAATTACCAAGTTATATTAATGATAAAACATGTTGCATGGGTTCTACATTGCTAATTAAGCATTAATTTGAAAATAAGCTTTCTGTTGACTTTTTAAGATTAACTTTGACCCGACAATTGACCTAGTTAGAGTGGGAATCAGAGGGTGCCCTTTTAAGGGTTTATTGCCCACATAATTACCAACTCATACGTACTTTTAATTCGAGATTTGACTGGACAATTATTGATTAATCTCAAAGTCAAACTCTAATTACGACGATTTGACTTTAAGCTAATTAACTAAGCAAAACTGAATTAAAGAAAGCTAAGGACACTTACAAGGGTCCTAAGCACGACTAATGACTCCTAGGAAGGGTGCTTAAGCTCCAAAATTCTCCAGAAGTGAAGTTGTGAAGTTTGCAAGTGAATGAGTTCAATGTTGCAAACTTGGGAGCTCTTATCTAGTGAATTTGGTGCCATTAGATCCTGACAAATAGGTCTACAAGTGTTACAAGATGGTCCCATCTGTCCCTATTGCATGAAATACCAGTGGGGGAGTCCCTGGTATAAGAAAACAAGGTTTTAAGTCGGTTTAACAGGCTGAAACAGACATTTGCAGGTGAATTCTGATGCTGGTAGTCCCAGGCGGCCCGCGTAAGGTTCTGGTCATACCTTACGCGTCCCATGTGAAGGTCAGAACAGGTTAAATAAGTTTCAACAATTGCATTTTTGGTCCCTGGTCCTTGTATGCGTGGTTTTGAGTTTATTTCTTGCACTTTTGGCCCTTTAACTTGACTTTTAAGGGCTCCATGACATAACCAAACACCGTTAAGTCCTTGGTTAACTTTGTGATCACCCGTAAGGCCCTAGAATTCAACGTTGATGCTTTTAACCCCTTGTATACGAATATTGTCATAACTTTCTCATACGATGACGAAACTTGGTGAAATTTTTATCACATATTCTAGTGAGCATAATTATTCGTTATAAAGCTTCGGGTTTGCTAAAAGGTCACTCAGAGGTATACTTTAAACATGTTGACACATTTAACCCCTGTAGTTTGTAATCTCTCACTTTCTTCCACAATTAGCTTCGTATGATCCATGATTCATTCGTTTAAGGGTATAAACATCGTGTAGGATTATAGTAAAGTATATTTATCCATTTTTGACACTTTGAACCCTTATATTCACATACTTTCTATGTTTGTCAACTTTAGTCCTTCATAAGTGATCTTTTACACGTTTAAAGTTCGTGACACGTGTCGATACATTATTGGACATAAATTTTCGAGGTGTTACATCCTCACCCCCTTAAAATAAATCTCGACCTCGAGATTTACTGAAACAAATGAGGGTATTTTTCTTTCATTGTGGACTCTACCTCCCACGTATACTCGGGACCTCTGCGGGCATCCCATTTGACCTTTACAATCGGCACATGCTTTCTTCGAAGCTTCTTAACCTGTCGAGCCTCAATCGACAAAGGTTTCTCAACAAACTTCAGGCTCTCATCTATGTGCACATCCGTATGTGGTATGACTAGTGATTCATCAGCTAGACATTTCTTCAGATTGCAGATGTGGAATACATTGTGAATACTACTGAGCTCCTCAGGCAAATTTAACTTATAAGCCACTATTCCGACACATTCGATGATCTCGAATGGTCCTATATATCTTGGGCTTAACTTACCTTTCTTACCAAATCGTATCACTCCCTTCCAGGGTGATACTTTAAGCAGAACTTTATCACCAACCTCAAACTTTAGGGGTTTTCGCCTTTTATCAGCATAGCTTTTCTGCCTGTCCCTGGCAGCTTTCAGGCGGTCACGAATTTGAACAATCTTGTCCATTGTTTCAAGGACTATATCAGGTCCTGATAACTGAGCTTCTCCTACTTCTGCCCAACAGATAGGCGTTCTGCATTTCCTACCATATAACGCCTCAAAAGGCGCAACCTGAATGCTTGTATGGTAGCTATTGTTATAGGAGAACTCGATCAATGGCAGGTGGTTATCCCAACTACCACCTAAGTCAATCACACACACACGAAGCATGTCTTCCAAAGTTTGGATGGTACGCTCACTCTGCCCGTCCGTCTGAGGATGGTAAGCCGTACTAAAATTTAAGCGCGTGCCCAAAGACCGTTGGAAACTTTTCCAAAAGTGAGATGTGTATCTAGTATCCCTGTCCGAGATAATAGACACCGGTACGCCATGGAGAGATACAATCTTATCTACGTACAACTGGGCTAATATGTCGGAGCTATGAGTTTCCTTGATGGGTAGGAAATGTCCTGACTTAGTCAGTCTATCTACTATCACCCAAATAGTATCATTTCCTTTCTTTGTCTTTGGCAATTTGGTGATAAAATCCATTGTCACCATTTCCCATTTCCAGGTGGGAAGTTCAGGCTGTTGTAGCAAACCTGACGGCTTTTGATGTTCAGCTTTGACTTATGTGCACGTCAAACATTTGGCTACATAGGTAGCTATAGACTTCTTCAACCCTATCCACCAATAATTTGTCTTCAGATCCTGGTACATCTTGTCAGCTCCAGGATGAACGGAGTATTTAGAACTATGGGCTTCTTGGAGGATGACATCCCGAAGTCCTCCATACACTGGAACCCATATTCGTCCATTTAATCTCAGGATTCCGTCTTTGCCATAGGATAACTGCTCTTCAGTTACTCCTAGTTTTTCATCAGGATAGTTAGCTTTTAATACAGCTTCCTTTTGTGCATCTAACAACCTTTCATTCAAACTATTCCTTAATTCAATGCTCTTGGCATTGATTCTTATAGGCTTCACTCGTTCCTTTCTACTTAAGGCATCGGCAACCACATTTGCCTTGCCTGGATGGTATCGTATTTCACAGTCATAATCATTCAAAGTTTCCATCCATCGTCACGGCCTCATGTTCAAATCCTTCTGATTGAACAGATGTTGAAGGCTTTTGTGATCAGAGTAGATCACACACTTAGTACCATACAAATAATGCCTCCACAGTTTTAGTGCAAATACAACGACACCCAACTCCAAGTCATGGGTGGTGTAGTTCTTTTCATGCACCTTTAACTGACGTGAAGCATAGGCAATGACCTTGCCTTTCTGCATAAGCACACAACCCATACCGGTGTGTGATGCATCACAATATACCACAAATTCATCAATTCCATCTGGCAACATCAACACTGGAGCGTTGTTCAACTTCTGCTTCAAAATATTGAAAGATTCTTGCTGCTTAGTCCCCCAGTTAAACTTGCTATTCTCTCAAGTTAGTAGAGTCAGGGGTGCTGCAATTCTTGAGAAGTTTTCAATAAATCGCCTGTAGTATCCTGCTAAACCTAGAAAGCTATGAATCTCAGTAGGCGTCTTTGGCCCTTGCCAATTCATGACAACTTCAACTTTAGCAGGATCTACTTGGATACCACGCTCACTAACAACATGTCCAAGAAATTGGACTTCACGAAGCCAGAATTCACATTTCGAAAATTTGGCATAGAGCTCTTCCTGTTGAAGCAGCTTAAGAATACAACGAAGATGCTTCTCATGGTCAGCTTGACTCTTCGAGTAAATGAGAATGTCATCGATGAAGACGATGATGAACTTATCTAGGTAGGGCTTACAGACGCGGTTCATGAGATCCATGAATGTGGCAGGTGCATTAGTGAGCCCAAAAGGCATCACTAAGAACTCGTAATGACCATAACGAGTCCTAAATGCAGTTTTGTGTACATCTTCTTCTTTACCCTTCAGTTGATGATAGCCTGACCTCAAGTCGATCTTGGAGAAATAACTCGCCCCTTGAAGTTGATCGAACAGATCGTCGATCCTGGGCAATGGATATCTATTCTTGATAGTTACCTTGTTGAGCTCGCGATAATCGATGCATAGACGCATCGATCCATCCTTCTTCTTCACAAACAGGATTGGTGCTCCCCATGGAGACGAGCTAGGTCTAATGAAACCTTTTGCCAATAAATCTTCTAGCTGAGTCCTTAACTCTTTCATCTCTGTTGGTGCCAACCTGTAAGGTGCCCTAGCAACAGGTGCTGCTCCTGGAATAATGTCAATTCTGAATTATACTTGCCTATCTGGTGGCAAACCAGGTAGTTCTTCAGGGAATACTTCGGGATATTCAGAAATGACGGGGATATCTTCAATCTTAGGCTTCGGCTCATCAATAGTCACCTATGCCATATAAATGACACATCCCTTCTTCAAACACCTAGATGCCTTGAGCATAGACACTTGCTCAGGCAGTCCATACTGAGTATCTCCCTGTATGGTAAGTGGCTCACCATATGGAGTTTTGATCACTACTTGCTTTTTGTCACACATGATCTGAGCTTGGTTATGGGATAGCCAATCCATGCCTATTACTACGTCGAAACCGGCTAACTTCAAAGGAAGTAGGGACAATGGAAACGAGTGGTTCCTAATGGATATGAAACATCCATCTAACACGGTTGATGCGGTTTCTATGGTACCATCGGCTAATTCAACCTCATATTTTATGCTTAGGGTTCTAACAGGTAGGTTTAACAACTTACAAAACTTATCATCAACAAATGACTTATCTGCTCCAGAATCAAATAATACTCTTGCATAAACATCATTAATAAGGAAGGTACCTGTTATGACATTATCATTCTGGATCGCCTCTTGTGCGTTCATCTGGAAGACCCTAGCATTGGTCTTTTTCCCTTCCTCAGCTTTCTTAGCAAACTTTGGGCAGTTGGACTTGATATGACCTTTTTCATTGCAGTTATAGCACGTAGCATCCTTAATTTTCTTACAGTCTAAGGTCTTGTGCTCAGAAGATTTACAAATCTCACAAGGCCTTGGCTGCGATTGGGATTTCGACTCGAATTTGCACCTCCCGAAGTGGTGCTTCTTACAGACTTTACACTTGGGCTTATCGCCCAACTGATGACCATCCTTTTTAGTTCCAAAACCCTTTTTGTGGTCATTGTTTCCCTTATGCTTCTTGTCTGACCGTCGTGAGTTGTCATCCTCACGCTTTCTCTTCTCAGCATCGGTGTTTCTGAGTGATCTTTGCCTGACTTTGTCCAAAGTAAGGGACAATGATATATCAGTTGCAGACCAAAAATTAGCTGGTCTGGAGGCCTTCACACTCGCCTTGATCTCTGGGGCTAAACCCCCAATGAAACGAGCTATTCTCTTGGTTTCCGGTGTCACAAGATACGGAAACGGTCTTGACATAGTGTTGAAGCTCGTAAGATAGGCTTAACAATCCAGATTTTTCATAACCAAAGACAAGAAATCAGATTCAATCTTTTCAACCTCATGCTGAGGGCAGTAGTTCTCCTTGATCAACGTTACAAACTGTTCCCAAGACAGATTGTACAATGGGAATTTCCCAGTGGCTTGGATCAAAGACCTCCACCAGGCTAGTGCCTCACCTTTGAACGACTGAGATACAAACTTTACCACATCCTTATTAGCGCAACCACTAATATCTACCACAGTGTCCATATCGTCTAACCATGACATGCAATCAACTGCTCCATTCTCCCCAGTAAAATCCCTGGGTTTGCAGGAAACAAAGTACTTATAGGTGCAACCTTTAGCACGTGGTTCTTGGTTTAGCACAACTCTCTTAGATGGAACACTCCTCTGGTTTGATGAGTGATGAGAATCACTTTTGTGAGTAGTATGAGTTCTTGAGGGTGGCTTCGTATGTGGTACAGATTGGGTCCTTACATGGGTACCACTGGATTCATTGAATTGCCTATCCAAAGCTCTTGTAACAGCATTGTCTATCAATGCCTGTAATTCTGCTCCTGCTACGTTGACTCTGGAGGTGTCATGATTATCTCTGGGGTGACTGTTGACTTCGTCTGACCCAGGCATGTAGCTTGATTGCTACATAAAATAAATGATTTTAATTTACTCAGAGGTCTATAACAGTTTTATCATTCTAGATGATTTATTAATCATGGTATTTAAGAAACCATTTTGATTAATTTGTTAGCCATATATATATATATATATATATATATATATATATATATTCAGGATTGTTCATTTTATTAATCCTTAGTTATAATTAAAATATATTAGTGGCATAAACGGCCGAATCACAGGAAAGTTTTAAAAATTTAATCATGATCTTATAGGATCAAGGTATTGAGGTTTTAATTTATAATTCATTACCTCTTTTTAACAGGGGGTCGAAGACCACGACTGTCTTTTGTCTTATATGACAATGAGTATAGCCCGTAGGCATTATATTCCAACTGGATGTTTAATATAATAAAAGAAATTGGAAGAATCTAATGTAAGGATTACTTATGCGATTTTATCGAATCGCATTTTGCCAGGAGTGTTAACATGTTTGCAGATGTTACCAAGGTTTTGAATCTTTTGAATAGGTTTTACCGTCTTGGCCATATCTAGAATGACATGTGGCTAGGTTTTACCTTTAAGATTCTTATTATTATTTAACGCAGAAAAATCCTAAGTTGAGGTGTTAATAAGGATCTGAATCTAATTATGGAACTACCATTTTGGCCCTGTCTTAAGATGACACATGGCTAGGTCTTGTCTTTTTTAGATTTTGTCATTTTATTATAATGATAGATCTTAAAAAGAATGTTATATTTTCACTTATTTCACATATTATATTTATGTATATATAATTTAGCAAAAATGAAAATTTAAATTAAACCATTCCACTACAAAAATTAATTGAGTACAGATTTGCCCTAAACGGGACTTCTACAAAAATAACATGCCCGCGCAGGGGCTTAAACAGAAATAACATGCCCACGCAGGGGTTAAACATAATAACATGCCCACGCAGGGGCGGAATACTGAAAGACATGCCCACGCAGGGGCTGAATATAGAAACAATTGTCCACGCAGGGACAACACTAAAATAAACAAACAATTAAAGGATTTAATGGTCCTTCTTGCTTTTCCCCTTAATTAAGTTTGCCAGACTCTTGAACATTCCTCGGTTTTGCCTGCGGTCTTCCCGCACTTCCTGCCGCACCTCATTAATCCTTTGAAGAATCTCCTGATGCTGCGGTGGCGACATCGCTGGCGGCTGCGGGGGTTGTTGATACAGTGGAGGTTGAGAAGGTGGCGGTTGATGATACCCATAAGGTGGGTACCCATAGTGCGGGTATCCGGCTTGATATGGGACCCCAAAGGATCCTTCCGGATGATGGGCATTGTAGTATGCCGCTGCTACCAGGTAAGGGTCGGCCTCTGCATAGTTGTAGTTGGTGTAGACCGGCTGCTCAAAGGGATTATACGCCGCTTAGCCGGCGTATGTAGGAATTGGGTCTCCAAAACCCAATGTTGGTAGCGCGATAGGCGTAGAGTTTACTTCCGAGACGGGGTTTGAAGGCCCACCCATCTGCGGGTCTTCATGGAATGGCGGGTAGCGGCTGCCACTTGAGGGTTGAGGGGTGCTGATATGCACTCCTCCTCGCACGGACATCCGTGCGGTTGTTCTTCTTCGCCTTGGTGGCTCCGGAAGCTGTTGCTTAGCTGGTGGTGGTGGTGGAGTAACCGCGACAAAACGAGAATCCTCGGAGGGATCATGCTGCTGCTGTTGTGGTGAGTTGTGGTAACTGGGAGTAAACACCCAGTCGATCTGTCGGAACCTTTCCTCATAGCTTTCGGGACCATTATAAGGTGATCCCACGAAAGGTGACCCATCCGAAATTTCGATGGGGTGGTTAGGGGTTCCGGACGGTGGCTCTGCGGGATCGGTGTCCTCGTCCATGTCCATTGCATGGTCGCCTGAGAAGTGGTCTTCAGGTCCTAGTGGGTTAAAACCCACTGGTTCTTCAAGGTAGTTTGTCGGGTTGAACCGGCTCTGGAAAAAAGGGTGTTGGGTCATTAAAAGGTGAGTTGTGACCCTGCAGAGGTATATAAGATTGGTGGGAATTATGGGGCTCGTTTTCAGACTGAGGCCCAAAGGAGTTTTGAAAAGAAGGGGAGGAGCTCAACAAAACTGAGCACCTTGCTGGTTCAATATAGGTCCTCCAGTTATCATGAGGACTCCGGCTAAGGGAATCTGACGGTGTTCGCCGGTGCGAAGGCCCGGCTTCATGATCATTCGAGGCGACGAGTGGCCCCTTGCCTCTTCCTCTCCCTCTCACTCTTGGTGGCATCTTGTTCAACCTGTCAAAACAAACAAAGGGTACAACAAGAAAATATAAAAGACAAAGTTAGAAATAAAACAAATTTGGATTAATCCTAAGTTCTTTGTCTAGACTCGAGAGTCGATGAATGTGCAACTGTGTGACTGATATTAAACACAAAAGGCTAGTGTTTAATTCACTCAGTGTTGGCTCTGATACCAACCTGTCACACCCCGATATTTCCACGTATTACCGGTGGGCCCGGTGGGGAGTATCGTGACGTAGTTGATATCATCATAGTCAAACATCACAATTTTAAATGCACAGCGGAAACAAAAGATAGATTTATTTCAACCGAATAAATTGTAATATTAAGTATCATAAAATAGTTGAAACAGATCCACAGGCGGATCAAATAATAAGGAAACGTAGTTCATCAGACTTTAATGCATCCAAGCTTGCGAGACTCGTAATGATGCTAAGGAGGGGCCAACCTATTACGCCTAGTACCTGCACTTAACCTTTTTTGGGAAAATACGTCAGTTTACACTGGTAAATACAATTAACTGACTCATTTTGAAAAGGTTTAGAAAATTGATTTGAATGCACGAGGCACAAAACATTTTATAACTTGGGATAATTATTTATTATAAACTTGTAAAAGAATTACATGTTTCTTATACGTTCAGTTCCCGGATTGACATCGGGTTAAAGATTAATAGACACACCACATGATATAGTCCCGCGGCGGGTTATTCCCGAAACCGGCGGTTATACCTTATTATTTATATATGCACTGTCGGGTGTACGCCTACACCCCGTGCTTAGGTCGTGGCCATTTCTTGAAATGATGCCAAGGATATCCGGGACATGGTCATTAACCCCCCAAAGGATTTAAGCAAACAAAACAATTTAAACGGGACATTTCAATAAATTAACCTTCATACAATTAAAAATTCAATGCCCGACCAAGCGGTATTTTATATACCGTACCCCAAGCCTGTATGGGGAAAATAAGTTAAAAATATTTACCTTTGCAAGTATTTATCACAAACGGAAAGTGCACGTAGCTTTTACCGGGTCTCCTATTCTGGAACAAAGGTTTTTAATAACCTATTAGATTCCTAACGGGTCTTTAATTAAGCCTAAACTTAGACCGGTTAGTTTTAAAAGAAGATACGGTTCAAACGTACAATTAAGCGAAGACCGGAATAGAATGTGTTTTAGACCCGACAAGTTTGGAGACTTGTATAATATGGGTAAACTAAACACATTCTGGATTTTGAGACAAAAATGATAAGGTTTAACCCGTTTCGGCTAATTTATGCAAACTAGTTACATAAACCGAACCGAACGCGAAAGGTGCGTAACGGGTAACCATAGGAGCCATATACAGGTTTCCTAAGTTAATATGCCTTAAATATGTTGTGACATCAGTAAGATATCTTCTATTATGCCTAAAACGAATTTAAACTCAAACTATGCCCCGTAGGGGAATTTTGGTCATTTTAAAGGTTATAAAAGAGTTTAAATATTAATCTGAGTTACAGGTCTGATATAATCAGTAAAAATACTTAATTTAATAAGTTATATCAGTAGGGTATTACATATATGTGAAATTTATCATTTAAAACCAAATTATGCACCTTAGGGGCATTTTGGTAATTTCACATAGGCTTAAAAGGTCAAAACTAGAAATCTGAGTTTAAAACTTTTGCTTACTGTTAATATATAAAAATTTACTGAAAATATCGGTAGCCATCAAACCTTATATGTTTAAAATAGTTTTAATACATACTATGCGTTAAAAACGCTTAAAAATGCGATTTTGAGCTATTTTCCGGGTTTTTAAAGGAAAGCTGATATTTTTATTATTCCAGAAGGCTAAAAATATTTTATTTATCAAATTAGATCAGTAGCAAAAGGTTTGGAATTAAAATGACTTGTAAAACTCATTTTATAGCCCAAAAGGGCAAAACCAGCAATTACCGAATCAAGCTTAGAACTCTATGTTATGCTCAGCCTAAAATTAAATAAAAATCTTCAAAAATCCCAAAATATTATTTTATATCAGTAGGTAAAAAGTTTGGTATTAAAAATTGGGTTTAGATAGGCTATAAGCTAATTGCGCCGTTTAACTAATAAAAAGCTTTTGATTTACGCTAATGAGCATATCTCCTAGTCTAGACCTCAAACTGATGTCAAATTTTAGGGACAAGTTTATAAATCAGTAACTAAGGTTTCTATTCTTTTACATTTTCAAAAATCACGTTTTAAGGTCATATGGGCATAATAGTCAACATTTAAGCATTTAACGGAAACATGCATATGAATCGGATAACTATTGAACCAAGTTGTATAATCACAGAGGGTTATACTAACATAAAACCTGGTCCAAATAAGGCTCTAAGGCATTTCTAAACTATGCTCAAACGGGTCAGAACTGAAAGTCAAAGCAGAAGTCAAATTATGCGACTTTCGGTTCCGAACCGAGCCTAAACAGAAAATTGTCGGGTTGAACATGTTTAGACATGTTCTTACATTAATTACCAAGTTATATTAATGATAAAACAGGTTGCATGGGTTCTACATTGCTAATTAATCATTAATTTGAAAATAAGCTTTCTGTTGACTTTTTAAGATTAACTTTGACCCGACAATTGACCTAGTTAGAGTGGGAATCGGAGGGTGCCCTTTTAAGGGTTTATTGCCCACATAATTACCAACTCATAGGTACTTTTAATTCAAGATTTGACTGGACAATTATTGATTAATCTCGAAGTCAAACTCTAATTACGACGGTTTGACTTTAAGCTAATTAACTAAGCAAAACTGAATTAAAGAAAGCTAAGGACACTTACAAGGGTCCTAAGCACGACTAGTGACTCCGAGGAAGGGTGCGTGAGCTCCAAAATTCTCCAGAAGTGAAGTTGTGAAGTTTGCAAGTGAATGAGTTCAATGTTGCAAACTTGGGAGCTCTTATATAGTGAATTTGGTGCCATTAGATCATGACAAATAGGTCTACAAGTGTTACAAGATGGTCCTATCTGTCCCTATTGCATGAAATACCAGTGGGGGAGTCCCTGGTATAAGAAAACAAGGTTTTAAGTCGGTTTAACAGGCTGAAACAGACATCTGCAGGTGAATTCTGATGCTGGCAGTCCGGGCGGCCCGCGTAAGGTTCTGGTCATACCTTACGCGCCCCGTGTGAAGGTCAGAACATGTTAAACAAGTTTCAACAATTGCATTTTTGGTCCCTGGTCCTTGTATGCGTGGTTTTGAGTTTATTTCTTGCACTTTTGGCCCTTTAACTTGACTTTTAAGGGCTCCATGACATAACCAAACACCGTTAAGTCCTTGGTTAACTTTGTGATCACCCGTAAGGCCCTAGAATTCAACGTTGACACTTTTAACCCCTTGTATACAAATGTTGTCATAACTTTCTCATACGATGACGAAACTTGGTGAAATTTTTATCACATATTCTAGTGAGCATAATTAATCGTTACAAAGCTTCGGGTTTGCTAAAAGGTCACTCAGAGGTATACTTTAAACATGTTGACACATTTAACCCCTGTAGTTTGTAATCTCTCACTTTCTTCCACAATTAGCTTCGTATGATCCATGATTCATTCGTTTAAGGGTATAAACATCGTGTAGGATTATAGTAAAGTATATTTATTTATTGTTGACACTTTGAACCCTTATATTCACATACTTTCTATGTTTGTCAACTTTAGTCCTTCATAAGTGATCTTTTACACGTTTAAAGTTCGTGACACGTGTCGATACATTATTGGACATAAATTTTCGAGGTGTTACACATAGCCCTGGGACCATTTCGGTGGCTAGTATTTGTATTATCTTCTTCAGTTTATCAAATATAGTTACAGATTTATTTTCATCATCTCCATTAAATTTTGTTACCTATCAGAAACTAAACCGGTTATTGGACCAACGGCTTTACTGTTTCCCAGTCAGAAAGTCTCAATAACCGAATGACGTATTAATAACTAATAACTATACTATAAAAAGACGAACAATGTATAAATATATATGTTGTTATCATTATGGAACCAACTAGTTTATAAGATTCACTTCAAATATAAAAATCCGAACATATAAAGAAAAATTATCATGTTTAATAAGTTGGTAATAGTTTAGTTCCTATCAAAGGACCAAAGTTTAAAACTTGGGACTCACTGTAAATTTCAAGTTTAATTTCAAAAATCAACAATCTCTTGCCCACATTGGTGGGGTAAGAAGTATCATCTATTTCTTTATAAATTGAGGACTTATTAAATAACAAGAACCAAATTATATATGGCCGGCTTGCAGGGCGGACCTACGTTACGAGGAACGGGGTCCCCGGACCCCAATCTTTTTTTAAAAAGTAGTAGAAACGGTATATAAAATTGTCTATGGACCCCATAAAATAATTTAGTTGGACCCCTTAACAATGAAAGTGAGCCTAGTGCAGTGGTAAAACCCCTTGTTTACACACAAAAGGTCTTGGGTTCGATACCTGTTTCTTCGTTTTTTTGTGGTTTTTTTTTTTGGACCCCATTGTCCAAAAATCCTGGGTCCGCCACTGGGCTTGTAAATCCAAGTTGGCTTGACCTATACGTACAATCCTGTTTAACGTAGCTCGACAATTTATCAATTCAACCTAAAAATCAAAAAATCGATTGCTTTAATCACTTGTGGTTCAAACCATGCAAACCTAACCACAAGGGGTTACTTCTCATCCAACCGGTCCGGGTTTAAAAACGAATGAAATGTTAACCCTAATATTTTAGGATATGATTAAATTCAACCTTTTTATTTTCTTTTTAGGTGATTGATAGTTAAAATAATATTAACTTTATATGATTAGATTTAGATATATTGTTAATTAAAAAAGTTATTTTCTAGTTAAATAATTAACTTTATTTGATTAGATTTAGATATATTGTTAATTAAAAAAGTTATTTTCTAGTTAAATAATTAACTTTATTTGATTAGATTTAGATATATTGTTAATTAAAAAGAGTTATTTTCTAGAATTGTAATGGTTAATTATAATTAGTTTTTTCATATCGCGTTGCGGCGAAACCGAGTAAATGATAATGTAAAACAAACGTGATTTGAAAACAAAGCATTTTGTTTAGAAAGTCAAACCATTAGAATGATTTAGTTTATCATCGTACCGTTTTATGATACCAAATAAATATTTTATTTTGAGTATAACCTCGTTTTAACAAAACCTTATAACGGAATGTCAGGGAAAGAAATCAAGCTCAACTATTACTTAAGTTTTTAGAAAAAAAATTATAAACGTAACTTCTTAAAAAACAATTATTAAAAAAAGGTAAAGGAAATATATGTTTAAAAAAATATGTTATTAAAAGTAATATAATAATAAACTATTATAATATATTAAATAATAAAATAATAAAAAATTATATATTATTATAAAAATAAAGTTACTATTTACCATCCTTGAAATCAGTATATATATATATATATATATATAGGGGAAGGTTAAAATGAGAACCACCTCGAGTTGTAAGAACCAGCGAGAACCACCCCCGCGGGAGGGCGTTGACCACGATTTTTTTTACAACTAGATGTGTATATTTTAACACCCTACGTAAAGTTTGGGTTTAAACGGCGCGCCCGAGGGGGTAGTTTTTTACGCCCAAAGTTTGGGTTTTTTTATTTTTTTTTATTTTTCTTTTTTTTTTAACCAAACTTTGGGCGTAAAAAACTACCCCCTCGGGCGCGCCGTTTAAACCCAAACTTTACGTAGGTTGTTAAAATATACACATCTAGTTGTAAAAAAAATCGTGGTCAACGCCCCCCCCGCGGGGGTGGTTCTCGCTGGTTCTTACAACTCGAGGTGGTTATCATTTTAACTTATTCCTATATATATATATATATATATATATATAGAATTCCGCTAAAATAAGAACCACCTCCAGTTGTAAGAACCGTGAGAACTTTTTGATCCGGGGCGAGTTGGACCAAATTTTTTTTTTCATAAACGTAGATGCTTGTATTATAAGCACATTTGTAAAAAAAAATTAAAAAAAAAAATTCGTGTGTGTAGTTTTGAGCACCACAAGTTTGTGTTTACGGGTACCGTACGGTTCTTACAACTGTAGGTGGTTCTCATTTTAGCGGTCCCCTAAATATATATATATAATGGTAAAAGATATAATTGGTATTTCCTTTAATTAAATAACTTCATTTAAAAAATGTATATAATTTGATCCATGAAATTGTTATGTTGCTATCATGTATTATTACTCATGGAAAGCAATTAAAACACTTTTTGCATATGGAATCTGAAAGATGGCCGTGTTATTGTCCTGGTCGAGACAAATCAACCGTACACAGATTCTCTAGCTCATAAAGTTGGACGGTTATGTGAAAATGATCAAAGAGCGAATTACGAGGCTACATAGTACGGGGCGTCACCCTCATGCCACCTTAGCTGGAAAAAAGTAATAGCGCCCTCATGACCATACCACAGGTGCCATCATGGGGGGCGCTGATGGTGGGTTGTTAATGCAATGGCGAGTTAACGGGTGGCGCTATTGATAGGTGGAGCTGAGGTGTCACAATGGAGCCCCTAGGGCTCCATTCCATACCATCTAGCCTGACGTGAAACAACGTTGTCTTATTCCCGTACCAAAAAATGACACCGCCCTGGTGCGGAAATATGATGATTATCCTTGTGTAACACTTTAGGCGAGAGTGGAAAAAGCTAGCTAGATTCATTCTACAAAAGTTTATATAGAACCCAGATGAATGAAAATTTACTATCATGTATTAAAGTTCCGACAGTACGTCCATCTTATCTTATTTCAGAGAAATTGAATAAGAAAGTGATGTTCGAAAACACTAATTAAGTAAAAAGAAACTAACATTCTAAACTAGAAACAAACTTAAAAAAAAGCTTTAATAATATATTTGAAGAGTATGTATCCATGGGTTAAGTTATTCTACAAAGGCTCCTACAAATAAGAAGTGTACAAAGACACAATGGATCACACAAGATGACACAATGTCGAGCAAAATATAACACAATGCCAAAAAATATAACACAATGTCGAGAAAAAAGACAAAATAAGTTACAACAAAGACACAATAACACAAATATAGAAAAGAAACAATGATAAATAAAAGACACAATGATAATAAACAAAAATTCTAAAATCTACTACCTATAAATTCAAAAGTGAAAACCTAAAATCTCACATCGTAGAGTTCAATGAGACAGTTCCAATGCCGCTTGAATGAGGTCACTCCGAGTCCGTTTGATACCCTTTGTACGACTTTTTATTTTTAGGAGACTTTGTATTTGATCTTAAACCATGCATCAATGTATATAGTGACAAAACAATTTGTGAATAGTAGTAAATATCTATTTGGTCTAGTTTTACTTTAATTTATAATTATAGAGCTAGAATATTATTGTTTTTTTAATTAATTTACATTTATAACCATAAACTTTAATAAAGTAGCTCTAATATTATTTGATAAACAATTTATGTATACCCGTGATTTTTAATATATTTGTCATACAAAAGTTTAATAATCCTTTTTTTTTCTATAAACGATTTACGTTTCAATCCCAAACTTTAATAGATTTATCATACGTCTTTTAAAGTTTAATAAAGTTAATTTTTTTAACAAATATGTGTTCTTTTATCTTTTTTATAAGTTTGATTCTTTTCTATTTTACTTATTATTTATTTAACTTAATTGTGTTGTTTACTTATTTTAATCGTCGTTTAGATTAAAGCAAACTTTTAATTTTAGACATGTTTACTTAACCCTGTTGATTGCTTATTTTTACAGTGGTTTAGATTAAAACGTGCATGGTCTATAATAACATATCGACATATCATGTAACAAATATATCCTCGTCAATACCCTCCTACGACGATGATACTGTCGTTTCAACCGTATGCGATGATTTAGTCACTCAAAACATCATCGGTCCCTCATAAATGATTTTGTTTTCTACGTTTGAACAAATGATTGATTCAATGACGATGATGATGTCGTTTAATTGTATTTAACCCATATGTCTTGACTATAGAAGGACGAATATTATGTTGCACAAAAACATGAAAATGGACGATCAAAATTGAGTTGGTTTAAAAGGACATGTGTCCTATTGAATAATGACAAACACCAATACAAACAAGGGAGTAGTATATCAATTTTGTTGGTACACACCAAGGGACCAATATAGAAGAACATACACGTGAATATTTGTTTGATTAATGAACGAATTGATATAACTTACAATCTAGGTAAATGGATAATGTTCTTGCTTGTCCGGAGTTTGAATATGGGTTTGAGTTCGGGTTTAGATAAGATATCGGCCCGACATGACATGTTAGCGGACCATAGTCGCGTATAATCATGTTCTTGCGAGTAGCCTCTTCGAAATGTGTAATCTACATGACTGAGGGGCTGTTTGTTTCACTCTTAATCAGTTCTTGATGGTTCAGACTTCTTACTGGTTCAGCACTTAATAGTTCAGACTGTTTCATTTAACGAGCAGATGTCTGAATGGTTTAGACATTTGCCTCTGAATGGTTAAGCATTATACAAAGTCTGAATTGTTAACACATCTTATCTGAATTGTTCAGACATTTGCCTTTGAATGGTTAAACATTATACTAGCTCTTACTAGTTCAACACTTAATGATTCAGACTTTTTACTGGTTAAGTACTTACCCATTCAGAAGTTGATAAACAACCCCTAGGTGATGTAGATTCTAAATTTGGGAAAGTAGTTAAGTATATATAGGTTTTATTTAAATAAAGTGCATTTGATTTTTCTTTAAAAAAAACGGTCACATGACCGTTGGACGCCGGGCCCCACACAAAAGCAACAACACTCTCCACGCCGTGACCACACCCAGGCTGGCCCCTCCCCACCCTCACTCACGCCGGTTCCGGCAGTGTGCCGCGCCCTCCTCATGTCGTGGCCCTGCCATGTGGTAAGGGCGTGGCTCGGTAGCATATTGCCTTATAAGATCAGGTTGTTTCGTAAAACGATGGCAATTCAGCCAAGGATTATGTTGATGCCTAAACAATGTGAGAAACTCTTTTTTTTTATTTATTTTTTTAAAAACTGGCACATAAAATGCTAAAGTTCAAATTTTTATGTATGGACATGTAAAGATAGATCATGTGTTGTTGACATGGATGTTGACACCTAAAGAGCTATCCTACTTCAATAATTATGTTAAGTAACATAAAACATTAACGCAAGTAAAAAAATATTAATATGTGTCGGATACTCATGTAAATATCCTAAATTTATTAATATGTGACCGTATTATGATGTGGATCATGATGATATACATGTATAGAAAATATAGCACTCGCAATTTCGTGATTTTCTCTATTATTTCTAAAATATTTTGATAAGTTATTCTTGTATACTATGTCCCACTACCATTGGATCCTAAATTTAGGGATGAAAGCTACCATGACATATAGGTCCTAATATTGGATCCTAAATTTAGGGGATGAAAGCTACCATGACATATAGGTCCTAATTCTTGTTTAAATAGTTAAAAAGTTAAAAGTAAAGTTATTAGGGTGTTAGAAGTAGTTAAACACTTGAGAGTGACAAACTAAAAAATCAACCAATGAGAGTGTGTCATGTCAAAATGGTAAACTATGCTCAAAAGTGTTGGCAATGGTTTAGACACTTGTTGAAGTGGTAAACTATTTTTGAAAAAAAAAAGGAAAAATGTGTGATTGGTTGAGATTGAAATGGACCCCACCCCACAATACCCTCTCTCTCTCTCAATCATCTTCCCCGCGTCGGCATGCATACCCCGATCCACGCCTTTCTCGGAAACGGCAAAGGGTTGGCGACGGTGTTTGCCGCACCCTTTGCCACGTCCACTCCTAACACCCTTATGTTTTTTAGGTTACAAAACTAAGTTAACTACCACAATCTTACCAAAAATGGGTAACAAAAACACAAAACATTTGTGAAGAGAAAAGTGTTCGGATAGTCCCTGTGGTTTGCTCCGATTTCATCTTTAGTCCCTACATTTTCAAAATTACAGCTATAGTCCTCAACTTTGGAAAATTCGTTCTCGGATAGTCCCTGACATGGATGGGGTTAGTTTTCTCAGTTAAGTGAATATGAAATGACAAAAATACCCTTACTAATAAAAATATTATTACTTTTTATTTATTTAATTATCTAAACTGAAAGCATGTGGGCCCATTTTTACCCACCCACCCTTTTCTTTCTCACTCGTTCACCATACCTCCACCACCTAAAATCACCACCCCAACCTCGTAACACCATTATCGGCCAACACCTCCTTAAACCACCATCGCCCACCTTCTCCTAAACAACTGCTGAAACCACCACCCTCCACTATCACCATTTTTTCTTCACCACCCAAAAACCAACCAACCACCTCTGTTTCACACAATAACAAAATCTACAATTTCTAATCATCAAATTAAACATCACCGACACAAAACACATGATCACATCTAAACAATTATTATGGAGGTGAATCGAGTACAACACTCTCAATGATGGTACCTGCAAGTTGAGTTCAGGATGTCAGACACTTGTCAAAACCCTAGCCACCTCGTTAGAAAGAAGCATACGAGCACTAGCACCTCTGATTTCTTGAAATCGAATCAGGTTACCACATATACACTTGCATATTGGGATTCTGATTTGCAAGAGATTTAAAAATCCTAAAATGCAGATCGTATCTTGAAACCCAAACTAACGGGAAAAAACCCTCATTAACTTGTTAATAAACCCTCAGTTGCTCTAGATCTGCCGAAAATGATAGGATAGACAAAGGGGCGGGGTAGGTGGTGTTTCGGTGGTGGTTCATCGGCTCCACATCTGTGATGAAGAAGAAAGGGTTTTTGGTGTGCAGGGTGAGAAGAAAGGGTTTTTGGTGTTGCATGTGTTATGCGGAGAAAAAGAAGAAAGAAAGAAAGGGGTAGGGGCAGGGGCAGGGGCAGGGGTAGGGGTAGGGGTAGGGTTAGGGTTAGGTATTATTTTAATGAAGGGCATTTAGGTAATTTCACAGTCACTTAACTGAGAAAACTAACCCTCATCTATGCCAGGGACTATCCGAGAACGAATTTGCCAAAGTTTGGGACTATAGCTGTAATTTTGAAAATGTAGGGACTAAAGGTGAAATTGGAGCAAACCACAGGGACTATCCGGGCACTTTTCTCATTTGTGAATAAATCTCACATATTTTATATGTAGAAAAATAATTAAAAAACCAAATACAATGACTCTCGTACAATAATCCTAACTTGAGCTTCGAATCAAGAGAAAACCCCCTCAAGTTGTGAGAACTTAGAAACTCTGACTTTTCGTGCGAGTTTTGCCACCATTTTTTGCTCACATGTAGATGAAAATGTTACAAACACAGCTGTAGAAAGATTTTCCAAGAGGTGTTTTCAACCTTTTTACAACAATGTAAAAAGCTGTTGACATCAGCATTTACACCAACTTTAGGGTTTTTTTACGGTGATGTATAACAACAAAAAAATGTTTTGGAAAAGTTGATTTTTTTTAGGATTATTAGTATATTTTTTTTTTTTTTTGAAAAAGCCTTCGATATGACCGAGTTCTCTATGTTCTCTCAACTAATAGGAGTTTCTATTCACCAAGGTGAGTTGTAAAAACTGCATAAACCAATCCTAGCCATTCATCTACACTAATTTAAAGGTAGAGATTAAAGGTTTGGTTGAATTTGGACTCTATTAGTTATTTATTTAAACAATGATTATATTGTGCCAGAAAGGGTAATTTGGTAATTTACTCTTGGCTGAAGACACTTTTTTCAACTTTTGTGAGCTGCACACAAAAATACAAGACAACCAGACTCTTTCTCCTCTCGTCTATTTACAATGGTGTAAATACAGCGTGCACAACTGTAAGAACCAAAAAAAAAAACTTATATGAATGCAATGCAAACCAGTTGGTTACATGTGAGTAAAACATAATTTATGTTATAGATAAATACAAATTCACAGTCAAAATCACAATTTATATTCTACATTTATTAATCATCCTTACTTCCTGCTTGTGGTGTGCGCATATAATGTATATATGTGTGGGCTCTTCGGGGGGGGGGGGGGGGGGGGGGGGGGGGGGGAAGTGAAATTGCACTAATTATCACGTTATTCTACTAATTTCGTGAAAATAACGTTAAAAGTGGCGGACGGTTAATTATGGATCATGTGGTGGCGTTGATAACCGAAAGACAAGGGGTACATGCATTGATCGGCCTTTAACCCGATTGTTGCTAAGTGTTATGTGTCTTATGTCCAAGGCTTGATGCAAAACTACTATCGAGTCGTGGGTCTCACTGGAAGCAGCCCCTCTATTCATACGGGTAGAGGTATGGTTGTCTACATCTTACCCTCATCAGACCCTACCTTAACTTTGCTATTAGTAGGATTTAGTGAGTATGATGATGATGATTTATTCATCATCATATCATCTTTGAAGAATAAAACCCCACACCTCATACCCTTGTTCATCTTGGGCAGCATACAAAGCACGCACGTAGTCAAGGGCTTTGTCCCCCGAACCTAACAAAAGCATATGTAAAACAACCAAGATTTAACATCTCAAATGTAAACCTACTGAATATTAAAACCCAGATTTGAAAACACAAAACAGCCAATATCTAAACAACAAATCAGCCACACAACTAGCATCTAAACACAAAAGGAACAGACCATATAAGGCCACCCGGGGCGGTGCTTTTTTTGCCCGTGATACTTTTCTTCAACGCGTGGAGAATTGTAAAACACCACCGCCACCATCATTTATCACGCACCAATTTTTGTAACGCGTGATTTTTTTGACGCGTGATGTTTTATTGTTGTGAGGGAAATTGTTGGTTGGGGGTAAAATTGTTGGGTGTGGTGGTGAGTGATGAACATTTCCACTATAAGGGGAGGAGGGGTGGTTCACTAGATAGTTTCTATCACTCCCACTATCCAATCAAATCATGCCATGTCATCACCCAATATTCTATCACTAGTGATAGAAATGTAGGCGGGGTGGTATCACTAGTGATGGAATTCTATCACTCCCAAATTTTTTTAATTTTTTATTTTAATATCAGTTAAAACAAATCAATGTCTGAATATTAGTGGATTTGAGGGGCTATTTTTGCACTTTTCATCTTCAAAAGGAATCTTTGTCTGAATATCAGTGGATTTGAGGGGCTATTCAATTGCAAAACGACAAAAGGAATCTTTGTTAATTCAACTTCAACGCGTTATATAAAGCACGCGTTATAGTTTTCCACGCGTTATGGGGGCACCGGCGGCGGTGTTCTGTGATGGTTCAACGAGTGATGGGGTGGTATAACGGACCACCCCGTGTGGCCTAAAAGGTTGTGAATGATGGAATAATGGTTGATGACATGACGGAACTTGATTGGATGTTGTGAGTGATAACCACCCCTACCCCTAAAAGTTGATTACACCATTGTAAAGTGTATTTACGTTGTTGAAAAGTATTAAACAACAAGGAAAACTAACGTGTTTAAAGACATACCACAAGCGTATTTATTTTTTTGATTCTTGTTGTTAACATATACGGCATACGTCTAACGTTCTAAAGCATGTTAAATGCAAGAAGCCTTATTCAATAACTTGTCCTTTTGACCAAAAAAAAAAAAAACAAGTAAATCCCTGCCAAAAACAATAAGAAACCATTAATACCTAACAACTAAAAAAAGGGTAGATGCACGGTACCCTTGACCGCGGAAGTGATCCCACTTCCCAAGCTAGCGACCCGACAACGCTGTCTGACGGTGAATTCCCTGCCAACTTGAGGGGAACGAAGAGCCTAGGGTTACCAGGTTTCGAACCCGCGACCTCAAGGGCCATCAGTCCGGTTTAGAACGGGTGTCGGTGGCCACTGAGCCGAGACCCTAACAACTAGCAACCTATTGATTTTTTACCCACAACATCAGAAAACCACTCCAAATTCCAAAAAACTATATTGATTTTTTAACTTTGAAATCGATTAGGAAATATTGTATACGGGTCGTACAATTTTATATAGCTCGTATACATGGAGACAAAAACATTCTTTGACATTTTCTTTTGCAAGATTCAGCTATACGGCCCGTATGTATAACTCTATACAAGTCGTATAGTTGTAGGAATGTTAAAATAAAATGTTAGGGGTACGAGAATATGGATAGCCTTTAAAAAACAAATATTCATATATATAAAAAAATAAAAATTAAAAAACCAGTCTAAATATTATTAAGCAAGTACAATCATGTTATGAGCCAACACAATATAACATTGTCACAAGCCACCCAAACTCTCAAAAACATCAATGGCTCACACCAAAACCACCAACTTATCTTCTCCTTCCTCTTCCTCTTCCTCTTCCTCCTCCACCGCGTCTACTCAACCGAACAACTCATCGCCTTCACAACAACCGCGGTCCAGCAAGCGATCACACCCGGATAACACGACCAAAACCAAAAACAACAACAAGCATCCAGTCTACCGGGGTGTCCGACTCCGAAGATGGGGCAAATGGGTATCCGAAATCCGACAACCTCGTCAAAAAACCCGCATTTGGCTCGGCAGTTTCCCGACACCAGAGATGGCCGCTAGAGCTCACGACGTAGCCGCCTTATCCATAAAAGGTAATGCGGCTATTCTTAACTTCCCACAACTCAAAGACACGTTACCAAGGCCTGCTTCTCGTTCACCACGTGATGTTCAAGTAGCAGCTGCTAAAGCAGCCTCCATGCACGTGAGTTTGTCACCGGTGCATGCGAAACCGCCATCGTTGTTGTTGAATGATGATGATGATGATGTTGTTTGTAATGATGAGTTGGGTGAGATTGTTGAGTTGCCGAATTTGGACGGGTGGTTTGAGTCGTCGGAGATGGAGGTGGTGGTGGAGACGATGGATGGGTGGATGTATCCGGCCTGGGCGGTGGCTGACGGTGATGGTTTAACTGGCTAGCCACCGGCCAGATGCCGGATAATTTGATTATGTTTTGATACATATAAACAATGAATTATGATTAAATAAGTTTCTAGCAATTAAAAGGGTATTTTAGTCATATTTGTTTTTTTTTTTTTTTTTGCATTTGTTTTTTACGCATCTAAAATTCATGGTTGTTCAAAAAGCTAGCAGTTCGTTTGAAGTTTGAGACTAGCTCGGTTTGTACAACGAGCCGAGCCTAAACCTGAGCCAAGGTAAACTCGGCTTGGGGGTTGCCTCTCGTTGCCTAGTTTAGATAAAGCCCAAATTTTGATAAATATAAATTATTATAACCCACATGTAAAAAATAGTTTTGATATATTAAAACATAAATTTTACTACATAAATTATAAGTTCTTTTGCTTATAAATTTTAGTATGTGTGTATTAAAAATATTTTATTATTTGTTTTTATACATATCAACATGTGTAAAACTATTAAGTTATTTAAAAAAATAAACAAGATGGTTCAAAAATTTAGCTCGTTAGCTCGGTATGACTCAACTCGTTTACAACCCCACAACATTGAAAAGTATGAAAGAAAATGTTGTTGATGTTGTCATGGGTGGTTTAATTTACACACTTAAATGAGATGTAGATAAAAGTATAAACATATAAAAATGAAATTTTCTACCAATTTAATCTTAGTAAATTGATTAGTTGAAGCTTTAAGATTATAACAGATGGCTATTGCCTTTGAAACTTAAAACAAAGAGGGGTAAACAAGTCATTTTCTCAACCAAGCCAATATAGGATAACAGTGATGAAACTTGACCCGAATGACGGGGGTCGAAAACGTATATACCCAAAAATTTCTATAGAATCTGGGGATCGAAAACGTATATACCCAAAAAATTTCTATACGAAAACTACATATATAACACTGCTGAGCGAAAAGTTCAAGGGGTCGGACGCCCCCCACCCCCGGCCCCTTCTATACTTCGCCCCTGTAGGATAAAACAAGTTAGAAACATGTCAACCAACATTTTCAATGTCTGGAGATATTGTATTGATTGATTTCCATCACAAGTACAAATGTCTAACAATATTTTTGTTAAACGACAACATTTTTAGTATACCAAAAACCAAATTTTAATTAAATGCTGTACCCTGTGTTTAATATAAAAGTGACTATAGTAGATCCTCCTACCAAACATATACTGCACTATTCAATTTATCAACCACTACTAATAATAACAGTCAAAAATATGAATTGGAAAGAATGATAGAACAAAAATTTTTAAGGATAAAAATTATGTTTTTTAACTACGCTTCAACTAAATACACCCCCTTCTCTCACATACTAACTGGTGGGCCCGTGTGAGACCCGCACTTTTTCTCTCTCAAGAGAGATATAATTAGTAAAGAGAAGGATGCGTTTAGATCAACCTTTAACCCACTACAGGTATATACAGTGTTCTCATAATAGGACTTGTACTTGAATCGTATTGGTACAATGATTGGACCGGTTTCAAAAACCAGATTATGTTATAGATAAATTTGAAATAAAAAGAAATATTACTTGTTACCCTAAAAAAAAGAAAATATGTGTTTTTGTTATTTTTATGCCATATAATCAATAAATCATGTGTGTATTATAAAAGATTTTATGTATATAAGCATCTTGCAGTAATATATAGAAAAGTCAACAATAAAGACAAATTCATTTAAAAACTTAGTTAGGGGAATGATTGCTCAATGAGATATGTAGTTAAAAAACGAAAATTCTGCTATTTTATAGACATATATTATCGCTATTTATATTAAAACAAAAAAGAAAAACCCTAGAATCCCACTATTTCCACGCTATGAGGGTGCCATAATCAGATTGCGACTTGCAATCGCTTTGCCACGCTAAACGCTATAGCGAGCGCGCTATTAATAACGATGCCATCATATGTTTCCAGTTGCAGCAAAGTTTAAACTGATTATCTTATCTGTACATAAATCATTCTTAAGAATGTAATTAAGAAAACGACGGCCTTAAAAGAATCGGTAGAAAACTCGATTACATCATAAACGAACGGGTGTTCAAGCAGCCATTAAAAGAATCGGTAGAAAACTTGATTACATCATAAACGAACGGTGTTCAAGCAGCCAGAGTAACAGCATCCTCACATTCATCCACATTCGTTTCATTTTTAAACAGCAGTTTAAGGTATGGAAGTACTCTTGGAAGCACATGTAAATCCGCAAAGTTAACGCTCATCATATCAAAAGCAATGCATGTTTTATGCATGTGACTTTCGTCAAATACTGGAATCTTTGGGTATCTTTGACTGAAATGTGTTAGAATGATTCGATACGCTCCTGCAGCGTTCCCCATTTCAATTGCTTCTGCTGTTGTACTGTGTTTTTTTGCTTCTGCTTCTTTCTCTAAAGCATCCTCAAAAGTCGCCTAAAATACCAATTTAATCAAATCACAACAATTACTTGTAACAGAAAATAACCTATTTTTACAAAATGTTAATTTTTTTGGTTGTTAATCACCGAAAAATGTCAAAAACAATCCTATGGACTCTCGCGGAATTTATACATCACTCTTTGGACTTTACTTTTGCATGAGTTAATCCCTTAAATTCTTATGAAAGGTCATTTTATGAAGTTTAGGTACTAAATCATGCAACCAAGAAAGACAAAAAGCTAAATAATATAATATCGCAAAATAAAAGACCATTTTGTTAAAAGTAAAGTCTAGAGAGACCTTTTGTTGAACTTTAAAAGTGACGGGATAGAAACATAAACCGTAAAGTTCTAAGAGGAACTCCACACGGATGGTCCCTGTGGTTTACCAAAATTTTGGATTTGGTCTCTAGCTTTCTAAAAAGTACACGGATGGTCCCTGTGGTTTGCACTTTGTAACGCATGTAGTCCCCAACCAACAAATCTAAAGGTTTTAGCAGGTGCAAATTAGGGACTAAATACGTTACAAAGTGCAAACCACAGGGACCATCCATGTACTTTTGAAAAGCTAGGGACCAAATCCAAAATTTTGGTAAACCACAAGGACTATTCAAACATCTAATAAGAGCTTGTCAACCATTCAAACATCTAATTATCCAATATTAGAACTTTTAATAACGTAAACATGCCCACACAATATTTTGTACTTATCTTATTCTAGTTATTCAATACATGTAAAAATAAATTTTGTTTACCTCGTGTATCAAAACAGTTGCTCCTCTAGAAACTTCCACTAAGGCAGGACACGGTCGAGTGTCACCCGAATATACAATCTTCCACCCGGGTATAATTCCTCCATCACTATCAACTCTATCCATACCCTTCAAAACCACCCCAAACGCTTCTTCGCAATGTTCAACAAGAAAACTAATCACGTTTTCTAAGCCCGCATCACCAATCACATTTTTCAAATTCTTGAGAATCGGATAATTATTTAGTTGGTTATTATAGTTTGATTCAAAAGAAGCTAAAGACGTTTGTGTTGTAAGGCTACAATCAAGAAACTGCATATCTAAATCTTCGAGTCTTTCATATGCATCTAGGAATCCTTTGAGTTGTTTAGGCCCAATAACGATTAAAGGTTCGTGAGGTAACCCCTTTAGCAAGTCACGTCTCAGAGTAAGTATTCTTGCTAAACCCGTGTGGTGATCTGCGTGAATATGTGAAATCCAAATGCACTTTAAACGTTTGACGGCATTATCTGCGCCTTGAATACCAAATCTGTTTCATGAAAACGATGGTAAAACCAGATATCAAACGTGGAAATACGAAATTTTGAACTAATAGAAACATAGAGTTAATTACTGTTTTCGTCCCTGTGGTTTGTCAAAAATCACTATTTCAGTCCATTAGTTTAAAATTTGCGATTTCAGTCCCTGTGGTTTTACTTTCGTACCCATTTCAGTCCCTGTGGTTTCACTTTCGTAACCATTTCAATCCATTTATTCGGTTAGTACAGGGATTCAAATGGTTACGAGGTGGACTGAAATGGTAACGAGAGTGAAACTACAGGGACTGAAATTGCAATTTTTAAACTAATGGACTGAAATAGTGATTTTTGACAAACCACAGGGACGAAAACAGTAATTAACTCTAGAAACATATGAGTAAAGTACACGGATGGTCCCTGTGGTTTACCAAAACTTTGGATTTGGTCCCCAGCTTTCAAAAAGTACACGGATGGTCCCTGTGGTTTGCACTTTGTAACACATTTAGTCCCCAGCCAACAACTCTAAAGGTTTTAGCATGTCCAAGTTAGGGACTAAATACGTACAAAGTGCAAACCACAAGGACCATCCATGTACTTTTGGAAAAAGCTGGGGACTAAATGCGTTACAAAGTGCAAACCACAAGGACCATCCGTGTACTTTACTCGAAACATATATACAAAACTTCACCTCAAAGAAACGCACAAGAGCTTAAGTTTTAGTAAATAAACATATTATATTATATTACCTTCTTTTTAGCTGACCGAGTGTTCCTTCACCGCAATCTAGTAGTAAACTACCTTTAGAGAAAAGATTGATGAAGATAGAACTAACGTTTCGATACTTAGACGGTTGAGATGAACCAGTTCCAAGAAGGACAATTTCGACATTTTCTCTTGTTATATTTTTCAAACATCTAGAAACAATGTTTTGATTTACCAAAAGTTCCTCATCACCTTCCCAAAGCTGAGAAACGTGCTTAGCAGCATCCGAAATTTCTGGAATTTCTGAAATTAGGTCGTTAATGATTTCATTGGGGCCCGCTTTAATCGGTATACAAGATCGGTCTAATCCAAGTTGTGCATAAGGACGCAAATGAAACTGTTTTTAACAAATAAAACGTTAAATGATTGTTTAGACAAGTGGCCAAGAGCGCTACAAAATGAAAAAAAAAAACGTATATATACATCAATTTTTAAAATATCGAAAAATATGTAACGTGGTTCCAAAAATCATTACTAAACAGTAGGTTGGCTTCTGTTATTAATTTGTTGCTAAAATCAGAAAAAAAAAGAATGCAAAGTTTGTTTCAAGTTTATGCTTTTTTATACCCGTATTTGAATGTAAATTATTATATATGCACCTTGAGAAGATTTTCAGCAGAAACAGTCTTGCAAAAATTTAGATCAGTAACCTGCAGGCATAAAAAAAACTGTAGATTCTAAGTAAATATATTCCAATCATTTATTAGTTATTTTTAAGGATTTTAAGGACTCGAAATTACATCATTTGAACAATTCGGTTGTTCAGGAGACCAAAAACCTGGAGCTGGGAAAAACTGAGGGCATAAATAATTCAGCCGAGCTGCAACTCTTGCACTAGATGGCAAAACTGATATCTCGATATTCTTCCTGTAGAAGCGATAAGAAGAAATTTTATAAAATCATAATTCAATGTTCATACAAATTAATTCACTATTAAATTTGCTAAAAAATGAAAGGCATATTACACGAAACCGAAATGGACTTTACATTTATTCCCGGACTTAGAAGCCAGTTTTGAATTAGGCGTAAAAAAAACTTGAAATTTATTAACAATTTTAGCAACCAACCTCATTTTAACTAAATTACACTTAAATTGCTGTTATGGCGCTGGTTGATGTCAAGCCAGCCATTACAACTAATGCCACATACGCAAAAAATGGTTGTGAAAAAAAATTATTTATTAGTTGAAGAAGTGATCATATTGTTTAAAAATAGCCATTTTCCTCCCTGATCTTTCGAGATTGTCATTTTAACGGTTTTGCTCCAATAAACTTCCGTTTTGCTCCCTGTGGTTTGGTCATTTTAACGGTTTTGCTCCAATAGTTTAAAAATAGCCATTTTCCTCCCTGATCTTTCGAGTTTGTCGCCAGTTTGCTCCCTAATCTTTCGAGTTTGTCGCCAGTTTCCTCCCTGATGGAGTTAGAGGCTGGGAGCAAAATGAAGATAAGTTAGAAAAATCAGGGAGGAAAATGGCTATTTTTAAACTATTGGAGCAAAACCGTTAAAATGACCAAACCACATGGAGCAAAACGGAAGTTTACTCAAAAAAATATTCATGAACTTAGATGGACACAAATGAACATTATATAGTCATTATAAAATAAAATCTGCATTTTTCATCAGAAAGATTATCATTACGAAGAATCCACCAAAAATAAATAAGTACTTAAAATAACTATCCGAACATAGTTGTCATAAACATAATTAACACAAAAATTAAGAAGTTTGTCAAGCTTTAACACAAATTGAAATTGAAATAGTCAAATGTGGGATGTCGACGGACGTGTATGCCGTATAGTATAACTATGGTTTCAAAATTTTAAAAACTAAAACTAACAAAATAAAAATATAACACAAAAAACCATTAAATGAACAAGAACACAAGTGAACATAAACAAGCGAACATAACTATGTTCGTTTGTTTAACTTATCGAACGAAATTTCTTGTTCGTGTTTGTTCATTCATTAAATGAACAAACAGAAACGAACTTCCCGCCGAACGGTTCACGAAGTGTTCGCTGAAGTCTGAACGTTTGGTTCATTTACAGCCCTAGGTACATACATAAAGACTTACTTTTGATGTCCTGCCATAATATGTTCGGCACCACAAAATCTTGACATCCACTTTTGATAATCACTAGAGTTTACAACCGATGATGGACTTAAGTGAATTACACAATTGACAATTTTGTGTTTTTCTTCCGCTTTATCAGCGTAATAATTCTCGAGATATTGTGCGGATAATATTTCTTGAAAATGAGAGTGTGTAGGGCAATCTACAAGGAGAACAATGGGCCCGGGAACCGAAGGTCCAAGTACATCGTCAGGATGAACCTAGAAAGTACATAAAATGCATATTAATTCAAGTTACGGGCTAAGTGATGGGTCCAAATGGGTCGTTTTTGTACAAAACGAAGCGAGCTGGGTTGTTTTTATCCATTTTTATAAACAATTCGTGACATATGGTTGCAAAATCATATCATTAGAATATTATACGTCTTCTAAACTTTTAATACGATTTGGGATGTTCTTAGCATGAAAAATAACAATAATATAGATAATTAAATAAACGATTTGGAAGGTTGTATGCATAAAAATAGACTTTGAGGACTCTTGACCTGTTTGACCCAATTCACTTTTAACTATATTTTCTGATTTGACCCGTTGAGATAAAATATAACCCAAATTAACTGACTCATAGGTAAAGGGGTCGAATTTGCCATCTCTATGAATAAAGAAAAAAATGTAAAGTGATAAATGTACCATGATATCTTGTAAATCGGATTTCACAGATATTCCTTCTTGTAGTTCACGATATTTGGGCCCGGGCCTTAATCCAAGTGCTTTGGCCTTATCCGGGTCAAATTTACCCCTGATCTCCGGCAACTCGCAAACATATAGAACAGAAACATTACTACACTTTATTACAAACTCATCTTCTTTACGCGTGCGGGTTTCAGGTTGCAACAACACAGCTGATATTTTGACAACTTCATCATGAATAAGTTTAATTTGATCACTTACGCTTTCAGTATCTGTATCCACTAAAACCATATCAGATTTGAATGATGCATCAAAGCATCGTGTGTGAGCAGTGGCTGCATTTGGAACAAAAGATTTCATTGCGCCAACTAAATATTTAAGATCCGACGGTCCCCATACATTTACCTTCAAACACCAGCCAAAATCTATATTAGCGAATGAAAAATCCTTCCGTTAAGGCGTTAACTATGCAGTTAATATCACCGATAATATATCGGTTATCGGTCCCGTGGTGAGATATCGGTGCAAAATATCGGTCAGAATATTGGTACCGATATTATCGGCGATATTGACCGATATTTGACCAATATATCACCGATTTTCCCGATATCAGTATCTTTCTTCTTAGTTCTACCATTCGTCTTTCTTCTTATTGCTGCTATTAGTGTTTTAAGTCTTAATTGTTAGTGTTTTAAGTCTTAATTGTTAGTGTTTTAAGTCTTGATCAGTTCCTACTTGCTACAATTGTTAGTGTTTTGCATGTTGCAAAACGTTAATTTGTTAATGGTAGGAGAGTATACTGAATTGTTAGTGTTAAATTGCTCTTTATATAAATTCAGCATGATATTAAAATTACCGATATCCCACCGCGATTACCGATACCTGAAATATCGGTCGGTGACCGATATCCGATTTTTTACTGCATGAACTGCATAGTTCGTTAATCAAACACAGCATTACGATAATCCAAGCTATCATCATATGGATACTTACATATAACCCTTTTTCACCAGTGCCAGCTAATGTCAATAAAAAACCTGAAAAATATATTTCAGAAACTTCATATCTAAACCGAAATAAATACGCAGGCTTACGAATAATGCACCAACCTGGTAATCCACCAGCAGTTTCAGAGCAAACGCGTGAAAGAAATATGTGATCGATCTAAAACGTAAAAGCTGGTCATTTTCATTACTATATAAACTTATAAATGTAGATTTTGTGTGAATCTTTATGACAACAATTTTACCTTTGACATCTTAATCTTATGTTCTGTACAAAATCTTTGCAGTCCCTGAACAAATCATAAGTATTTTCATCGTTAACTCCTAATCGTAATCAAGATCAATATAAATTTACTTAAATCTCCTATTCAGCTAAACATTCAACCATATTAACTGAATAAAAAAGTTCATAAAAATTACATCAAAATGCTTACTTCTCCTACATTGAATACAATTCTCGTATTATCAAAGAAGAGCAAAACTGATGGTGATGTGTCTTGAGTATCCATACCTGTTCCTAAAATCTACAAAAAAAAAAAAAAAAAAAAATCAGCCTTTTTTTCAATTAACAATTGCCAATAAAATAAAATTAGAATTGGCACAATTAGGGCTGTAAACGAACCGAACGTCCAGCGAACAATCTGTGAACCGTTCGGCGGGAAGTTCGTTTATGTTCGTTCGATTAGCTTAACAAATGAACACGAACAAAAAATCTTCGTTCGGTTAGCTTAGCGAATGAACACGAACAAAGGTCTCATTCGTTCGACTGTGTTCGTGAACATTCAGTAATATGTCCGGTTACGTTAGCTCATGTTCGTTCCTTTATGTTCATCCGTGTCCGTTCGATTATATTAAAACAATAATAAATAATAAACCTTTTAGTTAAACATATTGAAACCTTGAAACCCTATTTTTTCTAAGTTAGCTAATATTTGGATGTTCAAGACATTTTTTTGGGAATTATGTCTAAGTTAGTTAAACTTTGAGAATAATTATGTCTAAGTTAGTTAAACTTGATTCATCGTTTGATGGTTGTAGAAGACTTCTTGTGTTTTGATTTATTATTCGATGGTTGTATGTAACTAACTACCTAAGTCCAACGTTTAAGGTTAACAAAGCTTTTATTTTTTATTTTCAAGTTAAATGTTCATTTATGTTCGTTTGTGTTCGAGACCAGTGTTCACAAACCAGTGGCGGACATAAGGCTTACCGGGGGGCAACCTCCGCTACGGCTTGGCGCGGAAAAATTTGGAAAAATTAGTGTAAATTTTGGAAAAAATTGACGTTTTTTCGATTTCGTTACGGCTTATTTATAAAACGTTACGGCTTAGTTTCGTTTCTAGATCCGCCACTGTCACAAACTGTTCGCGAACAACTGAATTTCCTTAACTAACAAACACGAACTTAAAGTTATGTTCGGTATGCATTCGTGAACAGTTCGCGGACATGTTAATTTCCTTAACGAACACTAACATGGCCTCGTTCATGTTGGTTCGGTTCGATTACAACCCTAGGCACAATCATAAAATTGTGATCAACATATACCTGAACATAAGAAGTGGTATTAACAGGATTAAGTCTTCTAGATTTTGACTTTTGGTCTTTGGGCCCACTCTTATCTTTACACTCAGCCCTTTTCTTGTTGAACCCATAAGTGTTTCCAAGATTCTTGCTTTCATCCTTCATCTTCATCAAAGATGACTCCTTTGTGTCACTTTGCTTCAAAGAACTGAAAGATTTTGAATTGTAACTGTGTGGTTTGTTTGATGAAAGGCAAGTGAATAAAGGGTAAGAAGAAAGAATGGATATTTTTATGGGGATTTTGCTGTTGAGTTTGAAGATTGTGTTCATTGCTGGAACCCTAGAAAAGGGTTTTAGCAACCGCCTGATTAAACAATTCATGGGCTTTTTTGAGAAAGTTTGCTCTTTTAATGAAAAAGATTATATATTTGTTTAAACTTTTTGTTAGCAACAAGCTGGAATAGCTCAGTTGGTTAGAGCGTGTGGCTGTTAACCACAAGGTCGGAGGTTCAAGCCCTCCTTCTAGCGGTCTTTTTAATTTTTAAGCATTTGTGGTTTACTTTGACTTGTTTTAGTTTTTTTTTTTTCATTAGTGGTTGCTTCAACCTGTTTTAATTTTTTATTATTTAGTGGTTGATTTGACCAGTTTTAATTTTTTTATCATTACTCAGACCCGTTCTAGTTTTTTATCATTAGGGGAGGGGGTGGTTCACTAGTGATAGAATCTATCACTCATAAGCACCAATCAAGTTTCGCCATGTCATCGACCATTTTTCCATCACTCACAACCTTTTTTAGGCGGGGTGGTCATCACTCACCACCACACCCAACAATTTCCCCACAACCAACAATTACACACACAAAACAAAAGAATTAACGCGTTGAAAATATAACGAAAATGGAATCGCGTGATGCTATAACGCGTTATAGCAAGAAGGCGGGGTGGGAATTTGATTGTTCCACGCGTTACCAAATTTGCCGTGATGCTATAACGGGACCGCCCCGTCGACCCTTAGTGGTTACTCTGACCCATTTTAATTTTTTTTATCATTAGTGGTTACTCTGACCCGTTCTAGTTTTGTATCGTTAGTGGTTACTTTGACCCTTGTATAGTTTTTTTATCATTACTCTAACCAGTTTTAATTTTTTGAGTTAAATGCCATTTTAGTCCCCGTGGTTTTGGTCATTTTGCCAGTTTAGTCCAAATGTTTCATTTTTTACCTGTGGGTCCAAAAAGGTTTTACCGTTGCCATTTCAGTCCATTGGGTTAATTTCATCCATTTTTTCTGTTAACGAGAAGGCTAATTCGGTCATTTTATATGGCTGAATTGCCCTTCTAGTTAACAGAATTACATATAAAATGATTGAATTGGCCTTCTCATTAACAGAAGGAATGGATGAAGTTAACTCAGTGGACTAAAATGGTAACGGTGAAACCTTTTTGGACCCTCAGGTGAAAAATGAAACATTTGGACTAAACTGGCAAAATGGTCCAAACCACAATGACTAAAATGGCATTTAACTCTAAATTTTTTTTTATCATTACTCTGACCCGTTTTAATTTTTTATTATTAGTGGTTACTCTGATCCGTTCTAGTTTTTAATCATTAGTGGTTACTTTGACCCGTTTTAATTTTTTATCATTAGTGGTTACTTTGACCTGTTGTATAATTTGAGTTAGCCCAAATGAACCCGCATGCAAGTATTTTTACCCAAATCAACTCATTATTTAAAGAGTGACTATATCGAACCCATTTGTAGCTTGAGTTAGCCCGAAAGAATCCGCATGCAAATCTCTTTTACCCAGATCAACCCATTATTTTAAGAGTGACCATATTGACCCCTTTTTGTAATTTGAGTTGGCCCAACTGAAAACGTGAATGAACCCGCATGCAAATCTTTTTTTCCCAGGTCAACTGTCAACCCATTACTTAAAGAGTGACCATATCGACCCTTTACTGTGTGGCATGCACATTTTTTTTGCGTAAATCAACTCATATGTTAATGAGTAATCATTTTGACCCGTTGTATATTTAAGTTAACCCAAATGAACTCACGTGCAATTTACTTTACCAAAATCAACTCAATTTCTAAAGAGTGATAAGATAGCACTATAACCAAACAGATGAACTCATTTCTTAAAGAGTGATCATTTTGACCCGTTATATAATTTGAGTTGTGTAACACCCGTTCTTATAATCAAGGTTTAACGTAAATTTTGGGAAAATAATCATGTAATTAATGACTATTATACATCGGAAATACAGGTTTGTTAAAAACTTTTACAATTTAAGTGATATACACAATGTGATTTAATTCGCCGTTTAGAATAACGACAAAACAACGTTGCGGAAGCTTTGTTTAACTTGTGTTCGGTTCTTGCTCGATGCTTGATCTTCATCCGGGACTCTCGACATTCACCTGAGATCAAAACCAACTTAAAGGTGTCTTGATAATTAAATAACCAATACAACAAGGAAATAAGGAAAATCCGACATTGATATCTTGATCCAAAAATAATCATTTGAATCTGGCCTCCACCGTAACTTACGGTGGCACCGTAAGTTACGGTGGCCTCTGAATGTTAAATTCCTCCACCATAAATCAGGGGTACTCTACCGTAACACTTTTAGCTCCACCGTAACTTACGGTGGCACCGTAAGTTACGGTGGCCCCTGCATCCAACCTTTCCATTTTGCCGTTATTTGACACGAAAACTTTCGTATCTTTCAATCATCTTATCCGTTTGACCTACTGTTTCTTCCTACGTGATTGTAATTTGATTCCCCACCTTATGAGGTTAAAATCCAACATCCGGTTTAACAAAAATTCAGACTTTTAATTCTTCGGCTTATTGCCCTTTTACCAAATTTTTGACCCATTCCATTTTTATCAAACAAACATGTTTATTTGCTCTCTAAACTCATGAAATTCATAAATTCCACATCCCCTATCATATTAATCTCAAATCACGGGTTTCTTACATAATAGAAACCCGTTTACGTTCAAATCCATATTTTGACCCGTTAAGGGTATTTAAGCACCTTCTAACTTAAAATCGCCTTCGATTGTTTCTAACATTACATTACCACCTTTCTTATCATATAATTTTCCACCACAACTCTAATTATGGTGGGTATACTTTAGTAATCTATATAAATCGAGTTTTACCCCCTCAACACATTATTTTACGACCAAAAAACTCAAATAGAACCATTTGACTAACGTGTTACATCTTTCAACTTCTATACTCGTCCTATGTATCTATCTAATCATAAAACTCGTTTCCAAACAACCTTTAAGGGTTGTTTGTTCAATTCAGCCTACGAGGGCGTTTTGGTCAATTTTAGTCCTTCTTTTACTACAAGGAACTTTTAAATACTTGTTTGACCCAAAATCCGACCTTTTAACTATAATTCTGATTGGAAACCATTATTCCTCTAAAATGCCATGATTATAACATAAATCATTCGGTTTACCTTTAAGATAACCGAATATCAAATTTTGACCTTGTTTAACTCTTAGAGAACCTCAAGTTCTAAGTTATGAGTTGAACCATTTTACATACCTGACTCGGATCATTTTATTGACCTATTTCGATACCTTGCCTTAGTAGCCGCTAAGCGATAGCGATGTACGAATCCATTTGATATTTATTCCTATAAACAAGTACTTGGTAAACCATTAGTCGATATTGTCAAAGGGTGATAATTTCACCGTTTGACCCGTTTACTTACCTAGTGATCTTCGTCACTTCAACTAAATATAAATTTCATGTATTATGCTAATTTAAAGTCTACTAGCGAAAATACGAAATCAAACATAACGTAACAAGATCGTAGTTATGTACCTTTTAAGCACCTTTTTCAAACGCGTATTTCCACCGGCTTGTCCACTTGACGATCCGGATTCCTCGCCTAAAGAGTTCCATTCATAACCAATTTAGAACCCTTTTTACAACCATTTATCATGATTCATTATGATATCGCAAATCTGCGTTTTTGTCCGATTATTAATACTTTCATCCTCACTTAGGCGTTTCAACGAACACCTAGCGGGTCAGATTTTACATAATCATTACTAGGTTCTTGACATGTTATTTTCATCTATATTCACTTCAATTAACAAATCTATACTAAATTTTAACATCAATAACTTTCAGATTCACCACATGAATTCAGATTTCACTAGAATAAGAACCATAATTCTAGTGTTTATTTAGTTTCTACAAACTCACTAATCACCTACAATGGTGATTATAAACCCCACAAGCATAATGCTTGATTTTAACCAGAAATCATCTAGGGTTTATCCCTAGATGCCATATTACTTCTAATTTCATCCATGCAAGACATAATCAAGCTAAATTTCAGTTTTTCACAATTAACCTAGAACTTGATATGAATCAAAATACTAGAATTTTGCATACCTTGTGATCCTTTCAGTGAGGTGATCACTAATTCGTGTTTAGAACTTGATTTGGGACTGAATTGAACCTCCAATTGATCAATTTTTAGTGAAACTAGGGTTTGAAGGGAAGCTCTTGGTCGCCCCCTGCTTCTTGATCGACCAGACACACTCAAAGTGTGTTTGGTGTGTTTTAATTTTTGTTTTTATGAAAATAAGTTTCAAGTTTAGCAACATAGGTCCCTCATCTTTTGTTTGACATATAGTTTTGGTTGTTTTAACCCTATTTCAAGTTATTTCTAGACTTGTAGTTAACTAGGTTATAATTTTCCTAGTTATTCATCTTGTTCAAAACCCCGTTTTATTTTAAGTCCCGTTAAATCTCGGGCCTTTTTATATAATTTGCTTTCTCAAAGTATTTCCCATCCTTTTAATAAATATTAGATTTATTTATTTAAATCCTAATATTCACCGGGTTAATTTTACCACTAACGGTATTTTACCCGTTTTTACTATTAACGAGGTTTGATTACCAAACCCGTTTTCGGGGTGTTACAAGTCTACCCCCCTTAAAGAGGTTTCGTCCTCGAAACCTTGCTTACATAGTTCATTGAGTTCTAAACTCAATGCGTTTGACCTGAGTAATCTCTTAAGCATTACTCATACTTTAACCAATTGTTAGTATTACCAAAAAAAAATTTATGGTAATATCTTTTTGGTTACAGAACCTCTACGTACCTCATACGACATAATGTAACTTGAAATAACGTAATTCCGTTATTTCTACTAGTTTAGTTAACTTAGCGATTTCCATCGCTTTTATATATTATCGAACTCTTGGTGAATCCGTTACCTTGACCCGTTTAAAGGTCTTTAGTGAAATATTTCACTTTTAGCAATAATTTCTTTTGTTTTCAGATTTATTTATTCGGTTCAGTTATACCGAATCCACCGCTTACAAGCAAACCATTTTTTTTATTGATTTGAATTACTGGCCTTAACTGGTCTTACTAACTAGACTTATTAGTCCCGTTACTTTTCACTGCTCGCTTGGTTATAATGTGATTTTACTTCACATTACATTTCCTAACCGTGATCGTGTCACATCGTGTTTAGTTTGTATCAACCTTTCATTTTCGAAAATATCACTTTTCGAATATATCGTCCTGCGCCTATCAGTGTCAAGACTTGAACCTTTCATGCTTACTATTCAAATTCCTATCAGAATTTATATTTGTAACAACGTTATTTCTTACTAAAATCGAAGTTTTAGTTTTAAGATCTTTTCTTTAACTTTTGTCAATTATCCATACCATGATATTGACAGTCCATAATTTATTCTTTTAAAATCTTAGTTTTATATGGGGAATCGTAACAAGTTCCCTTACCTCACACTATCGACCCGTAGGTTCCTTCACTTAACCTCGTAGGCTATTTCCTTAGGCTTTCACCTCTTTGAGGCGAGACCCTTATGATCTCTTTGCTTCAATTCATGTCTCGTGGGTCATTTTGGCCTCGTAGACCTTTACACTAATTAATATCTCGTAGGTTATGATGATCCCGTAGATCATCTTTTATTCTAGTCTTTATTCAAATGTGTATACGTTTATATACGTATATGGCGTTAAGGCACCCCTTTTTATGTTTATAATTATTCACCTTTACTTCTTGGATTTCATGTTGGTGCACTTGTGTCTGTACTTTGTCTGTATTTTGTTATGATATAAAACGATGTCTTTTGTTAGTCTTGTTTACGTCTTAGGTGTGTTAATATGTGTGCTTAATGTAAGTTTGACCAGTCAACCATCCTCCTGGTTTGACTTGGTCAAACAGTTAGAACAAGTTTGTAAGTCATGTGTGTCGAAGGATGAGTCATCGAAGGATTGTTTATATCCTTCGATGAGCTCGAAGGATAACCTTCGATGGATATAGATGGACCTCGAAGGATATCATCCTTCGAGGTATATGTGGATCCTTCGATAGGTTTTATCTCGATAGATGATCTTTCGATCAGTCTATCTGATCCTTCGACCAGACGACCTGTGATGGATATATATACTGATGTAATGTGTTTACTTCAGTGTGTGAGTGAACTTAGTCTTGTAGAGAGCGTATTTTCAGTTTGGTCAAGGGCTGTAACCGTGTCCACTGAAATACAAGAGAAAACTTTGATATCTTGTGTGTCTACCTTTCTCTTTGTAGCTTGTGTTCTCATATAAACTACCGGTTTGCATTCTAGCTTGGATTCCGCACTTGCTAGTGTGTTAAACTTAACAAGGATAAGGTTTAACCTCAACCTCCGAGGGACCTACAAGTGGTATCAGAGCCGTGGCTCTTTTCCTTGTTAAAAACCGAGTTTATACAAGACTTTGGAGTGTTTGGACAAAAACTCACATGGTTTAGCATCTGTTTTTAGTGTTTTTTCTCACATTTCTAGACGATAAAACGTGTTCTAAACTAACCGGGTGTGTTAAAGGACGGGTTGGGTAACTTAAAAACTTGTTTTTAAGAAGTTTGGTAATTTCCGGCCAAATTCCGGCTTACTCCGGTGACCGGTTTCTGGATAAGAACCTTCTTTTTAGGCAATATTTTATTGGTCAAATCTGGGTTGGCAGAAAGTATGGTCTGAACATACCTTCTGCCGAAAGTTCTTACCAACCAATCACCTTTTCACCAACCTGTCAACTTTTGTCAACTGTGTCAGTGCAGATCGAAGGATGTCCTTCGAAGTCGAAAGATCATCTTTCGATCAAAGGAGGTTCGATAGATAATCATCCTTCGAACATCCTTCGAAGTCTGTGACTTATCCTTCGATCCAAGGAATCTTTTCGAAGGATATATCTGTCGATCTACAGGTCTTATTCGAAAGACAAGGATCCTTCGATTGGAGAGTCTTTCGAAATCATTGTTCGAAACTCAACAGTGATCTTTCGAACACTGTTGATCCTTCGAACAAGTTCTGTTCCTTCGATTCTAGTCTGTTTAAGTTTAACAAGTTTGTGTTTTTCAGGTCTTTCGATCAAGGATCCTTCGACTGGTTGTTATCTTTCGAGATATTAACATAGTTTGTGAAAATTATATTTTTAAAAAAAGGAAAACTTGTTTTTCAAATTTTAAATCAATTTTCACTTAATATATTAATTTTCTTTACAAAATGGGAACAAACGGTCAGTGGGATCCAACTGCGTGGACTCAAACAACTTTGACTCCACAATCATCAGCTACGCAATCATCAGCTACGCAATCTACGTCAGATTTCAACAAAACTGCATGGATGCAGGCTATTGCCCCACCTCAAGCTGCAATGATAACTGCAAATCAATGGGCATTGGTCACAAATCAAAGCAGCAGCATTCAAGCTATGATGCAGAACGACAGTGAAACTGGTACAAGCACAAAACCGCCAAAGCTAAATCACATCAATGATTGGGGATGGTGGAAAGAAAGGCTGAGAACTAATGTTCAGGGGCAAGGTCAAGATCTATGGATGTGCTTCTTCACCGCATTTGACAATGATTTGGAAGTTGCAGGATCTAATCCACAAACTTACAGCACTATGTCTGAAGATGATAAGAAGAAATTTGAGTTAGAAAAGAAAGCATTCATGATTCTCACACAAGCTCTTCACAGAGACATTTACCACCAGTTTGTTTACTGCACGACTACTAAAAGCTTGTGGGATATGCTCACGTTACGATGTGAAGGAAATGCTCAATCTAGAAAGATCAAGCAAGAATTACTGAAGAAAGAGTTTGAAGGTTTCACGTGCATGGAGAATGAGACTTTGGTAGAGTTATCTACAAGGTTCCATCACTTGTTGAGCGAGATGTTTGCTTTTAGAGTCACTGCCACTCCACAAGAAATGGTGAAGAGATTCGCTGATAGCTTACCAGCAAAGTGGAGCAGTTATCTTGAAATTCTCAAAGAAAATGGTGTTCTAGACACAATCACCGTTTATGAGTTAATTCAAAAATTGGAGAACAAGGATGTAGAAGAAAAGCTTAAGGCAAAAAGAACACTAACTCCTCAAAATCCAGAGATGTACTATGGGATTGCAGGAGGTATCAGTGGAGAAAAACCAGTCTCTCAACATGCGAAGCTTCAAACAGCCTTCATCTCAAACACCGGGCCTTCCACAACAAATCAGTTTGATCCTTCAGCATACACGATGTTTTCAAGACCAGATTCTTCTTCTCTACGACAGGATGTGCAACCGACAGCTCAGCAATTCACACCACCGCCTTTCTTAGACCCAAGCAGAGCTCAGCAGCAACAACCGCAACAGCAAGGGTTTTATGGAAGCTCTTCAAACTTTCAAGCCACTTCCAATCCGAACACAGTCAGATTAGACACTTCCAACTTTTCCAAAGTCAGTGTCGAAATAGCCAAGGAGCATATGGAGATGTTGAACACCTTGGTTAGTGCTTATTGTGGATTGGTCGCAGGTCAGATTGGGAATATCAATCTAACCAATGAAGATTATCAGCAAGTGGATAGAGAAGAGTTTGAAATGATGGATATCAAATGGGCTCTTGCTAGTGCAATTCGAAGAGCAAAGGAGTTTATGGAAAGGACGGGGAGAACCAACTTGAATAGCAACAACAACACCAAGTATGGTTTTGATAAGAATGCTGTCACTTGCTTCAATTGTGGTGAAAAGGGTCACTTCAAGCGGGAGTGTCAGAAGCCACCTAAGCAAGGAAATCAGAATCCCTTCAGGAATCAAGGACAATCACAACAGCAACCGAACAATAATTCTGACAGATCAATAGTTCCCGTTGGAGGAAATGCATCTGGATCCACAAACACTAATCCCCACAGAGGATTGGTTGTTCAAGCTGATGAAATCTGCAATTGGAACCTTCAGCTTGGAGAAGGAGGAAATGGTGGAACAGCATGTTATGCTAAAGTGATTGAGAAGGTAGTAGAACCCGTGTCTGCTGGTGAATCTTCAGAAGATGAAGATAGTTCGGGTTATAGTGGGAGCATGGATGGGGAATCACTTGATGCTGGTGATTTATCAAGTGATGCTTTAGATTTGGAAGTTGATGAGCTTTTGGCTGAAGCTGAAGCATTATGCAAGAGGAGATCTATTCTTTGCCAGAAATCTGCTGGAACTTCCGAGAAGCTTGCTCAGTTCTTCTCTGAAGATGGATCTTTTTCTTTCCATTCAGCCTTTATGGCTAATGTCGACAGTTCATCAAGTCAGGTATGTGTCGATGAACCCACTGTAGTTAGTTGTGAAAATTGTGATAGTTTAAATGTTAAATATGCTGAAAAGGAAAGTCAGTTTGAAATCACATACAAACACAATCAAGAATTGATTGTAGATCTTTCTAAAGCAACTGAAGCTAACTTGTTTTTAACCAGAAATGAAAAGGAATTTAAGGCAACAATTGCGTCATTAAGACATGATGTTTCATAATTACAAAAGGCTGTTTTGCGAAAACAACATGCTAACAATAATCTTATTGACACAATTGAAAAGCAAATGGTAGAGTTGGCAACGGCTCGATGTGAATGTGAGACAATTAAGCAGAAACTGGAAAGCTATTCCAATTCCCGCTATGTATTGGATCACATCATTGACGTTCAAAAGAAAAAGGGGGATAAAATATGTATTGGATTCAAATCATGTCCTCCCCCAATGAATCACAATTACTCCAAATTGCCTGATGACGAGGATATGCCCCGTTTTGAACCTACTGTGCCACTCGATCTAGATGACTTTGCAGCAGGCCTCGGGTTCACAACTGGTGCATCATCCTCGGGTCAATCAGAATCTGAGAGTGTGACAGATTCATCGTGTGTTAAGGAACAGAGTCCTCCCATTGTTGAGGATGCTGATTCTTCGGATGATGAATCTGAAGAAATTGTGAAACAACAGTCTAACTCGGTTACAACAGATATTCCAATTGAGAATCACATCCTGTGTGATCCACCAGTGAAACCGAGTAAGACTGAGATGTCAAAAGCAACGGAGTCCCTTGTATCTAGCCGTGAAGAGAATAACTTGTTGTACACGCTCAAAGGAGATAGCAAAATCTACTCTAACAAAGATTTTCCACTTAAAAATGTAAATCAAGATTTAATTGAGCAAATTTTTGAAGGATGCACTGATAAGTTTTTGGGGAACAAAAGTGGCAAAGTTACCGTCACTCAATGTGATCCAATTCCATGTGAACAAATTAGAAAACAATACGGAAACCAAAAACTACCAATTGAGCGAAAACAACAAGTCAACTCCGGAAAGGGCAAGGTACAGGGAAATAAGGCTCAGAACAAGAATGTTCAAGCACCTAAAGTTCAGCAGCCTAAGACTGAACAACCAAAGGTTCAACAACCTAAAGTTGAACAGTCTAAGGCTACTCAACCTAAGGCTGCACAACCTAAAATTCAACAATCAAAGGTTGAGCAACCTAAGGTTCAACAACAAAAGGTGCAAAACAAAAGAGCTCCTGTTAAGAAACGAGGACCGAAAATGAACTTTGTTGGATCCACGGGTTCAGACAAACTTGAAACATTTCAGGATAAATCTAACATTGAGTTTATAAAACAATTTAGAATTTTAAAACGAGATGATCAGAATAATTACACCCAACACACCAACGGATGTGATTTAGGTCCAAGCACGTCTAGATCACAAAATTCATTGTCTGGTTCTCCGTCTGGTCATCAACATGTTTCTCCGAAGTTTGTAGAGCGGAGAACATGTTTTGAATGTGGGACAGTTGGGCATATTGTAAGATATTGCCCACACGTGCAAAAGCTGAAGTCAATAACGAGTGCTCCCCAAGAAATCGATTACCGAAAACGATCAGTTTCCCCGAAACAAGACCCACGTGTCTTGAAAGAAAGGGAAAAGAAGTTAAAGCAAAAGAATCAAAAGGTAATTGAAAAGGCCTTAAAATCAGAGGTCAAAGAAGAAAAACCTGTACAAGCAAAATCTGAAACTGTAAAACCAGTAAATGCTAAAACAATGAATTCAAATACTGGTAAAGGACAAACAGCTTGGAAGCAAAAACAGGTAATTCAGTCAGGGGGAGCACCACAGGTTCTTTTTCCTAATCATCAAGTGATTGAAATCACTTTCCTTGATGATCAAGGACGACCCAAGTCCACAAAGGCTTGGGTCCCCCTCTCAAACTGATAAGTTAATTGCATGTGCAGGCGGCTCCAGGAGGAACTATTAATAGTCATTGGATTGTTGATAGTGGGGCTTCCAGGCACATGACGGGCGACTACCGTCTTCTTTTCGATGTGCGAAGTATAAGAGGAGGATATGTTGCATTTGCTGGAGACAAAGGAGGGTATATCACCGGCGAGGGAATGATCTCAAATGGAGTTGTGAGTTTTGACAAAATCAATTATGTGCAACAGTTGGATCACAATCTCCTGAGTGTTTCTCAGATCTGCGACAAGAAGTTCACCGTGCATTTTGATGATGCCGGTTGTTATGTGCTGAAGCCAGGATTCAAGATTCCCGAAGAATGGATTCTCTTATCAGCACCAAGAGTTAATGATTTGTATGTCCTCGATATGAGCCAAGCAATAACCATGTCCAAACAAGTTACTTGCTTTATTTCAAAAGCCACTGAAAAGGAGACGATCTCTTGGCACAGACGGATGGGTCATATTCACCTCAGAAAAATGAATCACCTTGTCAAAAACAATCTGGTGAGAGGTGTCAATGTGAAGAATTTTCAACTTCAAGATGTCTGTGTGCCGTGTTAGAAAGGGAAGCAGATCAAGAAATCACATCCATTGAAGAAGGTTAACACTGTAAACATGCCACTCGAACGTCTTCATATGGATCTTTTCGGCCCAGTCAAACACAAGAGTGTGCACGGGGAGGTTTTCTGCTTGGTAGTCACTGATGACTATTCAAGATTTTCATGGGTTGATTTCATGGTTCACAAGAGCGAGACTCCAGAAATTCTAAAGAATTTGATCACCTTGTTGGAAAATCTTTATAATCTAAAGGTGAGGCGAATTCGAAGCGACAACGGAACCGAGTTCAAAAACAGGGTTATGGATGAATTTTGCACTGCAAAAGGAATCCTTCATGAATACAGCTCTCGGTACACGCCACAACAAAACGGAGTCGCTGAAAGAAAGAACAGAACCTTAATTGAGACTGCAAGAACCATGTTGGTTGAGTCTCAGCTTCCAGTTCGATTCTGGACTGAAGCTGTTGCCTCGGCTTACTACACATTAAACAGGGTTCTCACAGTGAAAAGACATGGCAAAACGTGCTTCGAACTTCTACACAAGAATACTCCTGACTTAGAATATTTAGAACCTTTTGGTGCACCATGTACCATGATTGAGCCTGACGGGAAGTTTGGTTCCAAAGCTATCGAAGGTTACTTCCTTGGGTATGCTACTCCTAATCTGCGAGTATGGAACCTGACTACCAAGAGGATTGAAGAGTGGGGTGAAGTAAGAGTTCAAAGATATTCTAATCCACCGAAGCCTTCTGGAGATCCATGGATGTTCGATTATGATGGTCTTTTCGACTCATTCAATCTGCCGACATTTGATGATGACAATGCAATTGCTCAAATGTTGTCTGAAAGCGAGAATGCGACTGGCTCTCAGTTAGCTCGCCCAATCATTGTTGACTCACAAGCATCTTCTTCTGTCAACAATCTCGTTTCAAATGAGGTGTTTAATGATGCTGTCGACTACAATTTGTCATCGGAAGATGAGGAGTATGTTGATGCAAATGATGGTGAAGCACGGGGTCCGGTTCAAGGTACTTCAGAAGCAACGGATCCAGTGTTTGCGCCAATTGTCCAAGAAGAAAATGCATCATCTTCTACAACTCAACAGCTTCAGAATGATATCGGGAATTTAAATATCAATAACTTGAGGACCAATGTTGAAATTCCTCTAGTTCCTGAAACCCGAATTCATAACATTCATCCTCAGCAGAATATTATAGGTGATGTTCTCAGTGGTGTAAGGACAAGGAATCAAATCAGAAATAATGAAAATGCTGGCTTGTATGCTGAGATACGAGAATCGGGACAACAAAATGATTGGTCTTTCGCCTGCTATGTTAGCCAAGAAGAGCCTAGATCTTGGAAGGAGGCATTGAAAGATGATTCCTGGGTGGAAGCTATGCAAGAAGAACTTCAGCAGTTCGAGAAGTTGGGCGTATGGAAATTGGTTGATAGGCCCGACAACTACAAGAAGATCGGAACTCGTTGGGTGTTTAAGTGCAAGAAGGATGACCGTGGGATTGTTGTCCGAAACAAAGCAAGGTTAGTTGTTCAAGGCTTCAGTCAGATAGAAGGTATTGATTACAATGAAGTGTATGCACCTGTTGCACGTCTGGAGGCTATTAGAATCTTTCTAGCCTACGCATCCTTCAAGAAATTCAAGGTGTACCAGATGGATGTTAAAAGTGCATTTCTTCACGGAGTAGTCGAAGAGGAAGTATATGTCGAGCAACCACCGGGGTTTGAAGATCCATTACATCCTGACAGAGTTTTACTACTTAACAAAGCGTTATATGGTCTTCATCAAGCACCTCGAGCCTGGTATGAGACACTGTCTACCTACCTGCTGAACAACGGTTTTAGACGGGGTTTGATCGATTGTACCCTCTTCATCAAAGAAAAAGGTGAAGATCTTCTGTTGGTACAGGTATACGTCGATGACATTATCTTTGGTTCTACCGATGATAATTTATGCAAGGAATTTGAGAAGGTGATGCAAGATCGATTCGAGATGAGTGCGATGGGTGAAATGACGTTCTGTTTGGGTTTGCAAGTTAATCAGTCCGAATCTGGAATTTTTATCCATCAAACCAAGTACGTCGGAGACATCTTGAGCCGGTTCCAGATGTCCGATTCGAAGCCAATTTCTACTCCTCTTCCGCAGAATCACGGGATTACTCCGGATGAAAAAGGGGAAGCTGTGGACTCTTCACTTTATCGTGCTATGATTGGATCTTTAATGTATCTCACCGCATCAAGACCCGACATTATGTATCCAACGTGCCTTCTCGCCAGATACCAAGCGAATCCGAAGGTCTCTCACTATGCTGCTGTCAAAAGGATATTTCGTTATCTGAAGGGTTGCCCTGACACCGGGTTATGGTACCCTAAGGATGATAACTTCGATCTCAAGGCTTACAGTGATTCTGATTTCGGCGGCTGCAAGAAAGATGGCAAATCAACTACAGCAGGATGTCAGTTCTTAGGCAATCGCCTAGTCACTTGGCAGTGCAAGAAGCAGACATGTGTGGCTACGTCTACATGTGAAGCGGAATACATTGCTGCGTCTAGTTGCTGCTCCCAGGTTCTATGGATCCAACAACAGATGCGGGACTACGGTTTTGAATTCCTAACTACTCCTATTTATGTTGATAATGAAGCTGCTTTACAGATCACTAGAAATCCTGTACAGCACTCAAAAACGAAGCACATCGATATTAAATATCACTTCATACGTGATTGCTTTGAAAAGAGACTTATCGATGTGGTTCACATTCATACCGATCACCAACGTGCCGACCTTTTTACCAAAGCATTTGATAAATCAAGATTCGATTATTTACTTTTGGTAAACGGCATAAAGGTGAAGCAAGAGTAACCGACATCGGAAAATCGTTTTTGTAAATATTTTTCTCTCTAAAAAAAAAAAAAAAAAAAATCCAAAAATATGTTTTTACCTTATTTTATTTTTGAATTTTAGGGGGAGAAAATTCAGAAAAACACAAAAACAATAGAAAAACAAAAATGAGTTTCTTGGTAATATAAGAGAAAATGATATTACATTAGAGGTCGGTCGAAACATGTTTCTAGAAATCAAAAGAAAAGAAAAAGATAAGTAGCTCTACTAATGATGTACCGGTAGACTCACGATCATTTTAAAGTATGCAGGAGATATAAACATAACGAACTGAAAACCGCGTGGGAACCGCTCATTGGCATATGGTCTTGGTACCGAAATTTCGTTTGATAGATTGCCGGGGTTCTGAGATATTCGGGGTTTATGCTGTTTATCATTTGGGTATCATGGTTGTATCTTTTACCGAAAAAAAATAAATAAATAAATAACGGGGACGCAAGTCTAGATCTTCCATGATACTATACATACGTGTACATACTGCATTCGACCTCAATAAGTGATAAACAATCACATGTCCAATCAAATAAGTGATAAAATATCACATTCATCCGGGAGTCAAGTTCGTCTCTCTGCTGTACGGAAGTACTGACCTGTTCACGGACTTGCTCATGTGCCCTCATGCATATGAAAATCAAGTTCCTCATCAATAAGTGATTCTATCACATAGGGCTTGTTTTCAAATCAAATAAGTGACTTGTTCACATTTTATATACGTTAAAAACGGATGATAAATGGTATACTCCCCAGTAAGATGAACTCTCGCGCATACCTTGATACGGGAATGTGTCGTGAGAGGATGAACACCGGTCGGTAAGTATAAATCATACCTTAAATGTATCTCAATGTATTATGATTACACTTGATCGCTGAGTTTAAGTGGATAACAATATCGGTAATTGTGGTAGAATACTTATCCACTTCTGTAAAAGAATATTAAAAGAAAACGTGTTTTGACAAAAGACCGCAAACTGATATGATTCTCTTCGCCAGAAACTCGCAAAAATATTGTTGTGTTTGTACATATTTATTTACTGCTTAACTTTAATGTTTAACTTTTATTGTCTTTTTAAACAGTTTTGTCGTTTGGTGCATATCAGCACGACATTAGCGGTGATGTCGTTTTGATAACATTCAAAGGATATTAAAATTGTTGACTTTTATTTTATCAAAATCCAAAAACATTTTCAATTTAATTTTATTTTTATTTTTGATTAACCGATGTTGGTACTCGATCAGATACCTGGCAAGCCGAGATACTTCATAAAACTGACTTTTGCAGAACTTCATAACGGACAATTTTTCAAAACGGTCGTTTCTGAAAACTTTTAAGAATTTGAAGGGTTTGAATTGCAAATTCCCAAAATCCAAAGTGTTGGTGAAAATCTGATCCTTCGAGGAAGCATTGGCTCTCGAAAGATCAGATGGTCAATGAAAGTCAATCTTGATGCTCGAAAGATTGTGATCAGACTTTTCGAAAGATGGATCAGGTCGAAAGACATCCTTCGAGGATCGTCTTTCGAGGTTGTTGAGGGTTCCACAAATATCTGGTATCTTTCGATCCAGATCTGGATCCTTCGACCCAAAGTCCCATCTTTCGAAGCACCTTCTTCATCTTTCGAAAGGTAGAGGATCCTTCGAGGCGGTTCGTATTTCGAGGTCAGGGTATAAAAGGGGTCTTCTTCTTCATTTCAACATAACAGTTCAACTTCACTATTTCAAAAACCTCTGATCCTACCGAAACTCTGCCAAAATTGAAACAAAAAGTTAGGGTATCAGGATTTTATCTACAATCTCGGTAGGATAATCCTAATACACTTAACAAACAACAACTTGAACACTTCATCTGATCATGTGTTTTTATGTAATGTGAATGTGTTGTAAGCATGTTAGTGGTAGATTTTGATGATCATAAGTTTTTGTCTTGTCTGATGCTCTGTGTTACAGTGTTTGATGCTAAATTTTAATGGTCTGAAAGTTGTTTTGGGTGTTCTTGGGTTAATCTGTTCATGTGTGTGTATTGGTGTTCGGGTTTGGATTAGTGTCAGGGGTTGGCTTTGATGTTGTTGTTTCTGTTTTAAGTGTCTTGATGTTGATGTTTTAAGTGGTGTAATGTTGATCCTTTAAATGATTTGAAACATACGTAAATCACACTTAAAACTGTCACCGGAAAAACGCCGATGTACAGTGTCACCGGAGAACATCCTTCGATCTCGAAAGATGATGTCTTAACCTCGAAGGATGGAATGCAAAGGATGGACTGCAAAATATCCTTCGAACTGAGGCTCGAAGGATACTAAGCCTTTCGAAGGATCATCCTTCGGTTGATCAGATCTTACGATTGATCAAAATATCTTTCAAAATTTATGATCTTTCGTAAGTTGATCTTTCGATAAGACCTGTCATCTTTCGAGGAATATAACATCTTTCGATCAAATTGTCATCCTTTGATGTCTAAATAGAATCTTTCGAGAAAGAACACTTAGAAATTTTTCAAGAAACTGAAATCTTTTTAAGTGTGAAATCCTTGTTGACTGTTATGACTGTTTTCTCATTATGTGTTCCTGTTTTCATGAACAGAAATGGCACCGAAAGAGAAGAAAGAACGGGCAAAACCAACTAAGAAAGAAAAGTCGGAAGTTGAATCTATGTCGGAGCCAAGACACAACATGGCCGCGTATCTGCAACCGGAAGACAAAGTTAGTCCGGAATTCAATGGGATAATGCAGTATCTTCACCGGACACGAATCAACTATGCCATTACTACACAACACACCGCTTACCAGTCCCAGATCAAGGAATTCTGGAATTCTGCTGTGGTCGATACAGTGAATAACCAAGAAGTGATTAGAGGATTCGTTACTGAGAAACCCGTGGTGATCACCGAGAACACCATCAGAGCGCGTTTGCAATTGGGAGATCAACCAGAAGATTCGACTTCTATTGATTTACAGTGTCAGCGTGGTTTATTGATGAGGCTACGTTACAGCGATAATGTGCTAGCAAATCAGATAAGCAAGGGGTTCATGCCGTTACGATACAAGTTTTTGTTGCATATTCTTATTCATTGTTTGAGCAACAAACGGTCTGGATACGATTTGTCACCTATTGAGTTGACGGGATTGTTTACGGCTTTAATTCTGAACAAGCCGTTCAACATATCTCGTTACATCTTTGTCAATCTGAAAGAGAATGCCCGCAGGCCACTTCCGTCAGCAAATCAACGGACGTCAACCAAGTTTTGGTTATATCCAAGATTCTTGCAAATGATGATAGATGATCAGATTCCGAATCTTCCCAAGGTTGAAGCAGATGTCCTTCCAGTCAATCCAATGAACGAGCGTACATTGCTGATCTTCAAATCTATGTCTAAGTATAAGGAATCCGATCCAGTCAGAAAGCTTATTGGTCACCTCGATGATCTAGCCTACGAGGCACCACAGAACCACAAGTGGCGTCGAGATGGAAGTGATTCTGATGACGAAGATCCCAAGTTAATCGCGTTGGCCAACACACAACTCGGGGCTAAGCACGGAATTAAAGCATCGAGCAAGAAGTCTGCTGGCAGTTCCGGTGCTGCAACACATGTTGAAGTTGATGTGAATGTTGCTGCAGAAGAAGTTCAAGGAGTGTTCATCGAATCAGATGTCCGTGGTAATGTTGGTGGACCTGCAAGTCGGTCAGGCGATGATGTGACAGACAAAGGTAAAGGTAAGGTGGACGAGCCGAGGAGGTTGGTGGATGAAAGCAGTTCGTCTTCTGATGATGAAGGAGGTTCTGGTAATGATGATTCGTCTTCTGAGGATGATAATCCTCCTCCACCAGGGATGCGAAAGGCTTATGATCAGCGCTGGAATTTTCGAGGTTTTGAACGTATTGAGAAACCGGTTGGTGCCGCAGAATCTGACAAAGACGATGATTATATTCCTGCTGCTCCTGGTTTACTTAGAAAGAAGAGGCAAGCAAGAAGAGAGGGTACTCGTACTTCAAAGAAATCAAAGGGCGGATCAAGGTCAACAGGTGAAACTGCTGGTGATGTCAGTATACCTGATCCGATCCAGCATTCAACGCCTCCGGAGCATCAGCTGCCTCCTGTCAGTGATCAGTTAACTACATCAGAGATGCTGGAGCTGGTCTCATCTCCACAGACGTCCTCTGGGGCACGCACGGCGACTGTTGATCAACAGCCGCCTGCAACCCCTGTCTCAGGTACTCACACACGTCCTCCTCTTGTTATTTCTGGTCCAACAGGTACTTCCGGTCCATCTGGTCAGTCTGGACCTGAGCCCTCACGGCCGACTCTAGCAGAAACGTTGTCTGGTTTGTCTGAAGCTGAGAAAATTCACTTCCTGATCGAACAAGTCAGTGAATTGGGTAACTTAGTCGGTCGGCATACTAGAAGGATTGAAGAGTATCGTGTACAGCGAACACAGGATGCGGAGGCACACAACAAGCTGGTCTCAATTGTTAGTGCACAGAATCTTAAGATAAGGGAACAAGCTCAAGAGATTGAAAGACTGAAAGAAGCAAACAGGGCTCGTGATAAAGAAGTTGAGATAATGAAGGGGCATAGTACTGTGTTAGAGAATGAGGCAAAAGCGTTAAAGCAGAAGCATACAGAGCTGTCGGATCGCTATAAAAATCGTGATGATCGATTAATAGAAGCCTTCAAGCCTATTCAATCAAACTTCAAGAAATTTGATCACAAAGTAGTTACGCTTTGGAATGAAAGGTGCAAAGCATTGGGCATCGTTCCCTCAAAGCGTGGAGATGACAAGGACGATGATGCAGCAAATCCTGATCAACCAGCTGCCACAGGTTCCGGTGCAACTGCATCCGGTGCTGCAGGTGGGTCTGGTACATCTCAAGATGCTCCTACTGCTCCTCCAACAGCTACTACTGGTCCGTCTGAGCAGACTGAAACGTTGGAAGCTTCGGCAGGGTTTGAAAATGTTAGTCTTGAACCGGAAACGTTTACCGATCTCCCTGAATCCTCAATTGTTCAACAGTATCATCCAGTCACGGGTGAACTATTAGAAGAGGGAGAACACGTTACAGAGATGTCTGATGAATGTGTATTAGCTCTGACGGAAATGGATGAAGTTGATTTGACAACGATCGATGCTACTCCGTTAGTTCCGGACGAAACCGATTTCTCTACGATTGAAGAAATCTTCATCGGTTCGGATCCGGAACGTCCTGTTTACGTTAGTCAAGATAATGTGGAGTTTAATACGCTTAATGATGAGTTTGTGGCGGCAAAGACAGCAGAATTTACTAATCCTTCTTCAGATTCTCCTACAGCTCAAGAAAGCCGTGAGAAGACCGTGAACGAATGGCGAGCGGATTTCCTAGCAAGGAATCCTCATCCGCTCCCTCCGTTGGATCAGGCCAATTACATGATTCTGGAAAGGAATCAGGCTAGGGGTCGTATTATCAGCTGGATGTTCATCAAGGAGCTTCACTGCATGGTTGTGAAGCGAGAATGCGGCCTTCAGTACTTCAGGACTCTTCTCAGCATTCTTTCACTTCCTTATTATGATGTTGCGGTTTTGGCTCAGCTGGAGGTTATTAATCGAGTCGAAGACAAGATGGTGGATTTGTTCGCCAAGAAGATCAGGTTGGAACGAAGAAGAGGTTGGAAGGATCCGTTATACAAGCCGCAGTTTCCTAGATACGAGCAGATCAGGTTCACGCTTGATCCAGAGACAAATACTGCTCGTTATCGATTGGTTTATGATCCTCCGAAGTTGATGAATAGAATACCGTTGTTGAAAATGAAGACAGATTTTCTGGGTAACTTTCGTTGCTGGGTTTATGATGCAGATACTGGAGAAGCAGTGATCTTATTCAAAGACAGTCAGGAAAATTTTCGAATGATAGATCCAATGTGGATTACTAACATGTCCAGGTCGGATATTATTATTCTTAAGGATCACGAGATCAACTACTTGGTTAGAGATCGTGCTCAAGCAATGAAGTTTCAGAAGATGGCCTTGTATTGCTTCAACCTACTTGTGAATGCGGGAAGTGCATGGTCTACGCATCACTTAACGGTTGAAAGGACGTAAGAGACTTGAAGACACGAAGATCGAGACAAAGCTACAGCCAAGGGGGAGTTTGTTGGTGCACTTGTGTCTGTACTTTGTCTGTATTTTGTTATGATATAAAACGATGTCTTTTGTTAGTCTTGTTTACGTCTTAGGTGTGTTAATATGTGTGCTTAATGTAAGTTTGACCAGTCAACCATCCTCCTGGTTTGACTTGGTCAAACAGTTAGAACAAGTTTGTAAGTCATGTGTGTCGAAGGATGAGTCATCGAAGGATTGTTTATATCCTTCGATGAGCTCGAAGGATAACCTTCGATGGATATAGATGGACCTCGAAGGATATCATCCTTCGAGGTATATGTGGATCCTTCGATAGGTTTTATCTCGATAGATGATCTTTCGATCAGTCTATCTGATCCTTCGACCAGACGACCTGTGATGGATATATATACTGATGTAATGTGTTTACTTCAGTGTGTGAGTGAACTTAGTCTTGTAGAGAGCGTATTTTCAGTTTGGTCAAGGGCTGTAACCGTGTCCACTGAAATACAAGAGAAAACTTTGATATCTTGTGTGTCTACCTTTCTCTTTGTAGCTTGTGTTCTCATATAAACTACCGGTTTGCATTCTAGCTTGGATTCCGCACTTGCTAGTGTGTTAAACTTAACAAGGATAAGGTTTAACCTCAACCTCCGAGGGACCTACATTTCATTTGACCTTGACCGTAGTCTAAGGCTACATTGTTTTCTTTCGAAACATCTTTCCGACTTCTCGACTTCTAACGTCAAATTACACGTCGGTTTTCTATACACTTACCGTTTTTACCTCTATTTTTTCAAATTTTTACCTCTATTTTGCAAGTTAATACGACGCAACGTACATCTGTGGTTCAACGTTTTTACCTCTATTTTTTCATGTTTGACAGGTTCGTCGTAACACGCAGACCCTAGGTCGAGTCAGTGTTGGTGGTCGATAACGGTTGTGTGACATTAGTACTATTTGACACCGTTTTACACTCCGCCGCAACGCGGCGTGTGCTTTGGTGGTTTTCCAAAGAAAAAATCGTTATGCATATATATGGTTGTCGTAACCTTGGCTTTGGGGGTTTCCAAAAAAAATTGATTTTTTTACTTTTCACCCAAAAGTATTTCATAAATTACTTTTAACCCAAAACTATTTGTTTTTTACTTTTAACCCAAAACTTTTTATCTTTTGCAATCTATCCTCACAACTTTTTTTACTTTCAACTTTGGTCCTTTACAGTTTTCATTTTCCTCAAATTTTTCGCTTTATGCTTGGTTCTAAATTTTGTGACTTAACACATCGCAACGTGCGTCTTTGGTTTAATGTTTTTACGTTTCATTCTAAATTTTGCGACTTAACACGACGCAACGTGCGTGTGTGGGTGAACGTTTTTACATCGTCTATTTTTTCTCGGTTTGACAGGTTTAACATAACGTGCGGGTCCTAGATCGACTGTGTCTTTGGTTTTTCGTTTTTACGCTTCGTTCTAAATTTTGCGAGTTAACACGACGCAACGTGCGTCTGTGGGTGAACGTTTTTACATCGTCTATTTCTTCCCCGTTTGACAGGTTTAACATAACGTGCGGGTCCTAGATCGACTTAGTTATAACTAAAGAATTCTCGGCGCATTGCGGCGGGTCTCAATCCTAGTTAATATTAAAAAGTATAGTTTTAGATAACGGTGGCGATCGGTCTCATTATAGTCACGTTTGACTCGACCATTTATAATCAGGCTTCTCAACACGGCTATGATTGGGCTTTTTTGGTGTGGGCACAACCGATTGCGCGCCTCTAATTGTCTTTATATTTCATTCGAACGATAAATAGCAAAGTTGCAAACTGTTTATGAGATGGTATGAGAAGCCGAATGTTACTACGACTTAACGATGACCAATCAGAACCTTCAAATGGAGAAAAAATAATGGCCAATAATCACGGGATCACATGCATTGATGGCCCATCCACCCATTATATTCTGTTTTCTTTAACCCAATCGAAAAGGCCAAAACATACCAAAGTAAAGTAAAGTACACCATACCTTATTGTGGGCCCTATTTCTATTTTCTACAACCTCAAATCATACAATTATTTGATACATGTGGGCCCTATTTCTATTTTCTACAACCTCAAATCATACATACAATTATTTGATACATGAGTACATGACCCATTAACAAAACAAGACAAAAGAAAACAATTCCTCATAAACAAAGAAAAACAAATAATTTGCATTTCTTTTTATTTTTTACAATTAAAACAACCCGGAATCATATTCAACACAATAACAAAATCACTTGAAATTTAGTAGTCATTGGTGAGGGGAATATGTTCATTGGAAAAGAACACATTCGGGTAAATAGCACCGGCTAAGCCACCGCCAATGAGAGGTCCAACCCAGTAGATCCAGTGTCCGGAGAAGTCAAAGGCAGCCACGGCTGGCCCGAAAGATCGGGCTGGGTTCATTGACCCACCTGAGAACGGGCCAGCAGCCAAGATATTGGCACCCACGATGAACCCGATTGCAATAGGGGCAATTGTGCCTAGTGCGCCCTTCTTTGGGTCACATGCGGTGGCGTAAACAGTGTACACCAACGCAAATGTGATGATGATTTCAAAAACTACCCCTTGTAGCACTCCAACGCCTGCCGCAACACCGTGTGTAGGGACGGCCTGAAAGTAAAATACGATAACACCACTTAGAGTTTCATATAATTTAAAAAATGCCACTGTTAATGGCCCAGTATCTCTCATGTGGACATAACAGAACATAACGATGTGAGATTTGCCTAAGGTGTTACAACAGTCTTACCAGGCCTCCAGTGACGAAACTGAGGAGGAAGCATGCGACAACGGAGCCAAGGAGTTGAGCAATCCAGTAAAACAAGCCCGTTAGGACGGTGATCTGGCCGCCAACGGCCAATCCAAAGGTGACAGCTGGGTTCACATGACCACCAGAGATGTTAGCCGCGATAGAAACCGCCACAAAGAGAGCAAGCCCATGGCAAACCGCGATAGCTACTAGACCAGATGGATCTAAGGCAGCATCCGCCGTTAGTTTCGCTGTCACAGATCAACAAAAACAAGTTATAACGTTAGTTTGGCCATATAAATATATTATGTAACATATGTAACATATATAAATAATATTAAGTATGTGAAGTATGAGTGTACCATAAGCGATAGCAGAACCGACACCCGCGAAGACGAAGAGTAAAGTGGAGATGAACTCAGCAATGTAGGCTTTGATGGAGCTGGAGCTGAAGGAATCATCAAAACTACCAAAGGCAATTCCAGGCATTTTTCTAGAAGAAGTGAGGCTGCAGAAGATGAGAATTGGTTGTATGTGTAGATAACACTAAAGTGGCTTTATATATACAAAAGTTTTCAAATAATAATGATATAATACATAGTAATGTATAGTAATAGTCATCGTCATCATCATACTCGGTAAATCCCACCAATAGCAAAGCTAAAGTAGGTTCTGAGGAGGGTAAGATGTAGACAGCCTTACCCAGGGGCGAAGCATTGAAGGGGCCGGGGGGGGGGGGGGGGGGGCTGACCCTCCGAACTTTTCGCTCAGTAGTGTTATGTATGCACGTTTCGTATAGAATTTTTTAGGTATATACGTTTTCGACCCCCCGGTTTTATAAAAAAAAAATTAGGTATATACTTTTAGGTCCGGTGACTTCCGACTCCCCCGGTGGAAATTTTCAAGCTTCGCCACTGGCCTTACCTCTTCATCGTAGGAATAGAGAGGTTACTTCCAGTTAGACCACCGGCTCAATAATGTATAGTAATAGTAATTTTAATTTTATTTATTGCATCACCAAGAATCACAGGCTTTGTTGGCATTTGTTTTATTATTTGACTTAGTTCACGAGCTTCATCTACCATATCAATAGAAATCCTTAATGGTTCGGTTTGGGTTGTATTGAGTTGTCATCACGTTTAGATAAATAAGTTACATGGATTGTGTTCGTTTAGGTAATTTTAGGCATGTTTGACTAAGGTTGATGTCTTTAACATAAATAAATATATGAGTTATGTTGAGTTCATTACTTTCAGTATGTCAACCTTGACTCGTCATCCTGTCTATCTACCGTGTTATCACCCCTATACATGGGTCTGGTTCTTGTACGTATTGTAAAAAGCATAGGACGCAATTAGGAGGCGACACGTTTATGCATGAGGGTTTTATGGGCGAGGGTGTTTGCGTCCATTTACAAAAGCATGTCTCTAGCAGCTAACACCATGTAAGATGGGATAATAACACATGACTTTCCGTAACAAAAAAAAGCATTCCAAAGCTGGAAACTAAACAACACTATGTAAAATTGTATAAGATCATACTTATTCACACACGCACTATTATATAACATGTGTGATTAATGTTTTCAATATGCGTGATTATTGTGTTTCAACATGCGTGATTTTGGATTTTTGAGTTATAACGTGCGTGATTTTAAAATGAACTTGCGTAATTACCTGTCGTACGTGATGTACGTTAAGCCGTAATGTACGATATACTTTTTCATATTTTATAACATATGTGTGTATTTGAAATTTAATTTTTTTTTTTTGGTGGAACTTGTTTACAATGAAAAAAAGTCACCCTTTCAATCCTAAACTAACTTTCAACTAATTACAAATCTATCACCAAATATTGATTAAGGGTCCAAAATTGTTTTACACCTTTTTTTAGAAAAAAAAAATATATATCTTATATTTGAGAACATAGATTACCATATGGTATATGAGTGATAATACTCAAAGTATTAGTTATTACCTATGAGATGGTGAGTCATCATCAATATAATATGTGAATTTAGAGAGTATTTTTAATGGTTTTAGTACATAGTTTCTGATGAATCCAAGGCTTGTATTGTAATTATAAAGTGTATTTTTTTATTATATATTATAATATAACCCTCCAACATATTTTTTAATAAAACGATCAATCAAAATTCAAAAAAAAGGTGAGGAAAAACATTATAATTACATCATAATTTTTTTAATGGGCCCATCCCTGAGATGATTGAAGATAAATGGGCCCGAATAAACCGACCATTTTTATAAAATAAGAGCATGGTGGGTGTTGTCTTTGTTATTGTTATAGTCCTTAATAGTCGTAGTCGGTAAATATGGTTTTTTTTTTTTTTTTTTGACTTTTTTGGCCACGAGAACAACTGGCCGGATGACGTGGATGGATAGCAGCCAGCTGTACAGTTGGCTTTTAGGCTGTTACAATAATTGAATTTTGAAAACTTTTTGGCTACATACTAGTCTTTTTATTTTATTTTAGTAAAATAATAATAATAATGTGTCACGTATTTAAAAGTTTTGACTAAAGTTACCCGACTAGTAAAACCACTTTAAATGTCATTTAAGTATCAACTACATTTGTATGTATGTATCGACTCCAACAAGAAATATACTAGAAGATTATAAAGTTTTTATAACTTTTTTTTTTTAATTTAACAAGTACTGACTCGATACCAGTTAACACGAAGTTTATCATAACCCGTGATATTAAAAATAATTAAAGTTAAAAATAAAGAAAATAACTATTATTATATTATAATATTAAAATAGTAGAAGTATTAAAGATACTATATATTATTATAATATTAAAATTACTATTCATTAACTTCTATTTTTAATATATGTATAATATAATATAATATAATACTCCCTCCTTCCTGTTAAAAGTGTCATATTTTGAATTTTCAAAGTCTTTGTTTATAAACTTTGACCTTAAATAATTTTGTTTGTGTTAGATAATACTTGATGAAAGTTATATGATTTTAGTGTGTTTTACAAGTGTTTTTATCGGGTTAATTTATCATCAAGTTTTATATAACACAAAAAATATATAATTAAAGTCAAAGTATATAAATAAAGACTTTGAATATTCAAAATATGACACTTTTAATGGGACGGAGGTATTATAATGTATAATATAATATAATTGTGTACTAGTTTTATTAATTTTTTTATATCAAAACAGAAGGTAAACAGGCAACAAGTTGCGCCGTCACTCCTTTCTGAATTGCAAACCCTAACCTTCCAAATACAAACCTCTGTCCCTTTGGAGCTGACCAATTACTATGGATGACCCTTTGGACCCTAGTCAAAAAGTAGATAGTTTCCGACGCTGGGGAGCCAAATGTATCAAAGGTAAAAGGGACAAAGACATGCTGGTTCTCTGCGCAAGCTTTAGCGTGCTTATCCACTTTCTTTGATTCTGCCTTTCTTGCTGCTTGTCCAGCTACAAACCCGTTTTCTCTTAAACCAACCAAAGGGGAAACCCTCATGAGGTCCACACAAGCATGTTTCCCCCCTAGCCCAACCGAAGACAAACAGGTCCGCTGGTTGCAGAGTAGATCTCCCTTCCATAGGGTCAGTAAGGAAATTCACAGGGGGCTCTTTCTTAGCAGAAATCCCAGCTCTTCTCAAGATGTCTCACCAAACGTCCCGCACCCAATCATGCCGGTACTTGAACCCAGAGAGTTCTTTACAGTGGACTGCGTGTTCCCCGTATTTATCCATACAAGCTTTACGGCATATCAAGCAGGTTTCATCTTCGAGGTACATATGGATCATCAACCGGTATTTGAGAATGGCTCTGTATTCTACTGGAGACATACATTGTCCCAACCCCTCAAACTTGTTTTAAAAATAAAGGCTTTTATCACATTTAAAGTTATAAAATAGTTATAAAATGACGATAACACCCTATATAACTCCCAATCGATTTTTAAACATATTTGGTTAGATTAAGCCACGGTTTTAATTATTGCAACTATACGTATGAACATAGTTAACAGTACGCAAACCAAAGGGTGGCGGGTTTATTGGTAAAGGTAAATCCTTTAAACACCTGAGTTTGGAAGGAGGATGGATGTCTTGGATTCAAGTCCCATAGACGATAATGATTAAAAGAAATTTGTTGTTAAAAAATACGCAAAAGTTGAATGCATGTTGTTAACTTGGTAGGACTTTGGTAACTTTCGCAATAACCATAAGGTCAACAAAAAAATTAATTTGTGAGTCTCACTCACCCTTAGCTCATGCAAAATGCTTTGTTTTTGTCACACTTAGTCTTGTGGTTAGTTTTATGGATTTGTGTCTAAATGTGAGTCACAGTGACCTTTTGGGTTATCAAGATGAAACCCTAGGTGTTTCTAAATAGGGATATAAGATCGATAGAGAGAGTTTGTGCCTTAAATAGGGATGTTACGAAACAATTTGGTAATCAAGCATTCAAGATCGATAAAGAGAAAGGAAGAAGAAAACACAGAGAGAAGAAGGGAATATCCCAAATCAATTCATCGATGCTTTCTCATTCATTCACGGATTGTTTAAGTACAATTGAAGTGTTCACAATAACCCCCTAAACTACTTAACAATTACAGTTAACCCCTCCCACTTATTGACACGTAACAAGGGATAACAACAAGATGGGTTTTGGTGATCTTAGTCTCGTACTTGATTGTAAAGTTGTGTCTCGTATTCGATCATATACCTTTTATGTGCCATAACTCATCAAGTACTCACCCCTTAAGTTCGCGGGCATACCCGTCTATGTCTGTATGATTTTATGTTGTTAAAGATCGCTCATTACTCATTAATATCCGCATTACATGAAACAAATCATTAACTCATTTCGAAAACTGACTTGAAATATAAAGTGTTCAACTACACTTTTAACGTAGTTTTAAAATTATCACATTTATAACAATTTCAACATATGATCTATTGACTTTTTAAGATTATATAAGATAGTCGTTTTTTATGTGTGTAAACGAGTTCGGGTAATCTAACATGTATCACCCGATATCAAGTCAACCCAAACCCGGAAATTTTTAAAACTAATCATGTCCACCCCCATCTTATAATATTGTCCCGCTATCAGTCTGAATTTTTCAGGTTTCAAGTTTTACTGTCTGGTTGGAGTTGTTTTCAACTTTTCATATATCGCTAGCCATGAAGCGGATTAAGTATCAACTATCATGTTATAAGTGAAAAAGAGGGAGTATGTATGTGAGATGAATTTACCAGGATAAGAACAAAAGGAACACACTAATGTTTGTATTGTATATAGACGATACATTTGGAAGAAAAATAGTACAAAAGAGAACTATAAAGCATAAAGTTGCATATTAATTTATGACATCACAAATTTCAATCTTAGACCGTTGGGTATGGTGGGGCTTGGGTTAGGGGCATGAGTTGACACGTGGAGTTGGAGCCCCCCCACCGGTGAGTGACGTGTCCGTGGGGTATGGCGGGGCTTGGGTTGGGGGCGTGGCTTGGCAGTTTATTAAAAAAAAATAGGAGGCGGTGGACAGCGAATAGGAGGCCACCACATCGGATCTCAAGCCCGCCCCACGCCCGGCTTCAAACCCAAGCCCCAAGGGCCACGCCCCAACCCAAGCCCCATACCCCATAGTCTTAGAACTTTTTTTTTCTAAGGGTCATCTTATTCACACCCCCTATTCCTACACCTTTTTTCACTCTGTCTCTCTGTATATCTATGTATATATAGAGAGAGACAGAGAGGAGGGGTGTGTGAATATTAACACTCCCCACAACGACAATAACGGATTTATGTCAGTTTGAGAGCTTATGTAGCGTCTAAGGACGATTTTGGCTATCACCCGGTTTTATTTTGGTTTAATATGTGTCAAGTGCAAAACTAAATTTTTATTCTTTTGATCTATAAAACGATATTGTTTGAGTCAGCCTAAAGTATAAGAATCACTCGATTAAAAGTTTGAGTCGGTTCTAAGCGCTAAACCAGTATCAAGCCGACACCAAACTAATACTATCTTTTGTGGTTCGATCAGGTTTTAGAGTAAGGCACACCCTTAATAGAATACCATCCCCTAAAACAACTCCTGTACAACATAATAAAGTCTCAGTTTTGCTTTGATAACAAAAAAAAAAAAAAAAAAAAAAAAAAAAAAAAAAAAAAACTGCTTCCTGCTTCCTGCATCATGCTTTATAACTTTATACCATATGGTTTAATTAGCTATATACATGGTTAACCATGATGTGATTAGTGGTCTTTATTTGGTGACTATAAGCATTATCAACACATTCCCACTAAACCTCAGTCCTGTTAAAGACAGTCAAAGGCCTGCGCGTTAGGTATCGGGTCAAAACAAGAAACTTTTCGCAACCTTTGTCCAAACTTAATGTGCCATATTAAAGAAAACAACACCACTAAAAATCATTCAAACCGTCTTAACATCTTTATTTGTTCTTAAAACTTCAAATTCATATCATATCATTTCCACCTTACTCAAATCAATACCACTGCGTCCAACGCTTTTCAGATTTGCCTGAAGATATAACTTCATTTCCTCCTTTGGCGCACCATAAGTATGATTAACCACGTACCCTGTCACTGTATGACGCCAACATTTTGAAGAATGTGACGTGCAGAAACGACATGAACTATCAGACGTTGATTCCTCACGGGACAACTGCCACCAGAAACGATTATGATTATGACGGTTATTACCAAGTCCGCGAAGGAGAGTAGAATTATAAAATAATAAATTTTATACCTTTAGAATCAACTGCCAGGAATTCGAGCTGCAAAAAAGATTATTAACCTGAGGAGAGACCCAAAGCATGGAATCAGCAAGATTCACGATATTGGTGAATCGTGATGTTGTCCTTACTACTATCCACGAGATTTCATCAAGCGGTGGCACAAGTGTTTCTCTAAGATATTTTGGTATTATAACATTCTGCATTCCACAATGCAAATTATACTGTAAATCCGTAGCACAAAACATAACAATAAACAAACAAAAAAGCAAGTTATGTTTTCGAAAACATACCTTGTCTGAATTAGTATAAAACTCCAACCTTTTAGCATGTTTTAGACAATGCAGCATTTCAGTTAATCTTGTGAACCAAATCTGATCGCGCTTTTGGTTCAGATTAGGATATAGCTCAACGTAAGCTATAGTAAGACGGGGTAAGTTGATGTTTTGACAAGGAGCTATTGTAGTGCCATTGTACATGAAAGAAGATAGGTTTGGGGCATCAATGGTGAGACCCACGGGCTTATTGAATCCGACAAACGATAAGTCGTGAAGAGACTTACTTGAGATGTTAATACATCCACTCATATCACACCTAGTAAGTGTCAACGTCTGAAGAAGCGGAAAACTTTGGTTGCAGTTTATGAACATCATAGTGTTCATAGCAACCCCAAGTAAATACAAAATCGTTAACTTTTTGCAATTAATAAACTCGATTGTGCATGGTTTGACACGCGGTCCACGGAAGTATAAAGTTTTAAGATTTGGTGTGTTGAGGTACAAATTCTTTAAGCTTCCACAGTACTTTAAGTGAATAATTACTAACTTATAATTCACAAGCTTCAGGTTTCTCATCCCCGGGCATTTAGTTAGAGAAAGAAACTCTACTGAGTGGAACTCGTCGTTCAAAATCTTTGGAAATTCCAGCTCGTTTAACTTGTGCTTAGTCAGCCAGAGTACTGTTTGGTTTTGTGCAGTTAGTCGACGCCATTTCCTTGATAATAAACAAACATTGTCTTTATCTAATGGTGGAAGAAAAGACATCACATGTTGAAGTACATTTTCCGGCAATCTGGAGAGCGTGTCTTGCGGATCAAGTATCTCATGTTCGCTTTCCAAGAATCTTTCCCAAGAAGTCTTCCTAGCATTTCGCCTCATCGAGATACTTTGCAGAAGGGTTTATGATTACAAAGGTTGAATATCCCCTGTACATAAAGAAAGATGCATAAGCAGTTATATACCACCTGCCCCGTGGCTGGGCCCGCGGGTTGGCAAAGTATTGGTGGGGCCCGTGAGGTTTCCCTAACGGGCTCTCTTGGTTACCAGAATTAAAATACTTCAATAGTAGAAGATAATGCTAAAATTTCTCACTCGAATCCTTCACAAATTCACTAGCAGCACAATTGTCAATTGACTATATGCTTTATCATGTTTTCACCTAAATAATGCACAAATTCGTTTATCGACCTTTCAAGTTCACAAACCAATGCAGATTACCAAGAACCATAGGTGGTGTTTGTTTTTCTAAAAAAGATATGCGCAGACTCTTCTGTCTGCGCCGCGCAGACTGCAGAGGTTTGGTCCACCTCTTCTTCTACAGATGTCTGCAAATGTGGTCTGCAGACTGCAGCCATTTTACCTCTTAAAAAACAAACAACACCGTATACAACTAGCACAATCAAATATGACAATGAATTTGCATATTCTGTGTGTGTTACTTGCTCAAGTGAAAAAGATATAGAATCATGCATGAATAAATCACTATAGATACACTACCGGAATACAACAGAATCAATCAAGGAAGATTTACATAAACCAATTACCAAATAGGATATGAATTGAAAATCTATGATGACTGATCTTACCGGGAAAGAAACTAATTCGCGAATCAATCTTTTTGATGCTATGCTAAAACTCACCGAATCAAAGTTCTTGATCTTACCCGATCTACTTAGAAAACGTTCCGCTAACCGCAACTCTAGGTTTGATAAATTGGGCGTTCTTTAGACAATCTAACGAGGAATGGAACTTTATATCGTGACCCGAAAATCCACAAAACACATTCACTACATCCAAACCCCGAATTCTGACCCGAACAACAACCCGATTCACAAGCACTCTTATTAGTAATAACATATATTTTTACCTTATAGATTAAAGATCATAATCATCATCATCATCATACTCAGTAAATCCCACATATAGCAAAGCTAAGGCAGGGTCTGAGGAGGGTAGATGTAGACAGCCTTACCTCTCTACCCCATAGGAATAGAGAGGCTGCATCCAGTGAGACTCCCGGCTCGATTGTAGTTTTGTATCAAGCCTTGGACCTAAGGCACATAACACTCAAACCATCGACTCTCAGCTATCAACACCACCACATGATGCATGATTAACCATCCGCCGCTTTTAACATCATTTTCACGAAATTAGTAAAATAACGTTAAAGTTTGTACCATTTCACTTTTGCGCCCCCGAGCGCCCACACATATATACATTATATGTGCACACTGCAACATATATACATTATATATGAGGAAGGTAGATTAAAGATCATAATGAATGTTAATAAAAGTTACTATAACTTTTTATCAAAGTCTTTTAGTTCCAGCATAAGGTATTACAAAGAAGCATACTGGGCTAATAACTAATTTATGCATCTTTGTCCCAACATATTAATTAACAGAAAATAAAAAACTGAAAAAGATACAAGCTTTGAATTGAAGGAGAATAGTTACCATGGAGGATGAAGCTCTATTGATTGATTCATTCCAAGTTGTGTTTTAGGGTATGTGGATTTTGATCTGTATCAATATGACAATCACATTCATATTTGTGTTAATATTCAGATACCCAATGAAAACAGTTGGATGACTTACAATGTTGGAGCAACCACCATGAATGAGTTTGAATTTGACTTCAGAATTTGGGGGATCTTGATCTCTTAGGGTTTGTGTTCTTACATCTTACATCTCACATTAACATTTAATTTTTAGGCGATCTTCTCATTGACGCTCTACCCCTGAAACTGGTGCACATGCTGTAGTTACCCGTTCCACCCCTGAACCCTCCACCTATTGCAGCCTACCATGCACCGGTAGCAAGACCACGACGGTCACCATGTTTAAATCCTCGTGTTTTTAACCCTGCACCGGCACATGAGTATGATGATTGGGATGGTTAATATTAAAACAAAAATAAAATAAAAACACAGCACACTCTTGTGTGTGCGCGCGCAGGGGCGGACCTACCCTTTGGCCAGGGTGGGCGTCCGCACCCCTTGAAAAAAAAAATTAGTGTATATTTTAGGCAAAAAAACCCGACCGCACCCCTTAAAATATGGTTGAACACCTCATCCGTATCCCCAACCAATAATTTCTAGGTCCGCCACTGTGTGTGTGAGACCAGAGAGAAGAGAGAAGGGAAGAACACCCAAAAGGCCAAAACCCTTAATCATCAAATTGAAGGTGTAAAAATTTAATATTTGATGATGTTATGAAGATTGGTGTAGTTATTGATATTGTAATTCTTGCATAAATTGTAGAAATTAAAGTGAAATAAAGGTAGTGTACATGCTTAAGAACGAAATCTTGGTGAAGATTGTAATAAAACACTATGATTTAAGTGTTTGAATAATTTAGCTATGGTTGTGAATGTGGGTTTTGGCAAATGGGTTGAACACATGAATTTTGGTAGTGAAACTAAAGTATTGGATGTTAGTAAAGTGAGCTTTAGATGTTGTTTGAACATACTAGTCATATTGACTTTGTATGGGTATAAAACATGGCAAATTGATGGAATATGATACAAACCAATCGGTTGATAGATAATCCGTTGAGTGGATCAAACTCAAAAAAAATTAGCAAGAAGCAAGGCTTGAGATAATTCTTTAAAATTTTCATTTATATCTAACTTAAACAATAATAGCCTTTTAAATAGGCATACAATTACATCATGGGAACGTAAATCATGGAAATCATGGACTAATGGATTAACTAAAAATATAACAATGCATGCTAAATTAATGGAAGTAGTGGGTAGACTTGGAAAATGCATAAAGTAAACAAGAGAAGTAGAACGTGGCTTGTAATCTTGTGCCGGTTCTTCACGGGTCGGGTCAGCACACAACAATGGATCTTAAGACACATAACAGAATAGAAACCTAATAGATTTAGTGTAAAAATCCATGCCTACAAGGTGTTCGATATAATGCCTAAGTGAAATTTGGTTATTATTAATGTATGGAAAATCTTGATATGAGCCATACCAATTGATTATTAGAAAGTGTGACGAAATAGTCATGGTGATGACGAATTAACAATTGTCGGGTTGTACTCTATAGGCGACTCGAGTGATAAGGTGGGTGATAAGGCCAGGAGCGATACGCGACTTAAAGGAAAGCTATAAGGTACGTGGCTTTATGCTTCGTAGTATTTCACTAAATATTGTGTTATTCGTGTAAGATTTAATAATGGCGTAATATTCGTAAAGTTTGGTTAGTTCAAAGTGATGGATTTCACATGAACAACCAAACGGGTCAAATAACGAATTAATAATAAGTTGGGTTTGTTCCAAGTGATGGATTTCACAAGAACAACCAAACATGTCAAAATAAAGTTATAACGCATACCGGAATGGGTGCGTGAGTAATGACTTCGGCATAAACCCAGTTGATGGGTTAAATTACGAAGGCAATCGTAAACCGGGTAACGAAACACAAACTATAAATCAATGGACCCGGTAATGGGTCATAATCAGAAGATTTTGAATTCTTGAAAAGAATTCGGACTAATTAAGTTCGACCATTAAAAGGTTGAATAGGTCGAATAAGCGTAAACGCAATCCGGGTAACGGATACGTGAAACGCAAAGTTAATAACCCAAGTAATAGGGTAAAGTCGTAAAAATAATGTTCTTGCGAAAAAGATGTAAATTTCATAAGCTCAATTGCTTAAATATGCAAACGGGTCGAATAATTGAATATATAAACTTAGAACCGACAGCGTAAAACATAGAGTTATAAATCCAGGTTATGGGTTTACAAGTTAAGAATGTGGGCAAATGTTTTACGATCAAATAGGAACAAGTTTCTCTAAAACGGATGAGTTTACAAGAAGTTACGGAAGTTTTCGTAAAAATAGCAAAACTGGAAAAAGGGCAGCAGCAGTGTGTCGTAACCTACGGCTGCCACCCGTAGGCTACGGCAGGCCCCTTCTGATTTCGTTTTTGCTTGTTGGCCGTAAGCTACGGCCATTCAGCCGTAGCCTACAACGGGTTTGGTCTTGAAATTTTTGTGTTGTTGTTTTGGGGTACTTGACCCATTTATTTATGTTTTAAGCATCATATAACAAACGTTTGTGATGAATTTTTGTAATTTAGGTGGTTGCATATGATGTTACGGATGAAGATCAAGCATAACGAAGAATCGAACACAACCGAAGTTCAAGCTTCCGCTTTTGTTTAGTTGTTTTAATAAACCGAACAACGTTAACGTGTTGAAATGTTTTAGATACTTAAGAAGTTTTATCAAACTCGAAATTTTGCTTGGACGTTTATTTGCGTTACTTTTATATAAATGCAAAAGTTTTATATATTCTTAGTTTTGTAACTCCGAGTCTTATAAATGATCAAGCAAACTTCGTGTACGACTGCACCATGGCACAAATCGAATTTGATCATCTTCGAATTGGGGGAGTCAATCAAACTATTGTCCTACGCAAGTCGTACCGGCCTCGGGTGAAGGGTACGAAACTGACCTGGGTGATGAATACCTATCAGCGGTGGTGCTGGATGAACCATCCCCTCCAAATCTTGATTGGAGACGCATACCTCAAGATTATAGGTTGGACGACCGTGATAGTGATCATAGTGTGTCACCTCCACCGGATAGCCTTTTTCGTTAGAATTTTTATGCATTTATTGTTTAGTTAATAGTCTATATTGTATGGTTTACGTTTTTAACAGGTATGCTACGGTTTCATTATTTTAGATAAAGTTTCAAATGTTTTAGACGTTAACATTTTTCCATTTCGTTTACATATGCAAGGTTTTGAGTATTACCAACACTTTCGGTGCAACATGTAGGTTTGCGCAAAGGTTTTTTTATATATATAACGTTTTGAAGACGGTAACTATTTTGGATATTTCACAAATTTTTTTCATCTTGACACGCTTCAAGACGTGAGGTTCTGGCTTTATTTTATAAACTTTCGAGAACGTTAATCTCTTACGTGGTTGAAGTGTTGAACACGTGTGGGCATAATACTAATTATTAAATAGGATAAATTAAGTTTTTCGTCCTATATATACGACACACATTTGCAGGCAAAGACGGAATGATTGTTTTGAAATGACTATTGTAAGAAAACTAACTAAAATATTTAACATCAGTTATTATCAGTGTTTTTAGACTAGGACCGAACCAACCAGTCGGACCGGGAACCGGAGCTTTGTACGGTCCGGGTCAAGGTATCGGGCCGGAATAACATTGAACCGGAGGTTGAACCGGTGACCCAGCGGTTGGACCGGGAAACTGGCTGGTCGAACCGGTTTTTAAATGGGTTGGACCGTTTTTTATAGGTTTTTTTATATTTAACGCTATTAATGATTAATTACTTTTTGAGTCCCTGTGTTTTAGGGTATTTTGGTCATTTAGCAGTGTTAGAAATTTGGACTCAAATGGCTAAGAAAAGTGGTTATAGGGACTCAAGACGTTAAACATTTTGCTTTTAGACTCAAGTGGTTAAAACCCCTAAAACATACGGACTCAAAAAGTAATTTATCCTATTATTAATAATGATTTGTAATCGATCTTAGCCTTAATTCAATTTATCAACGCTCAGGATCTGTTCTTACTGTTTTTAGATTAAAATAAGGCTTGTATGGGATCTTAACTCCTTGTGCTAAACTAGAGTTACTAACAAAAATCTTCAAACTTTTACCATAAGATGCCTTGGATTAGGAACCGACATCTTTGTTTTCGAATGTATATATCGGTTTGCATTCGATTTTGAAGGTGTCATGTGCGTTTCAGGATACCCGATTTGCCAGGGGCAGATCCAGGGGTTTATTTGGGGTTCCTGAGAACCCCTTTCGCTTTGGAAAAAAATAGTGGAAAACTTGTATGATTTGAAAAGAAATGGTGAGAATCTACCAAAAGGAACCCAGTGGAAAAAGATTCATGGATCCGCCATTGCCCAAACACGTTCCACTACATATCCACTCCCTTACCCGAACCATTGCGTCAACACAGATCCAACAGGCTAGATGTTTTTCACCAACTCTGTCCCCTGTATTAAGCTGGATTTTTGGATATGGGGATCACATGCCGTTAAGTTTAAACTATTGTGATATAAATGCTATTTTGAGCAAAATGGAGGGACTAAAACTGAAGTTTACTCATTCCATATATATTTAGTATGAACAGGAAATAACGAACTTGTTATCTCCAAAACTCACAGTAAGCTCTCTCTCTAACTTTGTGCAATTTTTATCTATACACATTAACTTGTCTGCAATTTCTATATATGCACATTAGTTTCTTCTCTTAATTGTACATATATACTATGAATTTTGATTATGTTAGCATGATTTTGAAGTGTTCATCAGTTTTGTTTGATTGAGATCTCATTACGTGAATTTGAATGTTCGAAATGTGACCTAATTTCATTAGTTTGCTTGCAATTTGATTATGTGAACATGAATATGAGTTTGTAAATCTGACTTAGTTTCATCAGTTTGCTTGCAATTTGATTATGTGAAACATGTAACACCTCGAAAATTCGTGTCCAATATAATATCGACACGTGTCATGAGCTTTAAACGTGTAAAAGATTACTTATGAAGGACTAAAGTTGACAAAGGAAGAATCTACGTGTGTAAAAGGATTCAAAGTGTCAACAATGGATAAATATACCTTTCAATAACCCTACACGATGTTTATACCTTTAACGAATGAATTATGGATCATACAAAGCCAAATGTGGAAGAAAGTGAGAGATTTCAAACTACAGGGGTTAAATGTGTCAACATGTTTAATTTATACCTTTGAGTGACCTTTTAGCAAACCCGAAGCTTTGTAACGATTAATTATACTCATTAGAATAAGTGATAAAAATTTCACAAGGTTTCGATAAAGTATGAGAAAGTTATGATAACATTCGTATACGAGGGGTTAAAAGCGTCAACGTTGAAATTTATGACTTTTCGGGAGATCATAAAGTTAACCAAGGACTTAACAAAGTTTGGTTATGTCTTGGAGCCCTTAAAAGTCAATTTGGAGGGTCAAAAGTGCAATAAACGAAGTTAAAACCACTTTAAAAAGGACCAGGGACCTAAAGTGCAAAAACTAAAAAGTTTATAACCTGAAGCTGGGAGCCATACCGGCCGCGTAAGACTCCCATAGGTCTTACGCGGGCCGCCTGGGACTGCCAGCGACAGAAAAACATCACAGGTGGCTGTTTCAGCCTATTACACCGCCTCAATTTACCATTTCTTGATTCTAGGGGCATGTTTTGATGGTTTTACATGCATAGGGACACCTGTGATCATCTGGTAGCAACAATAGGGACATTTGGAATGATCTTGTGCAATCAAAGTTCCTATATAAGGTGTTCTTGTTGCTAGTTCATGGTTCACACACTCAAAAATCATTTTAACTTGGTTTCTGAAGACTCCTGGAGCTCAAGGTCATTCTCTAAGGAACACTAGTCGTGCTTAGGACTTCAGTAAGTGTCCTTAACCTTTCTTAATTCAGTTTTACTTAGTTTATTAGCCTAAAGTCAAACCGTCATAATTAAGGTTTGACTTCGTGATTAATCACAATTTGTTCAGTCAAATCTCTAATTGAAAGTACCTATGAGTTGGTAATTAGGTGGGTAATAAACCCTTAAAAGGGTACTCTCTGATTCCCACTCTAACTAGGTCAATTGTCGGGTCAAAGTTAATTATAAAAAGTCAACAGAAAGCTAATTTTCGCATAAACACATAATTAACAATGTAGAAGCCATGCAACCTGTGTCATCACTCATATAACTTGGTAATTAATGTAAGAACATGTCTAAACATGTTCAACCCGACAATTTTCAGTCTAAGCTCGGTTTGGAACCGAAAGTCGCATAAGTGGACTTCTACTTTGACTTTCAGTTCTGACCCATTAGAGCATAGTTTAGAAATACCTTAGAGCTTTATTAGGACCAGGTTACATGTTAGTATAACCCTCTGTGATTATACAATTTGGTTCATTAGTTATCCGATTCATATGCATGTTTCCGTTATATGCCTAAATGTTGACCGTTATGCCCTTTTGACCTTAAAATGATATTTTTTAAAATATGAAAGAATAGAAACCTTTATTACTGAAATATAAACATGTCCCTAAATTTTCACATCAGTTTGAGGTCTAGAATAGGAGTTATGCTCAATAGCGTAATTAGAAAGCTTTTTTATTAATTAAACGGCGTAATTAGCATAAAGCCTATCTAAACCCAATTTTTGATACCAAACTTTTTACCTACTGATGTAAAATAATATTTTGGGATTTTTGAAGATTTTTATTTATTTTTAGGCTGAGCATAACATAGGGTTCTAGCTTTGATTCGGTAATTGCCGGTTTTGCCCTTTTGGCCTATAAAATGAGTTTTACATAACATTTTGATACCAAACATTTTGCTACTGATTTTATATGATAAATAAAACATTTTAAGCTTTCTGGAATAATAAAAATATCAGCTTTTCTTATAAAACCCGGAAATCGCTTAAAATCGCCTTTTACGCGTTTTTAACGCATAGTATAAGTTAAAACTATTTTTAACATATAAGGTTTGATACCTACTGATGTTTTAAGTAAATTTTCATAATTTAACAGTAAGCAAAAGTTTTTAAACTCAGATTTCCAGATTTGACCTTTTAAGCCTATGTGAAATTACCAAAATGCCCCTAAGGTGCATAGTTTGATTATAAAAGATAAATTTCACATATATGTAGTACTTTACTGTTATGATTTATAAAAATGAATATTTTTACTGATTATATCAGTCCTGGAACTCAGATTTATGTTTAAACTCTTTTAAAGCTTTAAAATGACCGAAATACCCCTACGGGGCATAATTTGAGTTTAAATTCATTTCGGGCATAACGGAAGGTGTCCTACTGATATCACAACATATTTAAGGCATATTAACTTAGGAAACCTGTTCATGATTCATTTGGTTACCCGTTACGCACTTTTCGCGTTCGGATCGGTTTATGTAACTAGTTTGCATAAATTAGCCGAAACGGGTCAAACCTTATCATTTTTATCTCAAAATCCATAATGTGTTTAGTTTACCCATATTAAACAAGTATACAAACTTGTTGGGTCCAAACCACATTCTAATCCGGTATTCGCTTAATCATGCGTATTGAACCGTATCTTCTTTTAAAACTAACCGGTCTAAGTCTAGGCTTAATTAAAGACCCGTTAGGAATCTAATAGGTTATTAAAAAACCTTCGTTCTAGATTAGAAGCCTGGTAAAAGCTACTTGCACTTGTTGTTTGTGATTTATACTTGCTTAGGTAAATACTTTTAACTTATTTTCCCTTATACGGGCTTGGGGTACGTACGGTATATAAAATACCGCTTGGTCGGGCATTGAATTTTTAATCGTATGAAGGTTAATTTATTGAAATGACCCGTTTAAATTGTTTTGTTTGCTTAAAGCTTTTGGGGGGTTAATGACCATGTCCCGGATATCCTTGGCATCATTCATAGAAATGGTCACGACCTAAGCACGGGGTGTAGGCATACACCCGCCAGTGCATATGTATATAAAAAGGTATAACCGCCGGTTTCGAGAATAACTCGCCACGGGACTATATCATGTGGTGTGTCTATTAATCTTCAACCCGGTATTCAACCCGGGCTACTGAACGCATAACGAACATGTAATTCTTTTACAAGTTTATATATAAATAATTATCCCAAGTTACAAAATATTTGTGCCATGTACACTTAAATCAATTTTCATAAATGTTTTCAAAATGAGTCAGTTAATTGTATTTACCAGTGCAAACTGACGTATTTTTCCCAAAAAGACTAAGTGCAGGTACTAGACGAAATAGGCTGGCTACTCCTGGCATCATTAATCAAGTCTTGCAAGCTTTAGATGTTAAAGTCTGTTGAACAACTTTCTTTTTACTTTTGATCCGCCTGTGGATCCTTTACAGTCCGTTTGTAATACTTGGATATTACTTTTTATTCGGTTTGTAATGAGATTCATCTTTTGCTTCCGCTGTGCATTTAAATTGTGTTGTTTGACTATGACGATATCAATTACGTCACGATACTCCCCATCGGGCCCACCGGTAATACGTGGAAATTTCGGGGTGTGACAAAACATGAATATGATTTTGTAAATGTGAGTTTGTAAATTGATTATGAGTTTGTGAATGTGACCTAGTTTCTTCCGGTTGCTTGCAATTTGATTATGTGAACATGAATAATCACACATTTTGATTACGTGAACATGAATAATCACACATTTTGATTACGTGAATAATCACAATTTGCTTGCAGGTAAAAACGGGTACTGGTACCGAATTTTATGTAGATCTTTAAAAGAATTTTTGTATTATGTTTTATTTCGTATTATGGTATTTATAGTACTCGTATTGATTTTACCTATATAGTACCCGTATCGTATTGGTACTCGTACCCATTTTACCTATTTGGTACTCGTACTATATTGGTACTCATGTCAATTTTACCTATTTAGTACTCGTACAAGTGCTCAAAAACTAAATAACAACAAAATGGTACTAAAGCGGGTACTGTACCGAAAATACCCGTACCGTACCTATATATTTGGTACCCAGTTTTGTTCAAATTTGGTACCGGTATTTTCGGTACCGGTACGGGTACTGTACCAATCTCATCCCTAACATAGCAAAGGACAGAAGGCTTGTTATATCAAGCCTCGACTTTTATAGCCTAATGTACGAAATTCATAAAAGAACAAGAAAGATATATATTATACAAGAAAGATATATGTTATATTATAACAAAAATAAATATAGGATAACTTAAGAAAAAATATTGATTTACGTCCGGTCACACCGGTGGAGACCGGTTTGACGTCCGGTCCGATTCTAAAAACATTGGTTATTATAAAAAATTGTAAAACTCTATATATAGATGATGATAGCCTGGTTGGTAAAAGTTATAGTTCTAATATATTATTGAGTGTATCACGAAAAAAAAATAGTTTAATATTATATACATTGCTAGATTTAATAAATAGTTATTCTTATGCCAATTGGATTAGTTTTTGAGGGCCAAGTTGTAAACACTAAACAATGAGGGATTAAATTTGTAAAGTAACACCAGCATTATATATGTGAAAGTTATGTTTATGAAGGGGTTTATAGAAAAATGTCACTTAACCCTAGTATATTTAAAAGGCTCATTCTATACGTACCCCCCTATTACTTTCTACACCCCCCCTTGTGAGAGGAAAATTGTCGGTCCCACGCAGGCCCCACCTGTAAGTATGTGAGAGGAGGGGGGTGTAGAAAGTGATAGGGGGGGTGCGTATAGTAGCACCCATTTAAAAGCTCTTGTCATGTTGTTCCAGATTTACTTTCAGCCGCCTCCATGCTTTCTCTCTCGGAGGGGGGGGGGGGGGATATTCCACGGTCCTCCCAACCGCCGAGGTGATCCCACCTCGCAGACCGCCACCCAGCAAGCCTGAGTCTGGGGGTAAATCCGCTACCGTAGGGGCATTGGGAACGAGCAAGACTCGAACCCGCCACCTCCGGGTTAGAATGCGGGCTGGTGGCCATTGGGCTGACACCCAATGGTTCCATGCTTTCTCTCTCTCTCATTTTTTTGCCTTATTCTTCTATGAGTTTTTGTGCTAAGGATCATATACAAACTTTATATTTTTAAAACAATAAGAACCATTCACAACTCGTCACATATCATTCCTCTAATTTATGTATCAAGAGCGTTTTTGTATTTTAGTTTAGAGTTGGTTTTTATGAATTCCTAAAATCATGGTAGTAGTTTTAAATTCATGTGTTGATTATACAAATTCATGTGTTGCTCGTAAATGTGCTGGTTATATAAATTATGTGTTAGTTACACTTGTGTATGTATGTGCTAGTATATATGCTGATTATAATTATATATGTATGGGGCTGTTTGGCTAAGCTTATTTTTTTTACTTATTTGCTTATTTGAAAAGCAAATAAGTCATAATGGAATGACTTATTTACTTATTCCTCTCACATAATAAGCTAACCCAAACACCTTTTAACTTTTCAAAAAGTAAATAAGTAAATAAGTCACTAAAATAAGCTTAGCCAAACAGCCCCTATGTGCTGATTATATAAATTCATGTGTTGCTTGTATATGAAAATTCACTTATGAAGACCTGTACGCGTAAATGATATCAGATGCTCTTTGACGAGCCTTACTTATTGCTCTCACATAATAAGCTAACCCAAACACCTTTTAACTTTTCAAAAAGTAAATAAGTAAATAAGTTACTAAAATAAGCTTAGCCAAACAGCCCCTATGTGCTGATTATATAAATTCATGTGTTGCTTGTATATGAAAATTCACTTATGAAGACCTGTACGCGTAAATGATATCAGATGCTCTTTGACGAGCCTTGGAACTTTAATTCGTCATTGTTAGTCTCTTTCATCTCTACCACTGTAAGTCCTCTAAAAACCATTTAGCTGAAATGGAAAGAAGATTGAACTAGTTGTGTTAAGAGGAATCAGTTTAGTGTTTTGTTGTTAAAATGGATTTGTGATGAGGAATTGGATGGATTTGGAGTTTAGTTGAAGGAATTGATAGGGATGAATGTTGATTGCAGGTTGAAGGTAGGTGGTGGTGGTTATGACAGAGGTGGTGGTGGTGGTGGTCCTGATCTAGAATAAGAAGAAGATAAAGAAGGATTTAGGTTTTTATAAGAGTAAATTACTCTTTGCGTGTAAATGACTAAATTTCCCTTGTAGTTAACAAACTTGGTGGATGGTGTTAGAAATTTGGACTCAAATGGTTAAGAAAAGTGATTATAGGTACTCAGGACATTAAACATTTTGATTTTGGACTCAAGTAGTTAAAGCCCCTAAAACACATGGACTCAAAAAGAAATTTACCTTATTATTAATAATGATTTGTAATTGATCTTAGCCTTTAATTCAATTAATCAACGCTCAGGATCCAGAAAATGGATCCCTGATGTATTGCAAAATACATCTTTTATTCGTGTAAAGTTTGTATAGTTTTCATTACATTTAGTTTTGTTTTTCGTTAGAATGTGCATACTATTGATAAAATCGTGTTTCGCAGGTCTTGATGCTTAAATATGCGGAAAACCGAGTAAAAATATTGAAGTGTCAAGTCTTGGAGCATGTTGGAAAGATCGGGGAGTTGAAATAGAGTTAAAAGGCTGAAAAATCACTCTCTGGCACCCTGTGAGTAGTTTCTGGCACCCGGCGAGAGTCTGAAGGTAGTTAATGAGCTAAAAAACAAGGTGGCACCCCACCACCCATTCTATCAGAAGGTGGCGCCCAGCCAGAAGCTTATAGCTGCGAAAATTAGAAGGGTTTGTTATGGAAAGTCATATAAATACATCTTAAACTTGAGAAAAAACCCTAATTCGAAAATTAGACTTCTTGGGGCAATTGTTGAGCATTCTTGGAGCGTTCTCGGAGATTTTGAAGCATAGGAATCATCGATACGAGTTCGGGGAAGAAGACTTGAAGATCTAATCGGGTTTTCTAGTTCTTTATTCTTGATTTTTCATCACGAAACTTGTTATGATGAATTCTTTGTTGATTATCTTTGATTTGTGTTCGTTTATAGACATGCTTGGCTAAACTTTTAAACCACCTAGACTATGATGAATGGATTGATATAAAGTATTTACCGTTTTTGTTATTTGCACGATGTTTATGGATTGATTGTGTTTAGTAAAAGGTTTGATTTAATGATTTGATGTGTATGCGTGCTTTGACTTGGTTTATTATTGTTATTTGCTTCATATGATTCTTAGTGACGGTCTATATCACAACATAGAGTCATATTAGGGTTTAGGGTTTCGGTGAGTGTCTATATCACATAAGAAAACCTTCACTCTTTAGGGAGAATCGCGCGATAACCTCTAGAAGTAAATGATAATAATTTGCTAGGTCTTAGTGTTCTACTAGTCCTAATAACTGGGAAGTGAGGGGCTATTGGTAGGTCTTACCCGGCGAATTGCTTTAGACAGGCCTTGGGAAAGGTTATGTCTTGGTTTACCTGTCGGTCTTATTAGTCTATCAAGTCAAATCTATTACTTCAGATTACCCTAGACCTAGGATTGGGAAAGAATAGGTCAACATTAGGGTACTTACACAATAATTAGACGACTGGGAAGAAATCTAATAACCGGTAGAATTAACGGCCTAGGTAGTGCCACAGGTTTCTCCTTGAGAAGGGTCGAGGGGCCTCGATGGTTCTTAATAGGTTTAGTATCATACGATCCCGGTTCCATAACTCGTGCATTTAACTTAATCGGTAATCTCTTAAAAACGATCCAGGATTCTTGTCTAGGTGGTCTAGTTCTCTCATAAGAAAAGTTCACAGTCATCATTCGTTTTAGTCTAGTTTTAGTTAATTTAGTAGTTTAATATAGATTTCCTTAGTTTTCAGTAACCCCCCCCCCCCAAAACAAATAAACAAGTCTTAGTCGTGTCTGTCAGCGTCTAGTCAGAGTCTAGTATACGTGATAAATAGAGTCTCGTGGTTCGATATCCGGACTTCCTAGGTTATACTACATTGATCGGTACACTTGCCGATTGTGTGGTTTTAGGTCGAGTCTAGAATTAAAGCTTTTTAGTGTCTAGCTTAGAGAGTCTAACTTAGTTAATTTTTATAGTCTGTTTAGCACACATCAATCCCCTCGATGAAGTTGTGTACCAAAACTTTGAGAAGTAAGTTTATATTCCTTATGATATTCTGTTACTTAGTTAACCGTCCTTGTGATTAATGTATCATTTTTGTACCTTGTTATAGATTATTCCTCTTTCTTACCACCGAGCCACACTACTTTGGAGATCTGATAATTAAGGGAGATATTAAGGCTTACCGGTGTAAGTTAATTCCTTGTGTGTTTAGATAGACTGGACTTGTGTATGCTAAGTAGGGATGTATCGGTTTGGTACCGATACCGATTGGAGATGTTTGGTACGGTATCAGGGAAAAAATCTCATCCCTAATGCTAAGAATTTATTGTTTTAGTTTAAATTTACACTAACAGTTTTTTGCTTTTGTTTCTATTTAAATAGTTAGGAAACAGGAAATTGATGATTACGTAGCTGCTCAAGAAGTGGAAGAAGTTACTCAAGGAGAGGAAGAGATTGCTCAAGGAGAGGAAGAGGTTGCGATTGTTCAAGGAAAGGAAGAGGTGGCTCAAGGAGAGGGAGATGCTCCTCGAGCTGATCCAGAACAAATGGAAGAAATTTACACACTTAAATAAGATGTACGTTTTCTAATAAATGAAATGAGAGACACGACGTGCATGCAAAGTAGACACTAAAGAGTGTTGGTTATAGAATCAAACAAGATCATGACACATGTCGTTGTAAAATACGATAATTTTGACACGTCCAATTTGTGGTTATAAACAATGGGTTTTGATAATTCATTTATAATACTTGGTCCTTTAAATTATTCGTTATTTAAAGTTATAGCTGTTGAAACTTCAAATACATTTTATTTTACATCACAAATATACATATATGTAATTGTTTGATGGACATGTTAAATTTCAAGCATAGTTATTTGTCTTGAACATGATTAACTAACATTCAAAACTAATCACTAGACGAGTTATGTCAGACGCTGATGTATCAAATGTGTTATCCTAGTGCTTCTCATAATCAAGTCATGTATGGTCTCGCATTTGATAATTATGATAATTATGTCTGACATAAGTGTCCGAGTTGACAAAATTTTGTTGCGATTGTCATTAGCAACCAAGACAATTTGACTTACTTCCCACTATATGGAGGTAAAAAAGTTTGGAACACTCAAGATATTACAACTACACTTATACATGATAATCATTGTATACTAATACTCTCATAATCCATAAAAAAAAGTTTCCAACAACAAAAGACTAAGGTAGTGTTTGGTATGCAGGATTGAGAGTCGGAATGGAATGGATCATTACGAGGGATTAAAAAAAATGGTGTTTTGTTGGTCAATGGAATGGAATCACACATTCCATAAGGCATTCCATTCCCTCAAAATCATTCCATCCACACCCCCATGTTTTTTTCATTCCATCCTTCATTCCATCCCCTCTTACATCATTCATTAACAACACAACAACCCACCACCTTTGCCACCACCCACCATCGACGCCTCCACCCGTAACCGCCTCCGCTGCCACCCCGACAGCCACCACCGTCGCTGCCACCACCTGCCATCGTTGCCACCCACTGCCACCACCAACCACCACCGCCGTCAATGTCACTCGCCGCCGCCACTCACCACCACCACTGCCACCGCCACCTCCGCCCCCACCACTACTACAATATCAAGCATTAGACGGTGTTCAATATATGGTTTAGACGGTGTTATTTTAATAACCCCGTCTTAAAATCAATTCCTCACATGACCATTGTGCAAATCCAATTAAAATATTCAACAAAATTCATACAACACCGTCTTATCCTCAAACCCCGTCTTATGTTTATATACGCACCCTTTAGACGGTGTTCTTATTGAACACAGTCTTATATACTCATGGTTTAGATGGTGTTATTTTAATAACCCCGTCTTAAAATCAATTTCTAACGAGACTAATGTTTGATAACAATTAACTTAGAAAAAACAAATTTACCCTAACATACTAACATACGTACTGTTATGATCACAATTAACTTAGAAAAAAAAAACAAACATAAAACCATTCCTACCTTAACATACTCTCTTAGTTTGCTCGACCAAAACCCTAGCTCCCCTTCCCCTTCTACGCATCCCCTCCGGACGCAGCCCCTCCAGACACAACATTCCCCTTAGATTCCCTTCCAGACATAGCATTCCCCTTCTACACAGCCGGCTATGCCGCACATCGCTGGTGATGATGATGGTGGTGGTGTCGCCTGTGGATTTAATGTCGGCGGCATAGATCGGAAGACGGGAGGACGGCGTAACGAAGACGGTTACTAGGTGATGATGTTTTGATCTCATCTCTCGCATATATCTTTACATGTTGGATTTGATGTTCTTTGTGTGTTCCCCTTTGTCGGCTCTCGCAAATCTCTCTTTGTCTCTCTTGAATTTCTGATGTTTTTTTAGTTGTTTGCTCGATGATGGTGAGCCAAGGCTCATCTGAGAGTTAAACCCCGTGTATTTTAGGGTAAATCTGATGCTCACGAATGTGAACCCTAATTTTCAATTGGGTTTTGCAGGCTGTGGTGGTGAAAACAGACAGCCATGTCCATATTATGTCTCCGGCGCAGAAAGAAACCAGAGGTGATTTAAGTTGCTCTAACACAAATTGTTGTTTCAGTTTGGGAATTTCAATTGTTATAAAACAAAACTTTACCGGGGTGAAATGTTCTATCTCGGGTAATCGGTTTCCATTAATTTGCTTAATCGGCTATGCCTTAACCGACCGAGTAATTAGTTAATTGTTTGGTTTGGTCAACTTAGTTATTTGTTATAAATAAATACAAACTTTCTAATAACCCATATACTAAATTTATTATTTATACAACAAAGAAATTCGATGGCTTAAATGACAACCATTGGACCCGGTAGACGTGCCGTCAAGAATGGCTGGTGTTGGTCAGATATACTCGACGGTCAGATTTTCGGCTTGCTTAATTGAGTTTGAGTGTTTGGGTTTTGAGTTTATTGTTTAGTTATGCAGTTTTTTTATTCATGTTTGTCTTACAGGAGAGTAACATAACCGGTTGTAGTTGCCCACCAGGTTTTCGTGTAGATGACCGTACTGGTGAAGGTAAAGTATTTTGTTTGCAACATTGACTCGATTTCTATTTGAAGTGTTTGTTATGTCGGTTCTTGAAATGTGCAGATATCAACGAGTGCAAGAAGTATAGCATGTCGATGTCACGGGTGTACGTGTAAGGACACTTATGATGGACATGAATGCAAATGCAAGGACAAACTGTATAGTATACAGCCGATCGTCATTTTTGGGTAAATTTAGTGGATCTGAACATAGGTTGATGCGTTTAAGATAAGATTATTTTGAATTGTGCATACTGATCTGTATTGGTATGTTTTTTTGATTCGGTTTTGATATGTTTTTGTTGCAGGTTATTAAGTATCAAAGTGTTGTCCATGAAGTCGATCCATATTTCAATTACTAGCGGTTATTGTGTCGGATTGATTCATGCTTTAACTCGCAGTAACTTCAGTTCCTAACCCTCATTGTATACTTTTCTGCTTGATTCAAGTTACTAATGATCTTCTTTGTTGTTTGTATTTACTCAGATGCTGATAAAGTCTATGTATTTTGTGGTCCAGGTACATTGTTATGTGAATTCAGTTATTTGTTTGTTTATGATCAAATGTGCATTAGAAGTTATATTTTAGAAAGAACATATGTTTATGCACACAGGTGGGTCAGTTATGTTGATATTTTAATCCAGATTTTTTGATTTAAGTTTACTAAATTGGTAAAGTCCATTATGGAAATTGTTATAAATTTATATTTCTTGGCAGTTTTTTTTAAGTTCATTGTTAATTTGAACTATGAACAAAGATTCTCAGTGTGGTGTCTTAATTGATTTACTCCTTTAAAAAAGAAAAGAAAAGAAAGTATGTTGGTACCAATTAGGGGGTGGCGGGTCATGTTAGCGGGGTGGCAGGGCAAAAAACCAAAAATCGTGTCTAAGGCATGAACCCAAACACGACACCTGTATTTGCGGGTTGACACAAATACGGCCCGTATAACCTATTATTTTTGTTTTCTTTTAGTTATTAATATCCTAAAACTATAAATTTACAACCAAAAGTACCAAACTGTATAAAATATATATTTATTGGGAGTTTTTCATGTTTAGAATTTGTATTTTTTTTTTATTTCTTACGAGTTGTTTATTCGGCTGAGTTCACTGCCTTAGAGTATTCTAGAATGTGAAATTTAGAAAGACAAATCACTACAGATAATGTTTTTAATAGTAATTATATATTATATTATATACTAATAGAAAACAAACTGAATGAATAGTGATTTCAATATATATTAATTAAATGAATAGTGATTTCAACATATATTAATTAAAACAAATGAAAAGTGATTTGAACCTATATTAATTAAAACAAACTAAATCAACAGTGATCTAGGAAATATAAGAATATGGGGTATGAGGCGGGGGTTGTGACGTGGCCCCTTGGGCGGGGGTTTCAGCCCGGGCGTTGGGCGGGGCTATCAAGATGACATGGCGGGATCTCATTGGCCAAGACAAGTAGCCGTTTGGGCTAGCCGTTTGCCAACGGCTATGTGTTAAAAAAATAGATCTAGGAAATATTAGAATATGGGGTATGGGGCGGGGGTTGTGGCGTGGGTTGGGTACAAACGCCCAAGTCACCACCCCGGGTGGGCTTGGGTTTCGGCGTGGCCCCTTGGGCGGGGGTTTCAGCCCGGGCGTTGGGCGGGGCTATCAAGATGACATGGCGGGATCTCATTGGCCAAAACAAGTAGCTGTTTGGGCTAGCCGTTGGCCAACGGCCAGTGTTGTAAGAATCGTTAGGCGCTAGTCGGGCGGTGGGGTACCGACTAGCGATTAATCGGGATTAATAGGAATTAGTCGGATTGAGATTTTTATATATAATTTTTAGTTATACACACACACACATATTTATATGTAGTTTTTGAAAGTATACATGTTTTAACCCCTCATTGACCTATTTTTTAAAGTAATCAGAAGGAATTTATAAGGTTTGGTAGAAATTTGGCCGGCGTTAGGCCAAAATTTGGCCAGAATAGGACAGTCATTGACCGCCTAGCGATTAATCGGCCATTAATCGGTGAACCTCCGATTAGTGATTAATCGGCGACTAATCGGAGACTAGTCGGGATTTTTACAACCATGCCAACGGCTATGTGTTTAAGAAAAAAGATCTAGGAAATATTAGAATATGGGGTATGGGGCGGGGGTTGTGGCGTGGGTTGGGTACAAACGCCCAGGTCACCACCCCGGGTGGGCTTGGGTTTCGGCGTGGCCCCTTGGGCGGGGGTTTCAGCCCGGGCGTTGGGCGGGGCTATCAAGATGACATGGCGGGAGTGCCGAACCGGTACCAAAAATACGTTACGTTTTAGTTCGAGCTACTTTTTGTTATTTGACATGTCTTGTCATTCTTATAGAACGATTTGGTTTAGCGCGCCGCAACGCGCGCGCATGGTAAACAACTAGTTAAATAAAAAAAACTAACCAAAAAATGGAATTGACCAAGAAAAAGAGGGATGCATGTGATTGGCTAACAATTTGCCATTTTGGGTTGATTCAAAACACGCCTTGGGGTTTTTTTTTTTTTTTTTTTTTGCAAAATAACGCCGAATCACGCCAAGGGGGGTGGGGGCATGAGGTTTTCAGGCATGTTTGGGGGCTTTTTTTTTAAAACATGCCCACTACGGACGGTTTAATAACATAATTATAAAAGTAAACAATTACGTTAATTAATTAAATACTTTTTTTAACGGGATGTGTATGATGCTTGTGAACAGAGCTAAATATGTAGTCAAATCATAATTATTAGTCACATCAAGGGTAAACATAAGACCATTGGGTATGTGGGAGGATAGTCTCCAAAGGACTACCCGCTATGTAGGCGCCACGTAATCACGGGAGGAGGATAGTCTCTTTGGGGACTACCCAAGGGTGTGAGGACTAGCCAAGACTACCCCACCATTAATAATATATTAATATATATATAAAGGATGAGAGAGAAGCTGCCATGGGGGCCCACCAACTTGCCCCGTCTCCGGCGTCACATATCCGACGGAAGTGCCGATCCCCATACCCTTCGGTCTAACATCATAGCATAGTCTTTGCTTTCATTTTACAAATTCTGACGAACCTAACAACCCATCTATTAAAGTAAAATTTTCAACTAACCAACACCAGGGAAGAGCGCGGTACTGACCGGTACCAGAACTGAAAGTATCGTACCGAAAATTCGCAAAAGTAGGTATCGGTACCGAATATACCTGGTACGGTTCGGTACCGTTATTTGAGGGTAAAAACCAGTAAATACCGATACCGAAAATATCAAGAGTCGGTACCGAAAATGTACCCGGTTCAGTAAATTCGGTACCGGTTCGATACCGAGTACCATTTGCTCATCCCTAACCAACACTACTGCATTCTTCCATTAGTCGCTCGACTTCATGAATTGTTTTTAAGGGGAAACAGGCAAAATAGTCTGACCTGTCAAAATATCAAAAATAGCCAATTGAAACGGCTCCATGAGCCTTTTCACGAGTTTCGACACTGCTCCAAGAACTTTCTTCAGCAACCACTCACCTGTTGCCACATGACGACACCCTTTCTCTCTCCTCTTTTTTGTCATAAATGAAGAATGTGAACTTTGACAGCACAGAAATACACCCCTCCAACTTTTTGAAGAGACCCCTCCCCCTCCACCTCTTTGTGAAAACCTGCATCTCTCTTCTCCTTCTCTTTCTCTCTCTCTCCTCTTGGGTTAGTCACTACCATCACCACCACCTCTCTCTTCCCTCCGAACAGCTGTGTTATGTCCAATGCAACATTTGTGAAACTATCCTTGCGGTACAAAACATCATCATCATTATCAACCATATTAGTTATGTATATGCATATCTCTCCGGTTGGAGCCATCACAATCTTGAATAAACTCTCAAATACTTTTACAACTATAGATCTTTGATATGATTATCTTTGTTTCAAATATTCTTAAAGATTTTCATGAGAATGTACCTGAAAGAAAAACAAAAGGAATATTATAAAATGTTGATGATGGATAATATCTTTGTTGCAGCGACGACGACGGCGGCAACAACGCGTACCGGGGCAAAAACGTTCTCACGCTGGTCCAAAACGGTTCCACCACCGTAACTTCGCCGACCGGAAACGTTAAAAAGTCATGAAGTTCGGCGGTTACTCGCCGTTTCATCCGCTTCAATCCACGGCCATTGACTACCATCGGGCTGAAGATCAGATCTGGATGAATTGAAAGGAAATTGTTTGATTTGGATTGGAGAGCTATGAAGATTTGGGGATTTGAGGGTGAGTTAGGGTTAGGGTTTGAATAATTGGGGATTTGAAGGGGTGAGAGTCGGTTACGAAAGAGAGCGAAAGAGAGTGAATTAGGGATTTTGTTGTGGAAAAGATATTTGGCACTCAAGTAACTGTAACATGGTTAGAAACCAGCACATGGTCAGAAAGATCCCCACGTGGCAAAAAGTGAGTGGTTGCTGAGGAAAGTTCTTGGAGCAGTGTCGGAACTCGTGAAAGGCTCGTGGAGCCGTTTCAGTTGACTATTTTTGATATTTTGATTAGTCAACGGTTATTTTGGTTGTTTCCCTTTGTTTTCATTGCTTCATCGAGCAAGGTAACTCTCTTTAGAAGCTTTCCCCTCGTCTCCTTAATCAACTCTGACTCCTCCAGCATCACCTTCTTTATGCCACCCCCTTTCACCATCACCTCGTCCGTGATTGCATTCACCAACTCTTTATTCACTGCATGAAAAACCTCAGTTGGAGCGATGTATAAGTCAGCATACGCTCCACAACAATCTTCCAATAAGCGGTTAAAGACATCTTAATGTCAAAGACATTATTAACCTTGTTTCTTGGAACATGAACCAGATGTGTGGTAGCCACGGTCCCATGGTGTCGAAAATTCTGTCGCGACTTCCCAAAAACTTTTCATAACATTCAGAGCCGCGAGTGTAATAGGTCATACTCTCCAACTCTATCATTACATGCATTCGCTCAACAAACTTTAGTTTCATGTTCCTCATCACCTTATTAGTTGCATTCTTCATATAATCCATCATTTGTGGGCAATTCCCATGACAGTTATCAACTACTCTAACACAAAAAGTTTCAAGAAATTCCCCAACCTCATTGGCAAAGATGATGAACAAAGAAGAGAAGTTTTTTTTACCTTTTTTTAAGCAAGTTCAGAAAGGCCTTGCTAAGTAAAAAATCAGGTTGCCAAGGCCCATGAGCTTTCTCTATTGCCTTGATTTCCTCCAATTAAAAACCTTATTTTGAAAACATATGACTTGATTGAACCTCTTCTACAAATTTGTTTATCATATCAGACATATGAGCTAGGCAGTTCACCTTATCATAATCATATTCAGGGAGTTCACCGTCAATAAGTATCCTTTTAAGATTTTCTTTCAACAACCCACACACGCGCATAAATGAACCCGTTAATTCAACATCATTGTTAGAAATCACGGGTAATTTTTCGAGTTCCTTAACAACAGAAAGAACCTTGCCATGTATGTTGTTGACGATGATGGGTAAACAACTTAATACGACTGATGATTGAATCTCAAGAAGCTTAATGGCCAAGCTTTGAACACCGATGGTAGATTTGTCGAGATTGCACAAGGAAGAGGTTTCAAACAGAATTTGTTCCTTGTTTCAAAAGAAAAACCCGAGGTAACCTGGCGCAACGCACCGATTTTGATAGTACTAGTTTCATTTAATTCATGAAACTATGAAAGTGGGCATGGGTGTTTGGGCCTGAAGTTGGACCAACGTTTGTGAGTCTGTGACAAGGCATTAGTTTGATGGGCCATGTACTTTGGCCTGGGCTACGAGTTTGGGGAAACCTGGCAGCGAGCCTATTATGTGATTTATATTTCATGCTTCATAGTTTATAGTGTGTACTGACTTATGTGGCTGTTTATCGACAGTTTAGTCATATACACAATGGTTGATGTATGTGTATTTGCTATTTCTGAGTTGTTTGCCTTTCTTTACTTTTAAATAATAATTTGTTAATTTATTACAGTGTAAGCAACAAAAGGGTGGATGGGAATGCGGCTACATGGTTCTCCAACATATGTTTGACTTTGTCAATTTGTATCAAAACCAATTTCCTGATGAAGTAAGTAAAATATACTTGTTTATCAATTTATTACTTAACTGTTTATTTTTTTAAAACTTAGAAGGTTTAGATGTATATAACATGTAAATATATACATAGCTTTATTGCCGATGTTATTACCGATTTTTCTCTTTGCCTTTAGATTTAGTCTATAATATTTGTAATAACTCTTTCTATCTATTATTTTAGATGTGCCACGACACGAGAGTGGCTACGGATAATGAAATAGATGTTTTGTTGATGACGTTGATGCCGAAGTTTTTTAGCGAGTTAGGTATTTCGTTAGATTAGCTTGTTATGTATTCACAAATGATTGTAATTTGACGGGTTTATTTCCGAATTGGATGTCTACGGGTTTATTTTCGATTTGAATATATATTGTTTTGGTTTGATTTGAAAATGTTCCATTGGTGTATGTATATAAGCTTGATGTATTTCCTGGAAAATCTTTTATAGGCTTTTTTGCAGCAAATGTATTTCTAGCAGTTTATAAGACGGTGTTAAAAATATTTGTTTTAATAAATGGTTTGATATTAAAAGACGGGGTTCACCAAGTTTAAGCCGGTGTTCAAATTGAACACCGTCTAATAAGACATGAAGTTTAAGCCGGTGTTCAAACTTTGAACACCGTCTAATAAGGCATGAAGTTTAAGCCGGTGTTCAAACTGAACACCGTCTAATAAGACATGATTTTAAACCAGTGTGCTTTAAGACGGTGTTCAAAACACCATCTTAAAACCCATATCACCCTGTCTAAAGCTCTTTTTTGTAGTAGTGCACCACCAACCACCACTGACGGCTGCCGCTGCCACCCCCGTCGCCGCCTCCACCGTCACCCGCCGTCGCCGCCTCCACCGCCACTCGCCGCCTCCACCGCCACTCGCCGCCTCTGCCACCACCCATCGCCGCCTCCGCCACCACCCACCACCGCCACCTATAACCACCCATAATCACTACCACCAACCACCATCACTCACCACTGATTTTATTCCTTCGTTTTTCTTTCCTAATCAAACAATATACAATAATCATTCATTCCTCCCACATTCTAACCAAACAAGACATGGACAGAGCCGTTCCTACGTTTTCGGAGGTCCTAAGCAAACTACAAAGTGGAGGCCCAATTTCGTTATTGACTAACATTAGAGGTGCAAAAATCGGGTTTTTCTAATACCCAATTTCGGGAACCAAACCGTGTTTCGGAATGATTGGGTATTAGAAAATCGGGTTTTTAGATACCTAGACATTAATACTCTATTTTCTATTTTCTACACAATATAAATCCATTTTATTTTTTAATTTGATTTGTATTTGATAAAAATACTTGAAATAATTACACTATCACAACTTTATTTAATTAATATATCTCAGTCTTTCATTTAATGTCACTAGAAGGATGCGCCAAAAGGAAAAAAAATATATTGCTTATGAGTCTTTCGTTTAATGTCACCAGAAGGATGCGCCAAATGGAAGAAAAAAAAATTTGCTTATGAGATTCGAGCTAGGGTCTTTACAAGACTAGGGCAGGACTAATACCACTACACTAGCAAAGTTAATAGATCTATATGATCAAAACAATTATATATTATATATCATTTTTATATTAAATGGAGGCCCTAAAAGTTTGAAGGCCCTAGGCTCGAGCCTAGGTTTTGATAAGCATTGGGCCGGCTCTGGACATGGAATGGTAATGATCCATTGCATTCCCTCGTCCATTCCATTCTCCCGTCCATTCCATTACCCCATACCAAACGGACCCTAAAGAACACCGAACAATCTCTTAAAACCCCATATTCCCAAAATAATCTAGCATACAAAACACCTTTGTCTAGCTTATTACAACAACCTTACACAAAACGAAGAAAGTAGTTCAACAAATCAAGATGGTGAATGATGGAGTGTTAAAAAAAACATAACAAAAGGAAATGGCTAAAGATCCCACAAATGAAAAAGATAAAACAAAATCCTAAACCAGGAATAAAAGTAAAATTCAAAGGGACATTTAGAGGCTACTACATAACATCATCTTTTCTATCCATTCTTTCATCTCTCTTTGAGCATATATCTAAAGGTAAAACAAGACTCTCCACATACTCCAAGCAGTTCATTAAACTGATATAGTCGCGAAGTGCAACGTTGAGTTCCTTACGCAAATTTTTCTTTTGGGTCGTAGATAATAAGATTCGATGAGGGTCAGGGGCTCTTCATAAGAATTCTTCCGCTACCCAAAACACAAATAGGTCTCTCCAGTGGTAATATAAATGAATATATTTAGACCATTTGTTATGTTTCTTCATAACCCATATGTTAAATTCCTTAGTACATAAAGGCATCCATCATGGTACCCAAACGATCCGGATAGTTAAATGGTAGATTCATCTTTGAAAGTACCATACTCTCAACATTGCGGACCATCAACTTCCTATAAGATAGGATCCAATACAAAAATCCATTTACAACGTGACCTACAGCATTACCCATTGTGATCGGCATAAGTTTTGATGTTCTCCACGAACTCCACGAATACTCTCTAAAATCAAAGACATGACAAACTTGACAACTAGCTCTAAACTTAACAAGCTTTAGGACATTTGAGTTCGCACCATAGCCTAATCCAAATGCACCTTGTCTATGAACATCACTATGGACATGGAAGTTCGTTGGACACACATGTGAATGGATTGTGAAGGATCAGATTACGCGAATGTGTCAAGAGGACTATCCCATTGAACGTTCCTATAACTTTGGGACATTCGTATTTTGGAAGTAGGTTTTTTAAAGGATAACGACGACTGACTATAGAATTAGACGCGTCATCAATTGGCACATTGTCGTTTATGAATTGCAAAGTTTTAAGTAGAAGAATGATGGTTTTACGGTGCCTAAACTTTATAAAAGTTGGTTTAGTAAGCATGGAATTTCATTGTGTCGATAGACACCTAAAGCGTAGTAAGGGCTTGACCGGAAGTCGAGCGAGTATATTCCAAACAATGTCATCATGTAGGAAATCAGCCATCTAGGAAAACAAATCAATATAAACCTTAAGAAATAATAATCATAAATATTGAAGAGAAAATCAATAATAATCAACTTCAAAAAATAACACTCACAAAATATATCAAGCCTCGACTTTATAGCCTAATGTAGGATTCAGAAAAGAACAAGAAAGAATCCGGGCATAATTATGAATGGTTTGGTTGGAAAAAGGTTCCTAAAGGTCCGATCTATGGTTACAAACAAGTTTGGGATGAAGACTTTGAGTTTTCCGGCTAAAAAGTTGAGTTTCCGGCCAAAAATAAGTTTTCCGGCGAAATATGAGTTTTTCCGGCGACCTTAATAATTGGGCTTTTTACTAGAAAATGTTTCTAAAGGTGCGTAATAAGGTTACAAAGGGGTTTGAGATGAAAATGTTGAATTTTCCGGTCAAAATGGAGTTTTCCACGGCAACCGGAGACTAACAGCGTTAGCGTTCTGTTAGTCAGAGTCCATTGAAGGCTAATATGTGAAAAGATGGGACCGCCAGTGAGAATTTTTGAAGTTGGGACCGTTGATGGCCAATTGTCAATAGTTGGGATTATTAAAATCCATTATTCAAAAAAAAAAAAAATACAAACATAAAAGATCATGTATATTATCAAGGTAAACGAGTATGTGTTTTCAGGTAAACAAAAGTATCACTTAACAAGTTAACCTCATACCCATGAAAATTTTTAAAACCATTGTCCTCATAGCTAATCCACATGTTTCGAGTTTACTAGTTGGGTTCGAATTCAATTATCATCCCTAATTCTCATTCTTCTCAATAGTAATTTACTAACACATATTCAAAATTATTATTGAATTAATTTACGTTTTGTTTTCTTAAACAATAAAAAGAGTGGTTGAGAATGCGCACATCACGTAACTGATCTGAGTCGGGTTCTTATATTTTTTTTAAAGATCATCAAAATGAGTTAAAAGGGTGAACGTTTGATTTTTGTGTTTTCAGGTTGTAGATATTCAAGTTCTGGTTATTATTTTATAAGCTTTCGAGAAAATTAATTTCTTTTACGATTGAACGTGCAACAATGCACGTAAACACAATACTTATTATTAAATTACCTATGTTGACAACTAGTTTTAAGCCTCCACGTTGCTGGACGGGGGCATAAAACCATGCTACCAGCATTTGGCGGTAGAACCGTGCTAAGTGGCAAGTCAAAAACAACCAAAACCGGAAAAAAAAACGTAAAAGAAAAACACGGATTTATAACACCAAGTAACTCACGTGATGTAAAACGTGGATGAATTCGCATTTATACTGACACGTATTAGAAAGTCGACGGATCAAAAAACTTTTAGAAAACGAAGGGACCAAAGTGACAACTTTAAAACTTAAAAAGGGTAAAATTAACTTTAGTTCAAAGAAAAACAAAACTTTAGTGGCCCCAATTGGCTAGGTGGTGGTTATAAAATCTTTGATCATGTGTAGTGGAAAAGACAAATAATGCTCTTACTTTTGGACGTTTTGCGTCATGTGGCAGTCCAGTTAGCAATGGGGCATTATGAGCGTTTTTTTTCTTTCTAAAATGGGTGTAGCGGGTATATGTGCATTGTGGGGCATTATATTAAAATGAGTGTAATAGAATTAAATAAAAAAACATCAAAATAAAGGTATTGACCAAACAAAAAGAAAAATACCTTTCATTGGCAAAAAAGATTGAGCAAGACGTGGAAAAAAGAACGTCGGATGCATTTCTTTTTTGAAAAAAAAAAAACGCCCAGGGGGCGGGTGTGGGGCGTGTGGGGCGTTTTTTTAGGGAAAAATGCCGAAAACCCCCCACTATGGGTGGTCTTAGTGGCAAAACTGCAAATAACATTCCATTTTTGTCCAACTAATATATCGTAGACAACATCCTACCGAAAATGTTATATTTAGTAAGTATCGTGAACAGGAATAGTACACGCTTATAAGTTATAATTAGTGGAGAAGGGCGGCAAATGCCCAAGTCGATTAGAAGTGTATAACTTTAACTTTAGACTTCAACACGCGGGTTCGAATCCCAGCTGAAGCAAGTCGATTTTTTTTAGTAAATTAGAAGTGTATAACTTTAACCCTAGACTTCAACACGCTGGTTCGAATCCCCGCTGAAGCAAGTAGACTTTTTATTTTTTTAGTAAATTAGAAGTGTATAACTTTAACCCTAGACTTCAATAATTTACGTTACATAACTTAAACTTTAAAACTTACTATATAGTCCTCAAGATTTAATAAATTCTTGGTTTTTCTCCTTTGGTTTATTTACATTGTCCAAACTTTAATAAAGTTTGGAATTATGGGAAAGGCAAAAATCATACGTAAAAAACTACGCAATAACACGCGCCGGGTAAAAACTAGTTATTTTTTATGTAAAGCCACATTGCATCTTTTATAGTAACTTACGTTAAATTTTCTATTAAATAAGGTTGCAAAAGACAAATTTGCTCTTATCTTTAAAAAGCAAAAGAAAAATAATTGAGTTAATTGCCATTTTAGACCCTGTGTTTTGGTCGAAGTTGTCACTTTAGTCCAAAAAGCTTTTTTTAATAATTTGTGCCCCTGACGTTTGTATTTTTTTTTGTCATTTATGTCTAATCCACTAACTCCATTAAAAAATCGGTTAAATTAGGGGTATTTTGGTCTACATACAACCTTTTTTGTCATTTCCATCCACCTCATTTACATATTATTATTTTTTTTTCTTTTAATCGTTTATATATACCACCAAAGGCTTTTCCATCCAACTCATCTTCGGCAACCACCAACGTCAGCCCCACCACTAGCCACCATCACAACCGCCATCATTAAGCACCACTGACCGCCTGCAACCCCAACAACCACTAACCTCCATCCAGTGGCGGAGCTTGACCAAAAGTTTTGGGGGAGGGCGGAAAGTCATGGGACCCAATTTATATATCGTATAAATATTTAGGCAAAATAATTGGGTGGCGATCCTTTATAATTTTAAAATTTTCGGACAAAAAATCAGAAATTTTGCACTTCTAACCGAAACATTTGGGGGGAGGGGGGGGGGGGGGGGGGGGTTGCAACCCCGCGGTTTCCACTAAGATGTGCCCCTGCCTCCATCGCAACACCAAACCTTATCCCCCCTCCTCCGCCGCTTGCAACCACCTTCCACATCCAACCTCCTAACACCGCAACATAAACGTAATTAGAAAACCCTACCCCAACCACCTTCATCGTCTCAAATTCCATCAGATATGTTTTTTCAGCATTAGACGTTGGGCTCAATTTCAGATCGGTTTGTAGGAGGTTGCAGGTGGTACGGTACGATGGGTGATGGCGGTGGTGGTAACAGGTGGTGATGGTGGTTGTTGGAGATGGTGGTGGCTGTCGGGCAGGTGGTGGGGTGGGTGGTGATAAAAGGTGACGGTGATCGGTTGTTTCAAGGCAAATAGAGAGAGAAAAAGAGAGAAAGGAATGGGGGTTTATAATAACTTTATTTTATATAATAAAAACATATTGTTTTTTATTAAATAAGTAAAAAAAAAAAAAAACCAAACTAACAGATAAAATGACCAAAAAGTCCCTAATTTAACATTAAAATGGATGGAGTTAATGGGTTGGCCGAAATGACAATAATTAAATTACAAACTTAAGGGACATACATAAAAAAAAAAAAAAAAAAAAAAAAAAAAAAAACTTTTTGAAATGAAGTGACATATCTAACCAAACCACTAGGACTTAAATGGCAATTAACTAAAAATAATATAAACCTTTCAGTTAGACTCTAACCTTTCATAACCATTCACCCACTTCATATGATCATGGTAAATCGAAATTGAACGTACAATAAGGTAGTTCAAAACAGGGAAAATGTTAAACGAGAGCCTCAATTACTTTAATCTGGTTTGGGCCTCTAAAATGGTTAAGCCACCCTTAAAGAGAAGAACGGTGGACCTGAGAGGGTTAGTGTGAACAATAATAGTTAGTGATTTTGAACTTGGACATTTGATTCATGAAACCTCTAAACCATGTGGATCCTGTGACTTGTGTATGCATGATATTACTATGAGTAAACTTCCATTTTTTCCCCGTTGTTTGATTGTTTTAACGGTTTTGCCTAATTCTTTAAAAATAGCCATTTTACTCTCTGAATTATGAAGCCCATCACGATTTCACTCCCCGCCCCAAACGACATCCATTTTAAATGTTAAAAACTGTCAGGTTTCAGTCTAGGTTTTGGTCCAGTTATGGTCATAATTGTCCATCATGTGTCATGCACGTGACAATTTTTAACGTTTAAAATGGATGTTATTTGGGGCGGGGAGTGGAATCGTTATGGGCTTCATAGATCAGGGAGTAAAATGACTATTTTTAAAGGATTTGGACAAAACCATTAAAACTACCAAAGTACAGGGAGCAAAATGGAAGTTTACTCTATTACTATAGAGGGATACTAATGAGTAGGGATGGGCGTTTTTTTCCCAAATATCCGTACCTATACCCATATCGTATATGTATCTGTACCGGTACCCGTACCGATTTTAGGTACTCGGTACATGTATTGGTACTTAGTTTTATTGATTTTGGTATTCAGTACTTTCGGTATAGGTAGGGGTACGGGTAAGAAAGGGTATTGGTACCGAATTTTATATAGAATTTTAATTTTTTATAATATGTTTTATTTCATATTATGGTATTTATGGTACTCATATTGATTTTACCTATTTGGTATCCATATCGTATTGCTACTCGTACAAATTTTACATATTTGGTACTTGTACTATATTGGTATTCATGCCGATTTTACCTATATAGTACTTGTACAAGTACTAAAAAGTAAAATAAAACAGACAAGTAACAAAACGGGTACCGTACTAAAATACCCGTACCATATCAATATATTCGGTACGGTATTTGAGACTCAGTTTTGTTCAAATTCAATACCGATATTTTCAGTACCGGTACGAATACTGTAACAATTCCATCCATACTCAGGAGTAACTTTGCATAATTTAGGCTGAATTAAACCTAATTTTTTTGTTAAAATGTGTCATGTAAGTGCCAAATGGGAATCATAGATGTATGAGCCAATACCACTTCCACGCAAACAAGAACAAAATTCAGAAATGAGAGTTTCTGCAAACAAAAATACATGTTAATTTAATGTCCGAGTTTTAATATTTAATTTTTTTTTCTTCTTTTTCGAAGTGATTTTTTACTGTTTATCTTTTTTTACGGGTTTGCTAAGTTTCATTTTTTTTTTTTTTTTGAACGGTTTACGTTTTTAACAGGTATGCTACGGTTTCGTTATTTTAGATTAAGTTTCAAATGTTTTAGATGTAAACATTTTTCCATTTTGTTTATGTATACAAGTTTTTGAGTGTTACCAACGCTTTCGGTGCAAAACGTAGGTTTGCGTAAAAGTTTTTTTATATAAAGTTTTGAAGACGGTAACTTTTTTCGCTGTTTCAGGATTTTTTCATCGTTTGGCGCGCTTCAAGAAGTGAGGTTACATATCGACCAAATTAGTTTTACATATCGATCAACAAAACACAAACCAAAACTTTAATGTCTACTTTTGCTTGTTTAAACGCAAAGACGAAATGATTATTTTAAGAAAACTAACTAAAATATTTAACATCAATTATTATAAAAAACTAGTTGATTTTCCGTCCGCGCGTTGCGGCGGGGATCTAATGTCTGCAAAATGCGTGTCGGAAACGGCAAGCAGATACCGAATATCAAAACATAAATAAAAATGACGTGGTAACGATAGTCACTTCGTCCTAAAAAAACAATTTTAAATAATCTATTATATAATAATAGGACCCACACGTCCTACACGTTGGAAATTCGGTTGTTTCAGCTTAGTTATTACGGTGCTAACACATTAAAATTAGGATGAGCTCGGTACCGGTAACGGCACCGAAGGTATCGATCCGGAAAATCATCGAAATTAGGTACCGGCACCGAAAATGCTCGGTACCATACGGTATGGTGCTAGACCGGTGTCGAACCGAAAGTAACGATTCTGAAAACGCCAAAAGGTGGGTACCAAATTGATGCAAAAAATGATTGGTATAGTAAATTTGGTATCGATACGATACCAGTTTGATTACAGGATTTTATATGATTTGCTCATCAATAATCTAAATATCCAAGTTAATTTTACATGCTACAATTCATTCATTATAGAAAAAGACAAAAACGAAAACAAAATAAGTTGTTGTGTATATAAAACCTCATTCAAACGAATTACAGTTTACTTACAGTGTGTATGAAAAGTAATCTAAACGGTGCAATTACTTGCGTTGCTACGTTGCTACAGGATTTGATGAGCTCGGTACCAACCGGTACCGAAAATACTGTTACCGAAAATACCGTTACCGAAAATCCCCAAAAGTGGGTACCGGTACCGAATATACCTGGTACGGTACGGTTTGGTATCGATCGGTACTGGTACGATATCGGTATTAGAGGGTAAAAACCGGTGAATACCGGTAGCGAACCGATACCGAAAATGTCAAAGTCGGTACCTGTCACACCCCAACCGATGGCGGAATCATCGGGGCGCGGCACTGAGCGAAACAGATTGTCCAGAAGTCTCCATAACAACTATCATCACTATTTAAGTAAACATTACGTCCCATACCGTAACATAAATAGTCAAACAAGTTATTACAGGCAACATCAAAACAAATATTCTGTTCCGACAACTCAGATTCAAATAAGTAGCAATTGTTTATCTGCTTCTAGAGACCCCTAATAAGTTATCTACAGACAACTATTTGTTGGGCTCTAAAGCTTTATTCTAGCTTCCATTTCCTACCACATATGCGTCCTAAGCACCTGTCACATACGTTAAAATAATGTCAATACATAAAATGTAAAGGTGAGCATACAAGTTTGATAATAGCATATAGAGTTCGAATTCGTTTACGCATAACCAGCACGTACACATAGTGAAATGAAGCACGTTAGTTATCGACACAGATCCATCGATACCAATGACTGCGGGTTGACTGCCTGAGGCAGTTCGCAATACACGATTACCACTGTAATCCATGCAAGTAAAAGATCCTTAACAACCCCCGTGTGAACGGGTGCTGAGTCCAAACTATAGTACTATCGTTGCTAAGGCAGGTAGACAACATTCCATGTGTAAACATAACAAACAAGCATTCATAAGCCACGTATAACATGCATTAATGGTTAAGCGTTAAAATAGCTTGAGTAGTGTGATAGATGTAGTTTGATTAGTTGTAACGTATGTAACACCCAAAAGTGCTAAAGCAAAAAGGGTTCGAGTATACTCACAGCGATAGTGGATTGAAGGGAGCGCTTTACAGCGAGTACGGTTAGCCTGAATAGATTTGATAACGTAACGATGAGTGTCGCGTAAAACAGTACAGGTGAGAGTGGGCCGAATGACTGACCGTGCGGATCAATCACCCGTGGGTAGAGGTCATCCGTGCGCATGACCTATCCGTGCGGGTGGTGATACGTACGGATGGCAATGCGTGCGGATGGTGACCTGTTTCGAATAAGCTGTTCGTGCGTACGAGCTGTCCGTGCGCACGAGCTGTTCGTGCGTACGAGCTGTCCGTACGGACCATTTGCTTGTGTGAATAAACTTTCAAGTGGATTGTTTCTTCCTAAAATGTGTTTGTGTATGATGGCTTGTGCTTTGGAGTTTTCGTTGTAGCATTTTGAAAACACCAAAGTGTTTCTACCTTTCAAGCCGGCCGCGCGGACGGCGGTCCGTGCGTATGGTAGTCCGTGCGGACAGACCGTGCGCGCGGGCAGAGGCAATCCGTCCGGATAGTCTGTCCGTGCGTACGGCTTGGCCGTGCGGATGAAAATTGTTTGGTTTTCGTTTTAAGGCCTTAGTATCTCATGATCCGAAGAGTAATCCATTCAGAGGTTGTCCCTCCGGATTGCTCGTTCGTCGATACCCAAGCCTTGTTTTGGAAAGTGGGTCCCAAGGGTAGTCCGTGCGGATCACCACTCGTGCGTATGACCTGTACGTGCGTATGGCTTGTACGTGCGTACGGCTAGTCCGTGCGGACAGCTAGTCCGTGCGGATAGCTTGTCCGTGCGGACAACGAGTCTGGTTGTTCCGTTCGTCTACACTTGGTTTCTGTTGTCGTTTATCGAGACGTTCTGACCACGTAGCAACCACTTAGAGTTGTGTTCCCACCCGCGTGACTAGACCGGCCAGGAACCACCCTAACTCAGCCTGTCGGCGACTCGGAACAGCTCTCCCGGTTACCCCGAAATCAGTTGTCTACGGGTAGAATTCCGGATCTGGAACTAGGGCATTACTATTGATGAGTAAAACACAAGGACTGATCGGATTTGTACCGGTTTCAAGGGTAAAAGTGGAAAAGAACTTTGGTCTATTTCTTTCAACTATTTTATCCTTAGAAAAGTTTAGATCTAGGTGAAATTATTGTAAAAACTTGTAGAAATCGTTTAGATCCGAGATATTCTAGGTGGAATGAGGTCAAGCTTGAAGTTCTTATGAACTTCATGATGACGTCATTAGAGAATACCTCATATCCGGATGATTTCATGGTTAAAATCGAAGATCCGAAAGATAGAAATGTGTAGAATTGTGTAGGGATCAAAGATGTACAAGAATAGTTGCAAGATCTTACCTGGATTGGAAGAAATCTGGGAAAAAGGCGAAGAATGCGTATGGTTCGGACGTCACTTGCCAAAAGTGGAAAAAGTGGAGAGTGACCCGTGTATTTATAGGATGCCAAAAGGGGAAAGGATGGGTCGTGCGCGTGGCACGCACCCGGGTAGGTTACCCGCGCGGATTGGCCATCCGTGCGGACTGGCAATCCGTGCGGACTGGCCATCCGTGCGGATTGGCCATCCGTGCGGATGCCGCCTCCCTTGGTGGATTCGGCGCGATGTTGATTCGGTTTCGGCTTACGAGCGATTCGGTAGGGTTCCTAGTCAAATTACTTTCAGTCCCAACTACTTCTTATATGGTTCGACTCGGGATTCGGGTTCGGGTTCGATTATATTCGAGTTAAACTTCGAGTTCGATTGAGTTCGCTTGATTATCACAACACAACATAAAATAAACATGCACAGGTAACACGTAAGGCACACACACACGTATAATGACAAGTAAAATACATAGCTCGAGTTACGATTTGATGTCGATTCGATTAGCATAGCTTGATTAACTTTATCGCATTGTTACTTCCTATCGTTCACAGTCGTAGGTCGATCGAAACACGGCTAGAATGATTCGATTATTGCAATGTACGACAATTACTCCACATAATCTAAATATCATACAAACAATTCTATGAGTCGAGTTGCGCGAAATCGGTCGTTGACTTTGACCTTGACTTTGACTTTCACTCGTGAAAACACGGGGTGTTACAGTACCGATTTGGTACCGAAAATATAGCCGGTTTGGTAAATTTGATACCGATACCGGTACCCGATACCATTTACTCATTCCCTTGGATTTTATTGTTCATTGTGTTGTAAATTTAATATATAGGTAAATGTAAAACTCTATATATAGATGATGATAGCCTGGTTGGTAAAAATTATAGTTCCAATATAGAATTGAGTGTATCACGAAAAATAAATAGTTAAGTTCAATATTATACTAATTGGATTAGTTTTTGAGGGCCGTAAATACTAAACAATGAAGGATTAAGGTGCTGTTTGTTTTTTCTGCGGGAAAATGTCTGCAGTCTGCGGACCACATCTGCAGGCATCTGCAGGAGAAGAGGTGGACCAAATGTCTGCAGTCTGCAAGGAGAAGAGGGTTTGTTTTTTTTTATTCTACAAAAGATCTTCTCAACACACACAAACACACCCTCTACCACCACAACCACCGTCCACCTCCACTTCAGCCACCACCCAACCGAAACCCTAATTTCACCACAACCAAGCACCACCACTTCAGCCACCACTCAACCGAAACCCTAATTTCGATTTGGGGGTTTCTGAAGAGAGAGAGAGAGAGAGATCGAGGGAGGAGAGAGATCCAGAGAGAGAGAGTACGAGGATGATGATGATTACAGATGATGACGGCGGTGGTTGTGGTTCGATGATGATGATGATCGATGAAGATGATGACGATGATGTTCGATGATGATGATAACAGATTTGGGGGTTTTGGTTCGATTTGGGGTTTTTGGGGTTTTTGGGCAGGGATGTGGTGGTGGAGGTGGTGGCAGGGATGTGGTGGTGGAGGTGGTGGAAGAAAAGGTCTGCCAAGAAGAGGTTCCAAGAAGACATGGAATCATGTCTGTGTGGTGAAGAGGTCTCGCAGACCTTTTTTAATGAAAGATCTGCGAGAAAACAAACAAAATGCGGACTCCAAACCTCTGCGCGCGTCTGCGCAGCGCAGACATAAGTGGCCAGAAGTGCTTCTGGCCAAAAAACAAACACCACCTAAATCTGTAAAGTAGCACCTGAAGGATTACATATGTGAAAGTTATGTTTATGAAGGGGTTTATAGAAAATGTCACTTAACCGTAGTATATTTAAAAGCTGAAGGATTACATATGTGAAAGTTATGTTTATGAAGGGGTTTATAGAAAATGTCACCTAACCCTAGTATATTTAAAGCTCTTATCATATTGTTCCAGATTTACTTTCAGCAGCCTCTATACTTTCTCTCTCTCTCTCTCTCTCTCTTATTTTTTTCCTTTTTCTATGAGTTCTTGTGCTAAGGGGTATGATCATATACAAACTTTATATTTTTTAAAACAATAAGAATCATTCGCAACTCTTCACATATCATTTCTTTAATTTATGTATCAAGAGCATTTTTGTATTTTAGCTTAGAGTTGATTTCCATAAATTCATAAAATCATGGTAGTAGTTTTAAATTCATGTGCTGATTATACGAATTCATGTATTGCTCGTATATGTGCTGGTTATAATTATATACGTATGTGTTGGTTATACAAACTCATGTGTTGCTTATATAAATTATGTGTTAGTTACAATTGTGTGCTAGTATATATGCTAATTATAATTATATATGTATGAATTATCAGCACATTTATAAAACACTATTTTGTAACTTTTTTTTAAAAAAAATGTCATGTAATATATATAGTAATATTATACTCATTTTAAAGATAAAAAATTATTTTGTGGTATAATCCTTTTAATAAAATATATAAAAGTTATTTAGTTTTAAAAACGGGGTGAAAATTTTCCTAAAATCATGGAAATAGTTAATAGAAAATGAGAAAATGACTAAAACACCATTTTATCTCATTAAATAATATAGTTATTATTAATAATGATTTGTAATCGATCTTAGCCTTTAATTCAATTAGTTAATGCTCAGGATCTGTTCTTACTGTTTTTAGATTAAATAAGGTTTGTATGGGATCTTAACTCCTTGTGCTAAACTAGAGTTACTAACAAATATCTTCAAACTTTTACCATAAGATGCCTTGGATCAGGAACCAACATCTTTGTTTTCGAATGTATATATCGGTTTGCATTCGATTTCGAAGGTGTCATGTGTGTTTCAGGATACACATTTGCCAGGGGCGGATCCAAGGGTTTATTTGGACTTCCCGAGAACCCCTTTCGCTTTGGAAAAAAATTAGTGGAAAACTTTTATGATTTGAAAAAATCGTTGAGAATCTACCAAAAGGAACCCATTGGAAAAAAATTCATGGATCTGCCATTGCCCAAACACGTTCCACTACATATCCACCCCTTTACCCGAACCATTGCGTCAACACAGATTCAACTGGCTAGATGTTTTTCACCAACTTTATCCCTTGTATTAAGCTGAATTTTTGGATGGGGCTCACATAGTTTAAACAATTGTGATATAAATTCTATTTTGAGCAAAATGGAGGGACTAAAACCGAAGTTTACTATTTAGTATGAGCAGGAAATAACGAACTTGTTATCTCCAAAACTCACAGTAAGCTTTCTTTCTCTAACTTTCTGCGATTTTTATCTATACACATTAACTTGTCTGCAATTTCTATATATACACATTAGTTTCTTCTCTTAATTGTACATATATACTATGAATTTTGATTATGTTAGCATGAATTGGAATTGTTTCATCGGTTTTGTTTGATTGAGATCTCATTACGTGAATTTAAATGTTCTAAATGTGACCTAATTTCATCAGTTTGCTTGCAATTTGATTATTTGAACATGAATATAAGTTTGTAAATCTGACCTAGTTTCATCATTTTGCTTGCAATTTGATTATGTGAACATGAATATGAGTTTGTAAACGTGAGTTTGCAAATTGATTATGAGTTTGTGAATGTGACCTAGTTTCTTTAGTTTGCTTGCAATTTGATTATGTAAACATGAATAACCACACATTTTGATTACGTGAATATGAGTTTAAGCTAGTTTCATCACTTCAGTTTGACTGAGATCTGAGTATGTGAATTTGAATGTTCTAGATGTGACATAGTTTCATCAGTTTGCAATTTGATTATGTGAACATGAATATGAGTTTGTTAATGTGACCTAGATAATAATTTATTGAACATAAGGAAAAGAATGCCAACAAATAGTTAAAAGTGTTTTAGATAATAATTTATTAGGTATATAAGTTAAGTGTTATAGATTTGGATCTCTAATCATTAGCAAAAAAACACAATTAATAAACTATTCAAGGAAATTTCTCCTTTTGTTAAATAAAAAGAGAAAGTTAACCTACCGATCACTCACTATTGTTATTTATTAACATGTTGTTCATACAAAAGTTGAATTTAAAACAAGCGCTCTTAATAAGTTACCTACTGTTCAAAAGTAATGTGATTTATCTTTTGTATAAAAGAAAATTTTTCGAGAAGATGTTTGTGATGATGACAACACAAACACAAATAGAACATCACTTAGTATTAATAGAAGAGTAGAACAGTCTTGGAATCTTAATCTTATACGTACGGTAACTTAGAATCTAGATATCCCTAGTCTAATAAGAAATATACAAGTGGGTCGGTTTTGTTTGGGTTTTTTTTTTTTTTGAATTTCGCTTTCTAAGAGAACGTAAAACTAAATCGCTGGTTTCCGATTGGGCTTCGTTATGTGGGTCGGTTATTTTGTTTTTTTTTTTCGGTTTTATGCAAACAGGTTATAGCACCAGAAAATTGTGATGTTTGTTTCTATGAGCCTGATTAGCAGAGTGAGAGTGACTCAAAGCTGTTGTAAGCCTCTTTAATTTATTTTTTTGTTATACGAAACAAATTGTGTTTCTCTAAATGCTGTATATTTTTTCAGGCGTTTATTGTTCTGTCTCTTCTTCGACACTGTTAACAAGGTGGTGGTTGTATTGTAATTTTGTTCTTACACGTGAGTGTTATTTGATTTTTCAAAGTAAGAAACTTGGATCTTGTATATTTCTCTAATTTTTATTGTTGCTGGAATGAAACTGATGAGGAAACGAGGTATGAAAGGGGAGAAGAAGCGGTGGTTCACACAGGGGACGGTGAGTATTATACGATCAAAAAGAAGAAGTGATTTTGGTAGATAGATTTTGGAAATACCATACTCCTAACATTGCTATGAGATAAGATCCACTCTTAGGGGATGGCTGTGATAAAAAAAGATGTGATTTTTGTTAGATACATCTTTGAAATACCATACTGTTAACATTGAGATATGACACCACAACTTTCAATCTTGAACTTCCTTTCTAATCGAGATTTCTTAGTTTTAAAACGGTACAGATACCGCTGTGTTTTACAACTAATACCCGCTTATATTTATATATAAAGAAATAATTTGTAGCTATCCTTGTTTTTATTTAGGTTTACACTCACATAACAAACTGACAATTTTGTCATTAAAAGTTATGTAGAAACATGTATGGTATAGCTTCCATTACACCCACAATCATTATGACTTTTGTCAGTAAGTTTTATTTCCTTTTATTATTTTTTAGAAACATTCTCGTTCAATGTAAATTTGGGTATATCTATTATATATAATAAACATGATAAATGAGGGCTTATGTGTCATGATATGGAGGCTTGCAAAATGATGTGGCATCACCTAAGGCAATCTAGAAATTGGTTTTGGCTCCAAAATTCGGGTCATAAAAATTCGTGTATATGGGTAAACGCGGGATCCATTTCATTTAATTTTGACCCGACTTCCATTTGTACGATATCTGTGTTTCTTTTCCAAAACCCTAGAGAGCCTCCATCTCCATTCTCCATCTCCATTCCAAGCAACTGATCTTCTCTTCAAAATGTTTTCGTTTTATGAATGGTGAGAAGACATAAATTAATTGAAACCCTAGTGCATCTTCTCCTTCACATTTCCTACCGATCAAGATCAAATGGTTGAATATTTATCAATCTTACAATACTAATCTCATCAATGTAAGTTTTCGTTTTTATCATCATTATCTCTATTACTTCCTCTCTACATAACCAGATCATCAGCGCCTCCACCTTCTTTGTTTGTGAAGTATTCATGGTTAGTTTACAATGAATATAACTTATACAGAGTATGATTTAACTTCCGATTTATTGAATCCTTAATTTCTTCTTTGTCGCCACCGCTAATCTCTGATCAACTAGGTTGATGATTTCCAGTTGTGTGCGTCTATAATCTAGACGATCTTGATGATCCTGGTAACGATTAGGGCTCAAAATTTCCAGATCTGAAGGTAAACATCACGCCACTAAAAATCATTTTTTTGGGTTTCTTCATTTAAAACAGTCAAATAAATTGGTTTTTGCCTTAGAAGCAATATGATCTAATCAATGATTTGTATAATGATTATCATGTGTTAATCGCTATATTCGCTGGGTAAATGCATATTCGCTATGGTCGACTGAAAGAGAGAATCGAGATCTGGAGATGAATCGATGATGATTGGCAACATTTCCATTCTCATTTGTTTCTCAGTTTCAAAGGAACATCCAGCAGCTTTCTGGTAATCCCTCTATTTTATTTTATTTCTTTTTGTAGACTTAGTATGTTTATGGTGTTTTTTTTAATAAGAATTGCATATTGTTGTGGTTAGACCTGTGTTAGAATTTTAGCAATTGACATCAATAGTTGAATTTGTGCAGGATTTTTGTAAATTGATGGTTGGATTGTTGGGCAGGATGGAAATGGAGCCCGAGAAGTTGTTCATTGGGGGGATTTCATGGGATACCAGTGAAGTGCGTTTGAGGGAGTATTTCCAAACTTTTGGGGAAGTTATTGAAGTTGTTATTATGAAAGATCAAAGCACATGTCACACCCTCAAAATCCACAAGCGGAGTATTACCGCGAGGCGTGTGACTGACCAGGATCATACCACCAATTATAATAAACATTAAACAAAGTAAAGTAAGACCAAACGTCTAAAGTTCTCAAAACCAAAGTCCAAAACCAAGTTGAATAGTCAGCGGAAGCATTTAAGTTCAAAACCAAAATTTAAGTTTTTAATTTAATAAAGTTTTTCATGAACACGCAGCGGTTCATGTCCCACAACGACTCCTGCTCCCCTGCAAGCTCCAGCTAAACCTCTAATGACCTGCAAGGCATGTAACAACGAGTCAACAACAAAGTTGAGCGAGTTCACAGTTGGTGTTCATTATTAAGTTGTTTCAAAACCAAGAGTTCATTTGTAAGTTGTAAGTTAATCCGTTTACCCTGTTTCCCAAACATATCCATAGTTGGTGGGGGCTTCCCCATGTTAACCACTAGACCTGTTTACCATATCGACCACTGACTAAAGTAAGTTGGTGCCCTGACGTCAATGTCTATCATCATTGACTAGTGCCCAGATCCATTAGTTCACGCCCGTCCTCTGCGGCACGGTGTGAGGCTTGTCAAACCTAAATAGCGCTATCTAACTAATGACCCGCTCGCCATTGGCCCGGCGATTAAGTCGATATAAAAGGAGGGACTTCATGATAGAGAGTTTTGGTCTAGTATCCGTGTTGTCATCCTTCAGTAAAGAGGGTGTGTACGAAATCCCCAAACCAGGAGATTACGTAGGTTCCAATTCAATTCTTTATCACATGTTGTCACCCTTCAATGAAGAGGGTGTGTACGTGTTCCAAACCAGGATATCACGCGGTTTTAGTTTAAATCCTTTACCCATTCCCAACCCCTGGGAATCCCATGCCTCGTAGAAAGTGTGAACTCACCTTGGTTTGCTCGGCAGGTATTTCACTTGTTAAAAATTCTTTAGTCAATCACGTCCTATTATAGTTACCATGTTTCGTTAGGTTCGTATTCGGTTAACAGCACGTATACACATATTCAGCACTTAGCACAAACATCACATATACATATCAACATGGCATACACATACTGCACATTGAGTTCAATTAGCTATCCACAGTGTGCAATCCAATTTAGTTAGTGGCCTAATGCCGATGTGCAGTTCATGTATTTGTGAGTTAACCTTAGTTATGTGGTCCTTACGACTAGATGGATCAGTGCAATTAACCTATATTATGCACGGTTCAATTTTTATCACGGCCCAAACAACAACACAGTAATCACTACGATGTGGGCTGAGCTGATAACCCGTGGTCATGCAGCCCAACAGTTAAAATAATCGGCCCTTCACAAACCCCTCTCGACCCAATATGAGACAGTTTGCAATACAACATTTAAGTTCATATAACCCACCTATTATATTTAGCAAAACCTAGTGCGGCCCCCTTTTACTTCCCCGGCCCAACCTTTTACACAATAAGCCCATTACTCTTTATTATACCCCAACTAATAACAAGCAGGTCCGATTTTATGTGCAAACTCCCAGCTATCACTTTATTTCTTTTATGAGTTATTATGTGCTACTGTACATGGCATTAATAATCCCTAAAACAACAAGCCATCAACGATTTCATGATCACGCAGCGGTTCATGTCCCACAACGACTCCTGCTCCCCTGCAAGCTCCAGCTAAACCTCTAACGACCTGCAAGGCATGTAACAACGAGTCAACAACAAAGTTGAGCGAGTTCACAGTTGGTGTTCATTATTAAGTTGTTTCAAAACCAAGAGTTCATTTGTAAGTTGTAAGTTAATCCGTTTACCCTGTTTCCCAAACATATCCATAGTTGGTGGGGGCTTCCCCATGTTAACCACTAGACCTGTTTACCATATCGACCACTGACTAAAGTAAGTTGGTGCCCTGACGTCAATGTCTATCATCATTGACTAGTGCCCAGATCCATTAGTTCACTCCCGTCCTCTGCGGCACGGTGTGAGGCTTGTCAAACCTAAATAGCGCTATCTAACTAATGACCCGCTCGCCATTGGCCTGGCGATTAAGTCGATATAAAAGGAGGGACTTCATGATAGAGAGTTTTGGTCTAGTATCCGTGTTGTCACCCTTCAGTAAAGAGGGTGTGTATGAAATCCCCAAACCAGGAGATTACGTAGGTTCCAATTCAATTCTTTATCACATGTTGTCACCCTTCAATGAAGAGGGTGTGTACGTGTTCCAAACCAGGATATCACGCGGTTTTAGTTTAAATCCTTTACCCATTCCCAACCCCTGGGAATCCCATGCCTTGTAAAAAGTGTGAACTCACCTTGGTTTGCTCGGCAGGTATTTCACTTGTTAAAAATTCTTTAGTCAATCACGTCCTATTATAGTTACCATGTTTCGTTAGGTTCGTATTCGGTTAACAGCACGTATACACATATTCAGCACTTAGCACAAACATCACATATACATATCAACATGGCATACACATACTGCACATTGAGTTCAATTAGCTATCCACAGTGTGCAATCCAATTTAGTTAGTGGCCTAATGCCGATGTGCAGTTCATGTATTTGTGAGTTAACCTTAGTTATGTGGTCCTTACGACTAGATGGATCAGTGCAATTAACCTATATTATGCACGGTTCAATTTTTATCACGGCCCAAACAACAACACAGTAATCACTACGATATGGGCTGAGCTGATGACCCGTGGTCATGCAGCCCAGCAGTTAAAATAATCGGCCCTTCACAAACCCATCTCGACCCAATATGAGACAGTTTGCAATACAACATTTAAGTTCATATAACCCACCTATTATATTTAGCAAAACCTAGTGCGGCCCCCTTTTACTTCCCCGGCCCAACCTTTACACAACAAGCCCATTACTCTTTATTATACCCCAACTAATAACAAGCAGGTCCGATTTTATGTGCAAACTCCCAGCTATCACTTTATTTCTTTTATGAGTTATTATGTGCTACTGTACATGGCATTAATAATCCCTAAAACAACAAGCCATCAACGATTTCATGTATAACCACACTCCTTTAACAGACTACCCCCTAGGAATCGATAACAACACATCATTAATCAACAGGGATCTCGACATCGACTTAGCAAGCAATACATGTTCATGAAGCATTATGATTGTTATTTAAACATAACCTAAATTTTAAACCGCTTAACCCTCCATTAGATGTAAACAAGAACAATCCAGAATTCATTAATCACACCAATATAACCACATCAGTCATGCAAAACTAAACGCGCATCTATTTCTTCGAACTATCACTATTTCCGAGCCCATTGTGACTATCAACTCGGATCAGATTGATGAACAACCCGTCCGTATTAACCCTACAACCCGATAATCATGCGGACTCAACAAATCCCACTGTCTTCGTAAACATCATACAAGAACTATCCTATATCAACAACAAGCATACATACAAGGACACGGTTCTAACCTGATGTTGATGTCGTAGCAGAGTGCGCGCTAAGAAGAGAAATAAACGGAGTTTCGAGTCGTAGTATCGCGAGTCACCGGAGGTAGAACGGAGAGCGCCGGTGTCGTCGGGGTTTTGTACACGCCGGAGAAGAAAGTGGCAGTGGTTGTCGTAGAGTTTCGGGTGAGGGGAAGCGGATTACATGAAGCGGCAGGTAGGGTTTGTGTTTCTTGTGAGAGGATAGAGATCATATGCAATATATACAAACCCATGCAAAATAATCGCTGAACAAGGAGTCGGTGGAAGAAATTGTGGGTGTGGGCCGAGAGGTGGGCAAGGTGGGCTGGTGGTTTGGGTTTCGTACAGTTCCCACAACCAACACTTACTCACTTGATTTACATATTCAACAAATATATAATACTGTCATTATGTATTCATTTATTTAATTATTATTATTATCCTTTTTCTTTTTACAACTAAACCAACAAATATATATTTATTTAGTTAATTATAAAATGAATAGTGATCACGCTAAGGTCGGGCCCCATAAGTTTTCGAGCTATGCGAGTGGGTTGCATCGACACGCGAGACAAGTGCTAAGGTTCAAACGGTTCAGGTTGGTACAACACGGTAAGGATTTGGTTAATTCGTCGAATAAAATAAGCATAAGAGTTGATTCATAAAATCGAAACAACTGTTTGTACCTTGAAGTTACGGGTTGTCACAGCACAGGTCAGGCTCGTGGGTTCGTGCTCGTGTTCATGTTGGTTTGGTGAGTTTATTGTCATTCTTTTTTATTTAATTTATAGTTAAATAAATTTAGAAGATAAAAAAGGCTGGTAACTAGAACTTTTGGAAAGTCTTTTTGAGTGTGTAAATGTGTGTTGTAGGTTTTCTGCACCACAATTCGTCGTTACATTGAGCAATACGAAAAAGATTCATCCAAAACTCTCAAGAAGCACTTGCTCCTCTGGTAAATCATCGCGTTTGATTTATATATGTTTTTGTCATGTGTCCGATTTATAGTCATTAAGCTTGTCTCTATTGACCTAGGTTTGACTACCACTGCGTGATTTGTGTTGTAAAATTACTAACATCTGGTTATATGTTTAGGTTACAGGTGGAGGTTGCACTAAAGTTGTCCAAGATGCAAGAATTCACAGGTCATTCTACCCCACTGTGATTACATAAATAAATACACACACATGTTGCTGTCGTCTCCTTCTCCTTGGTGTGCAATTTAAAAGGGAAATGTTTGATGGTATAACTACCGATAATGGCTCTACTTTAGTGTTTAACTTTTTAATACAGGCCAATTGCATAATAAGCTGACTTTTGGTCTAATTATTACGTTTTCCTTTTTGCAGATATGACTTGAAACAATCATGTTGCTTGCTTTAATGGAAGCCGAATGTTTGTTTGGATTTTTTGATGCTTTGCTTTAGTGATGAGCTCGGTACCAACCGGTACCAAAAATCCCAAAAAATGGGCACCGGTATCGAAAACACGTTACGGACAGTATTTGAAGCTAAAACCGGTAAATATCGCTACCGAATCTGTACCGTACCAGACCGATACCGAAAATCAAGTCTCGGGAAATTCGGTAACGGTTCGGAACCAGTACCCGGTACCATTTGCTCATCCCTACTTTGCATATGTCTCTCACTATTTCTGTTACTAAATACACAAGTTTACCTAAATTGATGTTGTCTTGCTAGCTTTGCAGTTTATCAAAGTGAAGATAACTTTGCTATTAATTCTCTCGCCTCCCAACTATCAGGTAAGTTTCTTATTGCGTTCATTGAAATTTGTTATAAATTGACATCAGATAGCATAGTCACCATAATATATAATTCTTAGTGATGTTTACGACCAATATATCTATTGACCTTTTTCTAAATATCTGTTTGTAACTATATGCAGCTTACATCTTCATTACTTCTTCACATAGATGGAAGCAGCCCTATAGTTGAAGACATTGGACAACAGGTACCCCGATATAGAATACTATATTGTGGTTCCATATTTTCATTTTTTGTTTAATAATCATTTTAGGCTTAACTACAATTAAAAATATATATTATCCTTGTAATACTTCATATACCAACATTTGTGACTTAGTGAATCAATGTAAATATAAAATGTATTGGCAAGATCCTTAATTCTTTTTTTAAGTAATGATGTCATAAAGTTATTCAACAAGGTAGCATCAGGTATAATGTATAATCGAACAAATGAAGATTTTGCTTGTAAACTTTTCTTATTATTACTATATATTCTTTTTTCGCAGTTAATTGCATATGGGCGTAGAATCCCGTTTGCTGAGTTATTTGCTAGAATCGATGCAGTGGATGCTGCCACCATCAAACATGTAGCTAACAGATTCATATTTGATCAGGTTATCATTTTCCCGCACACCTTTCACACATGATATTAGAGGTGAGAATTTTTTACACAACTCGTGACATGGCTTAACCCGTTTAAGACACACGTATCACGTCTGAATGAACGTGGTAAACAGGTCAACGTGTCACATGGCATGTTTCTAAAAGCGACTTAGTTAATGTTTTCAGGTTCAGCTTTAGGATTGTCATTTTTAATATGAGTACTTAGTTAATGTTAACTGTCGAATTCTTCCCAAATTTTGTATGCAATGACCTCTTTTCTTATGGGCTTCATGGAAGTTCCTTAGTGGCCCAACCAAATAGTTGATGATAAAGCCCGTGATTCCTTTTGTAGTCTAATTATTTTAGCATATCATTTTGTAAACTCCTTGAACCTAGGATATAATTGAAACTTAAAGGCAAATAGACTTAAGTAATGCCTAAAATTTGGAGGCCTAAACATAAATAGATTAGCAAACGCTTAATATGAACTGAGGTCAAGGGCAATAGATGATAAGGACCACCAAAATATAGAATTATACTCCATTGCTAACTATGCGATTATTTTGATTGTTCAACAACTATCAGAAATCTATTGTTGTACGAAAAACTTAAAACTTAGTTACCGCTTCTTCTTCAAAAACAAATAATGCTTAAATGGATTGTGCCATGCACATTACTTGACCATGGTATTTTTTTTTCTGCTAAAAGTATATTTTTTAAATAAGAATTTGTAAAAGTTGGTGACAAAAAATCTTAAACCAAAACTTAGCATTTTCTGTTTTAAATTTATGTAGTGTAATGTATTTTTTTTATGTAAATTGATTGTTTTTATGATATGTAGGTTTGACCGTTAAATCTTTTGCGCATCTAGGTATGAGTGATATGGAAGATTCAACTCAAAGAGAGAAAAAACAGAGTTCATATAAACGATGTTTAAGATTTTTGTTGAAAGATTTATTTTCGATCTATCAAAGATCATATAGTGCAAACATTAACGAGGCAAGTTGTATGACTTTTTAGTTGAGCAGGTTCTATATAGGTTTCTAAGTTGTATGACTTTTTAGTTGAGTAGGTGCTATATAAGTTTCTTTTCAGTAGTAGAAATTGAAAGTCCGGAAAAAAAGGCCTCAAATTTTTACATGGCTTTGGGCCCCTCAAATGGTTGAGCGAGCCTTTGTAGTGGGTAAGGGACTCTTTTGCTCTTTCGTGTCATTTTACCCAGTTTTTAAGATAGTGTGTCTAGCAGATAACATGGAGGATGCCTAATTCTGCAGTTCCCTTCTTGAATTAAAATCTCCTTCATGCTTTCTTGATTCCGCCCCTTATTTCTCCTTGAATCATATAGAATCCTTCGATTCAACCATCAGTATGTTTAATAGTGTTTTGTGGTGGTACTTTCTTGCAGCTGTGGATAGCAGACCGGCGGCCACGGACCAATAGTGGTGGCAACAATTTTAGAGGAGATATTTGGTAACTTATGATGAAATTTTCACTTTCAGTTTGATGTATTTGAAGTTTTCCTTTAAGTTATTTTGGTTTGAAATAAATTTTCGTAATTTGTATCGACTACTTTATTGTGTCTTTTATCGACTACTTTATTATGTTGAAGTTGGTATGCTAAGTAATTATACCAACTGTTTCAATAGCCACGTATTTATTTTAAAATCAAAGATTATATCCTCAAACAGTAAACTAATAATCATGTGAATGTGTCTAGCAGATAACATGGAGGATGCCTAATTCTGCAGTTCCCTTCTTGAATTAAAATCTCCTTCATGCTTTCTTGATTCCGCCCCTTATTTCTCCTTGAATCATATAGAATCCTTCGATTCAACCATCAGTATGTTTAATAGTGTTTTGTGGTGGTACTTTCTTGCAGCTGTGGATAGCAGACCGGCGGCCACGGATCAATAGTGGTGGCAACAATTTTAGAGGAGATATTTGGTAACTTATGATGAAATTTTCACTTTCAGTTTGATGTATTTGAAGTTTTCCTTTAAGTTATTTTGGTTTGAAATAAATTTTCGTAATTTGTATCGACTACTTTATTGTGTCTTTTATCGACTACTTTATTATGTTGAAGTTGGTATGCTAAGTAATTATACCAACTGTTTCAATAGCCACGTATTTATTTTAAAATCAAAGATTATATCCTCAAACAGTAAACTAATAATCATGTGTCGTAATTTATATAGGATTATCAGTGAATGTCCTCACAAATTTTTAAAAAATAAGTCGTTAAACTTAAAAAAATATACATGATTAATAACTAATAAAATAAAACAACTCGTGGGTACCACGGGAGATAACCTAGTTAATGGTATAAATGAACACCATATAATGTACAAGTACACGTACTTTGCGTATCAAAACAAAGAGGGTCAAATTTCTTAAATTATCGCGTCATAAAATAACAGCTAGCGACACAAAGCTACATTTCCTTGAAGAACCTAAATTAGTAAAATCTACATTTTATTGTTATCTGCTCTTTTTTTTTGGTAGCGCATAAAATGCATATCTCTAAGTGTTTTTTTTTGCCTGAACCTTACATTTGTTTATGAAAAACCATAGGTAATTTGTTAAACAAAACTGGATTACACACGAAAAATCAACAATCGAGAGAAACTTGTAGGACATGGGTCACGATAATAATAAAAATTATATAAATAAATATAAAAAATAGTAAAGATATCCTCTTTACATATTTGGGAAATTATAGTACATGTACCGTGTACAAATCCTTACGAATATAACGTATAATACAACATATGTATTTAAATTGATTCAAACTATGGTCTTCAACAAGAGCTTTAACCGCGTCTTCTTGTATAGTCTGTTGTGTTTTCAAACCTTTCTGTATGCTTCAACGAGGTCTTGAACCACGTCTTCTTGTACATTAATTTCCTACAAAAAGAACAAACAAATGTTGACGGTTGTGGCTGAGGCACGTGTTCAACACGCTTCCCTTAAAACAGATTTCGCGCCTCTACTAAAGACGACGCGTCTGTCTCCCAGGGTACAACAGCCGAAGCAGTCTGTACTGTCGGAGAAGGCCACGCGCCCGAGGTTACACCGGTAAAATCATAGTGTTAGAACTTTTGGAAACTAAGAATAGAAATGTAGTTGAATCGTGTAGAGAAACTTATCTCTATATGTTCCCAACATATGGGTCATCAAGTACTTTTTCTTCAAGGACTCTTCATGCATACATCTCTCTTTCTTGTATCTAGCACCATCAAAAGAGGCACATAGCCTACTAAGTATGCAAGAGTCATGGGTGGTGAAAAGTTCAACATAATTAGAGACTTAATTTTGCCATAAAATCTCTAATCAGTTGTCATAAAAGACATCAATATACCACATGAAAAGTACTTAATTTTGCCATAAAATCTCTAATCAATTGTCATAAAAGACATCAATACACCACATGAAAAGTTTATTATACTAATAGAAAATTAAACAAATGACATAAATAACTCTACTCAAGAGTTTGTCACTATATGTAGAATTTAATATTAATAATCTCACTAAATTTCCATTCTATCACATTTAAAAAATTTCCAACAAAACTAAGTTTTGAAGTAACGTTAGATAAACTTGAAATGCATACTGAGAAGAAGTAACTTTGTCCAGCCAAGCAGAGTGCACGTTACCATATCCTAGCAAAGCAATTCTAATCTAAGGTTAAAAAAAAAAAAAAAAAACTTCTTAAAATCTGAAACTTGACAAAAAAATAAATATCTTAATAGCTGGCCACCACCGCTCATCGCTCACCGCTGATTTTATTCTTTCGTCTTTTCTTGTCTTCCAAACAATACACAGTAATAATTCATTCCGTCCTCACTTAATAACCAAACAAGACATGGAATGGTAATGATAGATCAAGATGTAATCAAATTAAAAGAATCTTTATTTAATCATATCTTATTCGTCGTGTTTGCTATCTTTAACTCAATTTTTCTTCTAACGATTCAACAATCTAGTTAAACTTACCCATCCCACATAAGGGGTGCTCCATTTCTGGGGAGCAGTCCACTTTTCACCCTAGCCAATCATACTCGTCCATGTCAACTCCCCTCTCCACTCTCATTTTGTACTCAAACACAAGAGATGCTCCACCCAAACAATGTTTTCTTTAAAACACATAAAATTGTGATTGGTTAGAACAGAGTGGGGTCCACCATTAACCCACTCTCTCTTCTCTCACTCCACTCGGTGACTACGCCCCTGTTACACCCCAACCGATGGCGGAAACATCGGGGTGCGAGCACTAAGCGTTCAGATTGCTCATGAGGTTCCATAACACTAGATATTTCGATAATAATTAAGTAGATTTCATGCATTGTCTAAAATAAAACATCACAAAATATCAATTGACAAACCCAAATCATAAATTGTTCAAATTGTTCAAAGACTAAATTAACTAGAGTGACGTTTCTAGGCATTTCCTCTAGCTTGATTTCCATGTTCCATCTCAATCTATCAACCTGCAACATGTATTAAAATATCAATACAAAAGTATTGGCGAGTATACAAGTTTGATAATGGAATAATAGATTAAAACAACTCATATCCACAGTGTAAGCAAATAAAATAGTTTCAGCCGTGCTAGTGTCGCAGTCCACGCAGTGATACCCCAAGTATCCCGATGCTTTAGTGTTTACCCAAGACTCAAGGTAAACTAGAATCCTCCTAACAATACCCCCAGAGAATAATGGGAGAGGTGCATCTCCTATAGCGCTACTATTGTTAAGGCGGAACTAAACACCCTGGATTAAACGTCACATTGCACAAATAGAATACTAGAATGCACAAGTTTTCACAAACACATAGGATAGAGTTTAGTGTCACACCCTGACTTTTGCGGAAGCGTGATTATTGGTGTGACTTTCTTAATACCATAGCATTTAATCATAACAACGCTATATGATAAAACATTTAGATGTTCATCCACTAATTAAGTTTGAAAATAAAACAACATACTTGTTTGAAACATCGACACCAAATTCAAGTTACAAACCATAACATGTTTAAATGAGTTCATGAAGACTCAACAAAAGACCTTAAATAAAACCGGGTTTAGAAACATGTATCCCGTCCAGGAATACGATACATCTCCTAAACTCTACGACCACGGGTGACATCTTTTATTCATGACGCAGCTTGAAAACATGCTACACCTGCCAGATCCACTTAGTTCCCTGAAATACATGTAATTTGAAAACACCAACAAAAGTTGAGCGAGTTCATGTGTTTGTGTATGAATAAACCTTTAAAGTATGTCTGTATGTATGTATGTCCCTGGTATGTAGCAATAAGGAAAAACAGATCACCAATGATTTGCAAGGCCAATGGTATGTGTGAAATGGTGCAGGAAAACTCAAACCTAGCGGAATTTGCCACGACATTTGTATGTGGACATAGTCACCACATGGGCCACCCTGGTCCTCATGGGTGTGGGCTCGCTACACGCAAATAGATCTATCACTCATGTCCCTCGGTCCTACGACGAGGATTAATGGCCTTAAGTGTTGTACCCACCTTTCACATGATCAAGCAGTAACCCTCCTTAGCTAACCATACCATGTATAAAACGTTTGTAAACAATTGTAACATGTATTTCACACCCGAAGTTATAAAACTGAAAACAGTTAAAAGAAAAGGGGGACATGAACTCACAGTTTTGCGTCTTTACAATCGTAACCCAAATCTCTTCAGTAAACACGACTACCTACAATGTACTATGTCTATTAGACGAACGGGTCGTGCCTTGACTTAGAGTTAACGTTTTTGAGTTACGTTCCTTTTATGTTCCCAATATTATTCCAAGTTATAATTTCTTGTTAAAATAATAACTATTTTGTAACAATACTTCTCAAGTATTTATATTCGTATTTCCTTCCCAAGGATGGGGGTATCTCATACATGTATCTTCGTATTTTGTATTTTGTATTTGTAGTTCCAAAATAATATATTTTAAAGTCTCACTTTAGAAAATATATATAACTTATTTTGTCCAAAAAAATAATGTATTTCAAGAAAATATATATTTTTCTCAAAAATCATATATCTTCTAAATATTCTAGGAAAATATATTTTTACTTCCAAAAATAATATATTTTCTCCTTGTCGAAAATATGATATAACTTGGTAATATTTACAAAAATCATATTTTCATTTCTTGCATCCAAAATATCATTTACCAAAAATATATTTATAACGGTATTTTCCGGAATATTTTGTAAGTTACGTTCTTGCGTTCGGTTTCACAATATTAAGTGTGTAACTTATATATTTATTCCTTGTGATTTTTGGTATTATTTTGGATTGTAAATTCTTGGTATTTTGTTAAGTTATATTACTTTAAATCCTAAAATAATATAACTAATACACAAAGTATACAAATAATCACACCCAATGTGTTTTCTAAATATATATCCTTCAAATACATATTTAGTTATTCTTATTTACAAAAACCAATCTCCAATACTTGTATTTTTGTAACAAAATCTATGGCAAAGTTTATATTGAAAACCATAGTTAAAACTCACTTGTAAATATTTGTTTAGAAAATATTTTTCTAAGTGTTTATATTTTTTAGAAAATTTTGCCATAGTTTCCCCTAAAAATGGAGGTGTCCATGCTATTAAAGCATATCATTTTCTTTTCAAAATCATCACAAACAATCAACAATCAATCTACACTTCCCAAGTGCTAAAACAAAGCTATCTACATAATAATCATGAACTTGAACTTTCATAAAAACTTGTAGTAACTTGGTAGTGTGTTTAGTAGTTTTAGTTACCCTTTAAAGTGTGTTTATTTCTTTAAAAATCTCATTCTTAAATGATTTAGGTGTTTACAACTTACTAGATGATTTTTCCAAAAATCATTCTCTTGAATTTTTCTTGTAAACAATGTATTCTTATACTTGTTTCAACACTAGAAACATGGTTGGTTTTCTTTAAAAACAATGTTCTTGTAAATCTTGTGATTTAACTTAGTTTCTTGAGAAAACTAGTTTTGAAATCATCCAGGTTTATGCCTAGTAATCATGTTACATGTTTCATCATTCATAAAATCATGTTCATTTTTCAAGTTCATGAAAACAATAAGCATGATGATCTTGGTCTTTCACAAGATCACCACCTTAACTTACTAGATCATGTGTTTAATCACAATCTAGTAGGTTTCTTATGATATCTAACATCACTAACATAAATCATCAATCATCAAGAAGAAAATCATCACTAATCAACAAGTATTCATATGTTAATAAGCTTATGTTAGAGATTTATGATTATGTCTTTTAGTGTTCATCAAGATTAACAATGTATATCATCTTTTATTAATCAAAATGTGAAGTAACAAAGGGTTATGAGGGCCTTACTACTAGCACAAGGCTAGGGAAGAACACAAGAGGTTGAAGATGACAAATGTGGAGGATAATAGCAAATGATGAAGGTCCTTCAAGATCCACAAGCTCCAAGCTTCCTTAAACACCTTCTTACACCTTAGGATGATCTTGGAATGGAGGGACAACGGATGAAAGGTGGTTGTGGTGTTGATGTTGCTCACGGCCGAGAGAGGAAGAGGGAGGGAGGAGGTGATTAAGTGTGGGTGATTATGAGAGCTCATGTCTTCTTATAACCATCTAATGCCTTTATCCATTGTGTAACATGTTTGTTAAGTACACACCATGATCTAAACAAATCTTTGGGAGATCAAGTAAGATCATACAAGATCAAAGGTGGGACCACTAAGGTGACCGTCCACCATGGGGGGGGGGGGGTCTTGGTTCGGTTTAAATGGTAAGTTAGATAATTTAGTTGGAAGTTAAGTGTAAAGTTTAGTGTTTAAGTGTATGATGTGTTATATAGTGTGTTAGGGTGTTCGGGGATCATAACTAGCTTGGAAACATTAAAACAATGCTTCTAGTATAATTTTGGTGTTTCGGGTAATGTCCGGTTGTTCGGTTAGTTACCGGTTCGTTAAAGTGTCAAACTATTCCGTTTAGTGATCTTTAAGTACCCTTTTGTGACACTTTTAATTCCCGACACTTAGGAAAACATTCAGGACCATTTTGCCAAATTTTTGCTTGTAATTAGCTTGCTAAAATGCTGAATTTTGTTGAAATATGCTGAATTCAGCACTTTAAGTGGGTTTTAGGCACTTTCCGGCACTTAAACTATCACCTAGTGAAACAGTTTTGTGATCCTTATTTCCCTACACACCATACTAGTGTAGTACCTTATCACTGGCCCATACTGGGTCTCAAAACACTGTTTGTCTATGTACTGAACATTGTCAGCATTTTTCTGAGTTATCCGCTAACTGTGCTAACCGTGCTTTGTGCATCGTTTGTGTCACTAAAGTTTATATGTAAAAATGACGTGACAGTATGAAATGTGATGCACATGTAAGTATGATGCAGAAACCAGAAAACAGTCATTTGTAATTCAGCACAATCATTAAGCACTAATCATGGTTAATTAAATAGTACGGATACATGGATTTTTTACGATTGTCACATTCTTCCCCTGTTAAGAAAATTTCGTCCCGAAATTTTAGTCCTGCTACTAGCTGCAGGGGAGTTGGGGAACAAATGTGGGTATTTTGCTTTCATGCGATCCTCACGTTCCAAAGTGAATTCTGGGCCGTGACGCGCGTTCCAACGAACCTTGACGAGTTTTACACTACTCCTTCGTGTTTTGTTAATCTTCCAGTCAGTAACCTCAACAGGTTCTTCAGTAAAGTGGAGTGTGTCGTCAATGTGGACTTCATCGGCAAGAATGACAACTGTTTCTTGAGTTGGACTCTTTTTCAGATTAGATACATGAAATGTATCATGAACGCCATTCAGTTCTGCGGGTAGATCCAACTTGTAAGCTACCAGACCAATCCTTTCCAGGATTTTGAACGGTCCAATGTATCGCGGGTTCAACTTCCCACGCTTCCCAAAGCGTGCTACACCCTTCCAGGGTGAGACCTTTAACAAAACCATATCTCCCACTTGAAACTCCAAAGGTTTCCTCCTTTGGTCCGCATAGCTCTTTTAACGATCACGAGCCGCCTTCATGCGCTCTCGGATCTGTATAATCTTGTCTGTCGTCTCTTGAACCAATTCGGGACCAACAAGCTGTCTATCACCCGCATCTGCCCAGCATAACGGTGATCGACACTTGCATCCATAGAGAGCTTCAAACGGTGCAGCTTGTATGCTCGCATGGTAACTGTTGTTATACGAGAATTCAACCAAAGGTAGATGGGTGTCCCAACTGCCACCCAAGTCCATTACACAAGCTCGCAACATGTCTTCTAGCGTTTGAATCGTTCGTTCGCTCTGGCCGTCTGTCTGTGGGTGGAATGCCGTACTCAGATTCAACTGAGAACCAAAGGCTTCTTGGAAGGATTGCCAAATCCTTGATACAAATCTTCCGTCTCTGTCAGAAATAATCGAGAGAGGTACTCCATGTCGTGCAACTATCTCTCTGAGGTACAGCTCGGCTAGCTTACCTGTGTTATCTTTTTCCTTGATAGGCAAGAAGTGTGCAGATTTCGTCAGATGGTCTACGATTACCCAAATCGTATCATGACCTCTGGGTGTCTTTGGTAACTTCATTATAAAATCCATTGAAATCTGCTCCCATTTCCACATGGGTACTTCCGGTTGTTGCAGAAGACCTGAAGGCTTCTGATATTCGGCCTTTACTTTGGCACAAGTCAAGCATTTGCCAACATAAGTTGCAACATCGCCTTTCAATCTCGGCCACCAATAAAAATCCTTTAAATCTTGGTACATCTTATCCTATCCTGGATGGATCGAGTACCATGACTTGTGAGCTTCATCGAAAATCACGTCTCTAAGACCACCAAAGAGGGGAAGCCAAATTCGTCCCAAGAAACACAATGTTCCTTCCTCATTTAGTACCAACTGTTTCTTCATCCCACGGAGATATTCGTCTTCAAGATTCTTTTCCTTAATAGCTTCTCTCTACGCGGCATGAATGCACAATGAGAGGTCCGTTTGAATAATCATTTCCAAAGCCCTAACCCTTATGGGCTTAATCCTTTCTTTCCGACTCAAGGCGTCTATTACCACATTCGCCTTCCCTGGGTGATACTTAATTTCACAATCATAATCGTTCAACAGCTCAACCCATCGGCGCTGTCTCATATTAAGCTCTTTCTGATCGAATATATGCTGCAAACTCTTGTGGTCAGTAAAGATCGTGCATCGGGTGCCATATAAGTAATGTCGCCAGATCTTTAATGCAAATACCACCGCGCCTAATTCCAAATCATGTGTGGTGTAGTTCTTCTCGTGGATCTTCAACTAGCGTGAAGCACAGGCTATAACCTTCTGTCGCTGCATCAGCACGCAGCCTAAACCTTGATGCGAAGCGTCACAATATACCACGAAGTCATCAGTGCCTTTGGGTAGGGATAAAATCGGTGCATCGCAAAGCTTGTTTTTCAGCAACTGAAAGGCTTCCTCTTGTTTATCTCCCCATTCGTACTTCTTGTCCTTTTGAGTGAGGGAGGTCAATGGTTGAGCGATTTTTGAAAAATCCTCAATGAATCTGTGATAATACCCAGCCAAACCTAGGAACTGACGGATCTCGGTTGGCGTCTTCGGAGTCTCCCAATTCTTGATCGCCTCGATCTTTGTGGGATCTACATGAATTCCATCTCCATTAACCACGTGACCAAGGAACTGAACTTCACGCAATCAGAACTCGCACTTCGAGAACTTTGCGTACAATTTCTCTTCTTTGAGCAGCTCTAAGATGGCTCTTAGATGTTGTTCGTGCTATTCCTTTGTCTTTGAATAAATCAAAATATCATCGATAAACACAATCACAAATTTATCGAGGTATGGCTTGCGGACTCTGTTCATCAAATCCATAAACACTGCTGGCGCGTTTGTCAACCCAAACGGCATAACCAGGAACTCATAGTGTCCATATCGAGTTCTGAAGGCAGTCTTTGGAATACTCTCCTTTTGAATTCTCAACTAGTGATAACCTGATCGAAGATCGATCTTGGAGTAAAAACTCGAACCTTGTAGTTGATCGAACAGGTCATCAATCCTTGGCAAAGGATACCGATTCTTAATGGTCAACTTGTTCAGCTCGCGGTAGTCGATACACATGCGGAAACTACCGTCCTTCTTCTTAACAAACAGCACTGGAGCTCCCCAAGGTGAGAAGCTTGGTCTGATAAATCCCTTGTCCAAAAGCTCCTGAAGTTGCGTTGACAACTCCTGCATTTCTGAAGGTGCAAGTCGATAGGGTGCCTTAGCTACAGGCGCGGCACCTGGAACTAAGTCAATACGAAATTCGACTTGTCGCTGTGGCGGCAATCCTGGCAAGTCTTCGGGGAAGACTTCAGGATACTCCCTAACAACTGGAATATCTTCCAACTTTGGCTCAGCGGCTTCCTTGTCCACAATGTGTGCCAAGAAGGCAACACATCCTTTCTGCAAACATCTTCAAGCTTTCAAACAACTGATGATCCTTAGGGGTGTATCGTGCTTCTCTCCATGCACCACATTCGTTTCTCTATTCGCCATCGGAATGCGAATGATCTTCTCGTGACAAACGATCTCCGCTCGGTTGCTTGACAACCAATCCATTCCGACTACCACGTCAAAGCTTCCCAACTCGACTGGCAGAAGATCAAGCATAAACTCGTGCTCTCCCAGTTCTATCACGCAACCTCTAATGACTTCATTCGCTTCTACTAGCTTTCCATTGGCTAGTTCTATCGAGTACGGAATATCTAGCTTACTAGCTACCAACCCAAGCATATTCTTAAATTCTAGGGATACAAAACTATAATCGGCACCAGTATCAAACAGTACAGATGCTAAGCGTTGGTTGATAGGGAACGTACCAGTAACTACGTTCGGATCCTGGCGAGCTTCCCTAGCTCCGATGTTGAAAACCCTTCCTTGAGCTTGGTTGATCTTTGGGCATTCTCGCTTGAAATGCCCCACATCTCCACAATTAAAACAACCTGGTCCTCGACCATTACCATTTCCGTTACCACCTTGATTGTTGTTTACTCCACGGTTTCCAACACCAGCTTGATTTCCAAAATTACCACGATTACCATTACCGCCATTTCCTCCATGGGGACGGTTTCCATACCCATTACCACCACGGTTGTTGTTTCCATTACCATAACCTCTTTGACCACCACGACCAGTACCAACCCAACATGTCACCTTCAAATGGCCAACCTTCCCACAAGACTCACACTTCCTAACCCTGCATTGGCCGGCATGATGGTACTGGCACACATCACATTTGGGCAGAGTGCCCATATACCCTTTCCCTTTGTTTTCAGTACCAGTCTTGGCCTCGACTGGTGGGTTCACATCCTTCTTCTTGTTAGAAATGCTGGTACCCTTCTTGAAGTTTGAGAACTTCCTTTTGTTCTCACCGGATGACTCAACGTGAGTCTCCTTTTTCTTCTGGTCGGAGATCGAAAACTTGTTCAACCTGATCGCCTCTTCAGTTAGTGCCACACTTAGATCAATAGCCTCAGTGATTGTAGCAGGCTTCGACGTTGTCACCATGCTCATGATTTGGGGTGCCAATCCCCAAATAAAACGCTCAATGCGCTTGAATTCCGGATCAACCATATAAGGAATGACGCGAGACAAGTCGTGGAATCTCTGCACATATTCAGCAATCTTCGGACCATCCATCTTGAGGTTCCAGAACTCAGTTTCCAACTTTTGGATTTCGGCCCTTGAACAGTATTTCTTGCGCACAAGTTCCTTCATTTCATCCCATGTCATGGCATAAGCAGCTTCTTCTCCCAAGGTCTGAACTTGGAGATTCCACCAGGATAGAGCGCCATCAAGAAAAAGTCCCGAGATATAGGTGACCTGGTGCTCCGGCGCACACTTGCTCATTCTTATCACAGAATCAGTTTTCTCCGTCTATCTGACAAAAGCTACAGCACCCCATGTGCCATTGAAGTTCAGAGGCTTACAGTCTAAGAACTGCTTATAGGTACAGCCTGTATAAGCAACATCATTCACGGATTAGCGAACGCACATGGAATATCCAAATGTAACGTAATGTGTCTTTAGTGGCTTATACATTACCATGTGGTGGGTTGCTTCCAGAGGTACCTCCGCTATGCTCAGAGCGTAAGGCCTCGTGTTGTGCTATCGTTTGTGAAATCTGTTCTTGTAACTCAGCCTCTGTCGTGGGCAATCGAGTTTCCCTTCGTGGAGGCATCTTCTATAAGAAGATTGCGTTGGTCAGGTCGTAATAAGTATAGTAAGTACATGACATGCACACGTAATAATATCTATCAATGCAAGTAAACACATAACATCCCAATCATAACGTAAACAAGTAATTCAACAATGTATGTAATGAGAATGTTGCGATTAAGCTTTCATATATCAATGACCACAAACACAGTTTTACATGTTCTACAATGTACCATACGTCAAAAGGGACTACAGGGTCATATCACCCTTGTCCTAAATATCCATCAAACTACAACAATCAAAAGTCAAAAGGTGGTCTTTAAAAAGCTGTGTAATCTGGGCTCAATAGCTACACTCTCACCAAAAGTATGCTACCTACATAAAACCAAAAACTGCTATGCTGATGGTGGAGGAGGAGGGGGTGGAGGAACGAAAAGCAAACTGCGCACATGCGCTAACTCCTCCTCAAGAGCATGAACGATACGCAACAGATAACTAATCTGTTGCTCCATAGTAAGAAAAAGGACGTCAAAATCTGGGTATGGTAGAAGAGGAGCGGGTGGAGTCGCGAATGGTGACTGACAAGGACATGGTGGAGGACGTGGGATCCTCTCAAGATCCATGACTCTACGACACAACAACTCCTGCTGAAGCTGTAACGACAAAAGCAGATCATCCCTCTTGTAACCAGTGTAGTGTGAAGGATGGTATGGATCAGAAACAGGCATCGTGTTGGGCGGAAACCAAATCAGTGGCTCGCCCGGTTGTGCAGAAGCAAAAGGAGCAGTATGTGTAAATTGTGGCACGAAGTGATCGGCTCCTGACACAGGAGGAATATGACTGGGTTGCTGACTCGATGGACCTTCCCCAGGATGGGGTGGAGGGATATCCTGTAAGAATGTGATCGGCAGATCGGTGCGGTGTGTGTCTGACACATGTGGGTGAAATGGGGCAACGTCGACAGGTGCATGAGCGGGTGCAGGTGGGGGAGTAACAGGCCTAACAAAAGGAGTCAAGTCGTCATCTTCCTCTATCCACCCATTGCGGGTGAATGCATATCTGGGCAACAAAAGGAGCATGGTCAACAGGTGCAGGGATCAGGTCAGGTAAAGGCGGTGCAACAACAGGTAGGTCAACAGGTATAGGTCATGCTCAGGCAGAGGATCGTGTGCAGGTATAGGCTCGGGTGCAATCATAGGCTCAGGGTCAGCGGGTGCAAGCTCAAGATCAGCGGGTACATCAAAGAGCTGATCGTCAGGAACGAAGTCGATCTCATGCTCAGGATCAAAGTCAGGATCAAACTCATCACCAAACTCGAAGTCCTACGGAGGAACAGGTGCGGCAGACATAGCTATGTCAGAATCAGAATCGGTGGGATAACGCTGCATTCCCAGTGCGTGCAAAGTAGTAGATGACACAGACTCAAATGAATCAGGACCAGAATGATCAGATGAAATCTCAACGATAGGAATCTCGACAAGCGGAACAGCAATAACATCGTCGACTGGAGTTCCATCATCCTGGGCCTCCTCAGGGGGACCCTCAATAAAAAGATCGATATCATCGTCAGACAAAGCATCAAGAGGCAAATCCTCGAGAGGAAATGCAGCAAGGGGTAAAGGAGCGGGGATCAGAACAAGAAATAGACCCCCGTCAGGTAGACCATCAGCTAGCGGTATATCATCGCCAAAATCCGGAAAAGCAAAAGGCTGAAAGTCATCATCATCGCTACTCTCAGTGTCGGATGTATAAACCTCAGGGTCCGGGATGATCTCATCATCCGAAACTATGGCCATGGGGTCTACTGTATCAGATACTCCACTATCAGAGGAGGAGATGGTGTCTGTAACAACACAATCACAACATATGCACATATATCAACAATCAAATAAGCATGTAAGTAGTAACAATGTAAGCATGTATTCATCCTAGTCTTCCCAGACTATCCCGCCAGCCTCTCAGACTGAACTACCTAGTCTCACAGACTAAACCTCCCTAGTTTCTCAAACTGAACTTCCCAGTCTCTCAGACTAACTCCCCAGTTTCCCAAACTGAACTACCCAGTCTCTCAGACTAACTTCCCCAGTCTCTCAGACTGAACAATAACCTTGAAATGTGTTTTGTGCCTTTTGTTTGTAAAAATGTTTGTTCCCTGGATCTTGACATTTTGTGTATGCAATGTAAACATGTTTGAAAATATTTTCATGAGAGCCCTAATGATCGTAGTCTAGACTCGAGAAAGAATCCTAGTTCGCTACGATCGAAGCTCTGATACCAAGCTGTCACACCCTGACTTTTGAGGAAGCGTGATTATTGGTGTGACTTTCTTAATACCATAGCATTCAATCATAACAACGCTATATGATAAAACATTTAGATGTTCATCCATTAATTAAGTTTGAAAATAACACAACATACTTGTTTGAAACATCGACACCAAATTCAAGTTACAAACCATAACATGTTTAAATGAGTTCATGAAGACTCAACAAAAGACCTTAAATAAAACCGGGTTTAGAAACATGTATCCCGTCCAGGAATAGGATACATCTCCTAAACTCTACGACCACGGATGACATCTTTTATTTATGATGTAGCTTGAAAACATGCTACACCTGCCAGATCCACTTAGTTCCCTGAAATACATGTAATTTGTAAACATCAACAAAAGTTGAGCAAGTTCGTGTGTTTGTGTATGAATAAACCTTTAAAGTATGTCTGAATGTATGTATGTCCCTGGTATGTAGCAATAAGGAAAAACAGATCACCAATGGTTTGCAAGGCCAATGGTATGTGTGAAATGGTGTAGGGAAACTCAAACCTAGCGGAATTTGCCACGACATTTGTATGTGGACATAGTCACCACATGGGCCACCCTGGTCCTCATGGGTGTGGGCTCGCTACACCCAAATAGATCTGTCACTCATGTCCCTCGGTCCTACGACGAGGATTAATGGCCTTAAGTGTTGTACCCACCTTTCACATGATCAAGCAGTAATCCTCCTTAGCTAACCATACCATGTATAAAACGTTTGTAAACAATTGTAACATGTATTTCACTCCCGAAGTTATAAAACTGAAAACAGTTAAAAGAAAAGGGGGACATAAACTCACAGTTTTGCGTCTTCACAATCGTAACCCAAATCACTTCAGCAAACACGACTACCTACAATGTCTATTAGACGAACGGGTCGTGCCTTGACTTAGAGTTAACGTTTTTGAGTTACGTTCCTTTTATGTTCCCAATATTATTCCAAGTTATAATTTCTTGTTAAAATAATAAATATTTTGTAACAATACTTCTCAAGTATTTATATTCGCATTTCCTTCCCAAGGATGGGGGTATCTCATACATGTATCTTCATATTTTGTATTTGTAGTTCCAAAATAATATATTTTCAAGTCTCACTTTAGAAAATATATATAACTTATTTTGTCCAAAAAAAATAATGTATTTCAAGAAAATATATATTTTTCTCAAAAATTATATATCTTCTAAATATTCTAGGAAAATATATTTTTACTTCCAAAAATAATATATTTTCTCTTTGTCGAAAATATGATATAACTTGGTAATATTTACAAAAATCAAATTTTCATTTCTTGCATCCAAAATATCATTTACCAAAAATATATTTATAACGGTATTTTCCGGAATATTTTGTAATTACGTTCTTGCGTTCGGTTTCACAATATTAAGTGTGTAACTTATATATTTATTCCTTGTGATTTTTGGTATTATTTTGGATTTTAAATTCTTGGTATTTTGTTAAGTTATATTACTTTAAATCCTAAAATAATATAACTAATACACAAAGTATACAAATAATCACACACAATGTGTCTTCTAAATATATATCCTTCAAATACATATTTAGTTATTTTTATTTACAAAAACCAACCTCCAATACTTGTATTTTTGTAACAAAATCTATGGCAAAGTTTATATTGAAAACCATAGTTAAAACTCACTTGTAAATATTTGTTTAGAAAATACTTTTCTAAGTGTTTGTATTTTTTAGAAAATTCTGCCATAGTTTCCCCTAAAAATTGAGGTGTCCTTGCTATTAAAGCATATCATTTTATTTTCAAAATCATCACAAAAAATCAACAATCAATCTACACTTACCAAGTGCTAAAACAAAGCTATCTACATAATAATCATGAACTTGAACTTTCATAAAAACTTGTAGTAACTTGGTAGTGTGTTTAGTAGTTTTAGTTACCCTTTAAAGTGTGTTTATTTATTTAAAAATCTCATTCTTAAAGGATTTAGGTGTTTACAACTTACTAGATGATTTTTCCAAAAATCATTCTCTTGAATTTTTCTTGTAAACAATGTATTCTTATACTTGTTTCAACACTAGAAACATGGTTGGTTTTCTTTAAAAACAATGTTCTTGTAAATCTTGTGATTTAACTTAGTTTCTTGAGAAAACTAGTTTTGAAATCATCCAAGTTTATGTCTAGTAATCATGTTACATGTTTCATCATTCATAAAATCATGTTCATTTTTCAAGTTCATGAAAACAATAAGCATGATGATCTTGGTCTTTCACAAGATCACCACCTTAACTTACTAGATCATGTGTTTAATCACAATCTAGTAGGTTTCTTATGATGTCTAACATCACTAACATAAATCATCAATCATCAAGAAGCAAATCATCACTAATCAACAAGTATTCATATGTTAATAAGCTTATGTTAGAGATTTATGATTACGTCTTTTAGTGTACATCAAGATTAACAATGTATATCATCTTTTATTCATCAAAATGTGAAGTAACAAAGGGTTATGAGGGCCTTACTACTAGCACAAGGCTAGGGAAGAGCACAAAAGGTTGAAGATGACAAATGTGGAGGATAATAGCAAATGATGAAGGTCCTTCAAGATCCACAAGCTCCAAGCTTCCTTAAACACCTTCTTACACCTTAGGATGATCTTGGAATGGAGGGACAATGGATGAAAGGTGGTGGTGGATTGATGTTGCTCACGGCCGAGAGAGGAAGGGAGAGGGAGGAGGTGATTAAGTGTGGGTGATTATGAGAGCTCATGTCTTCTTATAACCATCTAATGCCTTTATCTATTGTGTAACATGTTTGTTAAGTACACAACATGATCTAAACAAATCTTCACAAATCTTTGGGAGATCAACTAAGATCATACAAGATCAAAGGTGGGGCCACTAAGGTGACCGTCCACCATGGGGGGGGGGGGGGGTCTTGGTTCGGTTTAAATGGTAAGTTAGATAATTTAGTTGGAAGTTAAGTGTAAAGTTTAGTGTTTAAGTGTATGATGTGTTATATAGTGTGTTAGGGTGTTCGGGGATCGTAACTAGCTTGGAAACATTAAAACAACGCTTCTAGTATAATTTTGGTGTTTTGGGTAATGTCCGGTTGTTCGGTTAGTTACCGGTTCGTTAAAGTGTCAAACTATTCCGTTTAGTGATCTTTAAGTACCCTTTTGTGACAATTTTAATTCCCGACACTTAGGAAAGCATTCAGGACCATTTTGCCAAATTTTTGCATGTAATTAGCTTGTTAAAATGCTGAATTTTGCTGAAATATGCTGAATTCAGCACTTTAAGTGGGTTTTAGACACTTTCCGGCACTTAAACTATCACCTAGTGAAGCAGTTTTGTGATCCTTATTTCCCTACACACCATACTAGTGTAGTACCTTATCTCTGGCCCATACCGGGTCTCAAAACACTGTTTATCTATGTACTGAACATTGTCAGCATTTTTCTGAGTTATCCGCTAACTGTGCTAACCGTGCTTTGTGCATCATTTGTGTCACTAAAGTTTGTATGTAAAAATGATGTGACAGTATGAAATGTGATGCACATGTAAGTATGATGCAGAAATCAGAAAGCAGTCATTTGTAATTCAGCACAGTCATTAAGCACTAATCATGGTTAATTAAATAGTACGGATACCTGGATTTTTGACACTTGTCCGATCAGTCGTATGCTTCTGACGGGTTTATGTCGGAATCCGTGCTGTGCTCGTCTTTTCCTAGTAGAAACTCAGATCAACACCAACTCTAGGCTATTTATCAGATCTACAGTTAGTTTAGACCCGGTTTCCACCGAATAAGGTAAAAGTTTGAGAAAAGGATGAAGATACTCAAGTTTTTATAGGAAAAAGTCTAGATTTAGCTTAGATTTAGTGTGAAAACGTATGAAATAACTTAGATCTGAGTTAGATCTTGCTCAGAATGGCATCACATGGCAGTTTGTACAACCCCCATGATGACATCACCCTCAAGAACTCAGATCTGAGAGATTTCACGGTGAAAAGTGTGACTTCAAGGGAGAATCACGTAGGGAATGATGTGTAGATCAAGAAAGTACAAAGATCTAGTGCAAAACGTACCAGAATCGATGAGAAAATGAGGATATGAGAAGATAGCGTGTCTGGTCGAGCAGAGCTGTCACATCACTCAAAATGGTGATGTGACAGGTCTATTTATAGTGAGAGAGGGTATTAAGGCGGTGTAAAGTGGATAGGGTGGCCGACCGATCGAGTGGTCACCCGATCGGGTGGTCATCCGATCGGGTGGTCATCCGATCGGATGGCCACTATGGCCAAATCCATCCTTTTCGCGTTCCAGACTTTGATTCGTTTTGCGAGTTATATTAGGCGTTGCGTAATATTTGAATAATAGAATAATTAGATTATAGCATTAACACAAAAGTCTCACAAGTATTCATAGTTTCCGCCAGTAACAGGACTCTAGTCTCTCGTTCAACAAAGAATCAGGTCTCACGAGTCTAAAGAGTCAAGCACCAAAGTATCTAGATTTAGACATTCCAAGCACATAGAATTAGACATTCCAAGTACATTGACATTCCAGGCATAAAGATTTAGACATTCCAAGTACATAGACATTTCCACATTTTATTCATATAGAATTATGCAATCCCACATATAGACAAACCCACATTTAAGCATTCCAACATTAGGCATTCCAGATAGACATTCAAGCATAGATTTAGACGTTCAAATCATATAGAATTAGGCATTTCCAACGTAGACTTAGACATTGCAAGAAAATAGACAAACCAACATAGATTGGGGCAAACATAACTTCGGGGACTAATCCTGACAAGATCCTAAAGTTCAGGGACGCTGGGCATTACAGCCCCGACGTTTGAAGTTTGCCGCATGTTTAAAGGGGATGGCGTGTAAGCCCCTAGTTCGTATTTGACAAAAAGTCGCAGCGGAAGTTCATGCCATAAAATTCCTTTCCTTATAAATACCTTGACTTACTTAAATCTTCATTTTAACACAACTTTTTCACATGAAGTCATCAATCGAATCATTTACAATTAAAAACATAATATAGGTTTCTAAATTTCATACACCAACGTTCCCGTACAATCTGTCTTGTGAATCGATCCTCGATCTCTAATCCTTGATGATCCTCATGACTCGTACTACCTGCGCTCACCACATAAAATTCATAACATTAGTACGCATTATAAACATACAAGATTTATTCACGTTTACTTTTCGTTTTGTTAACTCTTTACATCCCAGCTTTCCATCTAATCATACAATCCGTGGTGAGACTTCTTTGCTATTCCTGCGTTACACTTCATTCACCAGGCACGCTAATATTATCGTTAGTACTCAATTTCATTGGATACATGCGTACCTACTTTCATACATACTTATACATATTCATACGTTCACACATAACCAATTACATACATACGTACATACCCACATGTAAACACATCTACATCATTACATACGTATCTACATACACACATACCTACATCATTACGTACACTCATAACATTATACATATATACATACATACATCCCTACTTGCAACATACCTAACTCATACATGCCTACTCACATACATACCTTCATATATCCGCGTATACTTGCTCACATACTTATAAACATACATACGTAGGTGCATACATGCTTACATACATTTCTAAATACGTGTAAAGAGATATACATACATATCCGGGCACTCTTGGCTATCACCTATGATCAAAACCAACTTAAAAGTTAGCTTTGATAGTTAAATAACAAGTTTAAACAAGTTATATGGGTCAAACAAGCAAAATTAAACAATTTTCAGAATCAGGGGGGGCTAGACGCTACACCTAGCGGCTAGACGCTACACCTAGCCCCTTTTTTGACACCAAGTTGCTTAATTGCTGCTGCAAAATTCCCAGCCAAGCCAAGTTTCATGAAAACGGACATAACTCATTCGTTATTGATCCGATTTACATGATTCTTTTTCCTACGCGGTCGTAATTTAATTCTCCATCACATGGAGTGAAAATCCAATATTCGGGCTACCGAAATTTAGGACCTTCAAGCCTTCGGCTTATTACCCTTTTACCAAAATTTTGACCCGTTCATGCATTTATCAACATAACTCGTTTGTTTGACCATAACTTCTTATGAACCTAATAATATCAATGACGTCTATCATAAAAGACTAAATTCTTGGATGTCTTGCATCCTCTTAACCCATTTTCGCTCAAAAGCTTATTTTGACCCGTTAAAGGTTTATTCCGCATTTTAAGGTCCTTGGCTTACGAAAATCATATTTCTCGCTTTCCTACTTTTTCAAAACATTCACTTAATCAAATAGCTTGTTTCTAATCAACTTTTAAGACCGTTTGCCCGATTTACCCATCAAGGGCGTTTTTGTCAACTTTGTTCCATCCTTTACTTCAAAGGACTTCCTTTAACATTTGACTAATCGCACGACTTAACTATAACTCAAATTGTACATACCTGGCTCGGATCAAAGCTATGACCCATTTTAATATTCCGTGCACTAAATGGCTAGTTAATAGCAACATAATTCCTTTCGCTATTCATCCTGTGAATGTATAATACTTGACAAAACAATTCATTAGTCAATATCGCCAAATGGTGATATCTTCACCATTTGACCCGTTAAGTCTAAATGTCCATTTTATCCTTGTGGGACTTTAGTTAGTCATTATCCCATTCATGTAACTTATTCCTTCGTTAACTCGTAACCAAAATCACCATAATACCCTTTTTACCCTTTTTGACCATCAACTTAGTTTCTTAACATAATCACATGTTCCGACCCATACCAAAACTTGTCGGAACATCATAATTCACATATTTAGTTGCCATGTTTGTAATCTATACAATGAATAGATATTCTACAAAAAGGGGTGTAAGCTTTACTTACATAATATCCGAATATGCTTCCCGTGCGCATTAGTCCCGTTTGACCCGCTTCCTTCCCAAGCTTCCATGTCGCTTATTAAGCATCAACTATCATATATCATTCTCAAGATAGTTAGCTTATTCATCATTCATCAAATCCTTTTTATCACACGGATCTTATATTAAGTTTATCATTTAACCTTAAAACATGCTAATCCATCATTTCTTATCCAATTTCTTTAAACATACTTACACATATATGATTTTCAACATTATTAACATAAGCATATCATTACTTCTATCATATCATCAAAAACCCACTTCATAACTACTTTGTTAATCACTTACAAGTGATCTAATATTAAGTTCTTCATAATTTCACCATACTTTTGATGTGTGTACTACCTCCTAAGCATAGTGTACAACTAATTGATGCATATCCTTCTAATCTCATTCATAATTCAACAAATTCCTTCTTCTAATCAACATAAATCATTCATGCATAAACATCAAACATACCAGTATCACATTTCTTTCAATTCCCCTTACAAGAATCCATCATACAAATCAAAATACATCAATATTAAGCAAGAATTGGACATGGGTGACCATTCAAGTCGTTATCATCACCATAATCAACGGGTTTCATCTCTAAACATCAAATTAGCCCAAACCGTACATACCCCATGTTCTATATGACAATTCTAACACATACTCATTCTCAATTTCATACAAATTCGCAACTTACATCATAACCCACTTTGTGAAAGATCACCAATCTAATCTTTAAGACATACCTTATGATCCCTATGAGAAGGTGATCACTAATCCATGCTCGGTTATGAATTTAAGCTTCATCTTGCCTTTTGATTTGATGAAATGGATGGAAACTAGGGTTTTGAGCTCATGGAGCTCCTGATCGATTTCTAGAACACACGAATGTGTGTGTTTGTGTGTGTTAACTTTCATAAATAAAACCCATCTTTCCATCCTAACCTTTTTGGTCCCTCAACTTTCGTTTTGATTGCATACGGGACTAAAAACTCATCATCTTATTACTTATATACATAACACCACTAGGCTAATTTATTCCTAGTTATTTTGTTTATGGGTTCACTTTTACTACTAACGGTACTTTACCCATTCCTTTATCTTAACCGGGTTCTAAATTACCAAACCCGTTTTTGGGGTGTTACAAGTCTACCCCCCTTAAATAAGGTTTCGTCCCCGAAACCTTTCTCATTTCCATTTACACATACACATCTATGTTTGACTTCATAGTCACATCATAATTATAGTAATCATCCTATCTCATTTCATAATATTCATACAATTGACTTCTTCTTAACAAGTCTATACTTTCCATGGCATACTTTCACATAAGATTCTCATTTCCTCGACCCGTTAGTAACAGGTCATTATACATATTTATTTAAACTTATAATAATGCTTACCTTCATATGATCAGTTTATAACAGATTTAATACTTTCATCTCACCCTTTAAGATCTCATTCTATACATATATTACATAACATTTAATTACTGTTTCGTTATCGCAACGAAGTTACTAGTTCATAGTCATGCCTTCGTGCTTAACCCCAAAGTTAACATCATTCTTTATTTTCTATAGTTATTTGTACCATACATACCCTTACGTTACCTTCAACTCACCTTATTCATTCTACGTTACTATTCCTCTCATTTCGTGCATTACTTAATTTGCATAAATATACGTATCATGCAAATTCATCATACGAGAGTTTAACCCATACTCGTATCTTTCACTCAAAACCTTTAAGATTCACTTCTTAATGACATAGTTTTCATTCTTATGTAAACTATTAGAAATCAAACATTCCATACTATACCATACCCATTCCAACATTCATCTCGTAGGTCGTTTTCAATTTACTAATTCATATCTATCCGGCATGAGTTAAAACATTTTACTTACTTTGATATCATTTCGTGCTTCTGTGATCCGTAAACCAGATCGATCCGCTCCTTCGCGTGTACTGACCGTACCAGGCCAGCTTTCATTCATCCTTGTACTGAGCTTTCACTCGTGCACATTCGTTCACCAATTCGATTGGTTTCATCACATTGAGAGTTCTACCATTAATATCTACAAAATCAGCGGTTAGCACTTTTCATTCAAACATTCATTATACTAGGTGATTACTCACCTATAATTCTTTTACAATTTCCTACGTACGTGCTATAAGACATTCCACATTTCATTCCTTACATGCAAGTCTTTTATTCTGGTTACTTATTTTGTCGACCTTTGCAGTTTGACTTTTCAAGGTCAAACCGACATTTCTTACTTATCGTAGATGTATTGAGGTACACATTCGTACTTCTTTCCCTTCATGCTTATTTGCAAAGACATTCATTACATCATTTCGGTATTCTTAACCAAACTCACCCTTCTCATTTATACTTAAATTATTGTCAAGGTCGTAGCCCGTCATTTATTATGACTCCTAAGAGTCGATTACTAACACATTTAACACATAACTTGTTCGAAACTTCTTCTTCCTTTTGGTTTAAAATTTAGGTTTGCGTGCCAATTACGATCGTTCTTTCATTCAGTTACTTTACGTTTACTCATATGACTCGTTTGACGCCACCAAGGTCAAACTATCGGCATATTCTGATATGGGCTAGATTCGTCCTTTTTATATTTTTAAATCCGTCCAGCGGTTCCAAATGTACCATTCATACCTTTTCTTCCTTCTATGATTTGAATCCATCAAACGGATTTCAAACATATCATTCGCATCTTTCATTCCTTACATGTGTTGAATCCGTCTCGCGGATTCAGACATATCATTTCTACATTTCATTTCCTTGAATCCGTTTTACGGATTCAAACATTCCATTCATGCCTTTCATTTCTTGAATCCGTCTCGCGGATTCAAACAGGTCATTCATACTTCATTACTTTCATGCTTCGAATCCATCTCACGGATTCTAACATATCATTCATACTTTCATTCCTGAAAGTCTTACGTTTCTATTTACCCTCACGTCCACCTACTACCTAATTCTAACGGACATGCCTGTAACAATTATCACGGTCTCACGAACGTCATATGTTTCTTGTGTACTGGCCAGGTACACAATCCACATACTAGTTTCATGTCTTCGTGTAATCGCCACCTTATGTCCGAAGAATTAAGTTTCGGCACCTGTATCATTTTCAAAACTTCATTGCCATATCACTATTATATTTCATTTAAAATTTTCTTTCACTCGCTTAATTATACCACTTCATACGCCCACACGTTAAATTTACGTACTTGGGGTCCATTTGTCTTATCACTTGCCTTGATGCCAGTTCTAGACCGCATTCACGGATCATCCATTCCAAGCAGTTATGCTTACCTTTAGATCTTGATCGAGTCGTGGATTGTACGGGTTCCTTATCACAAGAGCACACAGGTTTGAGTTCAAGTACATATCCTCTCGTAATTGATTCTCTCAAACCAGGGCTCTGATTCCAACTTGTAAGCCCCTAGTTCGTATTTGACAAAAAGTCACAGCGGAAGTTCATGCCATAAAATTCCTTTCCTTATAAATACTTTGACTTACTTAAATCTTCATTTTAACACAACTTTTTCACATGAAGTCATCAATCGAATCATTTACAATTAAAAACATAATATACGTTTTCTAAATTTCATACACCAACGTTCCCGTACAATCTGTCTTGTGACTCGATCCTCGATCTCTAATCTTTGATGATCCTCATGACTCGTACTACCTGCGCTCACCACATAAAATTCATAACATTAGTACGCATTATAAACATACAAGATTTATTCACGTTTACTTTTCGTTCCGTTAACTCTTTACATCCCAGCTTTCCATCTAATCATACAATCCGTGGTGAGACTTCTTTGCTATTCCTGCGTTACACTTCATTCACCAGGCACGCTAATATTATCGTTAGTACTCAATTTCATTGGATACATGCGTACCTACTTTCATACATACTTATACATATTCATACGTTCACACATAACCAATTACATACATACCCACATGTAAACACATCTACATCATTACATACGTATCTACATACACACATACCTACATCATTACGTACACTCATAACATTATACATATATACATACATACATACATCCCTACTTGCAACATACCTAACTCATACATGCCTACTCACATACATACCTTCATATATCCGTGTATACTTGCTCACATACTTATAAACATACATACGTAGGTGCATACATGACGTGTATAGAGACATACAAACATACATACATATCCGGGCACTCTTGGCTATCACCTATGATCAAAACCAACTTAAAAGTTAGCTTTGATAGTTAAATAACAAGTTTAAACAAGTTATATGGGTCAAATAAGCAAAATTAAACAATTTTCGGAATCAGGGGGGCTAGACGCTACACCTAGCGGCTAGACGCTACACCTAGCCCCTTTTTTGACAGCAAGTTGCTTAATTGCTGCTGCAAAATTCCCAGCCAACCCAAGTTTCACGAAAACGGACATAACTCATTCGTTATTGATCTGATTTACATGATTCTTTTTCCTACGCGGTCGTAATTTAATTCTCCATCACATGGAGTGAAAATCCAATATTCGGGCTACCGAAATTTAGGACCTTCAAGCCTTCGGCTTATTACCCTTTTACCAAAATTTTGACCCGTTCATGCATTTATCAACATAACTCGTTTGTTTGACCATAACTTCTTATGAACCTAATAATATCAATAACGTCTATCATAAAAGACTAAATTCTTGGATGTCTTGCATCCTCTTAACCCATTTTTGCTCAAAAGCTTATTTTGACCCGTTAAAGGTTTATTCCGCATTTTAAGGTCCTTGGCTTACGAAAATCATATTTCTCGCTTTCCTACTTTTTCAAAACATTCACTTAATCAAATAGCTTGTTTCTAATCAACTTTTAAGACCGTTTGCCCGATTTACCCATCAAGGGCGTTTTTGTCAACTTTGTTCCATCCTTTACTACAAAGGACTTCCTTTAACATTTGACTAATCGCACGACTTAACTATAACTCAAATCGTACATACCTGGCTCGGATCAAAGCTATGACCTGTTTTAATATTTCGTGCACTAAATGGCTAGTTAATAGCAACATAATTCCTTTCGCTATTCATCCTGTGAATGCATAATACTTGACAAAACAATTCATTAGTCAATATCGCCAAATGGTGATATCTTCACCATTTGACCCGTTAAGTCTAAATGTCCATTTTATCCTTGTGGGACTTTAGTTAGTCATTATCCCATTCATGTAACTTATTCCTTCGTTAACTCGTAACCGAAATCACCATAATACCCTTTTTACCCTTTTCGACCATCAACTTAGTTTCTTAACATAATCACATGTTCCGACCCATACCAAAACTTGTCGGAACATCATAATTCACATATTTACTTACCATGTTCGTAATCTATACAATGAATAGATATTCTACAAAAAGGGGTGTAAGCTTTACTTACATAACATCCGAATATGTTTCCCGTGCGCATTAATCCTGTTTGACCCGCTTCCTTCCCAAGCTTCCATGTCGCTTATTAAGCATCAACTATCATATATCATTCTCAAGATAGTTAGCTTATTCATCAAATCCTTTTTATCACACGGATCTTATATTAAGTTTATCATTTAACCTTAAAACATGCTAATCCATCATTTCTTACCCAATTTCTTTAAACATACTTACACATATATGATTTTCAACATTATTAACATAAGCATATCATTACTTCTATCATATCATCAAAAACCCACTTCATAACTACTTTGTTAATCACTTACAAGTGATCTAATATTAAGTTCTTCATAATTTCATCATACTTTTGATGTGTGTACTACCTCCTAAGCATAGTGTACAACTAATTCATGCATATCCTTCTAATCTCATTCATATTTCAACAAATTCCTCCTTCTAATCAACATAAATCATTCATGCATAAACATCAAACATACTAGTATTACATTTCTTTCAATTCCTCTAACAAGAATCCATCATACAAATCAAAATACATCAATATTAAGCAAGAATTGGACATGGGTGACCATTCAAGTCGTTATCATCACCATAATCAACGGGTTTCATCTCTAAACATCAAATTAGCCCAAACCGTACATACCCCATGTTCTATATGACAATTCTAACACATACTCATTCTCAATTTCATAAAAATTCGCAACTTACATCATAACCCACTTCGTGAAAGATCACCAATCTAATCTTTAAGACATACCTTATGATCCCCATGAGAAGGTGATCACTAATCCATGCTTGGTTATGAATTTAAGCTTCATCTTGCCTTTTGATTTGATGAAATGGATGGAAACTAGGGTTTTGAGCTCATGGAGCTCCTGCTCGATTTCTAGAACACACGAATGTGTGTGTTTGTGTGTGTTAACTTTCATAAATAAAACCCATCTTTCCATCCTAACCTTTTTGGTTCCTCAAGTTTCGTTTTGATTGCATACGGGACTAAAAACTCATCATCTTATTACTTATATACATAACACCAATAGGCTAATTTATTCCTAGTTATTTTGTTTATGGGTTCACTTTTACTACTAACGGTACTTTACCCATTCCTTTATCTTAACCGGGTTCTAAATTACCAAACCCGTTTTTGGGGTGTTACATGGCGGCAGTGTTCCCCAACGGTGAAAGGGTCACCACACACCATCTCTGCTGGTGCCACTTACACCCTAACTAGAAACTCTGAATTTCGAAACTGCTTTTTTTGACCCGTTAACGAGTGCGGTCAACATTTCTACCAAATCCATTTTTATTTAAACACAACAAAGAAAGTTGTTCAACAAATCGAGATGGTGAACGATGGAGTGTTAAAAACATAACAAAAGGAGATGGCTGAAAATTTCACAAATGAAAAAGATGTGATTAAAAAAGTCAATCATAACTAAAGAGTAAAGATGATCACAAAACAAAATCCTAAACTAGGAATAAAAGTAAAATTCAAAGGGACATTTAGAGGCTACTACATAACATCCTCTTTTCTATCCATTCTTTCATCTCCCTTTGAGCATATGTCTAAAGCTGAAACAAGACTCTCCACATACTCCAAGCACTTCATTAATCACGTATCGTCGCGAAGTGAAACGTTGAGTTCATTACGCAAATTTTTCTTCGGGTCGTAGATAATAAGATTCAATGAGTGGCTCTCCATAAGAATTCTTCCGCTACCCAAAACACAAATAGGTCTCTCCAATGGTAATTTAAATGAATAAATTTTAGACCATTTGTTGCGTTTCTTCATAACCCATATGTTAAATCATTTTAGTACACAAAGGCATCCATTCATGGTACCCAAACAACCGGATAGTTAAATGGTAGATACATCTTTGAAAGTACCATACTCCCAACATTGAGGGCCATCAACACGTTCGTATAAGATAGGATCCAATACAAAAACCCATTTACAAAGTGACCCATAGCATTACCCAAGGTGATATGCAAACTTTTTTTGATGGCCTCCACGAACTCCACAAACACTCTCTAAAATCAAAGACATGACCAACTTGACAACTAGCTCTAAACTTAACAAGCTTTAGGACACCTGAGTTCGCACCATAGCCTAATCCAAATGCACCTTGTCTATGAACATCACTAGATGGACATGGAAGTTCGTTGGATACACATGTGAATGGATTGTAAAGGATCAGATTACGAGAATAGGTCAAGAGGACTATCCCATTGAACATTCCCATAACTTTGGGGCGTTGGTATTTTCGAAGTAGGTTTTCTAAAGGATAACAACGACTGACTATAGAATTAGACGTGTCGTCAATTGGCACATTGTCGTCTATGAGTTGCAAAGTTTCAAGTTTCAAGTTGAGGGAGAATGATGGTTTTACGGGACCTAAACTTCATAAAATTTGGTTCGGTAAGCATGGAATTCCATTGTGTCGATACACACCTAAAGCGTAGTAAGGGCTTGGCCGGAAGCCGAGCGAGTATATTCCAAACAATGTCATCATGTAGGAAATCAGCCATTTAGGAAAACAACTCAATATAAACCTTAAAACAAATAATAATCATAAATATTGAAGAGAAAATCATTAATAATCAACTTCAAAAAATAATACTCACGAATTGGTTGCCGGATCGAAAACGTAACCAAGACCAGAAGGCTTATATCAAGCCTAGACTTTTATATGAAGGGTTTGAACTTTGAAGCACAATCGTTTCTGGAATTGTATTATAACAAAAATAAATATAGGGTAACTTAAGAAAATATATTGATTATTTATTGCTATTGAATATAAAGATGCCGTATATTTTTTTTTTTTTTTGAAAAGTAAACTTCATTAAAAACAGACGAACCTATAAAACAAGGAACGCCCCATAATTACAACATATACAGCGGGTACTTTACCCAATCATCCCAAACAATATCCTTAAATCTAGACCGATGTTTAAGCCAAAAGAAACATAAAGCCTTAACTGTCGCGACAATCTCCACCACTTGGGGCTTAGAATTTTGGAAAATCTTCTTATTACATTCATGCCAAATCAACCAACAGGTCGCCATGGTAATACCCCTTAAAACCTTCTTTTCCCACCTAGACTTATTGTAAACATAATCCATCCGCAGAAGATCTTGAACCGAATCCACTCCCAAACCGAAAATTCTGCACCAACTCCAAATCTTGCTCCAAACCCCAAATGAGAAACCACAACTCACTATAATATGGATACTACTTTCCTGCACAGTTTCACAAAACGGGCAAGACAAGTCCGGAATATTCAACTTTCTTTTAAACAACGCCTCACGGGTCGGAAGTCGGTCTAACTCCAAGCGCCAAATAAAAATGTTAATCTTTAACGGAATCCAGGATTCCCACTTCATGAACTGAACCGGAACCTCATAACGCTTCGTCCGCAACCATCTTTTCACCGCAACAACCGAGAAAGCCCCATTTGACTCTTGCGTCCAAGACCATGAATCGTTAAAGCTGGAAAGCTGGACATTACCCACCATAGCCTGCACGTCCAAGATGCCGTATATAGGCTTTTAAAAATATAGAATACGATTTTACCTCACAAATAAATAGCGAAAAAGGATAAAAAGATATACATTCTAATTTTTTATGCATATCCGTCGCCAAAATTAATGATTTACTTGTTAATAAAACTCCCTATTGATTTTTTTTTTTTTGAAATTTTCTGTTATATTCATATTGGATTAACTTGTTAAGGATAAATGATATGTATTAAAGTTGAGGTTTTGATTGATACAAAAATAACAGATATCTAGGGCCGTTAAAAAAGCTCGTTGTATGGAGCTTACTCGATTTTAGCCTAGAAAAAGCTTACTCGATATGGCTTTATTAGCTCGGCTCGGTTAGAAAGTGAGCCTAGCTCGGCTCCAGGGGCGCTTGATAAAAGGGGTCCCGGGGGGTGCCCGACCTCCCGAACTTTTCGCTCAGTAGTGTCCGGTATGTTGCTTTTGTATAGAATTTTTAGGCATATACGTTTTCGACTGTAAGACCCTAATTCGTATTTGACAAAAAGTCGCAGCGGAAATTCGTGCCATAAAATTTCTTTCATTACAAACGTCTTGGCTTACTTGAAAGTTCGTTTTAATATGTATTTTCTACAAAGATAAAGCATAAGTCTTGTTTACTAATAGTACATACTCAATTATTCCCGTACAATCTATATTGTGACTCGGTCTTCGATCTCTAATCCTTGTGATAATCGCCCGTTATCCGTACAACCTGCATTCACCACATACATTCATAACATTAGCACACATTATATAAACAAGATTCATTCGCGTACACTTCACATTTCGTCATCTTTCAAGCTTTAAACATCTCATCTGTGTATCCATTTCTTGGTGAGACTTCAATAATGTACCTGCATTACTTTTCATTCTCAAGGTACACCATTAATAACGTAAACCCTCAACGTGTCTAAATCATGCATACATACGTACTTACATACATACATACATACATACATACATACATACATACATACATACATACATACATACATACATACATACATACATACACATCTACATACGTACATATCTTTCCTACAACTTTACATACATGCATACACTCATACATGTCTTTATACATACATACATACATACACATCTACATACATATAAACCCCTCCTACATCATTTCATACCTGCATATACTCATACATATCTTTATACATACATACACATCTACATACGTACATACCTTTCCTACATCATTACATACATGCATACACTCATACATGTCTTTATACATACATACATACACATCTACATACATACAAACCCTTCCTACATCATTACATACCTGTATATACTCATACATATCTTTATACATACATACATACACATCTACATACGTACATATCTTCCCTACAACCTTACATACATGCATACACTCATACATGTCTTTATACATACACACATACACATCTACATACATACAAACCTTTTCTACATCATTTCATACCGGCATATACTCATACATATCTTTATACATACATGCATACATAAATACGCATCTACATACACGTACAACATCTTGCATACCTCTTACATACTTATACGTTATTTACATGAGACTTAAACTTTGATTTATAGCCCATAAACATCTAAGGATCGATCAAAACCGTGTTTAGAAAGTCCGCCGTAGTCCACGGATAACAAACCGAAGCCTACGATACATAAATCAACTTAAATACCAAATTTTAGACTTTTGGACTTGGGAAGGTCGTCGGCGACGGCCCCAGGGCCCGTCGGCGACGGCCCGTAGTTTTTCCCGTAGCCAAAACCCCGTAGACAGGTAGATAACCCGTCGGAGAAAAACTGATTTTCCCTAACCCGTCGGCGACGGCCTCCTTGCCCGTCGGCGACGGCCTCTCTAAAATGCATTTTCCCTGCAGTTCCGTTTCATCGTCCGAACGCACTAAAACGCGCATAACTTTCGAACCGTTTACCCGTTTAACCTCCCGTTTCTTCCTACATGCTTGTAAATTCACATTCTATCATATGAACTTAAAATCCCACATTCGGATTAAGCAAATTCTTATCTTACGCTCTATCGGCTTATTATCATTTTCTAATTATTTGACCTGTCATGGGTATTTGCGCATTAATTGGTCTATGCCTAACAAGACCATACTTCCCACTTCCATACTTGTCCAAAACATTACACTAATCGTATAACTTGTTTCTAAATCACTTATTAAGATCATTTGCCCAAAGTATCCATCAAGGGCATTTTTGGTAAACTTTAATCCCATCCTTTACGACGAAAGACTACGACACATATTTGACCTCAACCATCATGTTTAGTTAATTAAAACACCATATAACTTAATCGAACATAAGAAGTGATTACAGAAATCACTTACCTCATGCGTCCATGTTTATACTCGTTTCCTCGCCACTTCTTGACCCGTTAGCCTTCCGTGCTTGATTCCGTCTCGACATGATTCCTATACTTCCATGTCATTGAAATCACATTCTTAATAGCATACATAATTGTACATGTTAACGATCATAACGATCGCATAATTCCCATTTGACTTTCATTAGTTACTTCTAACAAGCATAATACATGTGACCAAATTCATATCATTTCAAACTCATGTAAACCATCATGTCATCGCATTAAACACACATTCGTCAAACACGCTCCATATAACTTACCTTAATCTTACAATTATGACAACACGTCTAACCATCCTTCTTATACACGGTTGACTTTTAGAAGTCAACGGTTCATTTAGTTTAACTTTCGACTCATCATTATATACCCGTAACATCATAATAGCCTATACGGACAACACTATATACATAACATCTTCTACTTACATACAATTTCATCTATTAAGCTCACCTAGGCATTTCATCAAACGCTTGGTGTGCGTACCACTATGTTAGCACAATGTACAACTAATTTATGCATATTCTTCTAACCTTATACATAATTCATCAAATTCCACTTCCTAATCAACACGAATCATTCATGCATAAACATCAAACATACTAGTATTACATTTCTTTTAATTCTTCTAACAAGAACCCATCATGCAAATCAAAATACATCAATATTAAGCAAAATTGGACATGGATGATTCACCCATGTCATCATCTTCATCATAACAAATGGGTTTCATCCAAAAACATCAAATTAACCTAAATCATGCATAACCCATGTCCAATATGATGATTCTAACACACGCCCATTCTCAATTTCATACAAATTCGCGATTTACATCAAAACCCATTTCGTGAAAGATCACCAATCTAACTTCTAAGACATACCTTACGATCCCCTTGTGATGGTGATCATTATTCCATGTTTAATTGCGAATTTGAGCCTTGAATCATCCCTTGATTTGAAGCTTTTGAAGGATTAGGGCTTGGCTCCTATGGAGCCCCTTCTGATCGTTCCAGAACACACACGAGATGTGTGTGTTTGTGTGTGTTTTTATTAATTTAAAACATAACTTTCCCCTTGTCCATCTTTGGTCCCTCAAGTTTATACCTTTGCTTGTTTTGCTAAACATTTGACTAGGTATAATAACCTAGTTATTGCATTCTATTTTATTAGACATGGGGTCTTACTAACAATTTTAATAGTTCGAGTTTTGGGGCATTACAAGTCTACCCCCCTTAAATGAGGTTTCGTCCCCGAAACCTTCCTTATTCGAATCAAACCAATTCTACTCTTACCCCTTTCAAGTTGTTCATTCACAATACTTATGTAAGACTCTATTCCAGAGCTCTTATTAGTGTCCTTCATTTCATATTGCTAGTTTCTAGCACATATCATCCCTAGCATTTCATTTATTGAACTTAATCCAAAAGTATACAATCCTTACTCGTATTGATTTTAAGTTTACGGCTTGTCTCTAGCTTCCTATTTAAGCGTATTACCTTCATATATCGAAATAAATCGATTTATTTCATTCTACTCATACATCATGTACAATCTTTCATTTTATTCGCTTTGAGACCTACTTAGCATCTCATTACTAATGTTACTTCTAATTATCTTAATGTTTATACGAGAGGTCAACATATCATCATAGGCATACTATAATCATTTATTTATATCAATACTTACTCATAATCACAAGCTAAACATCTTACTAACCTTGACTTCGTCGTGTATGCCAACGGTTTGTGGCCCGAGTCGGCCCGTTTCTTCATGGGTTCATGTAATACTTTCATTGATTGCTTCCATTGATTTGTTGAGCACCCGCCTATGCGCATCCTTTCAATAATGCCTTGTTCAAATGAACATGGCCAACAAGCCCAACATCAAAATTAGCACTTTCCATCGATACTCATCATTATTACCTTTTCTCCATACTTATTTTATTTGGGGTTTTAAATGCTCCTAATTCTTTTATTCTTAAAATTATTTCATTAACCTTTTTGCAAAACTTCCCCTTCCCGGCCATACTTAAGTTATCGTTCGGGTTGTATCCCGTCATTCATTCCGACTCACACGAGTCAATTAACAACGTGTCTAGTATGTGGCTTAATCAAAATTTTCTTTTCTTGACTCGAATTTTAAGTTCGCATATCATTTATGGTCATTCTTTCGTCCTTAAATCCGTCTCGCGGATTCATACTTATCATTTGTACTCTTAATTGCGTTTATGTTTGAATCCGTCTCGCGGATTCAAATATTGCATTCATACATTTCATTCCTTGAATCCGCCTTGCGGATTCAAGCATTGCATTCACATCTTTCATTCTTTGAGTCCGTCTCGCGGATTCAAGCATTGCATTCATACATTTCATTCCTTGAATCCGTCTTGCGGATTCAAGCATTGCATTCACATCTTTCATTCTTTGAGTCTGTCTCGCGGATTCAAGCATTGCTTTCATACATTGTTGATCCGTACTGTCTTACAGATTCAACATTCTTCATTCTTATCATTCACAATTTTCATTCCTACATAGTACTCTCAATTTCCCGAGAGTCTTACTACCCACTTCACCCGCACGCCCACCTGCTACCCAATTCTAACGGACATACCTGCGATAAGTACCACTGTCTCACGAATGTCATATGCTTCTTGCGTACTGGCCAGGTGCGCAATTCACATACTAATTTCGTGCTTTCAGGTAATCATCGCCTTATGTCTGCAGTAGAGGATCTCAGTTCGTGCTACATTTTTACAATCTTATCGAGACAATATCGCTGTCTTCCATTTAGTACTTACCCTCCCAAGGAGATTTCTTCTTTTTTTTTTTTAACACCAGTACCATACATACTAACATTGTGTACCTGAGGTCCGTCTGTCCGTTCGCATCCTTGCCTGCCTCAGCATTCATCCTAGACTGCATTCAAGGGTCATCTTCTTCAAACACTTATACTTACCTTGCACATAACATACCGTCAGTTTCTTTATATGCATACATAATTACATACTTACATTCGCTTCTACCTTCGGATCCTGATCGAGTCTTAGATTGTACGGGTTCCTTATCATAAGAGCACACAAGTTTGAGTTCAAGTACTTACTTTCTTGTACTTGATTCTCTCAAACCAGGGCTCTGATACCAACTTGTAAGACCCTAATTCGTATTTGACAAAAAGTCGCAGCGGAAATTCGTGCCATAAAATTTCTTTCATTACAAACGTCTTGGCTTACTTGAAAGTTCGTTTTAATATGTATTTTCTACAAAGATAAAGCATAAGTCTTGTTTACTAATAGTACATACTCAATTATTCCCGTACAATCTATATTGTGACTCGGTCTTCGATCTCTAATCCTTGTGATAATCGCCCGTTATCCGTACAACCTGCATTCACCACATACATTCATAACATTAGCACACATTATATAAACAAGATTCATTCGCGTACACTTCACATTTCGTCATCTTTCAAGCTTTAAACATCTCATCTGTGTATCCATTTCTTGGTGAGACTTCAATAATGTACCTGCATTACTTTTCATTCTCAAGGTACACCATTAATAACGTAAACCCTCAACGTGTCTAAATCATGCATACATACGTACTTACATACATACATACATACATACATACACATCTACATACGTACATATCTTTCCTACAACTTTACATACATGCATACACTCATACATGTCTTCATACATACATACATACACATCTACATACATATAAACCCCTCCTACATCATTTCATACCTGCATATACTCATACATATCTTTATACATACATACACATCTACATACGTACATACCTTTCCTACATCATTACATACATGCATACACTCATACATGTCTTTATACATACATACATACATACACATCTACATACATACAAACCCTTCCTACATCATTACATACCTGTATATACTCATACATATCTTTATACATACATACATACATACATACACATCTACATACGTACATATCTTCCCTACAACCTTACATACATGCATACACTCATACATGTCTTTATACATACACACATACACATCTACATACATACAAACCTTTTCTACATCATTTCATACCGGCATATACTCATACATATCTTTATACATACATGCATACATAAATACGCATCTACATACACGTACAACATCTTGCATACCTCTTACATACTTATACGTTTTTTACATGAGACTTAAACTTTGATTTATAGCCCATAAACATCTAAGGATCGATCAAAACCGTGTTTAGAAAGTCCGCCGTAGTCCACGGATAACAAACCGAAGCCTACGATACATAAATCAACTTAAATGCCAAATTTTAGACTTTTGGACTTGGGAAGGTCGTCGGCGACGGCCCCAGGGCCCGTCGGCGACGGCCCGTAGTTTTTCCCGTAGCCAAAACCCCGTAGACAGGTAGATAACCCGTCGGAGAAAAACTGATTTTCCCTAACCCGTCGGCGACAGCCTCCTTGCCCATCGGCGACGGCCTCTCTAAAATGCATTTTTCCTGCAGTTCCGTTTCATCGTCCGAACGCACTAAAACGCGCATAACTTTCGAACCGTTTACCCGTTTAACCTCCCGTTTCTTCCTACATGCTTGTAAATTCACATTCTATCATATGAACTTAAAATCCCACATTCGGATTAAGGAAATTCTTATCTTACGCTCTATCGGCTTATTATCATTTTCTAATTATTTGACCCGTCATGGGTATTTGCGCATTAATTGGTCTATGCCTAACAAGACCATACTTCCCACTTCCATACTTGTCCAAAACATTACACTAATCGTATAACTTGTTTCTAAATCACTTATTAAGATCGTTTGCCCAAAGTATCCATCAAGGGCATTTTTGGTAAACTTTAATCCCATCCTTTACGATGAAAGACTACGACACATATTTGACCTCAACCATCATGTTTAGTTAATTAAAACACCATATAACTTAATCGAACGTAAGAAGTGATTACAGAAATCACTTACCTCATGCGTCCATGTTTATACTCGTTTCCTCGCCACTTCTTGACCCGTTAGCCTTCCGTGCTTGATTCCGTCTCGACATGATTCCTATACTTCCATGACATCGAAATCACATTCTTATTAGCATACATAATTGTACATGTTAACGATCATAACGATCGCATAATTCCCATTTGACTTTCATTAGTTACTTCTAACAAGCATAATACATGTGACCAAATTCATATCATTTCAAACTCATGTAAACCATCATGTCATCGCATTAAACACACATTCGTCAAACACGCTCCATATAACTTACCTTAATCTTACAATTATGACAACACGTCTAACCATCCTTCTTTTACACGGTTGACTTTTAGAAGTCAACGGTTCATTTAGTTTAACTTTCGACTCATCATTATATACCCGTAACATCATAATAGCCTATACGGACAACACTATATACATAACATCTTCTACTTACATACAATTTCATCTATTAAGCTCACCTAGGCATTTCATCAAACGCTTGGTGTGCGTACCACTATGTTAGCACAATGTACAACTAATTTATGCATATTCTTCTAACCTTATACATAATTCATCAAATTCCACTTCCTAATCAACACGAATCATTCATGCATAAACATCAAACATACTAGTATTACATTTCTTTTAATTCTTCTAACAAGAACCCATCATGCAAATCAAAATACATCAATATTAAGCAAAATTGGACATGGATGATTCACCCATGTCATCATCTTCATCATAACAAATGGGTTTCATCCAAAAACATTAAATTAACCTAAATCATGCATAACCCATGTCCAATATGATGATTCTAACACACACCCATTCTCAATTTCATACAAATTCGCGATTTACATCAAAACCCACTTCGTGAAAGATCACCAATCTAACTTCTAAGACATACCTTACGATCCCCTTGTGATGGTGATCATTATTCCATGTTTAATTGCGAATTTGAGCCTTGAATCATCCCTTGATTTGAAGCTTTTGAAGGATTGGGGCTTGGCACCTATGGAGCCCCTTCTGATCGTTCCAGAACACACACGAGATGTGTGTGTTTGTGTGTGTTTTTATTAATTTAAAACATAACTTTCCCCTTGTCCATCTTTGGTCCCTCAAGTTTATACCTTTGCTTGTTTTGCTAAACATTTGACTAGGTATAATAACCTAGTTATTGCATTCTATTTTATTAGACATGGGGTCTTACTAACAATTTTAATAGTTCGAGTTTTGGGGCGGGCCGTCGCCGACGACCTTCCCAAGTCCAAAAGTCTAAAATTTGGTATTTAAGTTGATTTATGTATCGTAGGCTTCGGTTTGTTATCCGTGGACTACGGCGGACTTTCTAAACACGGTTTTGATCGATCCTTAGATGTTTATGGGCTATAAATCAAAGTTTAAGTCTCATGTAAATAACGTATAAGTATGTAAGAGGTATGCAAGATGTTGTACGTGTATGTAGATGCGTATTTATGTATGCATGTATGTATAAAGATATGTATGAGTATATGCCAGTATGAAATGATGTAGAAAAGGGTTGTATGTATGTAGATGTGTATGTGTGTATGTATAAAGACATGTATGAGTGTATGCATGTATGTAAGGTTGTAGGGAAGATATGTACGTATGTAGATGTGTATGTATGTATGTATAAAGATATGTATGAGTATATACAGGTATGTAATGATGTAGGAAGGGTTTGTATGTATGTAGATTTGTATGTATGTATATATGTATAAAGACATGTATGAGTGTATGCATGTATGTAATGATGTAGGAAAGGTATGTACGTATGTAGATGTGTATGTATGTATAAAGATATGTATGAGTATATGCAGGTATGAAATGATGTAGGAGGGGTTTATATGTATGTAGATGTGTATGTATGTATGTATAAAGACATGTATGAGTGTATGCATGTATGTAAAGTTGTAGGAAAGATATGTACGTATGTAGATGTGTATGTATGTATGTATGTATGTAAGTACGTATGTATGCATGATTTAGACACGTTGAGGGTTTACGTTATTAATGGTGTACCTTGAGAATGAAAAGTAATGCAGGTACATTATTGAAGTCTCACCAAGAAATGGATACACAGATGAGATGTTTAAAGCTTGAAAGATGACGAAATGTGAAGTGTACGCGAATGAATCTTGTTTATATAATGTGTGCTAATGTTATGAATGTATGTGGTGAATGCAGGTTGTACGGATAACGGGCGATTATCACAAGGATTAGAGATCGAAGACCGAGTCACAATATAGATTGTACGGGAATAATTGAGTATGTACTATTAGTAAACAAGACTTATGCTTTATCTTTGTAGAAAATACATATTAAAACGAACTTTCAAGTAAGCCAAGACTTTTGTAATGAAAGAAATTTTATGGCACGAATTTCCGCTGCGACTTTTTGTCAAATACGAATTAGGGTCTTACAAGTTGGTATCAGAGCCCTGGTTTGAGAGAATCAAGTACAAGAAAGTAAGTACTTGAACTCAAACTTGTGTGCTCTTATGATAAGGAACCCGTACAATCTAAGACTCGATCAAGATCCGAAGGTAGAAGCGAATGTAAGTATGTAATTATGTATGCATATAAAGAAACTGACGGTATGTTATGTGCAAGGTAAGTATAAGTGTTTGAAGAAGATGACCCTTGAATGCAGTCTAGGATGAATGCTGAGGCAGGCAAGGATGCGAACGGACAGACGGACCTCAGGTACGCAATGTTAGTATGTATGGTACTGGTGTTAAAAAAAAAAAAAGAAGAAATCTCCTTGGGAGGGTAAGTACTAAATGGAAGACAACGATATTGTCTCGATAAGATTGTAAAAATGTAGCACGAACTGAGACCCTCTACTGCAGACATAAGGCGATGATTACCTGAAAGCACGAAATTAGTATGTGAATTGCGCACCTGGCCAGTACGCAAGAAGCATATGACATTCGTGAGACAGTGGTACTTATCGCAGGTATGTCCGTTAGAATTGGGTAGCAGGTGGGCGTGCGGGTGAAGTGGGTAGTAAGACTCTCGGGAAATTGAGAGTACTATGTAGGAATGAAAAGTGTGAATGATAAGAATGAAGAATGTTGAATCTGTAAGACAGTACGAATCAACAATGTATGAAAGCAATGCTTGAATCCGCGAGACGGACTCAAAGAATGAAAGATGTGAATGCAATGCTTGAATCCGCAAGACGGATTCAAGGAATGAAATGTATGAATGCAATGCTTGAATCCGCGAGACGGACTCAAAGAATGAAAGATGTGAATGCAATGCTTGAATCCGCAAGACGGATTCAAGGAATGAAATGTATGAATGCAATATTTGAATCCGCGAGACGGATTCAAACATAAACGCAATTAAGAGTACAAATGATAAGTATGAATCCGCGAGACGGATTTAAGGACGAAAGAATGACCATAAATGATATGCGAACTTAAAATTCGAGTCAAGAAAAGAAAATTTTGATTAAGCCACATACTAGACACGTTGTTAATTGACTCGTGTGAGTCGGAATGAATGACGGGATACAACCCGAACGATAACTTAAGTATGGCCGGGAAGGGGAAGTTTTGCAAAAAGGTTAATGAAATAATTTTAAGAATAAAAGAATTAGGAGCATTTAAAACCCCAAATAAAATAAGTATGGAGAAAAGGTAATAATGATGAGTATCGATGGAAAGTGCTAATTTTGATGTTGGGCTTGTTGGCCATGTTCATTTGAACAAGGCATTATTGAAAGGATGCGCATAGGCGGGTGCTCAACAAATCAATGGAAGCAATCAATGAAAGTATTACATGAACCCATGAAGAAACGGGCCGACTCGGGCCACAAACCGTTGGCATACACGACGAAGTCAAGGTTAGTAAGATGTTTAGCTTGTGATTATGAGTAAGTATTGATATAAATAAATGATTATAGTATGCCTATGATGATATGTTGACCTCTCGTATAAACATTAAGATAATTAGAAGTAACATTAGTAATGAGATGCTAAGTAGGTCTCAAAGCGAATAAAATGAAAGATTGTACATGATGTATGAGTAGAATGAAATAAATCGATTTATTTCGATATATGAAGGTAATACGCTTAAATAGGAAGCTAGAGACAAGCCGTAAACTTAAAATCAATACGAGTAAGGATTGTATACTTTTGGATTAAGTTCAATAAATGAAATGCTAGGGATGATATGTGCTAGAAACTAGCAATATGAAATGAAGGACACTAATAAGAGCTCTGGAATAGAGTCTTACATAAGTATTGTGAATGAACAACTTGAAAGGGGTAAGAGTAGAATTGGTTTGATTCGAATAAGGAAGGTTTCGGGGACGAAACCTCATTTAAGGGGGGTAGACTTGTAACGCCCCAAAACTCGAACTATTAAAATTGTTAGTAAGACCCCATGTCTAATAAAATAGAATGCAATAACTAGGTTATTATACCTAGTCAAATGTTTAGCAAAACAAGCAAAGGTATAAACTTGAGGGACCAAAGATGGACAAGGGGAAAGTTATGTTTTAAATTAATAAAAACACACACAAACACACACATCTCGTGTGTGTTCTGGAACGATCAGAAGGGGCTCCATAGGAGCCAAGCCCTAATCCTTCAAAAGCTTCAAATCAAGGGATGATTCAAGGCTCAAATTCGCAATTAAACATGGAATAATGATCACCATCACAAGGGGATCGTAAGGTATGTCTTAGAAGTTAGATTGGTGATCTTTCACGAAGTGGGTTTTAATGTAAATCGCGAATTTGTATGAAATTGAGAATGGGTGTGTGTTAGAATCATCATATTGGACATGGGTTATGCATGATTTAGGTTAATTTGATGTTTTTGGATGAAACCCATTTGTTATGATGAAGATGATGACATGGGTGAATCATCCATGTCCAATTTTGCTTAATATTGATGTATTTTGATTTGCATGATGGGTTCTTGTTAGAAGAATTAAAAGAAATGTAATACTAGTATGTTTGATGTTTATGCATGAATGATTCGTGTTGATTAGGAAGTGGAATTTGATGAATTATGTATAAGGTTAGAAGAATATGCATAAATTAGTTGTACATTGTGCTAACATAGTGGTACGCACACCAAGCGTTTGATGAAATGCCTAGGTGAGCTTAATAGATGAAATTGTATGTAAGTAGAAGATGTTATGTATATAGTGTTGTCCGTATAGGCTATTATGATGTTACGGGTATATAATGATGAGTCGAAAGTTAAACTAAATGAACCGTTGACTTCTAAAAGTCAACCGTGTATAAGAAGGATGGTTAGACGTGTTGTCATAATTGTAAGATTAAGGTAAGTTATATGGAGCGTGTTTGACGAATGTGTGTTTAATGCGATGACATGATGGTTTACATGAGTTTGAAATGATATGAATTTGGTCACATGTATTATGCTTGTTAGAAGTAACTAATGAAAGTCAAATGGGAATTATGCGATCGTTATGATCGTTAACATGTACAATTATGTATGCTAATAAGAATGTGATTTCAATGACATGGAAGTATAGGAATCATGTCGAGACGGAATCAAGCACGGAAGGCTAACGGGTCAAGAAGTGGCGAGGAAACGAGTATAAACATGGACGCATGAGGTAAGTGATTTCTGTAATCACTTCTTATGTTCGATTAAGTTATATGGTGTTTTAATTAACTAAACATGATGGTTGAGGTCAAATATGTGTCGTAGTCTTTCGTCGTAAAGGATGGGATTAAAGTTTACTAAAAATGCCCTTGATGGATACTTTGGGCAAACGATCTTAATAAGTGATTTAGAAACAAGTTATACGATTAGTGTAATGTTTTGGACAAGTATGGAAGTGGGAAGTATGGTCTTGTTAGGCATAGACCAATTAATGCGCAAATACCCATGACGGGTCAAATAATTAGAAAATGATAATAAGCCGATAGAGCGTAAGATAAGAATTTCCTTAATCCGAATGTGGGATTTTAAGTTCATATGATAGAATGTGAATTTACAAGCATGTAGGAAGAAACGGGAGGTTAAACGGGTAAACGGTTCGAAAGTTATGCGCGTTTTAGTGCGTTCGGACGATGAAACGGATCTGCAGGAAAAATGCATTTTAGAGAGGCCGTCGCCGATGGGCAAGGAGGCCGTCGCCGACGGGTTAGGAAAATCAGTTTTTCTCCGACGGGTTATCTACCTGTCTACGGGGTTTTGGCTACGGGAAAAACTACGGGCCGTCGCCGACGGGCCCTGGGGCCGTCGCCGACGGGCCCTGGGGCCGTCGCCGACGACCTTCCCAAGTCCAAAAGTCTAAAATTTGGTATTTAAGTTGATTTATGTATCGTAGGCTTCGGTTTGTTATCCGTGGACTACGGCGGACTTTCTAAACACGGTTTTGATCGATCCTTAGATGTTTATGGGCTATAAATCAAAGTTTAAGTCTCATGTAAATAACGTATAAGTATGTAAGAGGTATGCAAGATGTTGTACGTGTATGTAGATGCGTATTTATGTATGCATGTATGTATAAAGATATGTATGAGTATATGCCGGTATGAAATGATGTAGAAAAGGTTTGTATGTATGTAGATGTGTATGTGTGTATGTATAAAGACATGTATGAGTGTATGCATGTATGTAAGGTTGTAGGGAAGATATGTACGTATGTAGATGTGTATGTATGTATGTATAAAGATATGTATGAGTATATACAGGTATGTAATGATGTAGGAAGGGTTTATATGCATGTAGATGTGTATGTATGTATGTATAAAGACATGTATGAGTGTATGCATGTATGTAAAGTTGTAGGAAAGATATGTACGTATGTAGATGTGTATGTATGTATGTATGTAAGTACGTATGTATGCATGATTTAGACACGTTGAGGGTTTACGTTATTAATGGTGTACCTTGAGAATGAAAAGTAATGCAGGTACATTATTGAAGTCTCACCAAGAAATGGATACACAGATGAGATGTTTAAAGCTTGAAAGATGACGAAATGTGAAGTGTACGCGAATGAATCTTGTTTATATAATGTGTGCTAATGTTATGAATGTATGTGGTGAATGCAGGTTGTACGGATAACGGGCGATTATCACAAGGATTAGAGATCGAAGACCGAGTCACAATATAGATTGTACGGGAATAATTGAGTATCTACTATTAGTAAACAAGACTTATGCTTTATCTTTGTAGAAAATACATATTAAAACGAACTTTCAAGTAAGCCAACACGTTTGTAATGAAAGAAATTTTATGGCACGAATTTCCGCTGCGACTTTTTGTCAAATACGAATTAGGGTCTTACAAGTTGACCCCCCCCCCCCCCCCCCCCCCGATTTTATAATTTTTTAGGTATATACGTTTTCGACCCCCCGGTCGGAAATCTCAAGCTTCGCCACTGCTCGGCTCGGCTCGGCTCGTAACAAGCCAAATGGACTCGATTTAGCTCGGCTTAGCTCAAATTATGTTACTTGTAATATATTTTATTTTTATATACATTATAATATATTACAAAAAACTAATTATTGTTTACATGTATTTAGGAGTATAATTTGTTTTTAAAATCAAGCCAAACCAAGCCAAGCCGAACCTGAAAGCTTATTATATCAAGCCTCGACTTTTATAGCCTAATGTAGAAAACTAGTTTTTGCCCCGTCCGCGTTGCGGTGCAATAAGCCGAATATTTCTCTCTCATAACATGTATGTCTGTACAGAGGGCAAAATCGTAATTATATTTTGAACCGGAGGCGAAATCATAATTTTAAACTGAGAGCAAAATCATAATTTTGAGCTTGGGGGGAAACATAATTTCATTTTGAACGGTGGGCAAAAGCGTAATTTTGAGCTGAGGGCAGAATCGTAATTTTGAGCTAGAAGAGAAAACAACATTTTATTTTGAGCTGGGGGCAAAAACGTAATTTTAAACGGAGGGCGAAACCGTAATTTTAAACTGGGAACAAAATTAAAAGTGAGTTTTTGAACCGAGGGCAAAAGCGTAATTTTTAGCTAGCGGCAAAATTATAATTTTATTTTGAGCTGGGGGCAAAAACGTATTTTTAAACAAAGAACGAAAGCGTAATTTTAAACTGGGAATAAAATTAAATTAAAACTGGGCTGGTCCAATAGGGAAGTGCCAGACAAATTTTGAACTGTGGGCAAAAACGTAATTTTAAACGGAGGGTGAAACCGTAATTTTAAACTGGGAACAAAATTAAAAGTGAGTTTTTGAACCGAGGGCAAAAACGTAATTTTAAGCTAGGGGCAAAATTATAATTTTATTTTGAGCTGATGGCAAAAACGTAATTTTAAACAAAGGATGAAAGCGTAATTTTAAACTGAGAATAAAATTAAATTAAAAATGGGCTGGTCTAACAGGGAAGTGCCAGGCAAGCTGCCTGGCACTATTCCCTCAAGTTGTGTTTTGTATATGTAGGAAATTCATAAAAGAACAAGAAAGATATATATTATATTATAATATAATAACAAAAATAAATGTAGGATAACTTAAGAAAAAATATTGATTTACTGTTATACTATATAAATATGCGGTATACGATTTTACCTAATAAATAAATAGCGAAAACGGACAAAAAGATATATATTCTATTTTTTATGCATATCCGCACTAAAATCAATAATTTACTTGACACCCGACTTATTAATATTTTTTCAAATAATCAAACTAGTAAAGTTACCAAATGGGTGGTAGTCCATTAGAAAAGGCAATGTCTTAGATTATATGGAGTGGGGGGCATGAAAGAGTGGCGTTATTTGACACATAAGCACATGTCAGAAGAATGGCGTAGTGTAAAAAAGGAGTGGGAGTGGTATGGTTAGTGACGTTTTTATAAATAAAAAATAAATAAACATCACCCATTTAAAACACACCCAAAATCTACCCACCAATCAAGAGTCTCCACCTCATAACCCAAATGCCCTCCACGCCGGTGGAAAACTCTCCTCCCTCGTCACCAAGCCATGTACACGCCACCACAAGGGGTGGTGTTTCCAGCGTGGAAAGGCCACCACGCCACTTTTCCATGCCACACCGTGTGGTCTTAAAACACCTAAGTAGGAAAGGGGGAGGCATTAAGTTCAAGTCCCACATACGACAGGGATTAAAAGAAATTAGCCGTTCAAAAAAATCAAACAAGTAAATTTACCCCGTGCTTTAAGGCATGAATCAAACATGTTTGACCTGTTCTTTTCCCATTTGGCCCGTTGCTTAATTTTTTATTTGACCCATTTGAGATTACAGATAACTAGATAACCCATTCCGACCCATTTATAACTAAACGGGTAACCTTTACTAATACTTTTTGGTCAATATAGCCACCAGGAGGTAGCTAGAGGGTATATGCGCGATCAGATGGTGTATGTATCACAAGGACTATTAACTAACATAATAGAATATCACAAGGAAATGTTTTAATTTCAAAAGAGTTAACTCGTCCATGTGGTTTGTCTAATTATGCTAGTCCAGGCCAAATTTCAATTTGTATCGTTTCCGTCCCTAACATTCTTGAAACATGCCAGTTCCGATCAAAAAACTAACGTCTGTTAAAACGCATAATTGGACAAACTACAAGGTCGAAACTAGCATAACAGACATTAGTTTTTGGACGGAAATGACATGTTTCAGGAACGTCATGAATGGAAATGGTACAAATTTAAAATTTGGTCTGGACCGACATAATTGGACAAACCGCAAGGACGAAAAAGGCAGTTAACTCATTTAAAAATGATATTAACATGATCTAGAAAGACAAACACAAAATACAAAACCTACAGTTATGGATATTGGATGAGGATACAATGCTACTTTTAAAATGCTGGTCTGCTTATTATGGGAAACTAGACAACTAGTAGGTTAATATTGGGACCAAAATAGCGACCCATAGTATAAGTATTCAATGTATTTAAGACCTTATTTCAACATATGTTATGCTCAATCTCTATGTTGGCCAAACTGTCTAACTTAAAATGCCTTTTAAATAGATTAAAATGTCATCTTCGTCCCTGAGGTTTGGCCAATTTTGCGACTTTCATCCAAGGGTTTGTTTTCCCGCATCTGGATCCAAAAGGTTTCAAATCTTGTCATTTTCATTCTGCTCGTTAACTCCAGCCATTTTTCTTCGTTAAGTCAGAGGTATTATTATTATTTTTTTTTGTTAACTTACAAGGCAATCGGTCTTTTTCACTAAAAGACCGAATGCCTCTGAAAAAGACGGAATTGCCCTTTAAGTTAACAAAAAAAAAAAAAATAGATTTACCCCCTAGCTTAGCCGGATGAAAATGACAGCATTTGAAACCTTTTAGATCCGGATGCAAAAAATACAAACCTTTGGACGAAAGTCGCAAAATTGGCCAAACTTCAGGGACAAAAATGACATTTTACTCTTTTAAATATTTCTGTATCAACTAAGATTACAAATAATAGCATTGTAACAATGGTAACAATAATAATACTTTTTGACAGTAAATTTTATGCGATACTTTTGACCCGTTTTGTTTTTAGACGCTACTTTTACAACTCGTCTTGTTAAAAACAAGATACAACCCAAATCGACATGTTCATAAGTTAAAGTTAACCGACCGACCCCTCTAACAAAAGTATAAATACAATAATTGCGAATGTCGCTTTCGTTGTGTTGTATCCATTGAACCCGAACTGTTGAAAATGATAAGCTTGGGCAACAGTCATTGTATCATGAAGATATAGTCAAAAAACCAATGATGGAGAAGTAGAGAACAAAGCCATTTACATTAACACATGTCAAGTTGGTTCACAACAGGATTTCATCAAACAACTGGATTTTTATATCCAGTTATTAGAAACATTTTAGCCATTCATGAAAACACAAAATAAAAGCTACAAATCAAAACTATCGAAGCACGTTTATGAACCCTTTATCTGTGTGCTCATCGAACGCCTCTTACACTATTAGACCATGTTCTTGCACTTCTCCGTTGACCTTGGCGCTGTAAAGTCAACATCCACAATTCAATATCTCAATCACTCTTGTTATAAGTTAAAGATTCACAATAACTACATGAAAAACACATTTAAAACATAAAGTTGAAAACTTTTTTCGTTTTAATAACAAACGCAGTTTGTTGCCCGTCTACCTGCTATCCTTGTGTAATTTGCCCTTTTGATTGGAATGAAAAAAATTATTGTATAAATTTTTATAAAAAAATAAATAAATAACAGACGCAAGATGGGGTAGGAACGATTATATCCCACGAATTATTGTTTCGATAGTTTAAGCAAATAGCATACCGAGTCCGATTGCTTCAGAGCCTTTCATTATCCTTAATCTCTTGCATGAATCTATAAACATCCTGCGAAACCGATAACATAATTTTTAGATTAAAACATAATTGAATAAAAGCTTTTGTTTAATATTGAAGAACAAGAACTTACTCCCATGGAACATCACCAACAAGCATCCAATCACCGTCTTTATCTTCATAAGTTAGCACGCATTCAGAGCCATGAAGAAGATCTTTTAAGTTACTTTCGCTAAGCCCTTCTCGACCTTTAATTCCGTTAGAAGTGCAATGACCTGATTCATAAACCATTTATAATCACAATGTCAAAAACCCCATAAAGAAATGCGTGTTTGGGTGATTTCAATACGCAGTTTGATATTTCTTACTTCAACAAAATGGTTATTCTTGGCGGATTCAAAATTACAAGTTTACCCACCCTCAGTGGTGAGTGGTGTAAGAATCGCTAGGCGCTAGTCGACTAGTAGGGTACTGACTAGCGATTAATCGGATTTATATGTAATTTTCAGTTTTATATGTATACACACATTTTTATATGTATTTTTTAAGTAGACATGTTTTAACACCTTCTTCGACCCATATTTTCAAGTAGATAGGATTAATTGCCGGAATTTACCAGTTCTGGTCAAGAATCTGGCCGAAATCACTAGAATGCCACCGATTTTTGGCCAATTAGGACTAGATTTGACTACAATTGACCGCCTACTGATTAATTGGGCGATTAGATAAAAATTAATCCGTGAACCTCCGACTAGCGATTAATCAACGACTAATCGGAAGCTAGTCGGGATTTTTTACAACCATGCTTATAGGGTAAAATAAGCTGTTTTAAACAAAATGATGTTCTGAACATCCCCAAAATTTGCAATTTCAACTTGAATACATTATATAAACTATAAAGCAAACATACCAAGGGTAAAGCAACTGAACATTTTCTCAAGAGCCTTTGAAAGTTCCGCATAGTTATGGTAAGTCTTGAGATCGATCTTCCTTAAATACGGAGCACCATCCATGCTCACCTTCACAAAAAGGCACCCACCGGATCCCGAATTACCTTCTGCCACGTCACCATTCTTCGACGAGTTGTTGGCCATGGTGTTCTTGCGGAAAGATCGAATTGGTGGCCATCCCACCACCTGTGCCCTGCATAACCGGAAAAAAAAAAACAGTTCTTAAATGCAAATCAAACAATCTTGAACAAACATTACAATTACAAATAAGTACATTACAAAACACATGATAAACAGCACAAATTCCACACAAGAAAAGCTAAAATCTTGTTTTCTTAAAGGGTGGATTAGTCTGAAAAAATAATATTTAATCATAGTAAAAAGATAACTTTCAAGATTATAACTTGTTTTGCTAAAGTTGTCCAAGATTAGGGTTTCAAGAATTAAAGTTAAATACAAGGTCAAAACACAAGATAAACAGCTCAAATTCCACACAATAAAGCTAAAATTTTGTTTTCTTAAAGGGTATACTACAGATAAAAATATATATATAATCATAATAAAAAGGACTACTTTCAAGATTATAACTTTTTATGCTAAAGTTGTCCAAGATTAGGGCTTTAAGCATAAATACTTTACAAGCAACAAGAAAACAGACATATGAGCAGAAATTCAGAAAATCAAACCTACCCTAATTCACTAAACATGCATTTAAAGTAAAAAAAAAAAAAGATACAAATCAGCTCAAGATTTATAAAGATTAGGGCTTTAAGCTTGTTTCACTTTCAAGAAACAAGAAAACATTCACTTAAACAAAAAATTAAACCATACTTCAGTAAATTAATGCAATTTAATAACAAAATAAAGGGTAAAAAAAAAAAAAACTTACTTGGCAGAAGGTGGAGCACTGCCATTAATATTAACAAGACCTTTCTTTTTATCCTCAACAGGCTTAACATCAAGAGATGAAGTTTTATTTTTCTCAAAAACACCATTAAAATCTTTACTCATATCAGATTCAGATCCACTGGTCAAACCCCATTTACCAGAACCAACAAGATTAACATGAGAAAACCCTCTTTTAGCTCCTGACATGAAGTTCTTGATGATGGGCCCCACTTTTGTAGCATTTTCTTCACAACTTTTGGAGAAACCAGGCAACCCAAGACTGAGTTCAGTGGCTTTGAGGTTAAAAACATTGTTGGTTTCATTATCAGATGAGATGTTTGAGGATTCAGAGCTTCTTTCAAGTGAAGAAGCATCTGATAAGCCTATGTAATCATGTTCAAGTGGCACAGACATTAGTGAAAGATTGTGTCAAAGTTTAAAGGTTCAAGAAGTTGAGTTTTAGAAAATGTTGAAGAAGAAAAGAAGAAATGAGGAATATAGAGATTGTGGTGTAGGTTTGGTTGAAGATGGAAAAGTGCAAGTGCAAAAAGGAGTGTGTTTGTAGTTGTTTGATGCACAAGAGAAGACTTGGTACAAGTGGTTATATGTTAATTAGTTGAGAAAAGAGTATGTGTTGTTTATTTAAAAGATACTTTTTAAGGGTTGTTTGGTAATTTTGTGTTGAGTCATCAAGAGAGCTGATTGATTAAGAGTTGGGGGTTTTTTGTTTCAGCTTTTAATGGGCTTTTAATGGTTCAGATCTCTTACTGATTTAGCATTTAACGGTTCAGACTGTTTGTTTCGCAAGCAGATGTCGGAATGGTTTAGACATTTGCCTCTGAATGGTTAAGCATTATACTGAGTCTAAATGGTTAAGACCTCTTATCTGAATTTGTCAGAATTTGCATCTGAATGGTTAAGCATTACTGACTCTTAATGGTTCAGACAACACTTAATGGTTTAGAACTCTTACTGATTTAGCATTTACTCATTCAGAAGTTACCAAACAGCCCCTTAGTCTCTAAATCAGTTAGTATGTTCCTAAAACTTACCTAATAAGAGGCTCCATGGACCATTAAAACGTGTCTTTAAAGTAAACCAATCACAATCTACCTCTACCGATTTAGAGGTGCGCTTTAAAAGGTAAGTTTTACAAACATGTTGACTGATTCAATGGCTACATCTTTACCGTTCAGATCTTATGTACGCTCTTAAAAAGTAAGTTTTAGAAAAATATTGACCAATTTAGAGACTACATCTTTATCAGTAAGATTTTTTTAGTGGTTTAGCATAAAATTACCAAACACCCCCAATTCTTGCTTAAAAGAAATTAAAGTTGTTAATCTTTAATTATTAAAAATATCAATTAACTCCCCCACCAATAGTGTAAGCATCTCTCTTTTGGAAAAGAATCTAATAGCATAAGAACAAAGAATATAAATGTTTTGTTTATCTCCCTAAAATGCCCTCATAAAGTTTAACCATATCTAAAACATAAGACTTTTATCAGTCTATTATAAATTGTTTATCTGATTTTTGTTAATATGCTAAATTATTGTGGATAAGTAATTTGAGGTTGCTCAAGGTAAATGCTTTATTATATAAAACAAAACAAAAAAAATTGAAAGTTAGCCTAATACAATTATTAGAATGACTTGGTCCAACAGGTATACACTTTGATTTAGTCTGTAAATATTAACCAGTTACTTGTTTGATATTGTCCCGCTAAAAGGTTTATTATAGTTGGGCTTAAATGAGTTCGAGTTAAGATCAATTTCTTTGTATATTCATGGATGACATTTAGTAATCCAACTATGTAAGTCTACCTATAATTCTTACAATTATTCACATATACAAATATAAATGCAAGATCATTTGAAAACAAGCATGTTTTGTATTGCTTGATTAACATTAATAAAAAGCATTTACTAGTAAAGCCATTTTTGTGCTAAATGAAAAACCTCTATTTATGCTAATTATTTACTGAAAACAACTGTTGGAATTTATTTATATGGATACGATTATCACATCTCTAAAACTATCTAGTATTTACAGACTACAGTTCACATGAAGCGTGTTACTTAGGCAATGTGTAGTCATAAAGCCCTTTGTGGGGCGTTATGCGACAAGTGACGGATTGTGTAAGAGAGGGACTTTATATAACTTGAGTGTGTAGTGGGGTTATATATGTATTGGGCTTTATATGTATGTATGTATGTATGTATGTGTGAGTGGGGAAAGAGTGGTCACACCGTGATATACATCGCGGGAGGGAAGAAAAATTACCCTATAGCGCCGGCCATAGTGGTGTGCGGCGGCGCTATGGGGCGCTATGCCCTCTTTCGCCGTGTGATGGCGCCCCACTACAGAGGGTCTTATATAATAGTATTAAAGACTACATAATTACATAACAAGCATTTTTATATTTCTTTATTAAAAACTAGATAATATATATTGTTTTACTGATATAATCGTAGTCACAAACTTATATCAAAATAATTTTATATACACACCAAAATATTGAATTATGAATAAGTCAAGCCCAAGATGAGCTCAAGTTATTCATCACGATTCAAACTTGAGATTTAGACATAAAACGATAAAATGAGTCGAGTCCGAACTCTACACATAAGACTTAAAACCATTAAGCCTAGACTTCACCTAATTTAACAAATTCTTTAACACTTTTTATTTGTTCTCCCAAAATAATTGCTTACACCACTTTGGTGGCTAGTAGAAGTTTTGTGCCTCTTGAAGAGAGATTAGGGTTCAATTTCTGATATGGAGAAATTTTGGTGTAATTTAGGAGTAGTGATTATGTAATCTTTGTCGTCCAAAAAAAATTGTAAGAAAATATGTATGGTAAAATATCAAGAAATAGTTTCGGTCATATTGTATATACCCTTAGGCTATTGGTGTGGAGAAAGGTAGTCCTCAAAGGATGATCCGCCACGTAGACGTCCACGTAAGCAGGTGTAGAGAATGAGCCAAAAGGGATGGACCAAGAGTGTGGAGATGGGCCTCAATATATATATATATGTGTGTGTGTGTGTGTGTGGTACAAAGAAGAAAAAGGAGCGTCCTCAGCGGCAATAGGGCGACATTGGCAACGGGACGGACCAGGAGGGGGCGGTGGTGCAAGGCCTCGCCGTGCCGGGGACGTCCCCATACCGGGCAGTCTTATTTATCAAAGTTGTCACACTAAAATTTAAGTGTTTAGCTTTTATAAGTTTTAAACTGGATAATACAAGCCAATCAATGCATTGTTTTCTTAAGTTACAATTTAAATTCTCATTAACTTACATTTAAGGCCCTTCACCCTTACCCTTTTACATTCCTCAAATAAACTTTCGAAGACGTTAACTTTTTCCGTGGTTTAACACACCACAACGTACATGGACCTGAACCTTGTTATAAATAAATACAAACGAAATACTCTCCCTAAGAACTAGTTTCTATTCTGTTATATAATCCGGATAACTCATTTTTCAAGTTTATATATAGTAGATTAATTTTTTTTTCTGAAATGTGTGAATTATTCGCGAATGTCGGGAGGTCTAGCATACGTTGTCTTAACTGGGTCCACGCTAGAGAGCCACCTCCCATAATAGATCCCCAATTTAAACCCCTCAATGAGAAACCTCTATCCCCTAGACTCGAACCCAAGACCTGGAGGGGAAAACTCACCCGAGCCCACCATAAGTGGAACTTAAATACCGGTGCAACTATTTTTCGCAAATAATTTTAAATTTATCAAGCATTTATATACATGTATATATTGATGTGGGTAGAGGATCCTATACAAAGTGGAACTTTTGTGAGAAGTGTGAGAAATAATTTGGGAATGACAAATGTCCTTTATCCTAATTAATTCAAAAGGGTATATTAGTAATTTGACATTCTTATCATTTAATTGATTTCCAAGATAACTGCCAAAAAAAAAAAAAAAGCTGGCGATGAGTTTTTATAGGGATTGATTCGAATTTTGAATTAGGAGAAATTTTAGGAAACATATTTGTTTTTACGATTTTATATATCTGATTGTTTTATCTTCTTCATCATCTTTTAATCGCAACATCTTTTAATCATACATTGTTCATGACGTGGTGTTTTAAACATCTGGAGACATTGACTATGATTCAAGTCATGGTGTTTTATCTGGAGACATTGTTCATGGCGTGGTGTTTTAAACATCTGGAGACATTGACTATGATTCAAGTCATGGTGTTTTATCTGACTTGAATTCCAGATAAAACACCATGACTTGAATCATAGTCATGGTGTTTTAAAATCTGGGAATGTTTTGTATTGATTGTCCAGATGTTAATACACCATGGATGTAATCACAATACAATGTTTTTTGGATTCCAGATAAAACACCATGACTTGAATCATAGTCAATATCTCCAGATGTTTAAAACACCACGCCATGAACAATGTCTCCATATAAAACACAATGACTTGAATCATAGTCATGGTGTTTTAAAATCTGGGAATGTTTTGTATTGAATCATAGTCATGTTTTGTATTGAACAATGTCTCCAGATAAAACACCATGACTTGAATCATAGTCAATTTTATCTAGATGTTTTAAAACACCACGCCATGAATCTGATTACAGTTCTTCTAAACGTAAAACACCACGCCTTGAATCTTATATAAAACAAAGAGGCTTCCGATTTAGATCTTGGTCATTAATTCCGTTATTTAAGGAAAAATGAGTGAATGTAGGTGTTTTTGGTTGTGTAGGATACGGTTACCATATTTGAAACATTGAAAAAGACACTATTGCCCTTCAATTTTACATAAGGTCCCTCTAATTAAAACACAATTTACATTTTTATACCCTATTGATCTCAACCATTAGATCAAATATCCAATGGTTTAAAACACTTCTTACCCTTCTCACATTTTAAATACTTTTTACCATATCCCTACCCTATTGATGTGGGTGAGTAAATATTATAAAAGACAAATATATTAAAATGAACCAAAATAGTATTATTTAATATTATTTAATAATTGAAACAATTGAATTCTTGTCCAAATTGACTTCGGTACATTCAATAAGTTATGTTACAACTCACTTCTTAGCATCACTACATTCAAGACCATATCACGTCAAAGTGGTCCAACATTTCGGATTTAAACCTCACTTACTTTGAACCCCAAAGTTTAATGAAACCTCAAATCTTGATGTTTTGTAAAAGAGACTGGTTATTGATAATAGCATTTAAGCCAGTTTATTAGTTCAACCGTAGATTTGGTAACATGTCAAACTCAGTGCATTGACATAACGAACATGTGATCATGGAGTTTTTTTTTTATATGTAATCTATGATATGACAGACATATGATTAGTAGAAAAATACGCCTGTCGTAAAAAAAATCTTGAATTTGCCGTTGTCAGTCAGCAAAATAAGGCAAAGATTGGCAGTTTAGTTAGTGTGACCGATTTTATCACAAGTTTAACCATTTTTTTCTAACTCATATAAAACCAGCTCGCTCGTTTGTGTTTGTCCATTAATTTTTTATCGAAGCATCAATCTAACCAACCAAACCGATTCATACGTAACCGACTCTTTTCTAATTTAACCAACCAACCCAATTGAATAATTGATCATGTCGAGTTTTCAAAATAATGGTTAAACTTTGAGGGTAATTCATTAAAGAGAAATGAAAGAGAAAGTATCATTATTAGTTGTTAGTATTTAATTGTACAACCAATAAGTGTACTCTACCACCAACAAACCAAAATCATAAACTTTTTGTACTAGTTATTTTCTCTATCTAAAATATTAATAATTTGTATTCTATGATCCACAATCTATTAGTTTAATCATCTACAATACAAAACATAATATTCTAAATTATAAAATAATTTAATTTTTTATTGATTTTTTTTGTTAGGTCAGGTCAAGTTTGAACATATTTGATTTTTATTAAAAAAGAGTTGGTTTGTAACTTTGTATAATGCACTTTTGGTTTTGGTCTGAAAGTATCCTAACTCTTAATAACATAAATTTCATACTATTTGAAAAGTTAATGTAAATATGAATTCTTGAGATAACAAGCCAAAAGATTGGGGTGTGTACGGCTTGGTTCGGTTAATAGTCTTTACTGAAACGAAAATTGAAGTCATCGGTTAATCTATTTTGTTAATCAATTAGTTTTTGGTTAATCAGATTTGTTTATTCAGTTATTTTGCTAGTTTTGTGATTCGGTTAGTTTCGGTTAACAACCAAAATCAAACTTGTTTAAAATTTTACTTAGAAAGACATTATACATGAAATTAACGTATAAATACACCAAATGAATGTATAAATACATGAAATAGAAGTATAAAATCAATGAAATTGATATGCAAATACATGAAAAGAAAGTACAAGAGCTATAAATATATGAAAATATGAATGGTTCGGTTCAGTTAAAGTCAGTTAACGATGGTACAAAAGAAACCGATAACCAATTTTCGGATAATTTAGTTTTCAGTTAATTTGATTTTTGACAAAATTCGATTCGATTTCATCGATTTTCATTTAGGTTAACAATTCACTTATTACTCATCCCGTCAAAAGCTAAACCGATATAGATTTGTGCAAATAAACCAAATTTAGAACCCGATAACGACATCAAAAGCTAAACCGATATAGATTTGTGCAAATAAACCAAATTTAGAACCCGATAACGAGCTAACAAAACTACCAACACACACACACACAGACTTGTGCGAAGACTTCCTCGAAACTTCCCAGATCTCTCGTTAGTGTTCCTTCGAAAATCGAATCTAGGGGTGTGATCGGGTTTATTATTTGGCTTTCTGGTTTTCTTATTTTTTGATGTATAAAACCGTACCTAATAACCAATCCGTATCACAATTGGGTTAGTCAGGTTTGGGTTGTTCATTTAGAACCGAAGGACACCCTCTAGGGTAGTACTCTAGACCCGACCAATCATGTGCTGCCATGTCAGATATACACCAAAGTACCATAGAACTAAAAAAAATAATAATAAATAACTGCTACTAGAACCGATAGATACATACATACAGATTGATTGCAAATAAACCAAAATTTGGATCCGAAAACGACTGAACAAAACTCCATTGATTCGTGCGACGACTGTCTGAAAATTGCTCAGATGTTTCTTCGAAAACCGGATCAGATGACGATTTCATAAACACAAAACCCAAAAAAAAAATTAAAAAAAAAAATAATGGTATTGATTTCTGGAAACCTGACACAAAAGCTTTGAAAAAAGAAACAGAAGAAAACGGCAGTTGAAGCAGATTATTGTCGCCGGTTAAGAGATTCGGTTGTCTTTTTCGGAGAGCTGAAAAAATGCTTCAGCTTTTATCGGTTGTGTTTTAATTGCTGCTTCTTTGTTAGTTAATTAATAATTAATGATATGATAATCCCTGCAAATCTTCTTCTATGCACGCCTGCCTGTATCTTCTTATGTTAATAATGTCGAGTGCTAAAAAGATAATGCATTAGGGAAATGATGACAGGTGGTCGGAGAAGATCCGGTGACATTAATGTTCTCAACAACAATGGAATCAAGATTTTGTCTTTGGTTGAGGGGGAAATCGGGTGGAAAATATGAATATCATATATATATTTTGTCTTTGTTTAAGTTAAATTAATTGAAGATGTGATTTTTTTAAGTACAAAGATTACGTAATCACTACTCTTACACCAAATTAAACTCTCGTCTCTCTTCAAGAAGTAGGGATGGCAAAAATATACGAGCCCGACAGGTATACCCGAAACCCGACATACATGAGACGAGTATATCCGATACTCGACGAGTATATCCGATACTCGACGAGTATTAGGTCGGGTATGGGATTAGTTTTAAAAAATTTCCATACATCTCTATACTCTACTACAACTACAATTCCTTACAAAAAAAAAGAGTGAATTTCAAGGATTGTCCTTTATCTTTATACCCATTTTCAGGCGTTGTCCTTTATATTCAAAATTGACGAGTTTAGCCTTTATGTTTTCATATCATACATGTTTTGTCCTTTAGGCCTAACCCAGTTAGTTTTTTTAGTTAAATTTGGTCATGTGTTTTGCATATGAGGGCATTTCTGTCAATTTAAAGGTTGCAGAAGCTTTGACCTATAAATCTGCCGTTTAACTTACCTTTGAATTGACAAAAATGTTCTCATGTGCAAAGCACATGACCAAATTTAACTGAAAAAACTAATTGGGTTAGCCCTAAAGGACAAAAAGTGTATGATATGAAAACATAAAGGACAAAACTCGTCAATTTTGAACATAAAGAACAACGCCTGAAAATGGGTATAAAGATAAAGGACAATCCTTGAAATTCAAACAAAAAAATTAGAGGGTCTTAAGCACTTTGTTTTCACCCGACTCAATTTCTTTCGACTCTTCTGATTCTATTGTTGAATTTCTTGTCATGGTGACTGAAATAGCAAAAGAACTTGAATATATATGCTAAAGAAAAAAAAATGTGTAACGTGATCTAGAAAGGGCTCATTAAAATCTAGGGAAAAGATCAAATATGAAGTTTATTTTAGCTAGGAAGCAACAGGATTATGACATGTGACAAATTTTAAAATAAAGAGAAAGGGTATTTTAGTCAATCCCATCATTTCTTCTTCCTTCTTCTCCTCAGTTACTTCAAAACCCACCATCTCCAACATTTTCTTCACTTACTATCTTAATAATCACTACATTATAGTGCAATTTTCGTCATCAATCAATGATTCAAACACCCGATCAACGTGTTCTTCAGCTTTTTTTTTGAAGAAAACCCAGTTTAATTTCATTCAAAATCTCGTTTTTTCCCGTGATTTTGAAGATAATCACTCGATCCGTTCGATTCAATCGCTGATAAGTGTTTCTATCATTCAAATTTCGTCAATCGATGAAGAAATCTTCGATCCATGTAAGAAATTCTTTAATTTCATTTTCACAATCTGTGTTTTTGATTTAGTCATTGCGTTTTACGATATTGGCGGGGGTCCGGGGGCGGCAGCCCCTGGCTGGGGTAGAGCTGCCAGGTCAGCTCGGAAATTTTTTTTCTTCGATTAAATTGCTTTAATAAAAATGCATGAGAAAATTTAATTTTCTATAAATTTGTCTCTGGAAAACTGCATTCGTAGACAGTTTTATGCCATTGCGTTTTAGAACTGCATTCCTGGTTCAGACAATTCACAGACAACTATTGTCCTGGTTCAATGCGTTTTAGAGAGAACACTTTCTTTGGTGTTTTTATGCCATTGCGTTTTAAACTAAGACATTTTTATGCTTTTTCTGGTCATTGCGTTTTAGAAAAACACATTTTTAAAGTGTTTTTAGTCATTGCATTTTAGGTAAAACACATTTTTAGGTGTTTTCAGTCCATTGCGTTTTACTAGGGCTGTAAACGAACCGAACGTTCAGCGAACAGTTCGTGAACCGTTCGCGAACACGCTCATTTCCTTAATGAACGAACACGAACATAAAATATCGTTCGGTAAGTGTTCATGAACCGTTCGTGAACACATTTATTTCCTTAACGAACGAACACGAACAATGCCTTGTTCATGTTCGTTCGGTTCGTTTACAGCACTACGTTTTACAGAGAACACTTTCTTTTGTTTTTTTAGGCCATTGCGTTTTAGAAATGAGACATTTTTAAGTGTTTTCTTGCCATTGCGTTTTATAAATAAGACATTTCTTTGTGTTTTTTGTCCATTGCGTTTTAGGTAAAACACATTTTTATATGTTTTCAGTCCATTGCGTTTTAGAAAACAAACATTTTAAGTGTTTTCTGGCCATTGCGTTTTAGAAATAAGACATGTGTTTGTGTTTTTGGTGCATTGCGTTTTAGGTAAAACACATTTTTATGTGTTTTCAGTCCTTTGCGTTTTAGAAACTACACTTTCTTTTGAGTTTTTAGGCTATTGCGTTTTAGAAATAATACATTTCTTTGTGTTTTCTGGCCATTGCGTTTTACAAAAAAAGACATTTCTTTGTGTTTTTTGTGCATTGCGTTTTAGAAAAATGTCATTTTTTAGTTTTTTTTTTCCATTGCGTTTTACGCAACTGGGTTTTTTCCATTGCGTTTTACGCAACTGGGTTTTCAAAAAAAAATTTCGAAAATATAGCAATAGTATACTCGTTTTAAAGATAAAAAACGCTCGTTTTTTTTGTGCAATTTTTATAAAAAAATAATGTCGTATGAAAGAGTTATTAACGTTTAAAAAATGGGGGGGAATTGGAGGAGAGAGAAACTATTGCGTTGGATTGACTAGAATGCCCCTAAACAAACTCACGCGCCTCTTTTCTTCCCTTCAATTTCCATCATTTAATCTTAGCCCTTGATTAACTAAATGGATGGTCATTTTGTAATACACAAATCTATAATGAATGTAAAGGGGGTTTTCTCTCTCTCTCTCGTATGGATTCTCGGCGCCGGAAAGTTCCGATCTCTGAGAACATCAAAGGCCGCATTACTAAACTGTTCGTCTCTAATCTGCCAGAGGGATGTAGTGGGAATGATTTGGCAATTCAGGTAAGGCCTTTCGGGCAGATATTCGATCTTTATATTGCTAGAAAACGTGATAAGAATGGCAATCGTCTTGGTTTTATTTCCATGTTAGATGTGAAACATAGTTCGGAATTATTAAGTAACCTTCGTGGGATTCGTATGGGTGATAATAAACTATGGTTTAATATCGCCCGTTTCGTTTTAGAAGAAGGAGAGATCGATGATCACAGAGAGAGGTATCATAATAATAATGATAATAATATATTCACAAAAAAATGGTGAGAGACAATCTTATGATACTTATAATGATAATAGCTTTACAAATAAAAAAGAGAGTGAGGGGAATCACGGAATCAATATGGATTCTTTCGTGTCCGGATCAAAATCGTTCAAAGATCTTTTGGTGGGTAGATCAGTAACCATTGACAGCAATGTCAAGGCTTTTTCTACGTTACATGGAAAAGCTCTTATAGCAAAGATGGTGAATGTTGATGCTGTGAAGGAAATCTACGTGACTTTAAACTCTATCTGCCCTGGATTGGGTTTTGTTCAGTATCTTGGTGGATTGGAGGTGATGGTATGTTTTGTTGATAAAGAGAAGGCTATAATGGTGTATGAGGCGGCAGTTCATATGAAAGATCGTTTTTCATCCATTTCCATTTGGGAAGGACAATCCTTTGGATTTGAAAGGATTGCTTGGTTAAACATTAAGGGCGTTCCTTTGCATCTATGTACCAATGCAGTTTTCGATTTGATTGGAGGCTTGTTTGGTACAATCGTTCATAAAGCTAATATTACGGAAAGGGATAAGGATTTATCTTTTGAGTACGTTGGTGTCTTACTTGGGGATGGTAAGAGGGTCTCCGAAGAGATCACGCTAAAGTGGAATAACAGGAAGTATAGAATCTGGGTTATGGAGGAACAAGGAAACTGGGTGCCGGACTTTGTAGAAGCTGTACATGATCAAGAGTGTAGTAATTCGGATTCGCCGATGGAGGTAGGTGTTCCTGATGATACGGATGCAAGTTCCGATATGGTTCCTGTGAACGAGATGGCTTCGCCGGTACTTACACCGGAAAAGGTTAATTCAATCAACGGGGAGACTAATAAGGCAAGTATTAATGTGGAGGAGGATTGTTTGGAAACTCCCATTAATTCCTTTAATACACTCTCGCAACTTAATGGTAGTAATGGTCCAGAGGAAATTTCGGTGGTCAAGAGTGATAAGAATGGCAAGCCAAGGGAGAAGGGAGATATGTTAGGAACAGGGACTGCATATGCTATTCGAAAAAAGAGCAAGGGTTTTGTTTGTAACTTATCAAAAAAAGAAAAAATTTTCGTTTTAAGAGATCCGGAAGTGGATCCGGACAGTCCTCAGGCCCACAAAAAAAAAAAGAAAAATCGGCCCAAGTCTAGTGGTGGTGATCCATTTGATCTTACTTCTCTTATTGGACCGATGGACACTCAGGAGGTTTTGGCCCAAACTCGTTTGTCAGACTCTAATTTGGCCCAGCATAATGGTAAGCAGGTTCAGGAGTTTGTTGGGTGTGTGAATATTGAAAGGCACTCGCTGGCACCCGTACAATCTTTTGAGCAATTCTTGGATAGTATGGAGGGTGAGCGAGGTCCTCAGGATGCGGTTGATGTTGAGGTTAACAGTGATATGGTTAATCTTCTGCAAAACAAAGAAGTTCTTGCTACAAAATTAGTGGGAGAGAAGTTGGGTATTAACCTTGAATTGCAAGACGATCTCATCAGGGAGTCGATTAACGATGAAGGATTACAATCAGGTATTAAATGAATTGTTTATCTATTAACATTAGGGGTTTGGGTTCTGGGAACAAAGCAAGTTGGATTAGTAGTTTAAAGTCAGACTTGGGTGTTTCGTTTATTGGGGTTCAGGAAACTATGTCTTGTCAGGTTGATTCTAGTATGGTTTCTAAAGTTTGGGGTGGTTCGGGCTTTGAGTTTGATAAGGTGGATTCTGCTGGTAATTCTGGGGGTATTTTAAGTATTTGGGACCCGAAATTTTTTAAGAAAGATATGGTTTCGAAAGACAAAAATTTCTTGTGTGTTTCTGGTCTTCTGTTGGATGGTAGGACTCGGCTGAATATTATCAACGTTTATGCTCCTCAAATTAATGGAGAGAAAAAGGTTCTCTGGGATAAAATTAATCTGGTTATACAAAGGGGTCAAGGGTGGTGGATTGTGCTCGGTGATTTTAATGCTGTTAGAGACCCGGGGGAAAGGAAAAATTCGTTTTTTGATTCAGCTTGTGCTAGAGACTTCAATGACTTTATTGACAATGCGGGTCTCCGTGAATTTGACTTGAAAGGTTTGAGATTCACCTACTTGGCAAATCGGTGTGGTGTTTGTAAGTTGAGTAGAATTGACAGGGTGTTCGTTTGTGATAATATCTTCAATAAATGGCCTAATGCTTGCGTTAGAGCTTTGAAAAGAGAGCATTCCGATCATGCCCCATTGTGCTTAACTTTGATTGATACTAATTTTGGGCCCAAACCTTTTCGGTGGTTTGACTCTTGGTTGGATAGACCCGGGTGTGATGACGTAGTTAAGAGTGCTTTACTAGGATGGTATGATAATGGGCCGGTTGATTTGAATTTAATTAAAAAGTTGGCAGCCATTCGAGCTAAATTAAAACCATGGATTCAGGAGTTACGCTCGAAGGAAAATGATGATGCTAATCGGCTGAAAAAAGAACGAGAGGAAATGGAGCTTATAATGGAACAAAAAGATTTGGATGAAGAGGAATTATGGGTTTGGACGGAATGCAAAAAAAGTTTGGAAGAAATTGAAATGTTTAGAAACCGAGATAAGCGACAAAAATCTCGGGCGAAATGGGCCTCTCTCGGTGATGAAAATACTAGTTTTTTTCATAGTCTTGTTAATGGCCAAAAAGCGAGAAATTCTATTCCGGGCTTGGAAATTAATGGTGAATGGATCTCAAATCCGGTTATAATTAAACAAGAAGTTTTGAGATTTTTTAGATCACACTTTAAAGAGAAGAATGTTCATCGGCCGAGTATTACTTGTGATGGTTTGCGGCAGCTTGATGATCAGGATTGGTCGTTTTTTACTAGTATGTTCTCTAGACAGGAGATCAAAGATGCGGTTTTCGATTGCGGTTCTACGAAAGCTCCAGGTCCTGATGGTTTCAATTTTCGGTTTGTTAAAAATTTTTGGGAAATGTTTGAAGAAGACTTTTTTCGGATCATGATGGAATTCTATAAGACGGGCATTATTAATAAGGGATGTGGTTCGGCGTTTATTACTTTGATTCCAAAGGTAAAATCGCCAATGGGACTAAAAGATTATAGACCCATTACATTGATTGGGGTGATTAGTAAGGTTATTTCCAAAATCCTTGCTAACCGCCTTAAGAAGTTTTTGGGTAAATTAATATCGGAGACTCGGTCGGCTTTCTTATCGGATCGTTTTATTTTGGATGGGCCTCTTGTGGTTAATGAAGTATTGGAATGGCTTAAACGAAGGAAGAAAAAAGCGTTTTTGTTGAAGATTGATTTTGAAAAAGCATATGATAATGTTAATTGGTGCTTTTTATTATCAATCATGTCTCAAATGGGTTTTCCTCCGGTGTGGTGTAAATGGGTTAAGGGTATTTTGGAGTCGGCTTATGCGTCAGTGCTCGTAAATGGTTCCCCTACTTTTCAATTTAAGAGTGGAAAAGGCCTTCGTCAAGGTGATCCAATCTCTCCGTTTCTATTCCTTATTGTTATGGAATGCCTGTCTTGTTTGTTAGTTAAAGCGAATAATATGGGAATTATCAAAGGTATTAATTTTTCGTGTGGCAATACGGATATTAATCATCTTTTCTTTGCGGATGATGCGTTAATCATGGGGGAGTGGTCTCGAGATAATATTCAAAATACGGCTCGTGTCCTTAGAGTTTTCTATTTATGTTCGGGCCTTCGTATAAACATTCACAAGTCCAATCTTTTTGGGTTTGGTACAGAAGAGGGTGAGGTTGATTGTATGATGGAAATTTTGGGGTGTAGGCGTGGGGATTTTCCATTTGTGTACTTGGGAATCAAAGTGGGAGCTAAGATGACTCGTATTAATAATTGGAAGGTGGTCATAGATGTCCTTAATAACCGGCTTGCTAGGTAGAAGGCGAAGCATCTTTCTATTGGTGGTCGGTTAATATTAGTGAAAGCGGTGCTTGAGAATTTACCCATTTATTACCTTTCTCTTTATAAAGCGCCTAAGGAGGTTTTAGAGAGTATGGAAGCGATAACGAGGAGATTTTTATGGGCGGGTTGTAGTACGGAAAAGAAAATTAATTGGGTGGCTTGGGACATCGTTACTAAGCCGAAGAAGATGGGAGGTTTAGGGGTGTCTAAATTGGAAGATGTTAACGTGGCGCTTCTTCTTAAATGGGCGTGGCGTTTTAAAATTGGGGATAATTGTTTGTGGAAGAAAGTGGTTTTCGGGTGTCATGGGATGAGTAGATCGTGGTCTTTTCTTCCGTGTTCGGCTTCCGCTAGCGGGTGTTGGAAACAAATCGTCAAAATTGGTGCAAAAACGATTTGGAACGGTCGCACCCTTGGTAGCTATTTCAGAGGCTCTTTAGGGGACGGCTATACCATTAGTTTTTGGATGGATTCTTGGATTAGAGAAGAACCGCTTCGCTTGACCTACCCTCATCTATTCAGTTTGGAGAAGAAAAAATGGGCTACAGTTTCGGATAGGATATCGGTTGTAAATAATGTCAAGCACTTACAGTGGGGTTGGAGATCGAGCCCCTCGTCCGATGATGAGATATCTGAATTATTTAGTCTTATGTCTGACATTTACGAGGTTGAATGGAAGGGTGGGAACGATACTTGGACATGGAATGCCGACTCCTCAAAAGATTTCTCAGTGAAAAAGGTTCGATATTTGTTAGCTGCTGATCCGCATAATACTATTGGTGTTAACATGAAATGGAAAGGTTGGGCTCCACTGAAATGTAAGATCCTTGTCTGGAGAGCCGCGTTAAATCGTCTGCCGTCTAAAGTTAATCTGGTTAATCGAGGTGTTCATATCCCTAGTCAACTATGTGACCTATGCGAGGTGGATTCCGAGTCGGTCTTGCATTTGTTTACGGGTTGTTGGTTTACCATGGAGGTTTGGAGTCGAGTGGATGCTTGGTGCAGATTAAGCCCGTCACTTATCTTTGATGTTTCCGATTTATTGTTAATTCCTAATTTGCAGCCGATTTCTAAAAAAGCGAAGTATATTTTGAGAGGTATAGTCTTCACCACTATGTGGACTATTTGGATGGAACGCAACGACCGGATCTTTCAAGGAAAACGGCGCCGTGCCCCGGAAGTTTTTGAGAGCATAAAAATAACGTCTTATTTTTGGTTTAAAAATAGATCTAGATTGAATGTTTTAGACTGGAATGATTGGTGTAAATACCCGCTTGTGGTGATGTAACGTTTGTTTGCCCGGAGGTCCTTTTTTTGAGGACCGTTCGTGGCCGTTTTTGAATGAAGTTAACCTTTCAAAAAAAAAAAACTAAATGGATGGTCAAGATCCTTTCCTAGCCTTCTTAGCCAAATAAACTTTCTATTGTATCTCCACCCTTAAAATCTAATATATGATTACTTTGGCGAAACGAAAAATCTGAACATTCACCGACTCCAATGATGAGTAGTTTAAATTTCATTTTGTAGGTTTTCATTTTTATTGTTCTTTTTTTTATTTAACAAAAATTTATTTTTTTACACATTGAATTAATTATGTATTTAGAAAAATCTTGTGTTTAAATTAATTTAGATTTACATTTGCGTCTTAATGAAAAAAAAAAGTGATAAAATGATGTGGCAACTTGTGATTCATGGGTTTTACAGGTTCAATGGGTTCAAATCTTCAAGTGATAAGTGCCCAAACCCACGTTAATAGTTCCATTGTAGAAGATTTTATAGTTTTAAGTTTAGTATTTTAAAAGCTCATCAATACATCTCATTTAAAAGTTTTATTGGAAACAATCTAATAACACTAATTATATGGTGAGATTGGTAATCAAAATTTAAAGCAAGCTGTTATTTGAGTATATTGTTAAGGAGTTGATGGTAATCCTGATCTTAAAGATGACTCGTAAAGAGTCAAGTTTTGGTTGTTATATATGTTTGATAAACATGTTATGTTGTGGTTGACATGTTCAACTGGTTAAATTAAATCATTTGTATTCAGGTTGGCGTTTCTTATCCATTTAATTAAACAAATTGACTTGTCACCTGTTTACTACCCGTTTAAAATTAGTATAAAGGAACTAACATATAAAGCTTATAAGGTCAAGTTATTAAACTTGTTTACCTCCCAGTTGAACCATTTATCACAATCCGTCTAGCCGTTCATGACTCATTAAAACGTTTACAACTTGATTATAAACCATTACAACCTGTCAATTGATCTAGATAAATATATATTACACATGTCATGTTTATGTTACACGATTTTAAGTTTATATGGCTTTAGATTGATGTCTTTGACACAAATAACATATGAGTTGCTTGTGGGTTCTTCAACTCAACTCTTCAATCCACCACCTTGATACCACTCCTAATTGTTAGACATATGAAGATAATTAAAAAGGGGAGAAAATAATATAGGGGTGTTAGGGTTTTATAATTTGGAGATTTGAAATTCATTGTATAAGATAGAATTTATTATTACTTAGTGTTTTGTAGCATAGTTAGGGATATAATTTGATTAGGTTTTCTTTAAAATTATACATCCTTTATAATTATTCATTTTTCTCAAGCCGTTATTGTGTCACCACAATCGTAGCATAGTCATTGTATCCAGCCTTCTGCTATGCCTCTTATCACCACCACTATGGCTATAGATCTGTCAACGTTGTTTGCCGCCCTGAAGTTTTCTTACTATTTCAGTCTTATAGTTTTTATTTCGAGATTGCATGTTCTTATTATACCTTTATTGTTTTTTGCTTTAGTGTGAGCAGTGGCGAAGCTTGAGATTTTCGACCGGGGGGTCGAAAACGTATATACCAAAAATTTCTATAAAACTGGGGGGTCAAAAAGCGTATATACCCAAAAAAATTCTAAACGAAAACTACATACCCTCCACTACTGAGCGAAAAGTTCGGGGGGTCGGCCGCCCCCTCCCGCCCCCACAAAGCTACGCCCTTGAGTGTGAGTGTTCGTTTACCCCCTCTCTAACTCAGTGGCGGAACTAGCCCATTCAATCAGGGGTATCAAAAAAAATTTACCGTGCAATTATACAATATAAAAAAAACAACAATAGATAAATAAATAAAGTAAAACAAATACCTAACTAACTGGTCCACAATTTCAATCATATTATTAACTAGTAGGGTGCCCGCGCGATGCGGCGGGAGCGACACTTTGGATTGCGGCACTCGTTGCTGGTAGTTTTCTTATTTGTATATGATAACACTATTGTGGTGGATATATGTCATAAGTGTTACACGTGGGAGCCTAACACCTATAATGTCTTGCAATGTTCGATCAACTGCCTCTATCGCCTGACGTTTCGCCATCGATGCCTCATCCCATATAATTAACTTGGAGGACCTAATCAGTTGACTTATAATTCCTAAAATTTTGGGACATAGTTTACTATTTATCTACTAAATATCGTAAATTAGTATTAAATAATTCCTAAAATTTTGAGATATAGTTTACTATCTATTTACTAATATCGTAAATTAGTATTAAATAAATATCATAAATTAGTATTAAATAATTCCTAAAATTTTGGGATATAGTTTACTATCTATCTACTAATATCGTAAATTAGTATTAAATAATTCCTAAAATTTGGGAACATAGTTTATCTTCTATCTACTAAATATCAAAGTTTTGTTTTGTTATAAAAATTAATAATAAATAAAGTATAGAAAAACTGTTTTAAACATGTAAAGATTCGTTTGTTAATAAAAAATACTAAACAAATGACAAAAGTATATTAGTTCAATCGAGATGTAAATTATAAGTGCAATAAAATAACACAAAACATAAACTTCAAATAAAAAATAGACTTTATTATTCATGGGATAGTCTAGATCAAACAAAAACAACTGAAAATGAAAAAAACATAAAAACACTTGATATATTTCATCTAATATCTCTTCTTTTTTGATCCGTTTTTCTTGTTTGTGCTCGAATCAGCAGTATCATCTAATTCATCTTCTTTCTCATCGTCCTCAGAATCATCTAAATTTATAACCTCGACCCATTTCCATTCAGAGAGTCTCTTAGATCTTTTCTTTTGATTCTCATACTTCCGATCCTTAAAAAACAAAAATTTAATAAAAAAGTTAAAAAATGATTAAATAAATTTTATAAAAAAAACAAATATTAAATAAAAAAATTTAAAAAAGATTAAAGAAATTTTAAAATTACCTCTTTACTAAATTGACATTGAAGATTAGACTTGTATGGACTGAACATTGCACCATAAGAAATAATTTCAACACTATTATCACCATCATCCTACAATAAAACACCAAATAATAAAATAACGAACTTGTTAATATGAAAGATTATAAGCGAAAATATTACTTAAAAACTAACAAAAGCTTGTTCGACAACTGGGGTGTTTAAATTGGTGTGTTGAATCTGAAAAATCAAATAAATTAGTATTCACATAAAAGTAAATAAAAGAAAACAATTATTCATTATAGCGATATAACAAAACTTATCATAGAACCGACCTTAGATTTTTCAATATCGCATGCTTGTTTTTTCGCATCAAGTGAATTCAGAACTGGCTCCAAATTTTAAATCTGTTTAGCAATAGAAATGTAGAATTGTGAGTGTTTGCTATGTATTTATAGTAGTCCATTAGGGTTTAGTTTTAGATTGGTCATCCATTTATTTAGGAAGTTTGTTGTGAGTTTTAAGTTTTTAAAATAAGATGCACATATCCTGTTTAGTTTGTTGTGGCATGTTTAATAGGAAGTTTGTTGTGAGTTTTATCTATACTATATTAAACATGCCACAACAAACTGACTCTGTACAAGTAAAAGTAGGGAATATTTTAGTTTATTAATGTCGTTCAAAACAAAAAACTTGGGTAAAAAACAAATGTTAATGTACGGTAGCTAGGTAATGGTCAAAGCTTGCTTGGGTAAAAAACAAATGTTGGCTTTAATCAATTGTACATTTACGCATCGGCTATTTGTACTTTATGAACGCACGGCGAAACTAAAAAAGACAACTATCGAAACGTTTAAAAAAATGTGCCGATCGTCATGGTACATTCGGATTTTTTTAAAACATTACGGGTTGTAAGATATCGCAGGAATACATTAAAGAATTAATTAAAGAGGGAGGAAGTGTAACTAATTACCCATAATTATGTTAAATGTCAAGGATTTAAATGCAATAGATTGAGGGACTAAAAAATAATTATGATTTAAAAGACCACTTTACCCTCATTCTAGGGGTTTATTTATAAATAATGAGGGAAGAAGTTCTTAACTTTTGGGAATCCTTCCCTCATGTATTATAATATAGTATAGATAATTTGGGCCATTGTTTCAATCGGGCTCCCTTATTCTACAAATATGGGTTGGTTAGGGGTATCTTTGTATTGTTTTAGGGGTATCCTTGGTATAAAACCAAAACAATAAAAATAAAAGAATACATTACGAATACGCACTTGAGCCGTAGCCCATGCTACGGCTGCTAAAGCATTGGGTCCGCCCCGGCTCTGACTGTGGGGGAGTGTTAGAATATGTTATTAGTTAGAGATTGTAACATCTTACTATAGTCAGGAGATATAATTTGATTAGGTTTTCTCTGTAATTATTCATATTGTATCCATATGTATAGTTCATTGAACAATAATACATAAATACCTCACGAGGTTTTCCTTATTCTACACTTCTTACATGCAGTTGGTAAATATTTATCAAAGAACTTTGAACTTGAAAACTAGTAAAAGAGAATTTAAACAATAGAAAAAAATCTTTGAACAAACTACATCAAATTTATAAACTTTCTTTGATGAAAACTTAAAAAAAAAAAAAACTGAAGTGTGTGGGGGCAGTATGGTTTCCGGGCGGAAGTCAGCTTACGCGCCGGCCGGGGCCCGATCGAACATCGCGTCCGGAAGAGCGGGGTGGACGGGGATATGTCTTAGACATGCCCACGGAGGCCAAATCGGTCTTCTTGTACATAGAAAGTCTCCTTCCAAAAAAAAAAGTGCTCCCATTGTTTGATTCTTCTACAGGTTGTTCAAATGTTAAATACTTAAATTGCCAACACAATGATGGTAATTCAAAGCTCTAATTGGCAGACTATCTTACATATTATCATCAGCCTGCACAGATGTGTCATAAGGCCATTGCATAAATATATTGATTTTTTATGAAATCACATTTTCTCTTCTAATTTATTATTAGCATTACTGTAAAGGAATATTGCCCATGGCTTTATAGCATAGTGGCATCTTGGGAGTAGGATAAGGCTTTGGGACCAATAGATCATGAGTTCGATTTTCACAAGGAGTTTTTCCCATATTTATTGAGTTTCCTCCTGAATTGGTGTATAGGCCTACTAGAGATGGATATGATCGGATGGTTCCGCTGGTGACACTGTGACAGTGGCACGATGATACTCCAGTGGTCCGTCAGTGATCCAAATTTACCGTTAAAAAAACAAACTATAGGGGCATATTGACTCATATAAACGACTAGTTTTATGAATTTCTCCACAAATTTTTGAGAAAGAATATTCTTGAAGAATACTAAATTTAACATATAGAATATTCTTGAAGAATACAATATTTAAAATATTTGAAGATGAAGAAACAAAGATGTTTGAAGATGGTCTAACGTGATTTAAAGATTATTGAAGTTGGTCTAATATTGTGACTTTTAGATTATAAAAGACGGTCTACTAGTTTGTTTGTTTTATATGATTTCATTTATAACATATACATCTATACTTTCGTACGATAAATTAAAATGAAACTCACGATGATAGTTGTTTGAGTAAACTGCTATTTTGGTCCCTAAGGTTTCGTCACTTTTTTCACTTTAGTCCAAAACTCAAACCTTTTGCATCTAGGTCCCTGTGGTTTCAGTTTTATTGTCATTTTGGTCCAAAAATGAAATCAGGTCATATTTGTCTTATAAAATCTTGCAATTTTGTCATTTTCCTCAGGGGCAAATCAGGTTATATTTGTCTTATAAAATCTGGTATTTATTTATAAAAAATAAATGACCATTTTGCCCCTGAGGAAAAGGACAAAATAGCAGGACTAAAGTGACAAAAGCACATGGATCAAAATGGCTGTTTACTCTCTAGTTGTTTTTACTATGTAAACTTACCATTTTTGACCATTTTCCCAAATATTTAACAAAAGAGTAAATTGCCAAAATCGTCCCTGAGATTTGGTCATGTTTGTCATTTTCATCCAAAACAATTTTTTTGTACCATATTGCCCTTCATTTCTGGGATTTTTTTGTCATTTTCATCCAAACGTCAAACTTTTTTTATGTCAAAATTGCCCCTGAGGTTTGGGATTTTTTGTCACCTTCATTCAAATATTTGATAGAAAAAATAACCCAAATTAGACATTTGGATGAAACTGGCAAAAAATCTCAAACGTTAAGGGCAATATAGTACAAAAAAGTTGTTTCGGATGAAACTGACAAACACGTCCAAACCTTAGGGACGATTTTGGCAATTTACTCTTAACAAAATAACCATTGTTTTCGTGGCGACACCATCGGGATATTGAGATTGCTATGGTGGATTATGCAATGCTTAGGTGGAATCAAATGAGAGACGAGAGGGGGAAATAGATAGTGTTGCATGCTTAATCCATTTGAATTAGTTCATGAAAGCATAAAAATTCTAACAAGCATGGTCGTCATAATAATTAAAGAGTTAACTGCCATTTTCGTCCCTGTGGTTTGGTCACTTTGGCCATTTCAGTCCATTTTTCAAAAATGCGTCATTTTCGTCCCCCACGTTCTGGAAAGGTGCCATTTCAGTCCAAAAATCATAACCCAGTTAAGTCAGTTAGTAAACAAGGACTAATTGTGTAAATTTGTAACATAAAGGACTGATTGTGTAAATTTGTAACACCACCACTAGCCCTGCCACCACCACCACTCCGCTGCCACCACCGCCACCACCGCCACCACAGCCACACCGCCACCACAGCCACCGCCGGAACCACCACCATCAACGTCATTTTGGTTTTTGTGTGTATGAAAGATTTGAATCAGATCGAATCAGCTCAACTCTTGTTCAAAACACATCACCGATCAATCAAAACACATCGAATCAGACCGAAACAAATCGAAACTAGACTGAAACTTGTCGAAATGATACGAAATTCAATTCAATTATGTTCGAAACTTTAACCAAATCAATCCGGAATTGTAAAAACTTTAACCAAAAATCACTGATTTAGTTCGAAAAAGATTTAACACCAACTGAGATTGGATCAAATCAATCCTGTGTTTGAATGATGCTTCAGATCTGAAATGTATATCAGATCTGGATGAAAACAGTTCGTAAAAAATCTTTCCAAAAACTTTGAAATTTGATCTTTAACACACTGAATCAGTTCGGAATAGGTGAACGATACATCAAACAGATCCAAAATGTATGATACTTCAACCAGAAATTATCGAAACAAATCGAAATTTACCGAAATCAATCGAAACAATTCTATCAACACGAATAACAATCAGATAAGCAAACACGAACAACAATCAGCAACACTTAACATTAATCACTAACACAGTTCAAAACAAACAGATAATCATTCAAAACTGTTTGAAATATATGAAAGTTCAATCAAAAATCATCAAATCAGTCATGTTTTCACTGTAAACAGTTCAGAGAGTTCAAACAACACACCGAAACAAATCGAAATTCACCAAAAATAGTCCGAAATTAACCACCATTCGAAAGCTTCCGAAACAAGATGAACGAAATGGAGGATGCAGACGATGGAAGTGGTCGATTTGCCTGAATTCGGATGAAGTTGCAGGTTCCGGTGAAGTTGCAGGTTCCGGTGATCACAGCTCGGCTCCGTTCATCACCACCATTCGAAAGCTTCCGAAACATGATCATCTTTAACGTTCATCTCCTGCAACTTCTGTTCGAAACATAACTTCCCGAAAAACCTACAACATCACCATCTTCTCCGGTCATCACTCCGAACATCATTGTTTTTCACCCCTCACTCCGGCGACCACCATCGTTCCGCATAACCCGACAACCTTTATATCTCCATCGCACACCTCGCCGTCGATCACTTTCACCACCGTAGCACCATTCTCCGACCACCCTTCTCATCTCCGGCTAACCTGCAACTCCGGTCACCATTGTTGTCATCATCGGACATCATTCCCGTCATTCATCATAATTACCATCATACCATCTCCACTGTTGTCACCTTTGTCACTGTTTGAAGCAGCGTGAAACGGTGGTGGCGGTGGTGGCAGTGGCTGTGGTGGCTGTGGTGGCGGTGGTGGCGGTGGTGGTGGCAGCGGAGTGGTGGTGGTGGCAGGGCTAGTGGTGGTGGTGTTAACTGTCATTTCAGTCCATTTTTCAAATTTACACAATCAGTCCTTTATGTTACAAATTTACACAATCAGTCCTTGTTTACTAACTGACTTAACTGGGTTATGATTTTTGGACTGAAATGGCACCTTTCCAGAACGTGGGGGACGAAAATGACGCATTTTTGAAAAATGGACTGAAATGGCCAAAGTGACCAAACCGCAGGGACGAAAATGACAGTTAACTCATAATTAAAAGATGTCACATCTTAACAATTATGTTAAAGTTTTGAAACCTTGACACTCACACAATTTTAAAAGATGTCACGTCTTAACAATTATGTTAAAGTTTTGAAACCTTGACGACGCTCACACAATTTGTATTAGACAAGGGCGGACTTACTTAGGCCCAGGGGTGTCAGACCCCCACTTTGTAAAAAAAAAAATCTTTAAGTGTATTTATTTATGTAAAAATCACGATTGCAAACCCTAAAAAATATAGTAAAACCCTTAGATTATAATCTTAGAAAATAAATCCTGAATCTAACTCTGGTCTTAGATAACAATGTTTCTTTTCTCCCAACAAAAAATATATAATTTTAAAGAAAAAACAAACTCTTGAAGTGAAATACAATCTCAACAAAGACATGGTCACGATTGTGATAGTTTATACTTTATAGTTACTTTTATCAAATATAAAAGAATATAGATTTGGTCAAAGTGTCTATTCTCGATGTTATACATAAATTTAATGTGGTAGTGTGTGTTATTTAATATGAGTGTATATAATATATAAAAGAAAATGTGTTAGTGGAGGGAGAAGAGGGGGGGGGGGGGGGGGGGGGGGGGGGGTTAAGTAATGATGGAAGAATTGACCGGAAGTTAGTTCGGGTCGGGTAAAAGCATTATAGCATGTGTGCATTAGTGAAAAAACCAAGTGTGTTGTGTGCAGTCAAGGTCCCTCAAACGTCCCCATCTACTTGTTTTTATATTCGTACAATAATTTTAGTTTCTATTTTTCCAAATAATAACATATGTTATCATTTTTATCAACGTATTACATAAAATATTTTTTTTCCTTCACACTAAATCTAAACATATATCGTATCATACACCTTCGAACAAACTACAATAAAAAGATGACGCAAGTCTGAATTGTATTGTTGTATATTTTGTTATTCGATAAAATATATGTGCGAATGATTTGGGAAGCGACCCATGTAAGGGGGGGGGGGGGGGGGTAGTATTTGGGTCAGTTTAACTAAGTATGGTTTTTCCAAAAATATATGTAAAGTAAGACGAGTTATTTAATGTGTTAGACACATTGTTGTAATGAAAGAAAACGATTGCATACTAAAAATCATTATAACAATGAATCCGATTTAAAAAGTTGGACACCCCTTTGTGATGGATTGGGCATACCCTTGTAACGCACCGTTACTACAAAGTTAAAGACACTAGTTACAACGATGTTATTTTCTTTAGTTTAATATCCGTTAAATCTATTATTATCATTATTAAAAAAAAACAACTAAGGATGTTGTCATAAAATGAAAAAAAATTGTGATATATAATTATCTTTATTATTTAAAGTAAAAGTTGAGTTAAAAGAGAAAAACAACTATCTTCTAGTTAGATCACATAGGAGACAAAATTATACATTTATACTTATGAGATATGTGAATTCTTTTTCGTATTTACTTTATATCAACAAATTTGACAAAATATCATAAATTGCGTGAAATTATTAAATCAGATACATGAAGACGTTACGATGATACAATAAAACAAAATAAAACGTGAAATGAGTTTGTGTTTCATGACCAAAAAGGTAAAGTTAGTTTAACATGCTTACGGATTAGTGAAGAGAATGGGTTGGATTTGATCATCTCGGGCCACATGTCACATACAAGTTGAGCGCCCATTTCTCAATACTCTTATACTCATTGGGTTCGTAGTGTACCAATTGGTATTGGGTATACTCACTCAAGATCTTATATGGTTAAAATACCCATTAGGATGTCCTTCCCAAAATTTGATGTTAAACCCGATCTGAAACACAAAGAATACCCTACTAGATTTCTAACATTCAACGATTCAAGTTCTCAATAACTTCAACACACTATTATTTTTCTTAGAACTATAATAATATATTAATATTATTTTATATTTGTTGAACCCTTTTATCAAAAAATGATGAACCGGAGCAAGGTGGGTTCCACCTCCACGTGTCGCCTACCATTGGTACAGTGTAATCCATATTTTTCATGGAAATGAACCAACATTCCGATACTCCACATGCTCGTTCAGTCGTTTGCTATTTACATTTCCCCCTTTATTCAAAAAGTGTACTCATCTAACTTCCATTTCATCTTATTTTTCTTCCTCAAAGCTTCATTTTTTATATAAAAATATAGAATAGTGTTCACATGATTCGGCAGAAATACAAACACTGTCAGGGTTTGCGTTATTTGATTGGTTCGGTTATTATTCTCAATCGAAATCGAAGTCATCGATTTAGTATATTTTATTAACCAAGCGATTTTAATCTGTTTGGTTTATTTGGTTAGATTGATGATTTTTTGTTTGATTTGTTTAATTTCGGTTAATAGCAAAACCCTAACTTAGGGTGAAACTTTTGCTTAGAAATATATGAAATAGGGGTATAAATATATGAAATTGAAGTATAAAAACATACAATAGAGGTATAAATATGAAATATATGAACTGAATGTATAAACGCCAGAAATATATGGGAATATAAATGGTTCGATTAATTTTGGGTAAATGATGGTACAAAAAAGTTGATAACCGGTTTTGGTTAATTCGGATTTCAATTAATTTAGTTTTTGGTTGATTTCGATTCAGTTTTGTCTGTTTCGGTTAACGATACAGTTATTTCTCACCCTTACTGTTAATCACGCAAGACATTATTTTTTAATTAAAAAGGGGAAATTGGATTTTAATAATCCCACCTAGAGGTGGTTGACCACTAGTAGTCGCACCTTTAAATATTCCCACTGATAGTCCCACTTTTTAACTATTTTGCCTTCAACAGTTCTCGGTTAAAAAAACTTAACGGAGCTAAGTTTTTTTTTTTCCGAATTACAAACTGATATGTTAGGGCTTTTAATCGGAACGATGATACGAGTTGATTGATGTAAAGCTTACCTCGATGCTCCAAACAACGAAAACGGTGCATCAATTCGGATGTTTAAACTTCCAATTAAAAAAATCAAGCCGTTTGGAGCATCGTTTCGAGGTAAATTTTACATCAACCAACTCATATCCTTGTTCTGATCAAAATCCCTAAAACATCAATTCGTAATATGGAAAAAAAAACTTAACAAAACTTAACTTCGTTAAGTTTTTTTAACTAAGGACTTTTGAAAGCAAAATAGTTAAAAGGCGAGACTGCTAGTGAGAATATTCAAATGTGAGACCGGCAATGACCAATGACATCTACTTGAAATTATTATAATCTAATTTCATATAAAAAAACTATAGCAATTTTATAATCAAATCAAAGAAAATAAAATACTCGTTTTTATAGTGTAATATTTAAAATAAATATTAACGTATGAGTGTTTAATGTCGTGGGGGTAGTTAGTTTTTTGTAAGGAGATAAAGTGTAACTACTAACTATTATTTATAATTTTGTGGATGAGGGATTAAAGTGTAATTAAGATGAGCAGATTAAAGTGTAATTTGTGTTTGAAAGACTAATTTATACTCATTTTATGTCATACCTTATATAATAAAATGAAAAAAAGTTCTTGACTGTTGTGTAAGATTAAATATTTATTTATTTATATTTAATCTAGTAGCCATCATTATCATTTATATAATACGGGTCAAAATATATTAAAACCTATAATAAATTAGTTGGTAATTGTTGATGGGCCAGATTACCATAATTAACTAATTGGGTTTCCCCTTGGGTGTATATAAGGAGATTACTAGAGAGGGATTAGGGTTAGACATTCATAACATCAACACTAAAATCGCCCCTCCTCTCTCTCCATTACTACGAGTTCTTCAACCCTAAAGAACTCGGTACTACCATCAAGAAGATACATCCTAAAGGGGAACCAGACCAATCTGACGAACATGACGTCTACTTCCCTTTCTGGTGTGGTGACTGGCTAATCAGGTACACACATCTTATTTTATTGTTCATGATTGAATTTATTTAATTAGAGTTTATGTTTTACCCATGTTCTAATGATATAATCAACATGTGGTATCAGAGCATATGTTGATTAGTCGGTTCTGTTTTCGTATCCATTAATTCTGGGATAGAAATCTGGAAAACAGAAAGTTTTAAAGCCTTAAAAAGTTCATCAAAATCAAAACTGTTTTCGAGTTTTATGAGCCGAAATCCCTGTTTTCGGAAAAATCTGTTTGATAAATTGACTCGAAATCATAAAGGGTTAAGCTTGTTGTCACGAAATCCATTACAAAACCATTAAAATTCAGGTTTCGGGTTTCCAGAATTATATTTTATTTTTAGGGTTCATCTTATGTTCTTATGTTCTTATGTTCTTATGTTCTTATGAGAAATTCGAAATTTTCCTTTATGATTTGGAATATGATTTGAATTGTTAAGTGTTTCCCTAATTTTGATCTAATTTTGTCTAGTAAGTTATTTTCGAAATCTGTTAAATGATAAACAGATTATGATTTCGAAATTTAGTGATAAAAATAGATCAATGTTAATAATTGGAAACTATATCACAATTCTTAATTTTCGAATTTTTAGTTATTATCACAATAAACAGCCTTAAAGAGTGGATTCGAAATTATCATCATAATCGTACAAGTCCCTTTAGTCGCACAAGATCAGATCAGATATGATCTGATCGCACAAGACAATTACACAAGGGAAATCGTACAAGAACTTATGGATCACACAAATCTTGGGCCTGACTAATTGCACAAGATTTGGGCCTCACTGATCGCACAAGTCATCACTGATCGCACAAGTCCTCACTGATCGCACAAGTCCTTAGTGATCGCACAAATTTATTTTGGGCTTTATTGATCGCACAAGACTTGGGCCTTATTGATCGCACAAGACTTGGGCCTTATTAATCGCACAAGACTTGGGCCTTATTGATCGCACAAGTTCGATCCGCACTAACGGGTGGTTTGCTATTAAATAATTGGTTTTGTAAGCACTTAGTTAATTAATAAGGATCAAATAATATTTTACAAAACCAAAATGGCTTAACTTGAATGAGCTTCTGATGTATCAATTCTGGCCAAAGCTGATTTGATGCATCTACTTATCGTTCAAGTATTACGAAAGCTATGTTAAGTATGCATCATAAGCATGAATGTCTTAATTTCTGGCCAAAGCTGATTTAATTCATTCATAGATGGCATACTTAACGAGTGCATAACTAAAGTGATTGTCTCAATTTCTGGCCAAAGCTGATTTGTTACAACCACTTTGCACATATGCTTAAATGATTACACTTCTGGCCAAAGCTGATTTGTCTTCGTTTAAGTAGAATTTTTAGCTATAGTCTATTATTTTGATGTTAGTAATAGACATATCACAATATCTTCACATAATGATCCTTAGATTAATGATCCTTAATTAAGTTTTTATGATCATTTCGTCTGCCTTATTCTTAGTAACCATAATTTTACTCACTATATTTTTCTTCTATGTGTATCTCATCCACTCTAATTCCTAAACCTAAAATGTTTGCCTTATTTAAAGTTTCTATAAGAATTAGCTCTTAAATTAAATCCTTGATTATCTCTTAAGGCACGATACTCCTATTGCTCTCTTCTGATAAAGCACTACAGAAGAAAAGTAGAGCATGACGATTAGGATAAATCGAACATGATGTCTCTTATGATAATCAAGAATAAGTGTTGTCACTAAAGGGTAATTCCAGACTAAGTCTTTCCTAAGACTAATCTATAATTGTGGAATAATCACTAGAACTCCTAAGATGCATGTCTTCATTTAAATTATAAGTTATAAAGCTAAGTGGTATATGTGAATACATAATCATGTACAATACCATGACCCATAAAGTTAAGGACTTACGCATGGAAATAAGTACATTTTCCAGTACATTACATACTAAGATTTTCACTTGTACAATTTGATGCATTATAAATCAACTATAACACTCAAAAGTACCAAAGTATAATGAGTGTGTTGATAAGCAACATATGTACAAAGAAATAAATGTTTGAAACTGGAAAATAAGATGTTATTCACCTTACAACCACTAATAGTTTAAAAGAGGATTGTTCTAAGGTCCATAGACAAATTACAAGTGCTAATCCCAACTCTAAGGTTCTTCAAGGGAAAATCTCACTGCATAATTATGTCATTAGACTAGGCATAAGTAACAAGACTATTCATTATTCCAAAGAACAGTTGGATAAGTTAATTAGGTAGTCACTTACTAATGATATTTAAGTCTGATAATTTTAATATTCCAATTAACACATGATTAGTTGACTCTAGTTCCATACGTTTCCTTACCAGAACTCGACAAATAACTAACATGAGAGTTAGTGACAAAATTAATTGTTAAGGCTATGAGAACCATAATAAGCAGTCTTCTAACAAAGCTTTTCGATACATTACATATTCTGAAGATTAATCAGAATATAGTATCATTATTTAGGCTATGTCATGAAGGTTGTGAGGTTTACATAACCAACATAAAGTCACACTTACCTTAAACTCTCATCTTATTTGTTCTAAATATATGGATTGAAACATTACTAAGATGGAACTAGATGATACCTTATTTTTTTCACAACTTTTGTCATCATGCAAATGAAAATTTGACAAAAGGAAAATGAGACTTATAAATTTCATCAATTATAACCGAAATTCATAAGAAATCATGACATGGTTAATGAGGATGATTATTCAACTAATCTCATTCTAAGTGATTTCAAATCATGACGTTAAAGCCCTAAAATATAACTTGGCTTAAGGAATAAGCATGGGTCCATCATAAGTCATTCATTGACATTCGTGGAACTTATTCCAAATGGAATATTCAGACATAATTCATTTATCATTTAAAAGACTATCAACTTGTATCTAAGTTTTGTCGCATATGGCCCACGTTCTTAGAAGAAATCTATTCATGTATGTACTTATTAAGATTTCTATTAAATATGTCCCTAAAGTTTCTTATGATATCTGGACATTAAAGAAATCAAATAAAGTCTAACGTATGTGTGATAGGTTCCCATGTCACTCATTGAAACTTCTCTTGTAGCATTCTAGAGATATCAAAGATCGGTGGGAGCATTAAGTGTCTTAATTATAACTTGTAAAAAGTTGCAAGAGGTGGGGGAGTGAAAACTTTATATTACTTCAGTTTACACCTCTTGTACAAGACACCGCTCCATCACGACACTGTTCCAAATCTAATGCTACTCTTACAAAAGTTTCATTGTTGCTTAATTGTGGGTACACTTAGATTTCCTACCTAAACTAACATAATCCTCAAACAAGAGAAATCACAACGACTAATGTCATTAACTTGTTTCTCTATTAGAATTTGTTGGTCATTAAATATTGACTCTAAGCATGCCGAGTTCATTAAGATTTCTAAGCTTAGTGGGAGCAGTAAAAGTCTTTCTCATGACTTGCAAGGAATACAAGAGGCGGGGGGAAGAGTGTCATTAAATTTTACTCTGCATTTAACTCCGATTACACCTCTTGTACACCATACTGCACCAACTCTTACAAACTTAGAATGAAAATGATAGCAACCTAATTAAGAGCTAATCCATAAAACTGAAACTTCTAACAAACCCAATAATCAACTCAGGATGTCATCTAGGTTTAAAAACCTACTAACTTTGATGATTACATAACCTCCCTAATTGAAGTTTGAAACGGATTTTGGAAAAGTTTATTGGTCCTATCTCTTCAAATTAAGCCATTAGTATCAATCAATCATCTGAATGGAATAAAACAGTTTTCTAGTAAAACTGATTTTATGTGTTCATATAACGTTTGGGATTTGATTGAATTACCTAAGAGTGTTCATAACTGAACCAAATCCTAACATAAACGGTAAGACACGAAGAAGCATGATTGATTGTCAAAGGTTACACTCAGGAAGGGATAAATAATTAAAGAATCTTTCTTACCTATCTTACAAAAGATTTCTTTAAGGATCATCATTGTTCTAGTAGCTTATAATAGTTTAAAGCTGCATTAGATGAACATTAAACACAATTTTCCCTAGCAATTGGCTGACACATTTACATGTTCATAAAATAACCTGAAAGTTCTAGACTTAAGGTTAAAGAACAGTTTGTCTATAAGCCAATAAAATCCATGTATGGGTTAATGCAAACATCATAATGTGATGAAATCTTAACGTAATTATTTTCATCAACAACCAAGTGGATTAATGTACCTACCTCAAGATGAGTGGGAGCAACTAAGATAAACTTGTTTATATAGATGATATTCTTTTGACAAGTATATGTTACATAAGTCAAAGTATTGTTAACACAAACTTTGATATAATAAATCTCAGAGATATCTCTTACGTGATTGATATCATAACATACCGAGATAGACCCAATAGGACATTAGTTACGTTCCATAAGTTTAACATTAAATGGGTCCTTACATATATAACAAACAATACTGCTCTTCTTTAGAGGATAATGGGATAAATGACATTATTTCCTTACGCTTCATTAATTAGAAGCCTTATGTAAGTTCAAGTCTATACTCGTTTAGATATTACTCACATTGCGACACACTAGATATGTCTAGATTAACGTGAAGCATTTAATAGAGTATTACAATATCTTTTGAAGAAACGAGAGGCTATGATTTGAAGAAGAAGTGAGAATTAAAACCGGTTGATTACTTTAACTTTGTAATATTCAAAGATGACAAAAATGTAATTTCGGGTATATCTTAATGTCAGCAGACAAAACCTATCTCATGGAAGAGTCATAATGGACTGATATCAACAACCAAAGTTATAACGACATAATATAGTCACTAAATGTTGTTGGAAATTTATCAGCGGACTCATAAGTTTATTAACTCATTATAATTAATATATTGAAGACTTATTGTGATAAAGTGAGCTACTATGTCTCCTTGAACAGTAACAGTTCGAGAGGTGCTGCATTAAATTTCGATACACAATTAATTATTCGTTTATGAGCGAATTGAGGAAACTAAATATTTGTATCGAATACATTCGTGATATGCTTAAGGATCCTATAACTGAAGGTCTAATACCCATAAGTCTTATTAAGAGTGCTCATAAAAGAGACGAGTTTTAATTGATGACCATGTACAACTGCATATCGTACTATGAATGACTAACTATTAATTAATTTTTCTCATCAGTTTGATTTTGTATGTCTCTTACATATGTTCTGCCGGTGTAATGACATATAGACAACTATAAATACAAATCAAACGTTAAAGGGCTTACTTATTTTGATCATAACTGTTAGGTTTTAAATTAAGGCTATAGTATGACTAATGGGGGTCCTGAGTCGCATAATGATTCAACGGCTGTATTTCTCTGCTATAGTACTTGTTTAAGGCTAAAATGAGTATTAACTTCTGATCAGACTTATCTAATACTCATGATAAATGATTATTCGGCTAAGTGGGAGATGTTGGATACCTTAAAATGCCGTTGTCTTTCAAATGGTTCAAAACTGTTCACAATGCTTATAAATTATAAAATAATTGTTTCAAAACACAACGCGATGCAATATCATCCATGAGAGGTGATTTTTTGAAGCTTACGTGATTTATATCTTACGAATGATGAAGATAATTAAGAGTAATCAGCATGTGTTTGTATACAGGGAATACACTTAGAATCTTTTATTTACTATTAACTTAGGGGTTTGGATGAACGTACATTTAGAATCTTTTGCACTATGAAATGTGTACCACTATACCATATAGAAAACGACTTATGATAAACACACTCAATACAAAATTTCATATACAAAAAGTAATTCAACTTAGTGTATTCAACGATATTCTTCAGCAATGTCTTCGATTGCAAGTTGCAACAGCTGAACAAACTAAGACAGTTAGATGGTGGTTGGGGCTTCGTGTTCTAAACAAGTTTTTAAAACAAATTTTGAGTCTTTTATAAGACTATTTGTCTAACTCACAATGTATTGTAAAAGTAGTGTATACTGTCGAAGATGACTCACGGACCCAAGATAGCACTGGTTTTTTTGGTGTTTTATATTTTGTGAAAATGAATAGTGGTGGTGGAACGAATGGAGAGTAGTCATCTCTAACTAGTTGATGTTTTAGAGTAGTTCGCAACTTTTAGTTTCTCATGTGTCTACTAATAATGTTTTGTCTCGTATTCAACTTTTAGAGTAGTTCGGATTCATCAGCGGTAATACCAAACTATTCTTTTTTGTTGTGAAGAAGCAAATGGCTTGATGGTTAGATTTCTCCTTGGATAGATATGAAGATGATCATCTAACATATTTTACATGTAACATTTATTTTATAGAGTTGTGTTGTGTTAAATGGTTCCTAGTTCAATAATACAATTACACGAATGCTACTACATGTTTAACAAAATTAAATGTAAGGCGTTCAATAACACGGATGTCATAACATTTATCACGATTCACTAAACACGATTAAGATATACAATATGACACAATTAACACGATAAAATGAAAGTTACCAAAAAGTTCGATTCATATTTTATTTATAATGTACTTCACCAGACTTAAGTATGTTCCAGTGGTTTAACATTAATTATTAAAGAGAGACACCCAAAATATGTTGGGCTTTCATTGGGCCTGGATGTACTGATGCAGTATAAAGATCCAAAATAAATATTAAATTTAACTGCAAAATCTTTTACACCCTTTTAAAATATTTTTGGATCCATCGCCCTTTAAAATTAGGGATATACGATTTAAATAACCCTTTCAGCAATTGACATATAGCATTCCGAACTTTAGATTTGTTGGCTGATGACACTCCCAAACTAGCCCAATACTAACCCAATTTGCTGACATCAGCTGCCACGCCACCAAACCAGTGCCACATCATCAAAAAAGCCACGACAGCTGCCACGTCATAAAAAGTTCCATGTTCAATGCCACGTCATAAAAAATTCCATGTTCGATACCACGTCAACACATAACTGCCACATCAGCAAAAACGAACTCGGTTAGGATTCAGTTAGTTTGTGAGTGCTATCGGCCAATAAGTTGAAAGTTGGGAGTGATGGGGTACAAATCGAAAGTTGGGAGTGCTATCAGCCAATTGGTGAAAGTTAGGGTTATTTAAATCCAATATCCCTTAAATTATTACAAAAGATTTTGTTTCTTTCCCGGTCATGCTTATCTGAACAAGAGGAAAAAGTATGCAAAGTTTATAGAAATAATGGATTTTAATAATCCCAACTATTAGTTGTTGGCCGACATGGTCCCAAATTCAAAAAATAAACGGCAGTGGTCACACATTTTCACATATTGTAAACAAATGGACCTTTACTATAAGAACCTTAATTTCTTTTTGTCCCCCTTATCCTTTTCTGTTTAGTAAAGGTCCATTGGCTTACAATATGTGAAAAGGTAGAACCACCACTAGTTATTTTTTAAGTTGGGATTGTTGCCTGCAAACAACTAATAGTTGGGATTATTAAAATCCATTATTCAAAGTTTATAACAGGTTTGCACACACATGAATAAAAGAGTTTGTTCCGGTCTAGAACCGGAACATGTATTGAAACTGGTTTGGCAAGAATCAGTTAGGAACCGAACTGCACCGCCGGTTTGTATTCGGGTTGGGAACCCAACACTGAAACCGGTTACAAAGAACCGAACTGATAGAAAACCAAAATTGATCCATTTCCTCTTGGAATCCGGTTTGGACAACGGTTTTCTTCTTTTGATCCAAACCATAACTGGTTTGGGAAGAAATCCAGTATGTATGTTCTTGGTTCTGGGCCCAGTTGGCCCAGTTTGCATAAACTCATGAAATTAACCTAAAAAATGGGCCGATTGCTAACTCACACAAACCCAACTAGTGTGGGCCCATGTAAATGCTAACCGAATGAATTCTAAAAGCTTCTTTGCAAAAGTTCACTCCACTTTAGTTAATACAAATTAATGAGATCAATGAGAATGGCAAATTATAACCAGAATAAATTCTGTTAATTATTTTAATTAAATAAATTGAACATCCATTTCGTGACGCCACCACCATCACCACACCGCCGTCGCACATTTAGAACTCCTTGAATAAATTTAGAAACCAAATATGATTATTTTGTCAACTAAACGAATCATGGACTATTAGGGGTGAGCAGAAAACCGAAATAACCGAACCATAACCAAAATAACCGACAAAACCGAACAAAAAAAAAAAAAAACCCGAACCGAAACAAAAACCGACGGTTCGGTTTTCGGATAACCATTTTCAATAACTGAAATAAACCATACCGAACCAATAAGTTACAACAATAGGCTTAGTCCATATATTTTTAGGTTTAGGTTTAAGTTGTTTAAGTGTTTAACCAATGCTAGCAGAAATTATTAATTTTATTCTTTGAATGTTAAGTATTTATAATAAAAACATTAACATATTTATTTATTGCCAACAAAAAAAAATTAATATAAAAATTAAATGATCTTCTACATATTATAAAAATGACTTAATAAAAACTTCTGAGAAACAAAAAAATAGATTTTTTTTGACAAGCAATAAAAATAAAAATAGATTAGAATGTTCGGTTTATGTGAACAATATTAATTAAAAAAAGTTAAATATAGTAACCTAAATGTAAACATATAAGATTCTTAAGTTATACTTTCTATTTTTTAAACTTACATAATTTTGTTCTAAAAACCGAACTAGTGTAAAAACTGAAACCGAACGGTTTTAAAAAATCGAAAACCAACATTTTGGTTTTGATTTTGGTTTTGCCAAAAAAACTGAACAGAACAGAACCGTGCACACCCCTATGGACTATAATTGTATACTATTAATAGGCGAAATAAATGAATAGTGGTTTGTGGTATTTTTGTAATTTGTGGTAGTGCTTTGTGGTAATTTGTTTGATTTATAATACTCATTTTACCCCAACGTTGTAATAGTATCATTGTATACTATTAATAGGTGAAGTAAATGAATAGTGGTTTGTGGTATTTTTGTAATTTGTGGTAGTGCTTTGTGGTAATTTGTTTAATTTATAATACTGATTTTACCCCAACGTTGTAATAGTATCAAAATTAGTGTTTAAACTTTGAAATGTCACTTTGATCCCCTAAAAATACTAAAGTTTGGTGTTTACTCTAAAACTAATTTCTTGCAACGTTTTTATTTTTATTTTATGAATGTCTCGGTATAAATTCGAGTTCGTCTACGCTTTAACGCAATTTTGGTGTATATCTACGCTTTAACATAATTTTGGTTTGGAAACAAGTCGAGTCAATTTCATGATCTATTGTTTTTAGGTGCGTTTTGACGTAAATTTTGTTGGAAACATATTAGGCCAAACATGATATGCTTTCATTCGAGAATATAAATTTGAGTTATTATACGTTTCGACATAAATTTGGTTCGGAAACGAGTCGGGTCGGGTCGATTGTAGTCTATACTTTATCACACCGCGCACGACCCGTACACACGTGTTTATTTTATGTACTGTTTGAGTTGGTCTCCGTTTATACGTAAATTTTGTTTGTAAACAAGTCAGGTCAAATAAAATACATTTCATTCAACAGTATAAATTCGGATTACACTATGTTTCAACGTAACTTTAGTTCGGAAGTGAGTCAGGTTGATTGTCGTCTATACGCGTACCACGTCGCAGCAACGCGCGACGGGTAAAAAAACTAGTTCCATCAAATTTAATTTCATTTACAAACAATCTCAATCCTCTATAACTTCCAATTTATTTAAATTTCAATTTCTTTCTAATTTTATTTTGTGAACCAAACTCTTTGACTCAAATTTGTTAAATAGGTTTTAAGTTTGTTATTATTCTAATTAATTGGAGATTATTTGTTCCCAATTACATAGAAGTTACTAAAGGAATTTGATGATAAATCAGAATCACATTAGAAAAATCACATGTTTAGCCTATTACAAATGTTAGGTATTAGTGAATCACATGTTCATAATTCTTAAAGATGAGATAAAATCTTGAGAAAAAACTTGTGAGGTATTCTAGAGTTGTACTACAAGAAAACACGACGATGTTGAATACAACAGAAAAACTGAGCGGCCGAAGATATATCCACAACCCATGAATGATAGCGTACGTGAACAACCTCACAACTAGCCAGTTATGATTAAACGCATCATCCGATAAACTCGACACTCTATTTCCCAATTTAACAATGAGATGCCAAAGGTACAAAAAGAACACATATGATGGTACAAATGTTTGAAGTAGACATTTTGCACATTTATTTTGCTTTGCTTTGGTGGTTGAATAACTGGAAAGTACACATTTCACATAATGGTGGGACCTTTAAATACTTTTATCAGCTTCTTGGCTTCTAACAAGCTAAAGGTGATACATCTGAATAAAGAGAATGATTACATTTACCAAACATGGAATGCACCCGATTAAACTAGGGCGCTACTTGTTTTTCGCGGATGTTTGTCAAGAATGATGACATACTACTTTAGCTAGGGGCTGCTGAACCCGAACCGAAACAAATAAAAAAAAAGTAAATAATCTACTGTTTTGACCCAAACCCGTTTTGATCCGTTAACAAAACAGCCCAACCTATATTGTTACCATCTGTTTATTATACACTAGAAAGTGCTACACAAAGCAACAGAAGCTATAGGCCACATAAAAAAGCTCATCTTTAATTTTTCTTTTTTAATTTTCACTTGACATAAGTTGAAGAAGAGAAGAACCTTAATGAAAAAGCAAGAACTTTAGCAAAAACATTATTTTTTTATTTTGCAAATTTCAAACTTATCAGGGCCGGCCCTCCGAATGTTCGAGCTCGAAAAAACGTGCCATTGGGCCTTAACGAAATAAATAATTTAAACTAGTTTTTTCGTACAACCGTGAACCGTTGACAAAACTATAGCATTTGATAAACAATGCAATTAACAAAATACAAAATATAATGAGTGACATACTGTAAAAATTAATAAACTAATAGCTAACCAATGATTTGAGAAGCCCTCATTGTATATATACCGTAAAATCATTTGGGTATTGGGCTCACTAACCTAATCCCAATGGGCTAACTAATCTAAACCATATGTTTTTTTTGTAAGTGAGCCTATGTTATGTTAGTATTTGTTTGGCTATATCCTATTAAATTTTTTACATATATAATATCGGATTTTTTTTTTAAATTACGTGCCCTAAAAAATCACGGGCTCTGGCCAGTGGTCCTCCCGCCCACCTCCCGGGCCGGCCCTGAAACTTATAAAGAGGTGACATGCAATAGATGAAATAGCACAACCTGCATGTTCAGATTATCCCATGCATGCGTCCTATCTTCATGTTGCTTCAATAATTTTGAAGATATTTGCAGGTATAATATATTATTATTACTGTAAGGTGAAATAGTTGTTGCCATGCAAAGATCAATACCAAAAACTAACATTCTACAGTGAAAACTAAAGGTAATTAGTACTAGAGTTGCAGCTTTATATTTAAAAAAACAAGAGAAAAGATAGTGGCATAAGGTGGCCTTATATTTATATATCCAGAAACAAATATTCCTTCAGGAAAAAGCAATTTATTCTGATTTTTTAGTGCGCTCATGATTAACAATTTACATTGTGCACATTTCAATTCAATAATAACAGTACTACTTATTACTTGTAGAAGTCAAACTCCCTCTTTCTTTTTGCCACTAAAAGGAACAAAAAGAAAGTGAAAAAGTGTTTATCTTTTTCAGCATTTTGTGTGGATTGGTAGGCCGGTCTTAGGCTAATGAGACGCGTATGCACATCGGTTCTTTCGTTTTCTGCATCGCTGGTAGCGGAAAACCATGATAGGAGGAGACGAGTCTATTCGTTGATCCCTAATACGTCAAGTGGGTAAATTGGGTAGAAAGTAGTCCCAACAAAATTTATAATTGATGTAACCTTTTGGATAGTTGTATTCAGTGGCATACCCAGAATGATGTAGAACGAGCAGATTAGGCAGGACTTATTAAACTTGCACCTATATGAGGACATGATTGGGAATAAGAATTCTTGGAGACGTTGGATTAAAGCTATGGACTTTTAGGGGAGTGTATAGATTTGTCTTGTATTTTTCTAGCCTTAGCGTTATCTTGCCGTTTGATTTTTTAGGGGAATGTATAGGTACTTTCAAAGGGCTAGCCCTAATTTGTCTCGTTTGTTTGCCCTTTTATCGTTTTTAGTTTTTATTTGATGCTCCTATAGTTAGTCACCACTCTACGCTAGTGATAGTTTACTACTATATCTTTATGCTAATGATAGGAGTATCTGGATTCCTATATTGTGCATGTAAAAAAAGGGTACTGGAGCCACGGGTCTTAGTTAGAGCAACATCCCTATTCCATGGGATAAAGGAAATGTTTGGCTTTACCCCACTCTCTCCATACCCTACAAAATAAATTTGCTATGCGCGTGATTTTACTGACTACGTTTGTTTGCTTCTTTTTATATCTAAATAGTTGTATTCAATTTTTTTAATTGTTATCAAATAACATAATTTTGTACGCTTACTTTAATATAATTTTGATTAATATTAGAAATAAAAATACATTTAGGGCCATCATGAGAGTACTCCTCTCAATCCGACCCAAAGAAATTAGCCGTTTTAACTCGTTAACCAACCCGTCTTTCCCCACCTCTATGAAATCCGTAGTAATTCATTTTTGGGGTTTGTGTCAACAATAGCAGCCTTGAAATGTTTCCTTTTTGCTTCTTTGGTTGTGGATGGGATAGGTAGGAGTGGGAGAGTGATGGTTTTAAATAATTTGGCTTTTATGTTGCTTTATTTGGTCACCTTCCTCAAGTTGGAGTTATTTATAAATAATATCCCAACAAATATTCAAGTGCAACAACTTTTCTAGATATGGCCACCACCATCCACTTGGCTTTCTGACATTGTGTACCTTTGGTTGATCCAGAAATTTTTCCATAAGAATACAAAATATTTTTAAAGATTTTAGGCTCCTAAGTATATAAAAAAATTCGGTTCATATCGGGTCGTATCAGGTCGAGTTATGTAAAACAAAAGAACATTAAGCTAAAATTTATATAATTATCAAAAACACGCCAAACGTCGTTACAAACATATTTAAAATGTCGCCGTACGAGTTTTCATTTTTTGAAATCTATACAAAACATCATCTAGAGCTACATTTTTCTAAACAAGTCTTTCTCTATATAATATATACAACTAATTTTCAGCACTAAACTTAAACAATCATCATCAAACTTCATAATTTTCAACTTTAAAATCAAGCCCAAGTTTTAATTGTGATTCCTTGTAACTAACCATTTAAATACACTAAATTTTAACTAAAACAACAAAATCAACCAACTAAAGTTTCAAAAAAACAACAAAACAACTAAAATTTCAAACTTTTTTTTAACAATTTTGTTTCTCCAAAAAATCCAAATAAAATAAGAAAACAACAAAATAATAGAACCATACTCGGAAAGAGTGATGAAGATGTGTTTTCGTGAGTTTGGTGGACAGAATTTACTATTCTCCAGCGAAATCCGAAGCTGGTGATGCCTGATGTAGACCTGTTCTGCGCTGTTGTTGGTGTCGTGGGTCTGAGATCGCAAAACAAAGAGCGGAACTAGAGAAGGGGAAAGGGCGGTGGGTTGGGTTGGGCTATCATATTTTAGTTCAAATTAGATTATTAGATTGGGTTGGGCTTGAGTTATGGAGTGTTTATTAGGCTACAGGGTAAGTGAAAGTTAATTAGTTAAGTAGAAAGGTTTTTAGGTTGTATTTAAAAAAAAATTCAGTGTTTACATAACTTTTTTTTATAAATTCATAAGATTTTTTTCCTAAGAGGGAGGTCGAAAATTTCCAAAGGGTGCGGACAGAAATTTTCAAGGGGTGCGGTCGGGACTTTAACGAGAATTTAGCACTAAAACTTTTTTTTTTCAAAGGGTGCGCCTGCCCACCTTAGGCAATAGATGTGTAAGCCCCTGCATATAAAACAGTTGGTTGATAAGTATGTGAAATGTGATGTGGGAGTGCAGAATCTTTGTCCATTTTATTGATTGTAACTTTTAAACAAAGGGACCGGTCTATGGAAAAGTTTTGACAAAGCATATACTATAGCACTTTTGCACCAAGGATGGTAATGGTAAGTACCCACGACTCAATTGTAAAACATGCGTGTCATTGTCGCGTCTTGATCCTTGGCCGGCCCAGTCCCCAATTAGTGACTAACTTTTGAATTTGCGGGCATCCTTTGTGCGGGTCGACATCCCTAGCAACTGTTTAACTTGTAAAAATAAAATTTAGTTCAAGTTTCATACAGATAAAGAAACGTTGCAAGTAAAATTCACAAGCTGGGCGAGTCCTTCATGCATGGAACAAGACTTGGGGGTGTAAACAAGTCAAGCAACTCGTGAGCTACTAGTGACCGGCTTACTAAAAACTCGAATCAAGCCGAGTTTCAACGATCCCGAGCTGCTAAAAAATCCGTTTAATTAACAAGCCCGGGCCCGATCTTAAGTTACACAGATCTTAAGTGCTTAATTATCAATTCTTTAGGAAGCTTCTTAGTTATTTTTACATCGTGTAGATGAACATTTAAAAAAAGATTTAAATAAGTAAATAACCCATAATTTTGTTTATAATTAATCCATAACTATTGATCACGTAATATGGTTTAAATATAAAAAATATTAAAATTCATATGTGGGTTTACATTTGACCATTATCTATAATAACTAAAATTTTGTTCCAAATATATCATGTAGTCTATCATTATACTTAAAAGTTTGTAGACTCTACGTTTTTTTTATGATTTAGCTTTAAATTATCATTATTATTATAAATATAATATAAATGTCATTCATAAAAGTATATTTTTGGTAAGGTTTAAATAAAAAAAATATAAGAAACATATTGGTCATCTTAAAAATATATTTGAAGTAAGGACAAATATTAATGTAAGGATTTAACATAAAGTAATGTTATCGTTCTATTAGAGTAAATTACAAGTTTTGTCCTTTATGTTTGTCCCAAATTGCAGGCGTTGTCCTTTGTCTTTAAAATTGATGAGTTTTGTCCTTAATGTTTGCAAATCTTGCACGTTATGTCCTTTGGGGCTAACCTAGTTTATTTTTTTTTTGTTAAATCTGATCACCCATGGGTATTTTAGTCTTTTTACCCTGTTTATTAAAAAAAACAAAATAATTTTAAAAAATATTATTACTTTTATAACTATATTATATATTTATATAGAAATCAATAGCCACCATTCATCCACCCTCTACCACCACCACCACCATTCCACCACCACCACCACCATCTCCAAATCAACAACCGCCGTCATCACCACCACCACCCTTCATCATCTACAACAACCATCACCATCACCACCACCCTCCACCACCATCTCCAAATCAACTCCCTACCTAAAAACCCCCAAAACCACCCAGTTGCCACCCACCTGCCACGAATAACAATTGATAATAAATACATCTCCTAGATTATCCAAAAACTCATAACAAAAGGGGAAAGAAATTCATAATCATATTAAATAAAAAGAAAGCTAGGGTAGGGACTAACTAACCATATAAGTGATTAAAAAAGAGGTGAGTAGCACCGGTGGATTTGAAGACATCAAGAAGAGATAAAACACTATCAGTAGATTTTTTTGTGATAAACTTGTTCCAAGATTCTGCAAGGATGAATCAAGCAAAGATAAACTTTGTTTTAACCACCATCTTGATTGTTCCAAGATTCTGCAAGGATGAATTAAGCAAAGATAAACTTTGTTTTAACCACCATCTTGATACCCTTCCAGGGTAATAATGACCTTCAAGAACAACCCCTAAATCCCAATTCTGTCCTAAACTCATACCCATACCCACATTTCAATTCCCTTCAAGAACAACCCCTAAATCCCAATTCTGTCCTAAAGCCCAATACTTTCTCTCTCTCAATTCCCACCTGCAACCAAACCCATCACAACCACCCAGCCGCCAGCCACCTGCAACACCTTCATCGCCGCCCCACCCACCGTCTAACACCACCTCGTGTGTGTGTGTATGAGAGAGCGACAAAGAGAGAAAGAGAGATGAGTTTAGAGAGAAGGGAGAAAGAGAGATGAGTTTAGAGAGAAGGGAGAGAGAGTGTGAGTTTTTTTTTACTCCATCAAACTCCACCACTATCAACCGCCATACCGCGACTTCAACCATCAAACATCTCTTTCAAACAACCGATCATCAACCACCATAACCGCCTCAACGCTTCTAGATCTAGATTCGAAGAGCCAAACGTACAAAACACACATGATTAATCGATTGATAACAGACTACATGGATTTGATTAGGAAATTAGGGTTTTTTGGATTGGGAATTGGGGGTGATTCGTTGTGTGGGGAAGAGGGTAGGTCTGTGGGTGACAGAGATGAGAGAGAGTAGAGAGAGAAGGGGAGGGTGTTTTTTTCTTTAAATTTTTTAAATAATAGGTGAAAAAGACAAGAATACCCTCATGTGCCTCGCACATGATCTGATTTAACACAAAAAAATAACTGGGTTTGCCCTAAAGGACATAACGTGCAAGATTTGCAAACATTAAGGACAAAACTCATCAATTTTAAAGACAAAGGACAACGCCTGCAATTTGGGACAAACATAAAGGACAAAACTTGTAATTTACTTAGGAAAAATTACAAGTTTTGTCCTTTATCTTTATAGTAGTTTACAGGCGGTGTCCTTTTTTTCAAATGTTGATAGGCGGTGTCCTTTAGTATGTATTTTGTTACAAGTTTTGTCCTCTCCACCCAACCTGGTTAGATTTTCTTGTTAAATCTGGTCACATGCAAATCACATGAGGGTAGTTTAGTCTTTATACATATAAAGGACAATTTTTGTAAATAATGATAGATGTATATATTTTACTCTTTTTATTAATAAACAAAATATTATTTTTGTTATATAAAACCCAATCCATCAAGATTTTTGTCTCAATCTCATCTATCTTCCATCTCTGTTTACAACCCCACCACCTCCACCACACACCACCCACACCCGCCACCACCTCTCCACTTTCCGGTAGGCAACATGTCACCTTTTACGGTCAAGTTCATCACACCAAATTCAGTTCTCAACCCCACAAACCACCTCAGCTCCACCAAACTCTATGCAACCCCATCATAAACCGCCGTACCATCCCCTGCTCCGGCGGAGATCGCCGCCGACAGACTGGAACCCAGAGTTGAAAAGAAAGGTGGGTTTTATGTTCTAAAAGAAAAGTTCCGGCAGGGTATTAATCCTCATGAAAAGGTCAAGATTGCTAGTGAACCCATGAAACTGTTCATGGAAAATTAGATGAGGAAGACGGGTATATGAGCCCCATGTACTTTCTTTGGTCAAAATCAAACTGATGGAAAAAAGCAATGGACATTTTCAAGCCGTGGCCTAACCACATACATACAAACATCAATCGGACCGTTAATAACACAAATTCGTTCTTTGAGGAGTCAAGAGAAGATGTCGTAGGCTCTCTCTGAATCATTGCTGCCCCTGCTTTCTTGGGCAAAAAAGAGAAATAAAGCTTTGTTCTTCACCATCTTTACCAAAACCCCATTATTGTTCTTCATTTATTGCTCCTGAATTCCACTCTGTTGTTGGTAATATTTTCCCCCAAATCATTGGTTTCTTGGGTTTTCTTGATTTGATATATATACATATATATTTTTGTTTTTCAGGGTGTGTGAGAGCTGAAACTAACTGGAAATGTCATGAGAAATGAGGGTTAGGGTTTATAAAGTTTGGGATAATAGACGGGTTGTGTGTTTGGGAAAGAGATTTCATCTTCTGGGCCACCAAGTTCTGAACTTGTAGCTGATAAAAGAAGAGAGAGAGATAGGGATGCAAATGTTGAGTCTGGGAGGAGAGAGAGAGGGTTTCGACGGCAAACGTTGATGGCGGAAACAATGGTGGTGGACCTGGTGGTGAAGCGCAAAATGGGGCGGTCGAAAAAGTGGGGAAAGATGGGAGTGTGAGGTCTAGAGGTGAGAGAAGGCGGTCGAAACCGAACCCTAGGTTGGCGGCGGCATATGGTGGTGTTGATGAAGACGGTGGTGGCAACATATGGTGGTGGTGGTAGGTGAACTGGTGGAGGGAGAGAGAGGGGGAGGGGGATAAATATCTGTGTTCATTGTTATACACACATATATATGTATATAATTTTTTTTTGGAATATTTTTTAAAGAATAAATTACAAATTTTGTCCTTTAAATATCTAAAAAGACATAATTACCCTCATGTGCTTATCATGTGCCACAAATTAACTGAGTTTTTTTAACCAGGTTGGGTGGAAAAGACAAAACTTGTAACAAAATACCTACTAAAGGACACCGCCTGTCAACATTTGAAAAAAAGGACACCGCCTGTAAAGTACCCTAAAGATAAAGGACAAAACTTGTAAATTTTCCTAAAATTTATAATTATAAAAGTATTTAAAAAATAATTATAAATGAAATAATAAAATATTTAATAAATAACAAAAACAAACCGATCTCGAGCTTGAAATCTACTTACGAGCAAAGTTTGAGCTCAAACTCACATAACTTAAACTAGGCGAGCTTCAGTTTGGCTCATTTATGCCCGTAAATGAGAAAAGTGAAAACAATGTAAGTTTAAAGACAATTCCAATAAAGTTGTATATTTGTCTCGTAACTTATGTGTGAACATTGTATGTACTTGGTTACCTTTGTAAAAGGAATAGAAACAATCTCTTAAAAAAAAAAACAATACACATATTACAATACGTTTTATAAACATATCAAAATTAAAGTAAAAATCCATACTACATAAAGTAGCGTCTTCGAGTGCAAAAATTGAGCATAATAAGAAACATTTGATGCCTTCGAGAACATAAGTGCTTTAAAACAAATGTCACATCTCTATGAAAATATTTCATCTCCGAGGTTTTTTTAGGTATTTGATCGTTTGTTAAAAAAGGAGATTGACTAGAGGTTTTCTAACAAGTAAGAGACATCGGTCCCTTGGTTTCATGAAATGGAACAAGAGGGTTCTTTAAAAAGAATTTTCTTGAGTATTAATAGCAATACCATAAACACTCCTTGTATTGCTTAACAACGATCAAAGAAACCGTCATTTACAACACTCAATAATGGTCAATCGTGCGAACTTGAACAAATGCCGGTTGCGTGAGCCGGAGAGTTAGCACAAGTTCGACATTTATTTTTAGACCATTCAAGCCAAATTTTATGTAACGCCCTGCATTTCGAAACTTTTATTTTTTGATAGGTCTCGTCTTACTTTCTACCTAGTGATGCTTAATGAGACTATTTGAATCTTAATCGTGTGTAACTATGTGAGACTTTTACTCTACGTGATACTTTTGTGATGCTTATACATGAATAGTGTGAATCTTGACTCTTGTGATGCTAGAAACTTGACTCTTGATACTTAATTGAACGAGAAACTTGACACTTATTGAACAAGAAACTTGATACTTGTTGAACGAGAAACTTTGATACTTAGTCGAATGGGCTACTAGCTTAAATGCAGACTTGAAACACGGAAACTTCTGTGTTAATTGTATAATAATACCATGTAATGGTTACTCACAATAATACGCAACGCAACACTTAATCTAGCTCGCCAAATGAACCAAAGTCGGAAAACTAGCAAACGGGTATCGGCTGTCCGAATGGACATCCGATCGGATGACCATCCAACCGGATGGCCATTCGACCGAAAAGCCATCGGATCCTTTGCACTCCCCCACCTACTAGCTGTCATTGTCACCTATAAATATGACCCTTGACACTTCATTTCAAACCTTTGCCTCTGCCATTCGACCACACGTACTCTCAGTCACTTTATCAAGATTCAAGCCCATTCCGTAAGTGTTTCTCCCCAATCCTTGTACAACTTTCATCATTTATGTAACACCCCGAAAATATAAAACTTTATATTGAAATTATAAAGTATAAAATAAACAAAAAATAAACTAACTAGGAATAAATAACCTAGTTAGTCATAAGTCTAGTTATAACAAGAAACTTGGTTGAAAACATGGAAAAATCTAACTTAATAGTAGATGGGGGACCAGAGTTGTCAAGTTTGAAACTTAAATTATTAAAACAAAATAAAAATACCAAACACACACTTTGAGTGTGTTTCTGGTTCGTACAAAACACAGGGGGCGGCCAAGAAACCCCCATCAAACCCTAGTTCATGTAAATTGCTCAAATTGAAGACCAAATTCAGTTCCAAATCAAAATCCAAGCATAAAATAGTGATCTCCTTTGAAAAGGGGTCATAAGGTATGTAAATTTCATAGAAAATTTCCATCTAAATTTCTGAATGAACACAAGGAAATTCGAAATTTATGTTGCATGAATGTTGTTTGGATGAATTTGGAATGATGTTGAGTTTAGGAATAAACCCTAGTCAATTACATATTGAAATTTTGCTTATTACTTGTGAGATTCATAATCACCATTGAAGGTGTTAAGAGGGTTTTGTAGAAACATGTTAAACACTAGGATTATGATTGTTATTATAGTGTAAATTGAGTTATATGAGGTGAATTCAGATTTGTTGATGTTAAAATTGATGTGAATTTGCTTAATTGATGTTAATCTTGGCTAAATGACAAGTTATGAACTTGATTATGAATTGTGTGAAATGATGCCCTTAAGGTGTTTGTAAAAATGCCTAAAAGAAGGCCTAAAAGAAGGCTTAAAAACTGAAATTGGAACTAAAACACATATTTGTAAATTATGGCGAACTAATGCGTTATAAAAAAGAGAGTTCTAAACGGTTTGCGGTTGAACTCAATAGGAAAGGAAACCGGAACGTCAAGTGGACAAGCCGGTGGTGACGCGCGTTTGAAGGGTGTGCTTTGAAGGTAAGTAACCTTGGTTTCGTTACATTATACTTTGATTTTTATTGTAGTTAATATCTTGAAATTAGCAATATGAAAGATTGTAGTTTATTGTAGAAGTGATGAAGTTCACTAGTTAATCAAAACGGGTCAAAAGATTTGTTAAAGTATGTTTGGTTTGTCACTAAGATGGTGGATTCCATTAGACAACCAAATGGGTCAAACAAGGATTTAAAAAGGTAGTTTAGAAGTGACTTGAATGTCATTTGACGATTGTGAATTGTGAAAGCGTAAACCATGGAATGGAAGTAATACGCTAAGAAGGACAAACCCGGGAATGGGTAATTATGGTTAGAAATCAATGACGATGAATTATGCAAATAGGTAACTTGTTTCGTTACATTATGTAAATTTGATATTTTAGTCATTCAAAGTCATGTTGTAAAATAAGGATATGTATTAATTGAAGTGACGATGATCACTACTTAATTGAATGAATCAAAATTAGATTAGAAAACGTTTGGTAGTCATCGAAAATGGAGGATTCGATAAATGAGCCAAACGGGTCGATTAGATGTTTAATTGAAAGTGATAATGTGTCTTGAATAGCATTTAGCGATAATGGATCACAAGAGCGTGAACCCATAGAATTGGTAATGAAACACCGATGATCCTAAGCCCCGGATGTTGGGTAAATACGCCTTGAAGTTATAATAGCAGTAGTACAAATAGTGCAAAAACTATGCGGGTCGAATAAATAAAAATGGATTTATAGACTTTCAGTCCGTAAATTCGATTTATGATATAATAACCATGATGGATGCGTTGGTAATTTAATTACGGACGCGTAGGAAAACGAATTACCTAAAACGGGCGCTTAAATAGAAAGTTATGAGTTGAAGTTGAAATTGTGAAAAACGGAACTGGGCTGAATATGCAGGTCACAAACCTGCACTTGCTGGAAAAGTGCTTCCCCCGCGGCACGTGACGGGAACCAGCAAAGCTGGCGCCACACGCGAGCGTGCTCGCGGCACGCGAAAGATTGAAAGAGGTCTGTCGTGTGGCGCGACAGACTCAAATCTGGAAATTTTATTTTCTTTTCGATTGTTTGATTTCTAGAACATGTTTATACGTATTTTAATCATGCCAAACTAAAATTTATTGTGGTTTTGACCTTAGGTGATATTTATCTCATTTCGGATGCCGATCAAGCAAGAATTCAAGAACCGAACACAAACTTTTGAAGCTTCTGCGCAAATGTTAATCCTGTTTTAGACAATGTTTATTTTGTAAACACTAACTATATGTTGAAAATTTTAAACAAGACAGTTGGTATTCTTAGAACACTTTAACCACGAAATCTTAGTCTTTATAACTAAGTTTTTTTTTTTTTGTAATTATGCATTTTGTCTCTTTTAAAATGCGGATTTTGTATTAAAATCTTAAATAAAGGAGACGGGTGTTACAAGTTGGTTATCAGAGCTCAAGGTTGTTGACAAAGTGTGTTCGGTTCAAGCTTGATCAAACATCCGGTAAGAATTAGTTATTTTAGTAGATTTTATTAAAACATTAGAAAATGAATACGATTGGATGTGCATGGGAAGAGTGCGTAATACACTCAAACCCGGAAAGTGCACCAAACATGAATGGTTTAAGCAAGTTGTGAACTTGGCTAAATCAAAACGAAAGATGCAAATGATATAGAATGAAATGTTTAACAATTAATATAAACATTCAGATTCAAGATGAATGAAGAAGGCAATAACGATACGGTGCCGAAAGTCACCGAACAGATGAAAGAAATGTCCGGTGTAACCGGGGGCGAATTAGCATCTCTATTAACTGAAGATATGGAAGTTAAAATTTCTGAAGAAGTCGGAAAGGCAGTACAAGCCAGTCTACCGCAATTTGTCGAGAAACTACAAACCACAATCTTGCTAGTGGTGGAGGACATGATGACTGAGATAAAAGACAGTCTCTCACAAGGAAAAGATGACGGGAGAGTGTTGGATGTGAACCCAAGTCCCGTAAAGAAATCAAAGCTTAATAAAGCTTCTAAGAAAGGAATTACAAGAAAGGGGACACCTCAGTGTAAAATATGTGGAAAAACTCACCGGGGCAAATGCTACTTTAGAAACAAACCATGTCCTATTTGTAGTAAAGTGGGACACGTGGTTGCAAATTGCCCGGGGAAGCTGTCAGTGTGTTATAAATGTTATAACCCAGGACATAAAAGGTCTGAATGCTCAGAATTAGTTGGAACCAAAGACACAACTAACGCAAAGTTTGTTGGACCGTTTACGTGACCCTAAAAGTCAGTTAAGGCAGTTCTTCTTCGAATACGAAGGCGGAATCAACGTATACAAAGTCACAACAGCTATATCCTTTCAATTCTTCTTCTATTAATCAATTCTGAGTCTTTACAATCAATTTCTAACAAAATTTTGACAGCACCTCGACTCACACACAAACACCTTCTGGTTTAGCTTCAAATGACACACACCTATATATAGACCTAGAGGTTTAGCTTGAACATGACCAACAAACAGGTTTAGCTTGAACATGCACAACAACAGTTTCAAGCTAACCCTGATCAATAGGTTTCCCTTGAACTTTCCTTGAAACCCCTTCAAGCTAAACACCCTAGATAAACATGTAAAACCCTAATTTCTAATCTATTGTGTGCTCAATCATTCTATCTAGACAAAAGACTTGTTTAAGACGTAATAAGCAGACATTCAGTGCACCAACAAAGTTTGATACCCCGAAAGAGAAGGCAAGGTCTTCCCACATGACAGCCGCAGAGGCTAAAGCTGAACCTGATGTCGTTTCAGGTATATTTCTTGTAAATTTAATTTAACACAAATTTTGTAGGATCGTTTGCACGACCAAAATGAGTCGTTCAGAAGAGTTCTATCTAACACGAAAGGCGGAATCAGACGTATCGGAGTTATTTCAGCTAGTTTACATGTAGAATCACTTTAAACTGTCTCTGTATTGATATCATATCGTTTTACAATGCTGGAGACACTTCGGCAGAGCTTCGCTACCGGAATCGAAAACATTACAAATGATTTGAACAAGGCACTATTTATAGGCAAGCCCATTCCGCACGAAACAGTTCACACGAAATGGTTTCTCCATTTCGTACGAAATGGCCATTGCCATTTCGTGCGAAATGGACATATCCCATTTCGTGCGAAATGGACCATCCTACAAGATTTCAACATTTTCTCGTACAACGTGCCCCAATCTATCTAACCTAATACAAGACTCGATACAAGACGAAGTCGACAGACATATGCACCAACAAACTCCCCCTTGGATGTTGACGAAGTCTTCGGTATGTCACATCTTCAGTCTTTATCAGTCTTCTCGCTCTCTCCATAATATTTTCCATTGTAAGTATCCTCAATCAATCTCTTTCTCTTCTCTTTCTTTCAGGATCTCAATCTGACTTTATCCTCTCTTGATCAGATCTCTTGATTCCTTAAGTTCTTCAGCAGCAGCAGCTTCTATCGTGAATACAGTTCCATAATCAGAAACTGGCTCTCTACATCTTCAGACTCCCTCTTGATGTCTTCAGACTCCCCCTTTCACTAAGCTGGGATCGCAGTCTGGAATTTTACAATCTACAGGCTTTGGATCGAAAACCTGGCTATTATAACTTTCACCGGTTCTAAGATTGTAACCTGGCTCTCCTCATGCTGAAAGTTTACAGGAATCGGAATCTGGCTTTAGCATATCTTTCAGGAGTCGTATCCTGGCTGCATCTGCCTGCACAATCTCTACCACAAACATAAGTTTCACAAATTTAAAATTTGACAAATTTATATTCTGCTTACCACTTTCAAACTCAAACAATCTCATGAAAATATCATCCAAAATGATTTAACATTTATAATCTCAGATGACCACTTGTAAACATATTTTTTCTTAAATATACTCTCCCAAACCTGTTGTTCATCATGTTTAGCACTCGGAATTTTGAAAATCAACTTTCCAATCATCAGTTGTCGATTTTTTTTTGATTTTTCAAATATATGTTAAAAACACAATATTTTTGAGTTTTTGTTTTTAATAGAAAACAGTTAAAGAAATATTTACAAACAATATTTTTGTGAGTTTGTGTAAGAGGATCATATCAGTTTATGAGACAAATCACTAACACCGTTAAGCTTTAAACATTTTAAGTTCTAAACGATTCACTTAGATTGTCAGTATACTGATCCACTTAAATTTTCACACAAAGTTCAACTGTTTCGAGATACAATATTAATATTTTAGAGACTTAAACTTATTCGCGTGTCCCACCTCAGAATATACTCCCGTATCCAGACTCCTATATTCAGTCTTACAGGTGAATGTACACTAGTGATATCTGTAAAGGGTTAAATGCGAGACCATGAGAGCTCAGGCTATTGATTCCACAAAATCAGAGAGATGATGGTTCAACTTTCGGTGGGTTCCCTCCGTTTCATCTTTATCCAACACCTGATCGACCACTTTCTTTATTAACTCGGACTCATGATCAGTGTCAGATGATTTGAATGTGAGATCAATTTTGTCTGGCAAGTTATCTGAAGGCTCAGATTCCCACTGTAAGTTGGTTGCCTTTTTGACTCTTTCTGAATTTGGATTTCATGGAGAATATCCATTTTCAAGCGGGGGTGGACACTTGTTATAGCCAAAACTTTGTTTCTTACCATAAATTTTCACTTCAGTATCTTCTTTTGTTTCAGACTTCTTTTCTTCAGATGTTTCTTTTTCAAATGCCTTCATGCCTTCAACTGTGGGATAAATCTTGTCAATCACATAAGAAGAACATGAGTAACTTTTTAATAATTTGTTTACTCTCTCAGTTTCGATTCTTTGAGTTTCCAATTTTTGTTCAAGCTCGGCATACATCCCAATGTAATAATTGACCATATCTTGCTTCATCATGTATGCTCCATTGAGTGTCTTCATGGCTGTAGCTTGTTCACCGCTTGACTCGTTATATTGATTTATGGCTTTGTTCAAGACATCATACGATTCTTTCAACCTGTTCATGTTGTGAATCAACTCATTGTTTTGCTTCTTCATAGTCTCGCAGTTTTCACAATTCTCAGACACTTTTTATGCAATAGCTTCCTTTTTAGTCTCGAAAGCTGGAACTTCTTTGACTTTTATCACTCGAACCTCTTCTTCATCTTTCTTACCTTTTCTTCTTTCTTCGTCTCTCTCAGCTTGAAATTTTAAAAGCTTTTTCATTCTTTCTGCCTCATACGAATAATCATCATCACGATCATCTTGTTTTTCAACCTTCTTCTTTGCCATTTGAGCCCTTTCAGCATCTCTTTCGGCTAGATATTTTAAATGCTCTTTCATTTTTTCTGCATAATAATCATCAGCATCATCTTCAACTTTTTGAGCAACAAAAGCTTTATGATCTGCAGTTCTGTTAGGATCATAATCATCCCAACTGAAATCTTTTGGAAGCCTTTCATCATCTTGATCTGTCAGACATGCTTTACTTTCAGCTAAAATATATTTATCCTAACTGAATCCTTTAGATGATCTTCCATCATCTTGATTAACAAGATAAGCTTTCTTTGATTCTTCAATCTCCTTTCGAGCATGTGCAGTTTGTGGTTGTTGTTGTTGATACGGATATTGAGCAACTTGATGATAAATCGCTTTCCGATAATAATCATTGTTGTTGAAAGGATTTTAAGCTCCACTTGCTTCGCGGTTTGTGCACTCTCGCTTAAAATGCCCTTTTTCCCTGCAACGAAAACAAGTAAATTTAGATTTATCAAATCCTAAAGTAGAAACATTTGCATCACGAAAATCATCTCTTCCTGTGATTTGTTTAAACTTCTCAGCTCTTCTCAACACGCTCGCTAAACACCACTTTATATCCATCAACTCCATTTCCTCAGCATCAACCTGATCGTAATCTTCTTTTGTCAACATCGGATTTCTGATCTTTCCTGCAACTAAACTCCCATAAGACTCTAACACAGTTACCAACAAAGACATATGACTTTTGGCTACTTCTTCAGAGTAATTTTGATCATTCTCAAGATTTAGTGCAATGTTGCATTGAAGAACTTTGCCACTCTTTGTTGCTGAAAAAATTGGATCGAATGATGGATATGAGGAAAATCCCGTTTTGCTACTTGATCCTTGAGATGAATTTCAGAAGAACTTTTGGCATTGAAAGCAGTTTCGATCTTTGGTGCAATATTGGTCTTATCACTAACACCACCTTTGTAATACAAACCAATGTCTTGTTCTCCATCATAGTTCTTCATTCTCGCTATCTTTCTTTGTTCCATCTCTTGAGCTTCGAGTTGTTCAATAAAATTGCTCAGCGTTAGATTATCAAATTCAGGTTTATTTTTCAACATCATAAGATACGTGCCCCAAACATCATGTGGTAACGCATCAGCCAACTTTTCAATCAATTCTTCTTTATCTTTATTGATGCTCAATCTTTTTATATTCTTCACCAAATTGCAGTATCTTTCTATAATCTGCTTGGTGCTTTCATTTCTTAATCCACGAAATAGATCAAATTCTTTCTTCATAAGCGACGTTTTATTCTTGATCATCTCTTTACTCCCAGCAAATTTCGATTTCAGTTCTTTCCATATCGATTGTGCACTACCGTTGTGTTGTAGTAAGATCAAGATTTCATCCTTAATAGCTTGCTGCAAGAGACTAACCATCAACTTTTCATTTTTGTATTTCTTTTTCTCATCAACATCTAGATCTCTAATGTCAACTTTCTGTCCATCGTCCTTAACCGGTCTAATATATCGAAATTCAGTATATTCCCATGCATCTAGGTAATATGCTTGAACCCAATTTTCAAAACGTTCGGCCCATCCACTATACTCCTCAATACTCATCAGCTTAGGCGGTTTTTGCGTGGTCCCTGTTTCATTTTCTAGCATTGTATTCTGAGTTATAGTGACCGGACTAGCAAATGCATTGTAGAACTCATTTTCCATGATTAGGTATTTGAAAATACACAAAATCAGGCTTTTCAAACGAAATGAATGAAGTTTCAAACGAAATGACCTTCAAGCGAAATGACCTTCAAGCTAAATACACTTTTCAAGCGAAATGAATCTTTCACGCGGAATGGCCTTTTCAAACGGAATGAACTTTCAAACGAAATGAACCCTTTCAAGCGAAATGGACCTGTTTCCCACTTCGTGCGAAATGAAAGATTGTTTCAAACGGAATGGCACTTTGGTACGAAATGAAGGTTGATTTCATGCGAAATGGAACCCTGATGTACAATTTCAAGCGAAATGGTCTTTGGTGCGAAATGGAGGCTGATTCAAATGATCTGATATCCCATTTCGTGCGAAATGGATATGACATCACACGAAACGGACAGTTTTTCACAAAATTGATCTAGTTTTACTTTGAATTAAGGTCTGATTCTTTCAAGGATTTGTTAAAACTGTGTTTCGCACATTATATTTGAAAATCAAGCCATTTTATCCGTGAAAACTCAGTTAATTTTGAAAAGAAGGTGTAGAAATCAGAATTTTCAGGTGAAATGGTAAGAACTCTTCGTCCTGAGCTCTGATACCACTTGTAGGATCGTTTGCACGACCAAAATGAGTCGTTCAGAAGAGTTCTATCCAACACGAAAGGCGGAATCAGACGTATCGGAGTTATTTCAGCTAGTTTACACGTAGAATCACTTTAAACTGTCTCTGTATTGATATCAGATCGTTTTACAATGCTGGAGACACTTCGGCAGAGCTTCGCTACCGGAATCGAAAACGTTACAAATGATTTGAACAAGGCACTATTTATAGGCAAGCCCATTCCGCACGAAACAGTTCACACGAAATGGTTTCTCCATTTCGTGCGAAATGGACCATCCTACAAGATTTCAACATTTTCTCGTACAACGTGCCCCGATCTATCTAACCTAATACAAGACTCGATACAAGACGAAGTCGACAGACATATGCACCAACAAATTTTATTCTGTACGAGTGCGAATAATAGTTGCATAAGGGCATATATGAGTAGTGAAATGAGCGAATTATGTAAAAGAAATACCTATATATATGTATATATAAGAAAATAAATAATGGTGAGCATGTGAAGCCGAGGCAAAAAGTGATCTCGATGAATATTGCAATGGGAAGGAGTGTGTACACTCGAACCCGGGAACTTAATGAAGTGAATAAATGTTGTATTGGGAAGGAGTGCGCGTACACTCGAACCCAGGAACTTAATGAAGTGAATAAATGTTATATTGGGAAGGAGTGCGCGTACACTCGAACCCGGGAACTTAATGAAGTGAATAAATGTTGTATTGGGAAGGAGTGTAATTACACCCGAACCCGGAAATCGCAATAGTAATAAATGGCGAAGACAAGGTTATAACCTTGGCTAAACTAAATAAAACATGTAGAAGCATCGTTTATATCAATAAACGATATAGATAAATTTCATACAACGATATGGAATAAGAAAATCAAATGAATTAATTTTGTTATTTTTACAATGGATTAAGGTCAAAAATGAGAAATTAAGACTCGGACCGAAAATATCCTCGACAAGGAAGCTAAAAGGATGATACGTATTAATCACTACTGTGAATAATGAAGTATCAATAAATGTAAATTTAGAAACTTGGGTATGGGTAACCATCCAAGTAACCCATTATTAATCAAATCCTTATGAGGAAGGATGGTGATCACAGTGATGGACGTAATTGTATAAAAGATTAGTAAAATTAAACATTTTGAAAGTGTTAGAATAAGAACGGGTAAACCCCAAAGGTCGTATAACAATAGCAGTGGTTTTACCAAATAAGGCTTAAGAAGTGAGCCTTCGGGACATTAATAAAAGAAATAGACCTAAGGGTCGCTAACAAAAGAAAGGTGGTGTTCAGATCAAATAAGTAAAATGCTTGATAATAAAGGTAAACGCGAGCTGGGTAACGGGAGCGTATTGCATTAAGGTAACGAGCCCAAGGGAAGGGATAAGAATCAAAGTAAATGAAAATATAAACCAACAAACGAGAATGTTAAGGCATAAGGGTAAAGTTTGACTATCATAAGTGATGAAGTTCACACGAACAAGTCAAACAAGATGAATGAAAGAATAAAGGACTTGGTGGAATAAAGGTGAAGGATTACGCTAATACTACCGAATAAATCAAAATGAAGTCTTAACGCATGCCGGAATGGTTGCTCTGATAATGACTTTGGTAAAATACCCGATAGATGGGTAGGATTTCAGATATATGCGTAAACCAAGAGACGGTGGCACAGATTAAAAGTCAAAAGACTCGGATTAAGAGTTAGGACTAAAAGACGATAAAATTTAGCAAAACAGAAATTTCGATAGTTATGTTCAACTGTTTCAATGCTGGATGGGCCGAATAAAGTATAATGCTTGATATTCCAAGTAAGCGCAAACCAAATAATGGAAGTGCGAAATATTACTGAATCTATGTGATAGGCCGTAAAAGAGCATGGAAAGGAAAACACAAACCAATGAAACCGAAGTGTTAAAAACATTAGGATAAAGAACCCGGGTAACGGGTTGAAAGGAAATAGGGGCGTAAACCAAATAACGGTATGAGTGAGATAAACCGATGCGAAAATGACGTAAGAAGTCATAGAGTCAGAAAGATAATCCGAAAGAAAATGAGTGTAGCCTTAGACTACGGTCAAGGTCAAATGAATTTTGAAAGCGAAAATTTATTTATCCTAAACATAAAAAGGGGGAGCTCTGACGCCATATGTATACATATGCAATTAAATAAAGATATGAATAGAAGATGATCCATGGGATCACCATAACCTTCAGGTTATAAATGATGTAAAGGTCTACGGGACCAAAATAACCAACGGGTCACAAATGTAAAGGAACAAACTATAGGGTCTCACCCTAAAAAGGTGAAGACCTAATAAAATAGCCTACGAGGCTAAGTAAAGGGACTCACGGGTCGATAATATAAAGCGTGGGAACCAGTTAGGATTTCCCGTGTGAAATGATAATGGAGAAGAATAATTATGGTCGTAAATTTCTTGATATGATTAATTGGCATGTGTTAAAAAGAAAAAAACATTAAAACTAAAATTCAGTTTTAGTAAGAAACGACGTTCTAACAAATATAAATATTATGAGAGAAATAAAAAAAATGGTTAATACTAGAAGATATAGGTCTTAACGCCGATAGGTGTAAGACGATGCATTTGAAAGAAGATTCATAATAATGAAAAGCTGACATAAACTTAAACATGATGTGATGTGATCACGGACACAAAAGTAATACAGAATACAGCCACGTTGTAATATAAGTTACTAGATATGAAATTATAAACACGCAAAGGGCCGATGACGGCAATAAAGTATACCCGAATAACGAGGTATGAGGTAAAACGGTGACCAATCAGTTTAGGCGATAAAACAAGTTATAGTTAAAATAATGTTGTGACCTATGTAGAGCGTTTGTCAATGTAAAAACTAGCGTGAAGTAAGTATGCTGACAGACTCAGTGACCGGATGTCCAAAAGACAACCTGGTCAAATAGGCAACAAAGATAGAAAATAAATGACAAAAGGTAACGGTCCAATAGGACATATGCCTAAAAGACGCACAAGTCAATATGAATAAAAACTTAAGTCGGAAAAGAAAGAATGCCTTGAAAAACGAAACTGAGATGGTTAGGTCCAAACCAAAGGACTACTTAAAGAAGGTTTCGGGGACGAAACCCATTTAAGGGGGGGTGGACTTGTAACACCCCGAAAATATAAAACTTTATATTGAAATTATGGGTGGGAGTTGGCTACAAAGTTCATTTTTCCTACAAAGTGTACAAAGTCATAAAACACCACAATTTCAGACATAAAACACACTCAAACCCCACAAATAACAAATTGAAGATTACTAATACGTCATATTTGCGGGTTTTATGTTGTGTTTTGGATGATAAGGCTTTGATTTTCAAATGACTAACATTAGTGTGTTTTATGATGATCATCATATTGTGTTTTATATTCATAGTTCTACGATGGTGTGTTTGAAGTTTTTATGGAATGTTAAGGTTTGGATATTGTGTTTTAGTGATTTTCACTGTTATTTGTGGGTTTTGAGTGTGTTTTATGGTTAAAATTGTGGTGTTTTATGACTTTGTACACTTTGTAGGAAAAATGGACTTTGTAGCCGAACCCCACCCTTGAAATTATAAAGTATAAAATAAACAAAAAATAAACTAACTAGGAATAAATAACCTAGTTAGTCATAAGTCTAGTTATAACAAGAAACTTGGTTGAAAACATGGAAAAATCTAACTTAATAGTAGATGGGGGACCAAAGTTGTCAAGTTTGAAACTTAAATTATTAAAACAGAATAAAAATACCAAACACACACTTTGAGTGTGTGTCTGGTTCATACAAAACACAGGGGGCGACCAAGAAACCCCCATCAAACCCAAGTTCATGTAAATTGCTCAAATTGAAGACAAATTCAGTTTCAAATCAAAATCCGAGCATAAAATAGTGATCTCCTCTGAAAAGGGGTCATAAGGTATGTAAATTTCATAGAAAATTTCCATCTAAATTTCTGAATGAACACAAGGAAATTCGAAATTTATGTTGCATGAATGTTGTTTGGATGAATTTGGAATGATGTTGAGTTTAGGAATAAACCCTAGTCAATTACATATTGAAATTTTGCTTATTACTTATGAGATTCATAATCACCATTGAAGGTGTTAAGAGGGTTTTGTAGAAACATGTTAAACACTAGGATTATGATTGTTGTTCTAGTGTAAATTGAGTTCTATGAGGTGAATTCAGATTTGTTGATGTTAAAATTGATGTGAATTTGCTTAATTGATGTTAATCTTGGCTAAATGACAAGTTATGAACTTGATTATGAATTGTGTGAAATGATGCCCTTAAGGTGTTTGTAAAAATGCCTAAAAGAAGGCTTAAAAACTGAAATTGGAACTAAAACGCATATTTGTAAATTATGGCAAACTAATGCGTTATATGTTAAAAAAAAGAGCTCTAAACGGTTTGCGGTTGAACTCTATAGGAAAGGAAACCGGAACGTCAAGTGGACAAGCCGATGGTGACGCGCGTTTGAAGGGTGTGCTTTGAAGGTACGTAACCTTGGTTTCGTTACATTATACTTTGATTTTTATTTTAGTTAATATCTTGAAATTAGCAATATGAAAGATTGTAGTTTATTGTAGAAGTGATGAAGTTCACTAGTTAATCAAAACGGGTCAAAAGATTTGTTAAAGTATGTTTGGTTTGTCACTAAGATGGTGGATTCCATTAGACAACCAAACGGGTCAAACAATGATTTAAAAAGCTAGTTTAGAAGTGACTTGAATGTCATTTGACGATTGTGAATTGTGAAAGCGTAAACCATGGAATGGAAGTGATACGCTAAGAAGGAAAAGCCCGGGAATGGGTAATTATAGTTAGAAATCAATGACGATGAATTATGCAAGTTGGTAACTTGTTTCGTTACATTATGTAAATGTGATATTTTAGTCATTCAAAGTCGTGTTGTAAAATAAGGATTTGTATTAATTGAAGTGACGATGATCTCTACTTAATTGAATGAATCAAAATTAGATTAGAAAACGTTTGGTAGTCATCGAAAATGGAGGATTCCATAAATGAGCCAAACGGGTCGATTAGATGTTTAATTGAAAGTGATAATGTGTCTTGAATAGCATTTAGTGATAATGGATCACAAGAGCATGAAACCATAGAATTGGTAATGAAACGCCGGTGATCGTAAGCCCCGGATGTTGGGTAAATACGCCTTGAGGTTATAATAGTAGTAGTACAAATAGTGCAAAAACTATGCGGGTCGAATAAATAAAAAGGGATTTATAGACTTTCAGTCCATAAATTCAATTTTTGATATAATAACCATGATGGATGCGTTGGTAATTTAATTACGGACGCGTAGGAAAAAGAATCACCTAAAACGGACGCTTAAATAGAAAGTTATGAGATTTTGAAGTTGAAATTGTGAAAAAACGGAACTGGGCTGAATATGCAGGTCACAAACCTGCACTTGCTGGAAAAGTGCTTCCCCCGTGGCACGCGACGGGAACCAGCAAAGCTGGCGCCACACGCGAGCGTGCTTACGGCACCCGAAAGATTGAAAGAGGTCTGTCGCGTGGCGTGACAGACTCAAATCTGGATATTTTATTTTCTTTTCGATTGTTTGATTTCTAGAACCTGTTTATACGTATTTTAATCATGTCAAAACTAACATTTATTGTGGTTTTGACCTTAGGTGATATTTATCTCATTTCGGATGCCGATCAAGCAAGAATTCAAGAACCAAACACACACAAACTTTTGAAGCTTCCGCGCAAATGTTAATCCTGTTTTAGACAATGTTTATTTTGTAAACACTAACTATATGTTGAAAATTTTAAACTAGACAGTTTGTATTCTTAGAACACCTTAACCACGAAATCTTAGTCTTTATAGCTAAGTTTTTTTTTGTAATTATGCATTTTGTCTCTTTTAAAATGCGGATTTTGTATTAAAATCTTAAATAAAGGAGACGGGTGTTACAATTTATCACTTATACACCACATTCTTCATCAAAATCACACGAACACTTCAACATTTTCTAGAAAACCAACTGGTTTGGGCATTTTGAAGGTGGTTTCCACTCAGCTGTTCATACAAACTGTTGTGGAGCACCAATTCACCAAGATCGACCCAGATCTAAAGGATTTTCACAACTTTTAAACAAAATCTAAAGGATTATCACACTTTTATATCAGATCTGACGAAACTTCATGTGTTTCCGGCTCCGATCTGGTGAACATCACGTTTTACAACTGATTTTCGAACTTTTCTTCAACTTTTATACAAAACGTTGAGGGAATCAGACTCAAACAGACTCTCGACTCCTTCTTTAGTCAGAAGTCGGCTTGGAAACTGAATCCCACCGGAAAATGAGCCAATTGACAGGTCCAAACATGAGACCTCATCAGAAACAGCTTATCGGTTCGAAAAGGGGTGGTACCCATCCGATTGAACGAGCTGGGTTGGGTACGTCTCTGTTGTTTGTCAAGTCGTCACACCGTCCCCGTTCACTCAAACTCAAGAAAACTTCATGAAACTTCACCCACTGATCGTCTGTCCGAATGGCCATCCGATCGGATGACCATTCGTCAAGAGGATCTGACTAAGATGACACTTATTTGTTTTACAGGACAGTGTGATCAAAACATTGAAAACTTTAGTAGTTCACAAACACCCACTGTTCGAATGGTCATCCGCTCGGATGACCATCCGATCGGATGGAGCCCATCCGTTCAGATGGTCATCCGTCCGGATGGCCATCCGCTCAGGTAGTCTGTCCGATACTTTTACTCGATTTTCGCACTATTTGGCACACTGTTCCCGACCAAGTCAGCTCTTAGAGGACTTATGCTGTGTTCCCCGCACGGAGGCTGATCCAGCGCTTCCTTCGATCCAATTTAGCAGTGTTGGTTTTAAGCACCCACTGTGAGTATACTCGATCCCTTTTTGTTTTAAACACTTTTGGGATGCAACATGTATTCTATATCAAAACCACTTGACACTTGAAACTTATTTAAAACATACTCTATCCATTTAAACATGAAACATGAAACTTGTGATACTTGAGACTTTTGTGCTATGTGAACGTTTAATCCCTGTGTGTAGTTCCGCCTTAACAATTATAGCGCTATAGGAGTAACGCCCGCCCCCTTTGAGTCTTGGGGTATTGTTAGGATGAGACATATTAACCTCCCGTTATTCTTTGGGAAAGGCACTTTATTGCGTTGGAAACTTGGGCTATCACTTGGACTGCGTTGACTAGCATGGTGAAACTTATTATATGTTTTCATGTTGGATATGAGTTCTAAACGTTTAAACTATTATGCTACGTATTCAAACTTGCATGCTCGCCAACATTATTGTTGATTGTATTTTAATACATATTGCAGGTTGATAGTAGCTGGGAATCAAGAAAACGAGCTAGGATGATGCTTAGAAACTCATCTTAGATAATTAAGACAATTTGAACAACATTTTAGTCGTTATGTTATTTTGATACATTATGTTGGATGTGAATTGTGGTTGACATTTTAGACTTATTTATGAAATTTTGATTAATCTATATCGAAACAATTAGTGTTGTGGAATCTCTTGAGCAATCTGATTCGCTTAGTGCCGTGCCCCGATGTTTCCGCCATCGGTTGAGGTGTGACATTTTATACCCTTGTACGTGCATATAAGTTAGAGTAAAACACAATTATAGGGTTTACCAAACATAGAGCTTTTCAACTATAAAAACTGCCAAATGTTTATGCCACATTAACATCGATATGTGAATATGTTAGCTAATTGAAACACCGTTGCTAATAATAGTCCTGTAAACTAACTTTAGATTGAGATTGGAGAAAATCTATCTACTATAATAAAAGAAACCAACTTTTGGACACGTGTTATTCATTGAAGGTATCCTCAAATCTATACTTATCTTATATTAACTAAATAAATAAATACTAAATTAATATTAAATCTTATCATACATAAATAATATATTGGCCTCAAGTCTAAATTGTTAATTTAATATATTTTTAAAACAAATACCTCTCTTTCCTAATTATCTTATATTAAATATATAAATAATAAATTAATATTAAATAATATCCTAATTTATTAAAAATATAACTTTTTTATTATTTGGTATACAAAATTATATTTATTCAACTCCTGTAAAACGCAGGGCTTTTAAATTTTTTATTATTATTTACTATTCAAAGTTACATTTATATAACCCGTGTAATACACAAAGTTTTTAAAGATATAACTTTTTATCATTTACTATGTAAAATTAGATTTATTCAACACGTGCAATACACATGGTTTATTAAGGATATATTTTTTTAATTATTTGGTAGATTTTTCAACCCGACTATACATAAGTTTTCTAAAGATACGACGTTTTTAGTATTTAATATACAAAATTATATTTATTTAATCTGCGTAATACACATGGTTTTTAAAGATATAACTCTTTTTTAGATCTATTCAACATGTGTAATATACGGGGTTTTTAAGGATGTAATCTTTTTATTATTTGATAGATTTATCCAACCCAATTATACAAGTGTTTTTTTTAAGATACGACGTTTTTAGTTTTTAGTATTTAGTATGCAAAATTACATTTATTTAATCTGTGTAATACACATGGGTTTTAAAGATATAATTTTTTTAATTATTTGATATATAAAATTACATTTATTTAACCCGTACAATATAAGAGGTTCATAAAGATATAACTTTTTAGTATTTAATATATAAAATTACATTTATTCAACCCGTGTAATACACGGGGTTCTAATCTAGTAACTAATTAACCAAACATTCATGTGATTTTTTTGTTGTGTATCATTATTTAGTTGGAAAATTGGCCTGCAATAATCCCTAGTAGATGTTATTGGGTATAAGCAGTCTCACTTTTGAATATTCCCCTTGCCAGTCCAACCTTTTACCTATTTTTCCTCCACCGGTCCCCCGAGAAAAAAAAGCTTTACGTCGAATTACAAATAGATGTTTTAGGGCTTTTGATCAGAAGGATGATACGAGTCTATAGATGTAAAATTTACCTCGAAACGATGTTCCAAATGACGAAAACGATGCTTCAATTCGAGTGTTTAAACATCCAATTAACAAAAATCAAGTCATTTGGAGCACCGTTTCAAGGTAAGTTTTACGTCAATCGAATCATATCATCATTTTGATCAAAAGACTAAAATATCTGTTTGTAATTCGGAAACAAACTTTAACTCCGTTAAGTTTTTTTAATGGGGGACCAGTGGAGGAAAAATATGTGAAATGTTGGACTGGCGGTGTAACACCCCGCAAATATTAGAAATTATGTAAATGACCATAACGAATATGTTGGTCACAATTAAGGATAAAATAACTAGGAAAAATTTAACCGAGTTAATTATGTGCCTTGAAATATTAAGGAAAACATGGTTAAAATAACCAAAATAAAACTTGAGAATAAGTAGAGGGACCAATAGTGACAAAATCGAAAATGGTTTTTATTAAATAAAACTTAAAAATCCAAAACACATACTGGGTGTGTGTTCTGGTCAAAGAAAACACAGGGAACGAACAAGCTTCTCCACTTGAACCCTAGTTCTTGCAATTCCATCAAATTGCAAGGGGAAATCAGTTCCAAATCAAAATCCAAACTTGAATTAGTGATCACCTTCGCGAAAGGATCATAAGGTATGCTTAATTTTGTTATTTGGTTTCATCTTGAGTTCTAGATGAACATGGGAAATCGAAATTGAGTCTAAATGTTTGATGTTTGGATGAGATTAGGAATGAAATCATGTCTAGGAGTAAACCCTAGTCAATAATTTCATGCATTAGTGTCAATAGATATGAGATTCATAATCATCCATTTGTGTGTTAAATGGGTTTTGTAGAAAGATGATGAACACTAGAATTATGATTACCAATTTAGTGTTATTTGAGCTCCATGAAATAAGTCTAAGTATTGATGTGTAAACTAGATATTTGAAATTGTGAAAAATGCTCAAAATTGGCTAAAAAACTAGTCATGGAACTTGATTATTGATTTTATAAAAGTGATGCCTTTTAGATGTTTGTTGAAATGCCTAAAAGAAAGTTAAACATTGATTTTGAACAAAAACGCATATTGGAATGTTAAGACGAATTATGCGTTGTATGATATAAAAAGAATTCTAAATAAATCTTTGATTGAACTCTATAGGCGAGAGAATTGAATCCTCAAGCTGACAAGCCGGAGCAGACACGCGCTTAAAGGAAAAGCTCTAAAGGTACGTAACTTTCGGTTTCGTTACATTATGCATAAACAATGGTATTAGAAATATTAATGGGATTGTAGTGTAAAATGCGAGTTTGGTAAGTCAACGAAGTGACGAAGTTCACTCGACAAACCAAACAGGTCAAAATAAACGGTTAAAGCATGTTTGGAATGTCAAGGAAGTGATGTAACTCACTCGACAACCAAATGGGTCAAAATAGTAAATAGATATGTTTGTTGAAAATATTGTTTAATTAGTCATGTTTGGAATGTAAATAAAGTGATGTAACTCACTAGATAAAGAAATTGGTTAAAATATTGGTTGAGATAAGTTGGTATGTTGGTAAAATGGTGAATTCCATTAGACAACCAAACGAGTCAAATAATGGTCAAAATGGTAGTGTTCGAAGTGACTTAAACGTCACTCGTTAAATTTGAGTTATAAAAGCGTAAACCATGGAATGGAAGTGATACGCTAAGGTTGACAAGCTCGGGAATGGGTAATTATGGTTAGAAACCAATGTTGATGAATTATGCAAGTACGTAACTACGGTTTCGTTACATTATGTTGATTATGTATTTTTGTTAGTCGAACTTGAATTAGCATATTATGTGAGCTTGATATATAGTTGAAGTGACGAAGTTCACTAGATAAACAAACAGGTCAAATAATGGTTAGAAATAGTTTGGTGTGTTGTAAAATGGTGGTTTTCATTAGATAACCAAACGGGTCAAACAATGCGTAAATTGGTAGTGTTTGAAGTGATTTGATAGTCGCTCGTTTGAATGCGAATCATGAAAGCGTAGGCCGTTGAACGGACACGCCAAAAGCTTAGTTTTTCTTAAAAGAACCCATGATATTGGGTCAAAGGTTTTGGATCAAAATATGTTGATATAGTGATAATATTCATGATTGAAAATGTTATTAACAAGCGCGACATAGCGCGTGCGTAAATTTTGAGAATGACAATGAAACGCCAATTTATACAAGCCCGGGGAAAAGGGTAACTTAGTTTAGAAACCCATAAGAATGATTTTTGTATGGTTTGATATATTACCAAACGGGTCGAATAAATAAAAAGGGGATTTTTAGGCGATCAGCCTATACAAAAGATTTTTTATGCAAATAGTGATAATAAATGGATCGTATTTTAATTACGGACACGTAGGAAAAAGAATAACCAAAAATGGACTTGTAGATAAAATGTTATGGCAATTTGAAGTTTGTTATTTTTGTAAAATTGGAGCTGTGCAAATATGCAGGTCCAGAGGGTGGACCCACTGGAAAACAGACTCCCCTGCGGCACGCGAGGGGATGAGTGAATGATGGCGCGACACGTGAGGCCTGTCGCGGCCCGCGAGCGAATTAAAGAAATCTCTCGCGTGGCACTAGAGACTTAGATCTGAATTTTTATTTTTGATTTCGTTTGTTTGATATTGGAACTTGTTTATTCTTGTTTCTATGCTATCAAAACTAACTTTTAAGTTGGTTTTGACATTAGGTGAATGTAACTACCATCCGGATGCCGATCAAGCAACGAAGTGAACCGAACACATACTTAATGAAGCTTCCACGATGTCTTTCTTTTGTTTAGTTTAAAAATGAAAGTTGTAAACACTTGATACTATACTTTGAATACTTTAGTCATGTAAGAACGTAACTTGACAAAGTTTTATTGAAGGGTCGTATTTTCATATAAAATGCCTATTTAGAATTAAACTCGTGTTATTCTTAGACGGGTCTTACAAGTTGGTAATCAGAGCTAAAGGTTGTTAACAAAGCGTGTTCGGTTCGGAGCTTGATCGAACATCCGGTAAGAATTAGTCATTTAGTAGATTTTAATAGAATATTAGAAAAATGAAATTGATTAGATGTGCATGGGAAGACTGCGTAATACACTCAAACCCGGAAAGTGCACCAAACATGAATGGTCTAAGCAAGTTGTGAACTTGACTAAACCAAAGCGAAATATGCAAATGATATAGAATGAAATGTTTAATAATTAATATAAACATTCAGATTCAAGATGACTGATGAAGGCAATGATGATACGGTGCCAATAGTCACCGAACAGATGAAGGAAATGTCCGGTGTAACCGGGGGCGAATTAGCATCTCAATTAACTGAAGATATGTAAGTTAAAATTTCCGAGGAAGTCGGAAAGGCAATACAAGCCAGTCTACCTTAGTTTGTCGAGAGACTACAAACCACAATCTTGCTAGTAGTGGAGGATACGATGACTGAATTAAAAGACAGTCTCTCACAAGAAAAAGATGACTGGAGAGAGTCGGATGTGAACCCAAGACCCGTAAAGAAATCAAAGCCTAATAAAGCTTCTAAGAAAGGAGTTACAAGAAGGGGGTCAGCTCAGTGTAAAATATGTGGGAAAACTCACCAGGGCAAATGCTACTTTAGAAACAAACCATGTCCTATTTGTAGAAAAGTGGGACACGTGGTTGCAAATTTCCCAGGGAAGGTGTCAGTGTGTTATAAATGTTATAACCCGGAACATAAAAGGTCTGAATGTCCGGAATTGGTTGGAACCGAAGACACAATTGACGCAAAGTCTAATACCCCGAAAGAGAAGGCAAGGTTTCCCCACATGACAGCCGCAGAGGCTAAAGCTGAACCTGGTGTCGTTTAAGGTATCTTTCTTATAAATTTAATTTCAGCATAAATTTTATTCGATACGAGTGCGAATAATAGTTGCATATAGGCATACAAGAGTAGTAAAATGAGTGAATTACGTAAAAGAAATACACACATATATATATAGGGTCGGGATTTAGAGAAAATGCTCAAAAGTGTGAGAACGGTGAGAACGCTTATGGGTCGTCCGATCAAAACAATCCATGGACTAGATTGCGCGGTGGCGTTTTCGTAAATAACATCAATTTTATTATGTGGGATGCGCTTCATTAAGGGTAAAAGAGTCTTTTACCGCTCATATTCAAAACGCCATCAAATGATAAAACGCCATTCAAAAAAATAAAACGCTATTAAAAACAAAACGCCAAAAATTAGTAATAAAACGCGTTGGATATTACAGGAAGATGAAGCAACACTGTAACTGAATTTCAGTTATTAACATTTATTAGAAGAAATTTCCTCCTAAATTACGCGCCAAAAACATCATAACCAAAAACATAGCTTCCATAATCACTTCAATCTATCCATTTTCTGCAAAAAAACATCTTTAACCAAAAACGCCAACTTAACCAAAACGCCAAAAATGGCAACAATCGTTTCGTGGAGATACACTCTGGGAATCAGGCGACACGTCCTCCGTTTTAACAACAGAAGGTAGGTGTATGTTAAGACGGTCAGGGCAATTCTGAAGATGGAAGAAGAGATACAGAGGCGAATCTTATCCATTGGCATCGCTCTAGACAACGAATGCCATGAAACACATATGCTTATGAAAGCATTAACCAGCAAATTTGGACCAATTAAAGCAGATGTGAAGCCGGACCCTGTCATGATATCATGGCGTTTTGATGATGAAACAGACATGGTGACCGTTACATACGACAGCGGAGAGCAGGAAGTCTACTGGCTAGAGAACATCATGACAAAGCAGCGTCTGGGTTTCATGGAAGAATTGCATAACGCCACTTGTCCCAACACAGAAATAGACTCAAAATTGGAGTTAATGCAAGACATGTTCAAGTGGAGGCTTCAGAATCTTCAGGAACAAGAAGCTAATGAAGGTGAAGGTGATGACATGGATGAAGATCTAGATGAAGACTCCGAGGAGGAAGAAGATGCCGCAAGTGATTGATACTATTCGGATAAAGTACCTTCTGACGAAGGCTTTTAATTTTTTTTCCTCTTTTTTTTTTCTTCTGTGTAATCTTCTTTTTGATTTTTTTTAAGATAATTAAATGATATATTCTCCCTTTATTAGCAAAACACCAAAAAAAAAAAAAAAATACTAAAAATGGTTATTCCTTTCAAAACGCCAAAAATAACAAAAAAAAATTTCCTGCTTAATATTTTATTTACTCTGTTATTGTATTTTCTCATCTTGGTCTGCATAACACCATAAAAAAACGCCAAACTTAGAAGATGGGACGTCTATCACCTGTAAAACTGATAAAAACTGATCAACACAGTAAATACAAAAACAGTAACTAAAAAGACAGTTACTTTATTACTATCATTTATTACAATAAAAAAAAGTCCTGCCTAAACTACGCGCCAAAAAACTCCTATAACAGAGGGGTCTATACACAATGAAATTGATCACACCCAGAAAACACAAACGCCATATCCTCTAGAAACCACTCACTTTAAAACGCCAAAAAATGTTAGTTAAAAAAACCACAGATGTCAAAGCTTTCACTGAAATTGATTCTTCTTCTGAAGGGGTTATCTCAATAATATTTTACTGAATGAGATAGACAAATATTCAAGAAAAAGAGACTGATAACAGTGATATGTCATCATGTGAGCTTTGTTCTTGATGAATATCGGCATGGAATAAAGAGATCAACACACGTGTAACATGCTATTTTGACTCCATTATTATAAATAGCTCAAGCAAGAGTTAATCTTCAATGACATGCCACCAAACAAGAATATCACACCAAAACACAAGATGCCACTATGCAGCTTCGTCTGAAAAAGACAGGGTTTATGTAGTAAAGTTGGCATCTAGCTAAAGTATTCAAAAAAGGTTTAAAACGCCAAAACAAATTCAAGAAGATAGAGGCTGATGACAGTGAAGATTCGGAAAAGAAATTAGATTACCATTTTTTATTTTCATTTTATATTTTTTTGATATCAAGTTATATGTTGTTTTGTTATCTAATTCTCTATAAATAAAATGTATATAAAACGCCAAAAACTTCAAACACCAAAACGCTAGTAGTATGAAAACTGGGAGAACGGGTGCTGGCAAAGCACCTTGTAAAATGTATTAAACGCCAAAAAATTCACTAAACGCCAAAAAAAACTGGTCTTATTGTAATCTTATGCAAATATTAACGACTCGTAGTGAATTATTATACAAAACAACACAAAACGCCAAAAAAAATTGACCAGAAAACGTTATAACGCCAAAAAATTATCTATGTGACAAAACAACAATTAATTCAACGCCAAAAAGTTTAATAAATACAATTAACGCCGAAAAAAACTTAGACGCCAGAAAATAATATACCGCGTTGGGAAAATAAAAGAAGATTGAAAAGACAAAAAAACCCCTGGGACCCTGATCATGTCCCGCGCCACGTGTTGGTCCAGGATGCGTTCTCACCGTTCTCACACTTTTGAGCGTTTTCTCCTGATCCCGTTTCTATATATATGTATAAGAAAATAAACAATGGTGAGCATGTGAAACCGAGGCAAAAATAATCATGATAAATATTGCCATGGGAAAGAGTGCGCGTACACTCGAACCCGAGAACTTAATAAAGTAAATAAATGATGTATTGTGAAGGAGTGTAATAACACCCGAACCCGGGAATTTGCAATAGTAATAGATGACAAGGACAGGGTTATAGACTAGGCCAAACCAAACGAAACATGTAGAAACATCGTTTATGTTAATAAACGATGTGGATAAATGCCATACAACGATATGGAAAAATAAAATGAAATGAATTGATTTGTTATTGTAACAATGGATTAAGATCAAAAATGGGAGATTAAGGACAGAAATATACTCGAGAAAGAAGCTAAATGGATAGTACGTATTATTCGCTACTGTGAATAATGAAATATCAATAAATATGGGTTTAGAAACTTGGGTATGGGTAACTACCCAAGTAACATGTTATTAATAAAATCCTTATGAGGAAGAACGATAATCACATTGATGGGTGTGATTGTATAAAAGATTAGTAAAATAAACGTATCAAAAGTATTGGAACAAAAACGGGTAAAACCCCAAAGGCCGTATAACAATAGCAGTGGTTTTACCGAATATGGCTTAAGAAATAAACCTTCGGGACATTGATAAAAGAGACGAATCTAAGGGTCACTAACAAAAGAGAGATGGTGTTTGAATCAAAGTAAACAAAAATATAAATCGACAATTTAGAATGTCAAGGCATAAGGACAAAGTTTGACTGTCATAATTGATAAAATTCACATGAACAAGTCACGAATAATATGAATAAAAGAATAAAGGACCTGGTTGGATAAGGCAACAGATTTCGCTAATACAACCAAATAGAGCAAAACGAAGTCATAATACACGCCAAAATGGCTGCTAGGATAATGACCTTGGTAAAGTACCGATAGATGGGTAGGATTTCAGATATATGCATAAACCAAGAGATGGGAGTGCGGATTAAAAGTCAAAAGACTCGGATTAAGAATTATGACTAAAAGACGATAAAATTTCGCAAACGAGAAATTTTGATAGTTATGTTCAACTATTTCAATATTGAACGGGTCGAACAAAGTATAATGCTCGGTAGTGCAAATAAGCGCGAACCATTAATGGGAGCACAAAATATTAATAAACCTATGCAATGGGTCGTGTGAGTGTATAAAAAGGAAAATTCAAACCAGACAACGGAATCATTAAAGCATTAAGATAAAAGAACTCGGGTAACGGGTTGTAAATAAATAAATGTGTGAACCGGATACTGGTGAGTGGAAAACAAATCAGTGCATAAATGACATAGGAAGTTATAAAGTTGGAAGATTAGTCCAAAAAGAAAACAGGTGTAGCCTTAGACTACGGTCAAATCGATAGAATTCAAAAATGAAAATGAATGAATGTTAGGCAAGAAAGGGACGCCCTGACACCAAAGATGAATTTCTAAGAATACGAAATGACACAAGCAAAAGATGATCCACGGGATCATCATAACCTTTGAAATTATAAACGATGTAAAGGTTTAAAGGACTAAATGACCCTCACGTCACCAAAAGAAAGGAATAAACTATTTGGGGCTTCACAAAAAGGGGGGAGCCTAAAAGAAATAGCCTACAAAGCTAAGCGAAAGAACCTACGGGTCACTTGGGTAAAGCGTGGGAACTAGTTATGATTCCCCGCATAAAACAATAACAGAAAAGAATAATTCTTGTCGTCAATTTCTCGATATGATTAATTGACACGTGATAAAGAGAAAAACGTTAAACTAAAATTCAGTTTTAGTAAGAAAAAACGTACAAACAAATATGAATATTATGAGAGAAATTAGAAAATGGTTAATGCTAAAGGATATGCGTCTTAACGCCGATAGGTGTAAGACGATGCATTCGAAAGAAAGATTCATAATAATGAAAAGCCGACTTAAAACTAAACATGACATGGTGTGATCACAGACACAAAAAGTGATATAGAATACAACCACGTTGTAATGTGAGTTAGAACAACAACAACAACCATACCTAGTAAATCCCACAAATAGCAAAGCTACTTATAGGGTCTGGGGAGGGTGGGATGTAGACAGACCTTGTCTCTATCCCTAAGGATAGAGAGGCTGCTTCCAGAGAGACCCTCGGCTCCAAAAACGAACAACATGTCAACACACCAAGTCAAACAATATAGAAATATCATACAACATCATTTGGACATAATATAATGTAAATAGGAAGCCACCAATACCAAAAAAGTGATCAGAGTGACACAATATAATGTAAATCATGTATAATAGCATACAACATCATTTGGACATAAACACCAGAAGGAAATCACCGGTAAAGTTACTTTAAGAATAAGAAATACCTACATCCCTAAAAAACACCTAAGAACTTACTGCAATTTCCTCTAGAAGTCCTTAACCCTAATCCTACGCCTCCACCAAGTCCTGTCTTGGTGAAATTATAAGCACGCAAAGGGCCGATGATGGCAAAATAGTATACCCGAATGACGAGGTATGAGGTAAAATGGTGACTAATCAGTCTAGCCGGTAAAGCAATTTATAGTCAAAGTAATGTTGTGACCTATGTAAAGCGTTTGTCAATGTAGGATTAGCGTGAAGTGTGACACCTGTGTCACTTCAACCATCAAAAAAATGCCAAACCAATGAAATATTTTATTTCATACTTGGTATTTGTAAAAATATGTGTATCGTTTGCACATATCAACTCTTGTTTGATTTTAAGCTTTAAATCGCTTTCTGGAGGGTTATACGCGCTCTGATGCGTAAATATAACCAGTTTAATCCAACGAACACTCCGGAATAGTGAAATAGGCTTAACATACCTTAAATAACCTTTACATAACTTAGAAATAAGTTTTAAAGGCTTTGGTATGGCAAAAATCAAGTCTAATCGCTTACAGGGACTAAAGTTGACAAACTGCAAAAGTATGCCAATTTGAACTGTAACAGACATTCCGGAACATGACCATAAGTTAAACACACCTTAAATATCCTTTACATAGCTTAGAAATAGGCTTTGAGGGGTTCGGCGTGCTAAAATAAACTTTTGGGTCATTCAGGGACGAAAAGCGTCAAAAAGTGCACAAGTTTGCATTTTCGCGCATAACTTACGTTCTGACTACATCCGGACATCCAAAAATTTATGTAAGCACTAAAACATTTTATTTTAGTGTTTGGCATAAGAAAAATCCATTCGTCGCGTCATTTGGATCGTTTTTCGCGCTTATGCGCATTCCGTCGTAATTAAGCGAACATCGCGATCGTACGGCCAAACGAACCGACATCCGAGATATTTTTGAGCATATTTTAAGCTCCCTATACTTTAACTTCATTTTAGAGCTTTGAAATAGGGTTAACGGGGCTTAAACGTGTCAAAAATGCATCGAAAACCAAGTTTGGAGCTGCAGGGGCCTGTTCTGCCATTTTTGAAACTTTCTGGTCTGCAAGGTCCTTGCGCACCTCAACATGATTAGTGTTACGGTGCGCAAGCAGTCCCCAGACAGCAAAAAACTTGCAGAAACATTGAATCAGGTCCATTCCTCTTGTGCACATGGTATTGGGCAATACTAGGGGCTCAAATGGTTTTGTAAAACCATGTTCTTGAGGTGTATGGCCAAGATCAAAGCACGGTTAACAAGAAACGATCTTAACGGCTCCCCGAAAACTATAAATACCCCCCCATGCCATTGCAAAACCCACAAGAATTTTTATTTGAGAAGCTCTAAGTTGGAACCTTTGTTTCATACCTGAGCTACTTGGATCAAGATTAGCATTCGGGGACCCTTTGTAAGTGTTCCTTCGTTCTTTTATTGCTTTTCTAGTCCGAAAGTCAAACTTTGTTTGACTTTCTGCATTGACCAGTTTATGGTCAATGCGAAGTTCGTTTGAACTTCGCAACGTGAGCGTAATCACGATGGTCATAGTCCCTTGTGACTATGCCTACTGATTACCACGTTGTCTAGGGTCGTAAGGGTAAGCGATCTAATAAATCGCTTATACCTTCGAACCCGACCCATTTGGTCGATCATTAGGATCCGACCAAATACCTTAGGTGACCATAGTATATAGGGAATAACCTTCCGAGGTTATACCTTATGGTCGCTTCGTTAAGTAGTTGTATGATAGGTAGTTTATATGCCTTAGGTAAATTACCAAAATACCCTTTTCATGTGTAATTGGTAATTAAGCATATGTAACCTAAACTTTCGTCACTTAACTGATTATGTAACATAATTAAACATTTTAGGCATATAATACTTGTCATAGGACTAGCTAGGCGAACGCGTTTTACGCGAACGACGCGTTAAAGTAGCATAAGCTACCTAAACGGGTCATTATGGGTCGAAAGCACTTAGGCTAGGTTTCATTTAGTATGTAGGCTTTGTTAAACCATACTACATGAGTTCCCATACTCATTTGGTTTACGAGCCCTCATTCTATCCGATCCTCCGATATAGGTCCGGTTTATTAACATAGTTACCTATATTAGGTGCCGTTTGATTCCGTGATCTCTAGCATTGCTTGGTGGTTATCTTAGGACTTCTGAGCAATCTCAAGTGAGTACATAGTCCCCTCTTTTACTATTTTAAAACTGTTTTGGGGTGAAGCATGTGTACCTATCTGTTATTTTCATGTTTTCCAAAAGTATAATTGATTATACATGTTAGTACTTATCTGTTGACAAACTGAATGACTATCTATGGTTTAAACACTGATTTTTCAAAGACTATAACATTAATTATTGAATTGTACTTATTTTGTTCACCAGACCGGTTGTTAGTATGATATAGCGCTATAGGATTTGACACCCCATTCCTGTTGTCATGGAATGTCTGAAACCAATTTGTTTCTTCATCCAAATATGGATTTCCTTTGTGGTATCCCTATAGTCTCAAAGGTGTATTTTGATGCACTAGGTCTGAATGAATTCTTAAATCACATTATTTTTGTATATTTAGTTATACTCCCAAAAGTATAGTTTGATATGCTCCCATGTGTGATATTGTACAAAACCAACATATATGTTATTTTATTTATCACATCCAAAGCATATTTTGATATGTTATTTACGAAACTAAAACATAGTTTAATATGTTATTTATCACATCCAAAGCATATTATGATATGTTATATATGAAACCAAAACATAGTTTAATATGTTATTTATAAATCAGAAGTACACTTGTAATATACTACTGAAAACTATTATTTTAAACAACTAAAGTATATTTAATGTACTATCTATCTAACGATTGGGTTTTGGTTAGTGTTTAGATAACGAGACAGATGTAATGTGATGAAAACATGGTAGATACGCCGCTGGTACTTCTTATATATAAGTGTATTCATTGCATTACATACCGTGGCGTTATTTAGTACACTTGGGTTAACGATATTGGAACTGAAATATAATTTAATATATTACTCATTCGATTCTCTTAAAATCCAAAGTATATTTTCAAATATACTATAAGCCTTTTTATCAAAATATTGTTTTACAAGCAACTTATCTTATACAAACTCATTTTACATGGTTATTCATTTAACCTTACAATTATTTATACATATCATCTGATCTTATTGTTTTTCAAACGATTTACAAAACAAATCAATTTACAAGGTTCATGACTAAACTTTATTAAACATTTTCTTAAACTTACAAGTCATGAATCCTATTTTCGCAAAACCTATGTATCTCACAGGCATTTTTATGCTGACGTACCTATTTTTACACATGTTTCAGGTACTGCTTTGAAATGATTTGTTGATACATGCTACAGTTAGGATGGACTCGTGCCTTAGCAACTTTAAAACTTGGAAGATCATAGTTGTACTTATTTGATTGTATTAAAACAAAGAGTTCATTTATTCAATAAAACCGAATTTATTTATTCCATGGTTATGAAACAATGATTCTGTTACAACACTCCCCGACGTTTCCGCCACGTCTAGTTGCTTTACGTGGTCGGGGTGTGACAGAAAAGTTGGTATCAGAGCCAATGGTTATAGGGAATTAGGTTATTAGTAATACTTTGACCTAGACTATAACCTTCGTAGGACCCTAACACAAGTTTTCTTGTGTTTAGTTTTAAAACAATACCGTCACTTATTCTTAAGTGACAACCACAATAAGAACACAAATTTCTATCCCGCTTTGAAAACTAATCATCTGTTCTAGGATGATTTATTATATGGTTTTGAACCCTCTAAGTTTTCAAATCCCGTCAAAGTTGGTCTAAATAATGTGAACACGTGCAAACTGGAAGGGTGGGTGCCTGTACCCTGAGTTTTCTGTCTAAGGCTAGAGTGTTCATACAAATCCACATAATCGGACCAGTCACTCTTACCTGGGAACTCTTGGGGTGAGTGTCCACTTATAGGCGAGCATGTCTTCGCGATACATTATTCTTGACCTATTTACTTTGATTAATCACCGGGGTCGTTTGTTGCTTTGTAGTAATAAACAAATGACCACTATCCTTGTTTTCATCAGATTTGTTTCATCTCATTCTTTTCGTCTAATTCTCTCACTCGTTTCCTCTCATGTTTCCTCTTTTAGAATGCCTCCTCGACGTGACAATCAGATGGCGAATGCCGAACTGGCGGAAATCATCGCGCAGCAAATGGCTGCTGCCTTCCCAAATCTTTATGCTCAAATGATTCAAGCCATCAACAACAACAATGCTCCATGCAATTTCAAGAATTTTAACTCGGCTAAACCGCTCAAGTTTAGTGGTTCTGAGGGAGCAATTGGGCTTCTTCAATGGGTCGAGAGCATTGAGAATACTTTCCGTCACGTTCAGTGTCCTGAAAATCGCAAGGTCGAGTTTTCTTCGAGTGTATTTCAGAAGAGGGCTCTTACATGGTGGAACGGGGTTATGAGAGACCGCGGTGCTGAGGTTGCATTAGCACAGACTTGGGCTGAGCTTAGGGCTCTTATGATGAAGGAATTCTGTCCTCGTCATGAGCTAAGGGCTCTAGAAAGGGAATTTGATGATTTGAAGCAAGACAGTGGGGAACATCGAGCCTATACTGACCTCTATGAGGAATTGAGCTTGTTATGCCCTACTATGGTTACGCCTCTGGATAAGGCGATTGAGAAATACATTGATGGTCTTCCTGACGTAGTTCAGGATATTGTTACTGGCAGCAACCCTACTACTGTCAGACAAGCCATTGAATTGTCTGCCACTCTGACTGAATCCCGTATCAGGAAGCGCAAGCTGTTTTGGAAGGGCGACTCAAGACCATCTGACAAGACTGCTCAAGTGGAACCAAAGGAAGAAAATGCTGAGGTGTCTAAGAAGAAGAAGCGCAAAGCCTCTCAAAACTACGCTGTATCTGCTCAGGACAAACAGGTTGCACCAAACCAACCAGCACAACCTCGCAAAAGGCAAAACTATGTTGGTACCGCACCTTTGTGCAACAAGTGCAACCGTCATCATCTAGAGCAAGAGCAGTGTCACAAATGTACCCACTGTGGGCGGTTATGAAACAATGATTCTGTTACAACACTCCCCGACGTTTCCGCCACGTCTAGTTGCTTTACGTGGTCGGGGTGTGACATGAAGTAAACATGTTGACGGACTCAGTGACCGGGTGGTCTAAAGACGACTCGGTCAAATAGGTGACGAAGATAGGAAATAAATGATAAAAGGTTACGGTCCATGAGGACATATGCCTAAAAGACGCACATGTCAATACGAATGAAAACCTTATACTGGAAAAGAAAGAATGCCTTGAAAAACGAAACTAAGATAGTTTGGTCCAAACTATAGGACTACTTAAAGAAGGTTTCGGGGACGAAACCTATTTAAGGGGGGTATATTTGTAACACCCCGAAAATATTAGAAATTAAATAAATGATCATTACAAATATGTTGGTCACAATTAAGGAAAAAATAACTAGGAAAAATTTAACCTAGTTAATTATGTGCCTTGAAATATTAAGGAAAACATGGTTAAACTAACCAAAATAAAACTTAAGAATAAGTAGAGGGACCAATAGTGTCAAAATCAAAAATGGTTTTTATTAAATAAAACTTAAAAATCCAAAACACATACTGGGTGTGTGTTTTGGTCGAAGAAAACACAGGGGGCGAACAAGCTTATCCACTTGAACCCTAGTTCTTGCAATTCCATCAAATTGCAACGGGAAATCAGTTCCAAATCGAAATCCAAACTCGAATTAGTGATCACCTTCGCGAAAGGATCATAAGGTATGCTTAATTTTGTTATTTGGTTTCATCTTGAGTTCTAGATGAACATGGGAAATCGAAATTTGAGTCTAAATGTTTGATGTTTGGATGAGATTAGGAATGAAATCATGTCTAGGAGTAAACCCTAGTCAATAATTTCATGCATTAGTGTCAATAGATATGAGATTTATAATCATCCATTTATGTGTTAAATGGGTTTTGTAGAAAGATGATGAACACTAGAATTATGATTATCAATCTAGTGTTATTTGAGCTCCATGAAATAAGTCTAAGTATTGATGTGTAAACTAGATATTTGAAATTGTGAAAAATGCTCAAAATTGGCTAAATAACTAGTCATGGAACTTGATTATTGATTTTGTAAAGGTGATGCCTTTTAGGTGTTTGTTGAAATGCCTAAAAGAAAGTTAAACATTGATTTTGAACAAAAACGCATATTGGAATGTTAAGACGAATTATGTGTTGTATGATATAATAATAATTCTAAATAAATTGTTGATTGAACTCTATAGGCGAGGGAATTGAATCCTCAAGCGGACAAGCCGGAGCGGACAAGCGCTTGAAGGAAAAGCTCTAAAGGTACGTAACTTTCGGTTTCGTTACATTATGCATAAACAATGGTATTAGAAATATTAATGGGATTGTAGTGTAAATTGCGAGTTTGGTAAGTCAACGAAGTGATGAAGTTCACTCGACAAACCGAACGGGTCAAAATAAACGCTTAAAGCATGTTTGGAAAGTCAATGAAGTGATGTATGTAGGTCCCGTAATCCCGTATGGATCTTAACAAGACTGGTAATTAATCAAGGATGCGGAATCTCCTTGATTAACATTCGAACACAGAAACAAGAACGTGAGAAGAATAAGAACTCGAACACACAAACTTTCAAACTGATCTTCTGTGATTATCAAACCTTAGAAACGTTTTACAATCACTAAGGTCTCCAAGAACCTAACAGGCGATTTCTGTTTGTTCTAAACTCTCAAACTTGAATGCTCTCCACAATCTCCAAAAGTCTAACCCTAAAACTCTAGTCTAAGGTTGTTTATATACACACAACCAAGAACTCGAATTGGGCTTTGCCCATATGACATTTGTTACATAAACTTGGGCCTAATAGACTTGATACAAACTTGGACTTGATTGGGCTTCAATATCTCGAATTCCTTTAAGTCTTCATGATCCAATCTTTTGTTTAATATCCAAAGACCAATCCAAAGCTGTTGTCACATAACATGCACCAACAAACTCCCCCTTGACAATAGCTTGCAAAGGAAACTTTAGTCCTCAGAATCTCACAGTCTTTGGTCTTTGGATAGCGTCAGCTTCAACATGAACTCTGTCAGCAACAGACTCCCCCTAAGCTGATGTATCCAATCACCAAATCTTCCAAGTTGTGATTTAGCATTCCCAATAAGTCTTCACAACATCCATTCTGCATTGTAGAAGGAGGATTCTACCAAGCAGCAACAAACTCCTCATCTCTTCACAGCAACTCTCATCAACAAACTGCTTCAATCTGTATACTATAAAACAAACATCTCGAGAAACCAAAAGAATTTTTCAACAAAAGTAAACAATTATTATTATTCAAGAGATAGTTAAACTGTAACACAGATTAAGCATTTTCAAATTAAGCACCAACACGCAACAATTTTTAATCAAACAACTTATAACCTGCATGATTTAAAATTTTGAACCCACTTTCTAACACCGTCTCCCCCTATCGGTAATAACTCCTCCAAGAATAACAGTTTTCCGTACGTTAAGAATTTTAACAGAAAAAGACACTATTTTTGGATTTTTTGTATTTTCTGAAAGCAAATAAATACAAAAAGCAATAAACACTCTATTTTTGTGAGAATCACCGGTAAGAAGATCATATCAGCACAATCAAACTGTTTCACACCTTTAGTTAATTCTTTATGTAATTTTTCGTGAAAAGCAGTCCAAGACGATTACCAGTATGGTCGTCCACTTAAACAAAATGCATGAACATTTCAAGTACCATTACCGTATGATACGTTAAGGTAATTTTATTTTTGATATATTAGTGTGTCCCACTTCAGGATATACCCCCGCGATCAAGGTATGCACAAAGATTCATCGTAGTAGGTGAGTATACTAAATTCATCCGTTTTGTTTTTCAACTTTTAGATAATTGGTGATCAGGTCAGTACTTCCGTATAGCAAATAGACCAAAATATCTAACGAGGGCTGACGGGTGGTCCGTAGGACAACCCTTAAGTGCCTTAAAAAGATTAAAATCCCATGCTTTACACGTTTAATTGTTTGAACTTGGTAACTACTAGTTGTTTGGACGTGCAGGTGCAAATGGAGCATAAAAGGGAAAGAATTTGGAGCATCAATAAAAAATAAAATTTTGGAATTGAAGAATTAAGAGGATAGCATGATAGAGGATGAAATTACGAGAACGTAGGCGAAAACGGTGAAGAAAACGGAGTTGAAACGAAAAAGTTATGCTGAAAACAAGTTTTCAGCATTTCTTGCCGTAAGACAGGAGCTCCTGGCCGTAAGACTTGATTGACAGCCGTAACCTACGGCTGGGAGCCGTAGGTTACGGCTCCGACTGATCTCAAAATGTAACCTACTCATTTATTAGCCATTTGAAGAGGATTTATGGAGTCTTATCATTTCCAATCGGTTACCACTTGCTTGGGAACGAAAATTGGAGTATCTTGGAGACTTTGGCAAGGAGAAACACTATCCTAATCATTAGTTTGGAGTGCTTTGATCCATATGAACATTGAAACTCTTGTTAAGATGTTTGTCATGGCTATGTGTGGCTAAACACTTTATGATCGTCCTAGGTTGAAGGTTTGCTTGAGACATTTTGTATTTGATTTCCTAATTTCTAGAATAGCAATCCTTATCTTTATGGTTGGTTTGTTATGGTGTGTGATTGTTTGTTAGTAACTTGTTAATTCTTATGTTAATCTAGTTTGAAACCATACGTTCTTGGTGCCGTTGGCAATCGAGATATCATGGGTAGAATTAGGATTGGGTAAGGGTTGATTGATCATCGGGTAACAACCTCACGTTCTAGGAATCTGAGTACTTAGTTCCCTTTCATCACTGCAAGTAATCACGCATGAGCTATGTCTATGTAGTTCTTTCTAGTGGAATGATAATATGAATGTCGAAACAAACTGGAAACTAAAGATGGTCATTTTTCTCTCAATTGTTTACAACTCAATTTTCAATTCGCAATTTAATTAGTAATCTTAGTTTTAAAAAGCAAACAAACAAACTAACTCTTTGAATTTACTTTTTATTGCAATTAGTTTAATCTTAGTTTACTTAGATACACTTCTAAATAACACACATTCCACAAACTCCCTGTGTTCGATACCCTATTACCGCTATCTATAGTTGTTATTGGGATTAAATTTGATTGTGACCGCGACATCACGTCAAATTTTGGCGCCGTTGCCGGGGAGTAGTGCGCAACGTGTGTTATTATTTTTTTTTAAGTTTGTTATTTTTCTGGTTTACGCTGGGTGTGTTAGTGTGCAGGTATTGACAGGTGCATGCGTACTAGGAGCTCTCACAAGCTATCACCTTTGGCATTTGATCCGGAAATGAGTTACCAAGAGGAGTACGATTACGGTGATTATTATGATGAATATTCCCAACTTTCATATGAAGGCCCTCAGATGTACGATCAAGACTATTATCATGCTCAGTATACATTTGATCAGTATGGTTATGAATGTGTAACTCAACAACCTACTTTGCACTATCAGTCACATAAATCTGAAAGTCTTGGAGAGATGATGAGAAAGAGACACATGGTTCATGTTGAAAAAGAATTAACAAAACCTCATTTGTCAATGGAAGAACGAGTAGAACTTTTGGAATGGAAATATGATTTGTTACCAAAAGAGGTGAAAGAGATGAGGCCAGGGACGTCGATGGTGGAAAAACGTCAAGCAAAACAACACTGGATACATGTGCAGATTGAACAAATGACACCTATGGGTGATGTAGAAGAAAAGGTTGTGAGTCCTCCCGAACTTGAAACTGAATTATTAGGGCCAAATGAGGAATATACAATTGAAATTATTGTGGAGGAACCACCTATGGAGAGCAAAGTTGAGGGCCTTTTACTTGATGAACCAATCAAAGTTGATTACAATTCTCCGGCTGTGGTGGTTATGGAAACCAGGAGTGTTAAGGATGCATGTTTAGAAACTAGGAAGGTGGCACTTCATGATGTGGGAGATTTCATTCATAAGTTATGTTTATGGGAGAGTTTAGATTTGTTGGGCATAAAAAATGAAGTAGTGAAGTGGAGAGTAAACTACCGAGCATTTGTTGGAAATTCGGTAGGAAAATGTGGATTTAAAGAATTTTGCAAAGAAAGATGGAACGTGACAAAGCACACACACAATAGAAGAATCAAACACCGTGCTTACATCAGCAACGAAAAAGGTAAATGTGCATTGAGACCACCTTGAGACATATCAGGTACGGTCGGGCTGAAGACCTAAACTTTAGCGCTGCTTGGGAGGCAACCCAAGGTGTTTTTAGATAAGTGTGGGGAAGATGTGCGGAGAATTGTGTGAAGGTGATGATAGGAAGTCGGATTATCTACAACATCTGTTGTGTCAAACTTCACCAGGTCAATGTACTTTTTCCTTAGACTTGTCATGTTCTTTAGCTTTGAAATATCGTAGTTTATTAGTTTGTTTTTGTTTATTAAAAAAAAAAATCCAAAAAGAAACTTGGGGTTTGAGTTTATAAGCTTTTAGTTGGTGTTTAAGAATTTATGCGATCAAAGTCTCTCAAAACCATACATTGGGACAATGTATCCCAAGTGTGGGGATGGGGGGAAATTTTTGAGGATTTTAAAATTTTTTGTGAAGTCAAGCGAAAAATTGTCAAAATTTGAAAGCTTGATATTGTTCCACTTGAAACACCGACACCCATTTCTAGTCTTTTCTTGGTGAGAATTTCGGCCACATGTGATTGTTATTGATATTTCTTTGTTTGAGTGGCGGTGTGTGTCGTGTGTTAATAGAACTTGTGTACGAATTCTTGTTAAATCCTAGAATTAGCATGCTTTTGGAAATGATAGGGGACTTTTAGGTAGCCTCGTCTAGATGTGTGAGAGTGCGGGATTGGTGGCTTGGACCTCATACTTTACATATATGAGCTTGGTATTGTGAGGGGTGGGGGTTTGGTCCTTAGAAAGCCACATTTGAGCCTTAGACCATTCGGTTGTGACCCAAACCTACTCCCTATTAAATTTTACCTATTGAGATGACCCGGTTTAGGAATTTAGTTTGTGATTGTTGATGTTCTTGTATATATTTTTGAGTTCTTTGCTTAAAAAAAAAGAAAAAAAAAGAAGAAGAAAGGAAAAAAAAGAGAAAAATATGAGAAAAATACAAAAAGAAGTATTTAGTTGCAATAGTAGTTAAGATGTTGAAGAAGTTGTGTATTTAGTTGTTGTTTGCTTTGTTTAGTAGTAGAAATAAAAACCGGGTCGAATCAATGAGCTACTTTCACATTCCCACTATTTCCTACCTTTACACCTAGCCTCGTTACAACCCGTAAGTTCCTTTGATTCAAAAGCATGCTAGATATTTGTTAGGAGGAGACTTGATTTGTATACAAGCTTATTGTCGCACACACACACACGCGCGCATTGAGTGGTTTAGCATTATGTGCTAATATTTCTTGCTACCGAGAGTCTTTGTGAGGGGTGTGTCTTGTGGTATGATTGAAAGTTAGTAGAAGGACGACACATTTTAGCTTGGTTTGCATGATTGATCGCTTGTGTTTGTGAATAGTTTTGAATGAGTTGCTTGGGACAAGCAACGGGTAAGTGTGGGGATGTGACGGGTGGTCCGTAGGACAACCCTTAAGTGCCTTAAAAAGATTAAAATCACATGCTTTACACGTTTAATTGTTTGAACTTGGTAACTACTAGTTGTTTGGACGTGCAGGTGCAAATGGAGCATAAAAGGGAAAGAATTTGGAGCATCAATAAAAAATAAAATTTTGGAATTGAAGAATTAAGAGGATAGCATGATAGAGGATGAAATTACGAGAACGTAGGCGAAAACGGTGAAGAAAACGGAGTTGAAACGAAAAAGTTATGCTGAAAACAAGTTTTCAGCATTTCTTGCCGTAAGACAGGAGCTCCTGGCCGTAAGACTTGATTGACAGCCGTAACCTACGGCTGGGAGCCGTAGGTTACGGCTCCGACTGATCTCAAAATGTAACCTACTCATTTATTAGCCATTTGAAGAGGATTTATGGAGTCTTATCATTTCCAATCGGTTACCACTTGCTTGGGAACGAAAATTGGAGTATCTTGGAGACTTTGGCAAGGAGAAACACTATCCTAATCATTAGTTTGGAGTGCTTTGATCCATATGAACATTGAAACTCTTGTTAAGATGTTTGTCATGGCTATGTGTGGCTAAACACTTTATGATCGTCCTAGGTTGAAGGTTTGCTTGAGACATTTTGTATTTGATTTCCTAATTTCTAGAATAGCAATCCTTATCTTTATGGTTGGTTTGTTATGGTGTGTGATTGTTTGTTAGTAACTTGTTAATTCTTATGTTAATCTAGTTTGAAACCATACGTTCTTGGTGCCGTTGGCAATCGAGATATCATGGGTAGAATTAGGATTGGGTAAGGGTTGATTGATCATCGGGTAACAACCTCACGTTCTAGGAATCTGAGTACTTAGTTCCCTTTCATCACTGCAAGTAATCACGCATGAGCTATGTCTATGTAGTTCTTTCTAGTGGAATGATAATATGAATGTCGAAACAAACCGGAAATCTAGGATGGTCATTTATCTCTAATTTGCTTACAACCAAACTTTTCTCTTGCAATTTACTTAGTTTAATTTAGTCTAAAACCAATTCACTCACATAAACTCTTGAATTTTATTTCTCTTGCAATTAGTTTAATTTTAGGTAACTTAGATAAATCTTCAAATAACACACATTCCACAAACTCCCTGTGTTCGATACCCACTTACCGCTATCTATATAGTTGTTATTGGGATTAAATTTGATTGTGACCACGACAGCACGTCAAGGGCTAACACAAATACCATTTTTGGTACGATTTATGCATTTTGCACATTTTGAATGACTCTAGGAGAGCTTTTTCATTTATGGGTTTTGGCATATTTAGCTCTTTTAAGATATCCCGGTTGTGCCTAGGTCAGCATGTATCTGGATGCAGCAGAAGGACAACCCTGATATCCCCGGATGAAATAACAGTATAAAGACCCAAAACCTCAGATTTTGGCAATCTATCAACGCAAGATTTAAGGTCATTAAACCATACACCACTGATATGTTACCCACTCATACTCAATGCATTTAGGTTTATATCACATAGGTAAGTTGATTATTTCATGCTTTTGCCTACTGGTACATCATATGATGAAGCTGCTATCACACTTAAGCAATTTAATTCATTTTCAGTGTGACAGTCTAACTTGCTGATGTACTATCATTTCTTCTTTTTCACACAGTGATAACTCCTTTTTGATTTTCTATTTTTTATGTTTTTGATTTTTCAATGTTTTTGTATTTTTGATTTTTTAAGAAAGCAGTAAACTATTTACAAAAAATTCTTATGAAAACCCAGTTATTCAGGATTCCTCATCCTGTTGAGTTCGACTAAATGTTCAAAGCGAGCTCTATCAAAAGCTTTAGTGTAAAGATAAGCAAGGTTATCTAGTGTGTCGACTCAGTGTAATTCAATTAGTCTCTTTTCAGCACAATCCCGTATAAAATGATGATGTATGTCAATATGTTTAGTTCTACTGTGCTTTACGGGATTATTTTTTATTGAAATAGTGGCATTATTGTCTATCATAATAGGAGTACGAGTGAAATCCAAACCGTAATCACGCATCTGCTGTTGAATCCAGAGAACCTGAGAGCAGCAGCTACCCTCAGCAATATATTCGGCTTCACAAGTAGAGGTAGACACACAAGATTGCTTCTTGCATTGCCAAGACACAATCCTGCCTCCTAAGAACTGACAACCACCAATTGTAGACTTTCTGTTCGACTTGCATCCCCCAAATTCTGAGTCATTGTAAGCGACAAAATTCAGATCACTATCAGCTGGATACCACAACCCAAGTTTAGGTTTCCCCTTCAAGTAACGAAGAATACGCTTCACTGCTTTCATGTGTGACTCTTTTGGATTAGCCTGATATCTAGCACACAGACATACTGCAAACATGATGTCAGGTCTTAAAGCAGTCAAGTACATTAGAAAACCAATCATTGCCCTGTATTGAGTAGGATCAACATCTTCCGTGCTTTCATGATCTGGGCCAAGATTGTGATTTTCGCAAATGGGTGTTTTGAAAGTAGAGCAATCATTCATTTTGAACTGATTCAAAATGTCATACACATACTTCGTTTGATGAATAAACATCCCATCCTCCTTCTGATCAACTTGTAATCCCAGAAAGTAGGACAGCTCATCCATATCGCTCATTTCAAACTTGCTCTTCATCACCTTCTCAAACTCTTTACACATGTTCTCATCTGATGACCCAAAGATGATGTCATCCACGTATACTTGTACCAGCAGAAAATCATCCTTCTTCCTCTTGATGAACAGTGTACTGTCAATCTGACCTCTTTCAAAACCATTCTTGATCAGATGTGTAGACAGTGTCTCGTACCACGCCCTGGGAGCTTGATGTAATCCATACAAAGCCTTATCAAGTTTGTAAACTCGATCTGGATAGTCTGGATCAACGAACCCATCTGGCTGTTAAACATACTCCACTTCTTGGACTTTCCCGTAAAGAAATGCACTCTTCACGTCTAGTTGATAAACTTTAAAGCCCTTGAATGAAGCGAAAGCCAGAAACAAACGAATTGCCTCCAACCTTGCCACTGGTGCAAACACCTCATTGTAATCGAGTCCTTCTTGCTGATTGAAACCTTTGACAACCAACCGAGCCTTGTTGCGCGTGACAATCCCTCTTTCATCCTTATTGCACCTAAATACCCATCTAGTGCCAATCTCTCTTTCACCTTTAGGAAGGTCAACTAACTCCCAAACTTTCAACTTCTCAAACTGGGCCAATTCCTCTTGCATAACTTCAACCCATGAATTGTCTTTAAGAGCCATGTGAATGTTCTTCGGCTCCTCTTGGGAAATAAAGCAACTATACAAGCATTCGTTCATTATCCCAGTCTTCTCAATCAAAACAAATAACCCAAAATTCGCTGCTATGCTTCTTCTCGTCTGAACACCTGCCGTAGGATCCCCAAGTATCATGTCAACTGGATGATCCCTATTTGCTCGTGTAGTAGTAAAAGCATCGACTTCTAGATTGTCACCCAGGTTTGATCCAACCTCCCCCTGAATGTTCTGATCCACAAACGGATTGATGAAATCCTCCCCCTGATTGGGTTCAGGTTCACTATCGCTTGAATCAGGATCTGTAGCACCTTGGGAACTTTCTGGAGCATCTGTCATATCAACATTCGATCTAGGCATGAACTCGCCTTCATCGTCTTCACTAATCACTGTTTGAATCAACTGAGAATCATCTGCATTTGGAAACTCAGGAATATTAAATGATTTAAAAACACTGTCATAATCATATAATATAGCAGGCCCGTTCGTTGATTGTTGAGGTTTGTATGAAGTAATTTCAACATTAAAGACAACCTCAATTTTACCCGTTTTTAGATTAAAAACCCTTTTATTCGGTGTGCCAGGCACGTAACCTAGAAAGTAACCATCGTCAGCCACCTCACCGAATTTTTGTTTATCTTTATTTCGCATAATGGTGCAGGGTAATCCAAATGGTTCAAAGCCTTCCAAGTTTGGTTTCTTGTTAAACATCAATTCATGACAAGTTTTATTAAAATGTTTAATAGTCAAAACTTTGTTTAGGACGTAGCAAGCTGTATTCACAGCTTCTCCCCAGAAAAGAACTGGTAGCTTTGAATCTTAAAGCATCGTCCTAGCGGCTTCAATCAACGTCCTGTTTTTCCTCTCAGCGACTCCATTTTGTTGAGGTGTATAAGGAGCAGTTCAAAGACAATAGAGATCCAGAATCCGATTCCTGAACTCCGTGCCATTATCACTCCTTATCCTCTTGATCCTTGCATCATAAACGTTTTCCAATTTCGTAAAAAGATCTATCAGCATTTCCGCCGTCTCATATTTTGTACCTAAAAAGAAAACCCATGAATATCGTGAGTAATCATCAGTGACAACAAGACAGTAGTACTTTCCACCTATGCTCCTCACATTCACTGGACCGAATAAATCCATGTGAAGAAGTTCATAAGGGGCATCGATGGAATTTACTGTTTTAGACTTATGAGGTTTCTTGTGTTGTTTTCCCTTTTGACATGGAAGACATTTATCTTCCACTTGAAACCTCTGCATTGGAACCCCTTTCACTAGCTCATTTTTAATAAGGTAATTCATTTTTCGATAGTGAATATGGGCCATGCGTCTGTGCCACAACATCGATTCAGCTTCAGATGCTTTGGATAGCAAACACGCCACAGCAGCAGTCGGATCCTTGGCACCTATGTCCATGACATAAGTATCATTTTTCCTTGGTGCACGCATCACTATCCAGTCGTCCGGAATAACCAAACCCGGTTTCAACACCAATGCCTCAGACTTAGTAAAGTGGACCGAGTGACCCTTGTCGCAGACTTGTGACACGCTCATTAGATTGTGTTTAAGCTGCTCAACATACTTCACTTTGTCCAATGTGATCTTCCCATTCGTCACTTTTCCTCGTCCAGTAATTCTACCACCTTTAGCACCAGAAAAATTTACATGTCCACCATCATATTCTTCAAATTCAGAAAACAATCTCGCATCCCCCGTCATGTGCCTAGAGCAGCCACTATCAACATACCATAAGTTGATAATCCTCCTTAACAGCTCCTGCACACACCAACCAAATGATTAGTTAGATTGGGGGACCCAATCCTTAATGGTCTTGGGTCGTCTAAATTCACCAACTACTTGAACATCCATCCAATATCCATTACTCCTAACAGGAGTCTTGGATCTCAGACCTGTTGATGGAAATGGGGTTTGATTTCCACTAGGTTGATGGTCCTGAGGGTTCCTATATGTGTTTGGACTATGTGACCTTTGGAAATTTTGATTTTGATTCCAAGAACCTTAATTGTTGTAATTTCTAAAGCCATTGTTATAAAAAATTCGACCACCATTAGTTTGGTATCGATTTTGATATTGACCTTGACTTCTGAAATTGTTTGAATTATGATTGTTCATTCTTGGTGAACTACTTCTAGGTCTCTCATATCTGACTGATGTAGATTCAGGCTGAAATCTGGGTTGATTTCTTTGAAAACGAGGAACTTGTGCAGTTCCTTTTTCAGCCTTATCTACACCACCAGCAACACCATCTTGTTGCTTAGGAGCAGATTTCTTTGGAGAATTTGAGACTTTCTCCTCATTATCACCTTTCTTCTCTGGTGATTTCCCTATCTGTTTCACACTAATTTGTGCTTCACTCTTTTTGTTAGGACATCAGCTAGCTACATGTCCCTTGGCATGACATTTGAAGCACGATCTCTTTTTCGAAGACTTCTTATCTGAAGCCTTTGAACTAGATCCTGGTTTTGATGACGATGCCTTAGAAGGATTTGGTTCAGTTTGCTTAGTTTCAGAATTTTCTTTGTTTTTGTTTTTAGCAAACTCTACATTTGATTCGTTTTCAATAACAGCTGTTTCGTTTTTCATGTCACTTCCTTGAACAAAATTAACCTTTTTAACAAAAGTTGGATTTTTATTCCTAGAATGTGAAGTTTTCTTTTTCAAAATAGGTTTGCTGTCATTTTCCTTCTTAGCATCATCACTTTCAGACACATCACCTTGACTTGATGTGGAACTACTTGGTGATGTTGACGCAAAGTCTATGAGCTCGTTTTCATCAGGCAAGAAAGAATAATCATGACTAACAGGAGGTGGAACTTCATTGAAACCATGGAATCCCACACTAGTTCTGTCATTACTTTTCTTCAAGCCACCCATCATATGTTTCATAACAAAAGTAGAGTCCCTGAATTGACCTAATTTCTTTTCAAGTTCAACAATTTTGAGTTGTGCATCTGACAACTCTTTGGATTTTTCAGAAATCTCTTTTGTTTTCTCAGCCATCATTTCATGAGCTAAGTCTATGACTTGAAGTTTTTCGTTTAGTTTGCAAGTTACAACTTCAATTTCAGCTTCATAGCCTTTTATCTTCTTCAAATACAACGACTCATTTCTTTTAGCAAAAAAAATTGATTCTTTGATGTTAGACATCTCGTTTACCAGACTTTGGTTTTGTGTTGACAACCTGTCAACCTCACCCTGTAATTCACGACATTTTAAACAAACAAAAGTAGCAGAGTTACTTACCTCTCCTGTTGATTTGTCTGAGTTGGCCATAAGAGCAGCTAGTTGAGCTTCCATTCTTTTGTATTTTGCATCTCTCTCTTCAGCTTCCCTTTCATGCTCAGACTTTGGCTTTTCTTTTTCAGCATCTGTTGTCTGATCAGCCTTCTTTTCCTCAGCTTCACTTTCCTTCTTAACTTCAGCATCATCTACTGCAACTTCACTTTTCTTCTCAACTTCAGCATCATCTACTGTAGCTTCACCATCATCAACTGGTACATTTCTGCCATGAAAACCTGAGTGACATTGTCATCATTTTCCAACTGAACACTCCAGTCATATGAACCTTCTCTAGCTGTAGAGATCAACGCTCTCGAGTTAGAGTTGTTTGATGCATTCCTATTGTTTGAACTCTGACTCGAAGTCTCCTGCTTTTGTTTTTGACATTCCCTAGCGAAATGCCCATAACTTTGACAGTTGAAGCATCTCACTTTGGTCTTATCAAAACCAACAGTCTTTCCTACAAACTTCCTTCTTGTTCGGTTTATAAATCTCTTCACTCGTCTAGAAATCATGGCCATTTGCCATTGAAAATCCATTTCTTCAAGATCATCAGGATCAATCTGATCATAATCTTCATCTAAAGTGGCAGGATCAGATATCTTCCCCTGAATGTAGTTCTCATAAGAAGCAACGAATGACGCAAGTAGAGCAAGATGCTCTTCTGCAGACTTAACACTCATAGGCATCGACTTTGCACCACTACTCTGCTTAGAAGCTGATGTTCTCTTGGCTCCTGTTGATCCTCCTGAAGCGGCTACAAAACACACATCACCATCCTCATTTACTGTGACCTGCTCATTCTCACACGATAGAAACGCAGTAGAAGAGTCGCTAGAAGCGTTGTGAGATGAAGAAGATGTAAGCCCGTTGTAAATCTCTGGATCTTGAACCTGATCATATCCAGTATCTTTCTTCTTCATACTGAGCTCATAAGCTCTCAGCTTGCCAACTACTTCTTCCAGTTCCTTTGTCTCATAATCTGCTTCTCCCTTGATCATGAGGGTGTAGATATCCCACTTAGTAGGTAAGGCATCGAGTAGCTTGTCATTTTTCTCTACGTCAGAATAGCAAGTTATCTCATAATTGTCCATTTCCGACATCAGATGGTAGTATCTAGTGATGATGTCCTCAAGTGACTCATGTTTCATGTACTTGAAAACAGCAAATTGCTTTTTCAGTAGATAAACTTTGTTCTTCTTAACATCTTCATTTCCCTGATATCGCTTTTCTAATGCATCCCACATATCCTTTGAATTAGTGTACTTCTTGAAGGTATGCTTGATGCTATCAGGTAAGGACATTTTTATTGCAGCCAAGGCTCTCTTTTCAGCCTCATACATCTTTTTATCAGCCTCTTGCATGTTCACATAGGCTGTTCTACGTGGTCTACCCTCAAAGTCGTGTGTTGGGTTTGTGTACCCATATTCAATACATATCCACATGCGTGTGTCCTGATATTCAATGAAGGATTGAAAACAATCCTTCCATGTCAAATAATTTTCCACCTTCATCATCTTAGGCGGTTTGCTGGTAGTTCCAACCTCATGCTCCATTCTCAAAAACTCATTCAAATTAGTCATGTTTGACATTTTAAACGTTGCAGACTGATAAAACCGTACAAAATTTCTCCGAAAACTGTTTTTACCAAATTATACCGTTAGATTCGTCTCGAAAATACGATTCTAATGCAGACCTTTTTTTTGTCCTAAAAATCCCACGAATTTAACCGTGCAAACGGCTTGTCCAGATGAGCTATGGATAGTTCTCTAAACACGAAACACTGAAATATTTCCTACGCTTGCTTAGAAAAATTCCACCACTTCTGAATCGCACAAGAGACAGTCGCACAAGATTGTCCCAGTCGCACAAGGTTAACTGGATAGCACAATCCACTAACTTTGGGCCGAACAGTCACTTAATGGGCCTGATCGCACAAGTTTTGAATCGCACAAGCTGACTTCTGATCGCACAAGAGTAATCCGAGTCGCACAAGAGTAATCCGGGTCACACAAGAGTAATTCGGGTCGCACAAGACAAATCCGGGCCGCACAAGAACAATCCGGGTCGCACAAGATCAATCCGGGTCGCACAAGATCTCCAAACGCACAAGTTTTTCAAAATCACAAGTTTTTCAAACTTTGAATTTCCCTAATCAGCAATCCAATCCCGAAAAATCAGCAACTGAAAGTCAGCAATTCTTTCCAAAAAGTCGAAATTAATTCCTTTTTCAAACTTTCCAAACAAAGTCACCTACAAACACGAAAACAGTCAATTCTAATAAACAAAACAGATCAAAAATCAAAATTTTAAACTGTTCTTCAATTGTTCTTCCTGTTCTTCGAAAAATCCAGAAATATTATCCCGAAAATATTCAAACAAACCAACGGCCATGATTCCCTTCGATCAGTCTTGAACCACGCACAAGAGCAAATGCTCTGATACCAATTGTAGGTCCCGTAATCCCGTATGGATCTTAACAAGACTGGTAATTAATCAAGGATGCGGAATCTCCTTGATTAACCTTCGAACACAGAAACAAGAACGTGTAGAAGAATAAGAACTCGAACACACAAACTTTCAAACTGATCTTCTGTGATTATCAAACCTTAGAAACATTTTACAATCACTAAGATCTCCAAGAACCTAACAGCCGATTTCTGTTTGTTCTAAACTCTCAAACTCGAATGCTCTCCACAATCTCCAAAAGTCTAACCCTAAAACTCTAGTCTAAGGTTGTTTATATACACACGGCCAAGAACTCGAATTGGGCTTTGCCCATATTACATTTGTTACATAAACTTGGGCCTAATAGACTTGATACAAACTTGGACTTGATTGGGCTTCAATATCTCGAATTCCTTTAAGTCTTCATGATCCAATCTTCTGTTTAATATCCAAAGCTGTTGTCACATAACATGCACCAACAATGTAACTCACTCGACAACCAAGTGGGTCAAAATAGTAAATAGATATGTTTGTTGAAAATATTGTTTAATTAGTCATGTTTGGAATGTAAATAAAGTGATGTAACTCACTAGATAAAGAAATTGGTTAAAATATTGGTTGAGATAAGTTGGTATGTTGGTAAAATGGTGAATTCCATTAGACAACCAAACGAGTCAAATAATGGTCGAAATGGTAGTGTTCGAAGTGACTTAAACGTCACTCGTTAAATTTGAGTTATAAAAGAGTAAACCATGGAATGGAAGTGATACGCTAAGGTTGACAAGCCCGGGAATGGGTAATTATGGTTAGAAACCAATGTTGATGAATTATGCAAGTACGTAACTACGATTTCGTTACATTATGTTGATTATGTATTTTTGTTAGTCGACCTCGAATTAGCATATTATGTGAGCTTGTTATAGTTGAAGTGACGAAGTTCACTAGATAAACAAACGGGTCAAATAATGGTTAGAAATAGTTTGGTGTGTCGTGAAATGGTGGTTTTCATTAGATAACCAAACGGGTCAAACAATGGATAAATTGGTAGTGTTTGAAGTGATTTGATAGTCACTCGTTTGAATGCGAATCATGAAAGCGTAGGCCGTTGAAAGGACATGCCAAAAGCTTAGTTTTTCTTAAAAGAACCCATGATATTGGGTCAAAGGTTTTGGATCAAAATTTGTTGATATAGTGATAATATTCATGATTGAAAATGTTATTAACAAGCGCGACATAGCGCGTGCGTAAATTTTGAGAATGGACAATGAAACACCAATGTATACAAGCCCGAGGAAAAGGGTAACTTAGTTTAGAAACTCATAAGAATGAGTTTTGTATGGTTTGATATATTACCAAACGGGTCGAATAAATAAAAAGGGGACTTTTATGCGATCAGCCTATAGACAAGATTTTTTTATGCAAATAGTGATAATAAATGGGTTCGTATTTTAATTACAGACACGTAGGAAAAAGAATCACCAAAAACGGACTTGTAGATAAAAAGTTATGGCAATTTGAAGTTTGTTATTTTTGTAAAAATGGAGTTGGGCAAATATGCAGGTCCAGAGAGTGGACCCGCTGTAAAACAGACTCCCCCGCGGCACGCGAGGGGATGAGTGAATGCTGGCGCGACACGCGGGGCCTGTCGAGGCCCGCGAGCGAATTAAAGAAATCTCTCGTGTGGCGCGAGAGACTTAGATCTAAATTTTTATTTTTGATTTCGTTTATTTGATATTGGAACTTATTTATTCTTGTTTCTATGCTATCAAAACTAACTTTTAAGTTGGTTTTGACATTACGTGAATGTAACTACCATCCAGATGCCGATCAAGCAACGAAGTGAACCGAACACATACTTAATGAAGCTTCCGCGATGTCTTTCTTTTGTTTAGTTTAAAAATGAAAGTTGTAAACACTTGATACTATATTTTGAATACTTTAGTCATGTAAGAACGTAACTTGACAAAGTTTTATTGAAGGGTCGTATTTTCATATAAAATGCATATTTAGAATTAAACTCGTGTTATTCTTAGACGGGTCTTACAGGCGGAGTGAACATTCAAAAGTGGGACTGCAAATGACCAATGACATCTAGTAGTGATTATTACAAGTTAATTTCTCTTATTTAATTTAATTATTTGAATTGTTTTGTAAACCTACGACTTCATATGTACTTTGATTATTCGTATGAAGTCATAAAATGTGATTTAGGAAATCTATCTACTATAATAAAAGAAACCAACTTTTAAACACGTGTCATTTATTAAAGGTATCTTCAAATCTATACTTATCTTATATTAATTAAATAAATAATAAATTAATATTAAATCTTTTTTCTACTTTAATAAAATATTATCCTCAAATATAAATTGTTAATTTAATATATTTTTAAAACACATAACTCTCTTTTCTACTTATCTTATATTAAATATATAAATAATAAATTAATATTAAATGTTATACAAATTTATTAAAAATATAACTTTTTTTTATTATTTGGTATACAAAATATTTTTTTTATTATTTACTATACAAAGTTACATTTATATAACCAGTGTAATATATGAAGTTTTTCAAGATATAACTTTTTATCTTTTGTTATGTAAAACTAGATTTATTCAACATGTGTAATACACGGGCTTTTAAGGATATATATTATTACTATTATTATTATTATTTGGTAGATTTTTCAACCCGACTATACGTGAGTTTTTTAAAGATACGACGTTTTTAGTATCGAATATACAAAATTACATTTATTTAATCTGTGTACTACACATGGTTTTTAAAGATATAACTCTTTTTAGATCTATTTAACACGTGTAATATATAAGGTTTTTAAGGAAGTAATTTTTTTTGAGTAAACTGCCATTTTGGTCCCTGAGGTTTGGCCAATTTTGCTACTTTAGTCCAAATTTCAAACCTTTTGCCATTTTGGTCCCTGTGGTTTCGTTTTTGTTGCCATTTTGGTCCAAATTTCAAATTTGGCTACATTCCAAAAATTTAAACCCCCCTGTCTTGTCCTTTTGCTTAGGGGTATTTTCGTCATTTTAGGCTTTATTTTAACTGATTATCAATTAAATTTAATAAAACAAAATTATTTCATCTTCCCCAATCTGAAACCCAGTCTCTCTCCTCCCTCCCTCTCTCTAAACTCACCAGCCTTAACACCCAAAAATCAACTCCACCATTCTCTCCGGTGATCTCTCTCCACAAAACGCTAACAATCGCACAAAATATCCACCAAATCTCTACAATTACCCCTACAAATCCACTATAATCCTGTTCAATTCACTCAAATGGATCGGAACCGGACGGAGAGTCTGGTGTACACCTGGCAATGGAGCAGCACCGGTTCATCTTCTCCGGCGATGTCACCGGTGAACAGTTAGAGAGAGAAACAAAAGGTTTCGTTTCGCCGGTGAACAGTTTGAGAGAGAAACGGAGGGTTTCGCTTGTACCGGAATCACCCACCACCACCGTCTCCCCTCCACCAGCGTACACCCTCCACCAGCGTACACCTCTTTCCACTTTCCACTTCCCACTTTTCCCACCATGGATTCCGGCAACTTCACCTCTGATAAAAGCATAAAACCACAACAGCCGGCGATGTACACTTCAACCACATCCCGATTCTCCAACCGCCGCCGTCAGAGCATCGTCGCCATCAGAGCATCGCCGTCATCATCGGAGTACTAAAATTCAAACACCTCCCCGACCAAATCTGGAGGTTTGATGGAAGGATTGGAGTTTGTCGATCAGATCTGAGGTGGTGGTATAGTGGTGGTGCGGTGGTGTTAATGGAGGTGGTAGGCGGTTCTATAGAGAGAAAGATTGCAGTGTGTGTGATAGAGAGAGAAGAGAGGGAGACAGTGGGTGTTTAGAGAGAGAGAGAGACAGTGTGCGCAGAGTGGAGAGAGAGAGAAAGAAAGAAAGAGAGGGATTTTATTAAATTTAATTGATAATCAGTTAAAATAAAGCCTAAAATGATGAAAATACCACTGAGCAAAAGGACAAAACAGGGGGTTTAAATTGGGGAATCTGGCCAAATTTGAAATTTGGACCAAAATGGCAACAAAAACGAAACCACAGGGACCAAAATGGCAAAAGGTTTGAAATTTGGACTAAAGTGGCAAAACTGGCCAAACCTCAAGGACCAAAATGGCAGTTTACTCAATTTTTTTTATTATTTGATAGATTTATTCAACCCGATTATACACAGGTTTTTTTAAAGATACGGTGTTTTTAGTATTTAATATACAAAATTGCATTTATTTAATCTGTGTAATACACATGGTTTTTAAATATATAACTTTTTTTATTATCCGATATATAAAATTACATTTATTTAACCCGTACAATATACGGGGTTCATAAAGATCTAACTTTTTATTGTTTAATATATAAAATTACATTTATTCAATTCGTATAATACACTGGGTTCTAACCTAGTATATATTATATACTTGAATGATTGATGTGTTTTGCGTTGTCATATAATTAACATTTACACTAAAGATAATTATAAAGCATCATATATAATATTCTAGTTCCTTAAAAATATTTTTTCTTTTTCTCTATACTTTATGTACATCTTTTGCTCTTTTATAATGTGATAAAAGGTAGATAACGATTTTCTCAATTCTTTTTTGATGACGACGTTTATACATTGATTAAACCAATATGCTTTTCACCATTATTGTTATAATGATATTTTATAAATAAATTTTGAAGAAAGTAACGAAAATGATGCAAAGTTGCAAACCGATACGATGTGATTATTGATACTGTGTATATAATAATGAGTTAACTGTCATTTTCGTGCCTGTGGTTTGGTGGAAAATGTCACTTCAGTCCAAAAATAAAAATTACGTCAGTTTCGTCCTCATTATTTTTGAAACGTGTCACTTCATTCTAAAAAGATAACGTCTTGCGCCAGTTCCGTACTCAACGTTTTTAACGACGTGTTATCTTTTTGGACCGAAGTGACACGTTTCAAAAATGTTGAAGACGGAAATGGCGCAATTTTTTTTTTTGAACTGAAGTGACATTTTCCACCAAAACAAATGGACGAAAATGACAGTTAACTCTGTAATAATAGTATCTATACAAGTTACGTTCATGATATATGAAGTTCATTACTTTGTTTTAAGCGAACAACCATTTTTTAGTAAGGAATAAGATAATTATAAAGTAGAGAACATGACATTGCAACAAACATGTAATTCCCCAAGTGTAGACAATTTTAGTTGGCAAACAAAAAGTAAATAAAACTTTAAAATAACATATGTGTCGTCTAGATAATTATTCATAAATCATTGCATCGGACATCAGGGTCTTTAGGTTAGCGAACATATAAAGAAATGGCGGATATTTAATCAAAATACGTAGTCATGTGCTAACACACAATGACACAAACATACAATGATTTTTATGATAAACAAATTGATAGAAAATTTACTTAGCCCCCAGAAACATTTTAACTTTTAAGTTATTTTGTTAAGACGTATAATATGTATTTTTTTTATTGAACGATAACTTTCTTTTTGAGTGAACCAATGTCACACCGTCTAAACGGCGGTCCTAGCCAAGAATTATATAATGATATGTATTACACCCAGAATTATTTTCTCACTTTTACCTTTTATACTTATTTTATTTTAAATATCAAATTTTAATTATTACAGTATTTATTTAAATATTAATTTTTAATTCCTACAATATAGTAATATACATGTTAAATTTTTATATAATTTATATCTTTATCCTTAGCTCTTTTTTATCTCTATCTCTATACATAATATTTATTTATTTTTAATTCTTGCAATATTTATTTAAATATACATTTTCGCCTAAACCGGATACCCATTTAACTTTCATGCAGATCATCACCTGTTATAAATTCGTCTAATTTTTCTTTCAAAAATATTTAATACATTCCTTGTTTCATTTTCATCAACCTCGCACTTTCATTATTTATATTTATTATTTTTATAATAAAATTTTAATTGACCATTATTTTGTTTTCATTTTTCTAAATTTAAGAGTTGTGATTCTCATTTTCATCACCAAGTTTTACTAATTCAAATTGTGTAATATTTGAGATTTTAACCTATTTAATTTATAATATACAAAATCGTAAATATACATCCTTTGAGTCCTTTTGTAATATTCTGATTTTTTTAAATATCTATTAATATATTTCTAATTCTAATATTCTGTTAGATATGTAATATCTTTTTATTGTTATTTCTTTACATTATTCAAGTGATAACTTTTATTTCTTTATTAAGAAGTTAGGAAAAAAGCAGCTGCTCATAGGCCAAGCTTTCATAACCCAACTCTTTACAAATAAAAATAGACCCAACTTTTCTTTTTGATAAATGAATATTAAAGAAACCAACCTTTTCTGTTTTCTAATTTGACATAAGTTTGATGATAATAATCTATAACAACATTCAAATCTCATCCTCTCAAATAGTTTTATCCCTAAAATTTGAAGGAAAAAAAAACCTAAGGTTTTTTACTTAATTTGGCGAAGATTAAATTTATAGGGTAAGGTTCATTTGAGAACCATCCTTATTGCGAGAACCACGAGAACCAATATGAACACAAAAAATACCTAAAAAAATCCAAAAAAAACCCACAAATTTCTAATAAAAATAGCTATATTTTGTTACAAAAAAACGTTTTTTTTCGAGTAACAGTTATGGATGCACATGTGCATATGTATCACTTATTGGACAAATTTCATAATATATTACCAATAGTAGAAAAATGCACTTTCATTTACACTACCATATGTAATACACTACTTTTTACATTACCAATATTAGAAATGCACATGTGCATCAATATGTATCAACATGAAATAAAGTGTTTTGGTTAAAAAAGTTTGTGATTTTAAATTATGAAGTAGACCCATATACATGTGTTTTGCTTAGTTATATTTAGTGGTTGATAGTTTGATTATATTTGTTACTTTATGATATAATATGTTGTTTGGATGGTATAAAGGGTGTTGATTTACATATAATAAAGTGAAATATTGGTAATAATATTGTATTATGGATGGTAAAATGCAATTGTATTGTATTACGGATGGTATGAGGTAATGGTAGTGTAGTATGGATGAAATGATAGATGAAAGGGAATGCGTATTCAAAGTGGTGTACTAAAACACGTTATAACATGTTCATATATATAGATGCACATGTGCATTTCTAGTGTTGTTAATGTAAAAAGTAGTGTATTATGAATGATAATGTAAATGAAAGTGCAATTGTCTGATATTTGTAATGAATTACGGAATTTGTCAAAAAAATGATACAAATGCACATGTGCATGGATAACTGTTACTCGATTTTTTTTTGAATTTTATCTTATTATTGACGAAATATAACGATTTTTCCAAAAAAAGAGTAAATTTTTTTTTTGAGTGTTTTTGAGATTTTTTTAGGTATTTTTTGGTTGTGTTCACATTGGTTCTCGCGGTTCTCGCAATAAAGGGTGGTTCCTAACGGATCCTTCTCCTATATATATATATATATATATATATATATATATAGGATAAGGATTATTACAGAACACTAATTATTGCGAGAACAAAAAGAACAACTCTAAATCACTAAATTTTGGGATTAAAGGTTCATATTTCTTAAATTTTATATTTCTTACATTCATATGTTTATTATATATACATAAAAAAATTCATATATTTTTCAAGACACATAGTCTACATACATATAGGTAATTTAGCCTACACATAACCTACATATGTGTAGGTTATTTTAAAACAGAAATTTTTTCATATTTTATTTTAAATTCTAGTGTGAGAAACAATAAATCTTTCATTTATAACATTTTGATTTACTTTTTGGGTTTTTAGGATTGAAAAATGAGTGATTCATTTTGTTCTGCGTGTTCTCGTAATATTTAGTGTTCTGCATAGAACCTTCCCCTATATATATAGGGAGCCGCTAAAATAGAAACCATCCTCACTTGTAAGAACCACGAGAACCACTCTTAACCAATCAGAGAAAGGGGTATTTTGGTTATTTACCCCAAATGTCAAATCCCCCCTCTCCCTTCATTTAAATCACTGACTTTTTAATTACCCCTCTTCTCTCTCCTCTCTCATCTATCATTTAATTCTATCATCTTCATCTCTTTACCAAAATTTAAAATCCTCTCATCTATCTCTCTGTACCCATCTAGATCTCAAAAGTGAAATCCCTTCCACCATCTTCATTAACGATACCAGATCTAGATCTTTGATGAAAGGGCTGAGCAGTGGGCTCCTCCACTACCTCCATTTTTTGAGCAGTTGTAAAGGATCAGGCCTACATGGCTTGCATTTGTGCATCCACTACCTCCATTTTGTATTTGGTAATACAAAACAACATTATTAATGATGAAAGGATTCCATTTTTGTATTTGGTAATGATGAAACTGAACGGCGACCTCCACCGTCACTCCTTCCGCCGCCATGGTGGTGCACGGTGACTTCCACTGTCACCCCTTCCGCCGCCACAAGTGACCTCCACTCCTTCCGCCGCCATCTATTCAGGTCATCCACACCCACCTGTTCCTATATATCTCTTAATCACATAGATCTGCTTATCTTTCTTATTTTTTAATTTGGATTTTTTTGGGGGATTTTTTATGATGAAGGTGGGCGACGGTTGTTGGTGGTGGTGGCGGTGGCGTTGGGGTTGGTGGCGGTGGGGGTTTTTTGGGTGGTGTGGGCCAGAGGTGGGTGACCGTGGGAGAGTAGGTTCGACGGTGGTGTAGTCCGGTGATTGTTTGTGATTCTGGTGGGATTCTCCGGTGATTGATTTATGTTGTTGATATTGGGGTTTTTTTGCTGATGCTTTTTAATGTTTGGATTTGGTTGGTTTTGTTGGTGCTTTTTGCTGATGCTTTTGAATGTTGGGGGGTTTTTGCTGGTGCTTTTTTGTGATGAAGGTGGGCGACGGTTGTTGGTGGTGGTGGCGGTGGCGTTGGGGGGGTTTTTGGTGATGCTTTTGAATGTTTTGAAACAGTGAACTATGTGTGGGTTTTGATATGGTCGATTGGGCGGCGATGATGAAAAAAAAAACGTAGATTTAGATGACGATGGCGCGGCAAAAACGGCGGAGGGTAGGTTTTTTGAACCTGCAACCGCACTTTTGCAGCCTTTTGATTAACGGATAATCTGAGCCAAACCCCGTTTTTTTTTTCGAGATACACTTTGTTTTGATGTTGTTGGTTTTTTATTTTTCCCCCCTAGTCCATGATGATAACAATATATCTGAGACACCTACCGAGTTTGCGATTTCTGTGTGCGTTCGTTTTTGCGTAAAAAAGTTTTTGTAAAAAAAAAAAAGTTAAACCGTAAACTTTTTAACGTAAAACTTAAACTTTTTAACGTAAAACGTAAAAACGTAAAAACGTAAAAAGTTTTAGGTAAAACGTAAAACGTAAAAAGTTTTACGTAAAACGTAAAAAGGTTTACGTAAAACGTAAATATTTTAACGTAAAACGTAAAAAGTTTTACGTAAAACGTAAAAAGTTTAACGTAAAACGTAAAATGTAAAAAGTGTAAAAAACGGTGCGTTAATAAAACGTCAAAAAAACGACGCGTTTAAAACGACGTGTAAAAAAACGTGTAAAAAAAGTGTAAAAAAAGGCGCGTCAAAAAAACGTGTGAAAAAGGACACTTGAAATAACGGCGCGTAAAAAACGTCGCCTTCAAAAAATGACGCTTGAAAAAGCCCGGCGTAAAAACTGCGAGTCAAATAAACGTGTGAAAAACGACGATTGAAAAACCGGCGCGTAAAAAACGTCGCGTTCAAAAAATGACGCTTGAAAAAGCCCGGCGTGCAAAAAACGGCGTGAAAAAACGGAGCGTAAAACGGGTCGTAAAGAAACGCGCGTAAAAAACGGGTCGTAAAAAAACGCGCGTAAAAAAACGCGCATAAATTTTTTTTAACAAAAAATCTAATTTCAAATTGTTGTTTAATAAAAAAAATCCGATTTAGAAAATAACAATTAATGCAAATTGGACAAAAATGTAATAAAAAACAATAAATTAATAAGACAAAAAACAAAATTACTTAAATACCCTTTTAGATTAAAATATTAAAAAATAATAAGACAAAAAGAATTTAATATTACTTTTAACTAATTTTAATCTCATCCATCCATTTTGGAAATCTAATGGGCAAAAAGTAGTTCCCACGGTTTTTACAACTGGAGGTGATTTTCATTTTAGCGGTCCTATATATATATATATATGGCTGGGTTCATTTCAGAACTCTAAATAATTGCAGAATTTTCAGAACTCCTAATAAACAATCATTATATATATATTGTATTTAAGATCTTTTTATCATCTATTATATGTATTTTTATGATTACATACATGTTAAAAGTAGTTTACATATGTTTAATAGTCAAATTATATGAATGTGTAATACCTAATTACATATATGTAAAAAAAAACTAGTCCACATATGTGTAATTATAAATTTACAAATAAAAAATAATAAAATTACTCTTAACATGTATGTAATAATAAAAATACACATAATAAATGAGAAAACTTATCCTAAACATAAAAATATATAAATAAAAAGATTGTTTATTAGGAGTTCTTCCAGTTCTGTAAATATATATATATATATATATATATATATATATAGGGAGAAGATCATGCGAGAACCACCTCTTATTGCGAGAACCGCGAGAACCAATGTGAACACACCAAAAATGCCTAAAAATAGCTAAAAATCACACAAAAATTTTTTTTTTGATTTTTTAAATATTTTTTAGGTTAAAATCGCTACTTTTCGCACCAAAAAAAAAAAAAAAAATTTTTTTTAAAATAAAAATTTTTTTTTTTTAAAAAAAAAAAATTTTTTTTTTGGCTTCTAAAAGTAGCGATTTTAACCTAAAAAATATCAAAAAAATCAAAAAAAAAATTTTGGATTTTTTTTTGATTTTTTTAGATTTTTTTTAGATTTTTTTAGGTTTTTGGGGGGTTTAGTTTTTAGCATTTTAGCTTGGGGGGGGGTTTAGGTTTTTGGGGGGTGGGGGAGGGGGGTTTAGGTTTTTTTTGGGGGGGGGGGGGGGTTGGGGTTAGGTTTTTTTAGGTTTTTTTTAGCTTGGGGGGGGGGGGGTTAGGTTTTTTTTTGGGGGGGGGGGGGGGGTTTAAGTTTTTGGGTGAGGGGGGGGGGGGGGTTAGGTTTTTTTAGCTATTTTAGGTTGTGTTCACATTGGTTCTCAAGGTTCTCACAATAAGGGTGGTTCTCGCATGAGCCCCTCCCTATATATATATATATATATATATATATACATATATATATATATGAGATCGCTAAAATGAGAACCACCTCCAGTTATGAGAACCATGAGAACCACTTTATAGCCTTTAGATTAACTTGATGGATGGATGAGATTAAAAGTAACAAAAACTAATATTAAATAAAATTTGTCTTATTATGTCTTTTATATTTTAATTAAAAAGGGTAGATTGGTAAAATAACTCTTTTTTGTCTTTTTCATTTTATTATTTTTTAATTATTTTTTGTTTTATTATATTACTTTTTAGTTTTATTATATTACTTTTTATTTTTTAAAAAGATTTCTTTATTAAACAAAAATTTTGAAAATCAGATTTTTTATATAAAAAAAATTTATGCGCGTTTTTTTTACCACCCGTTTTTTACGCGCGTTTTTTTACGACCCGTTTTACGCTCCGTTTTTTCACGCCGATTTTGCGACCGTAGTTTTTAAGTGCCGTTTTTAGGCCCGGTCTTAGGCGCCGTTTTTTGCCGCGCCGTTTTTTACGTCACGTTTTTTACAAGCCGTCCCGTTTTAGCGCGCCGTTTTAGCGTCACGTTTTTTTACAAGACGTCCCGTTTTTGTCGTCCCGTTTTAGCCGTCCGTTTTTTGCCGTCCCGTTTTTTTGCCGTCCCGTTTTAGCCGTCCCGTTTTTTTTACAAGCCGTCCCGTTTTTTGCCGCGCCGTTTTTTACGTCACGTTTTTTACAAGCCGTCCCGTTTTTTGCGCCCCATTTTTTACGTCCCGTTTTTTCGCCCCATTATTTACGTCACGTTTTTTGCTGCGCCGTTTTTAGCGTCCGTTTTTTACAAGCCGTCCCGTTTTTTGCCGTCCCGTTTTAGCCGTCCCGTTTTTTTGCCGTCCCGTTTTTTACCGTCCCGTTTTATCCGTCCCGTTTTCTGCCGTCCCGTTTTAGCCGTCCCGTTTTTTTACAAGCCGTCCCGTTTTACGCCCCGTTTTTTTACATTTTACTCGTCGGTTTTTTACGTTTTACGTGTCGGATTTTTACGTTTTACGCGTCGGGTTTTTTACGTCTTACGCGTCGGTTTTTACGTTTTACGCCCCGTTTTTTTACGTTTTACGCGTCGGTTTTTTACGTTTTACGCGTCGGTTTTTACGTTTACGCGTCGGTTTTTTACGTTTTACGCCCCGGTTTTTTAGGTTAACGTTTTTTACGTCCCGTTTTAACGCGGCGTTTTTTACGTCCCGTTTTAACGCGGCGTTTTTTAAGTCCCGTTTTATTTACGTTTTACGTTTTACGAAAAACTTTTTACGTTTTACGTTTTACGAAAAACTTTTTACGTTTTATGTTTTACGTAAAACTTTTTACGTTTTACGAAAAACCTTTTACCTTTTACGTTTTTACGCGTCGCTTTTTAACGCGTCGTTTTTTAACACGCCGCTTTTACGGCCGACTTTTTACGTTAAAAAATTTACGTTTTTTGTTAAAAAATTTACGTTTTACGTTAAAAAGGTTTACGTTTTACGTTAAAAAAATTACGTTTTACGTTAAAAAATTTACGTTTTACGTTAAAAAGTTTACGTTTTATGTTTTTACGTTTTACGTTAAAATATTTACGTTTTACTTTAAAAACTTTACATTTTTACATTAAAAAGTTTACGTTTTACGTTAAAAGTTTACGTTTGACGTTAAAAAATGTATGTTTTACGTATTGCGTTAATTTTTTTTAATCTTTTTACGTTTTACATTAAACTTTATTACGTTTTACGTTTTAAACTTTTTACGTAAAACTGTTTTAAGCGTTGTTTTTTACGTTTTACAACTTACGCACCGTTTTTTTAAGCGTTTTACGTAAAACTTTTTAAACTTTTTACGTTTTACGTTAAACTCTTTAAGTTTTACGTTTCACGTAAAACTCTTTAAGTTTTACGTTTCACGTAAAACTCTTTACGTTTTACGTTTCACGTAAAACTCTTTACGTTTTACTTTTCACGTAAAACTCTTTACGTTTTACGTTAAAAAGTTTACGGTTTTGGCACTTTTTTCAAAAAAAACTACACAAAAACGAACACACCCAAAAATCGCAACTCGGTAGATGTCTCAGATAGATTGTTATCATCATCGACTGGGAAAAAAAAAAATTAAAAAACAACAAAAATAAAAAACAATGATCGGATTCTTGAAAAAAACGGGGCTTGGCTCAGATTTTTTCGATAATCAGAGGCTGCAAAGTAGGGTTGCAAGTTCAAAAATCTACCATCCACCAACCGTGCCGCGCCATCGTCAACAAAATATACTTTTTTTTTTCATCATCACCGCCCAAATTCACTGGTCGAAATCTACCAAAAAGCACCAGATTCAACCGAATAAAACCCAGCACCAGATTCAACTGAATCAAACCCATATTCAAGCAGTTTCCACAGAATTCAACCCATATTCAACAGAATTAAAAACCCAGATCTAAACCCAGATTCAAAAAATCAAAGAAACCAAATCAAAATCCCCAACATATGCAAAAAATCAAACCATCAAACCAAATAAAAACCCAGATCTAAACCCACAAGAACACATGCAAAAAATCAAAGAAACCAAATCAAAAACCCAGATCTAAACCCAACCAAAAAATCAAACCATCAAACCCACATAGTTCATCAGACCCACATACCAGAGAAATCAACAAAAGAGGCCCAAGAAACTCGTCGGGAGGAAACCGGGACCTCCGCCGCTCACGGCGGCGCTGCCGCCGGTCCACCACCCAGCCACTGCCACAACTCCACCCGTCTTCCACCACCTACCAACCATCTCCCACCACCGACCAAACACCTCCCACCATCGCCTCGCCACCGAACAAAATCACCAATCGCATGCCGTAACCAAACCCTATATCTAGAAAAAACAACAAATCGGCAACAGTTTAAAGGAGCTAGGGGGTAGCCAGGTGGTGGTAGTGGTAGTGGTGAGAAGGTGGTGAAACAAAAAAGAGAGAGTTTTAACCGGATTCGATGTGGCTGGAGAAGGAGGGGTACAGGGGGAGGGGTGCGGCATAAACCTTGTTGGGGCCGGAGTCATCGCCGGATAAATGGTTTGCCGGACTCGTTGTGGCCGGGCCGGACTCGCCGCCGGAGAAGAGAATCAAGAGACATGTGAGAGATGAGAGAGATATGTGAGGGGGTCTCCTTTTAAAGTGTCTGACAAAATGAAAAGTGACAAACATTAAATGGAGAGAGAGTGTGAAGACTTGACATATGGGGTAAATGACTAATGTGCCCTTTGTGTTGGCACAATGTGATTGGTTGATTTTGGTTCTCATGGTTCTCATAACTGAGAGTGGTTCTCATTCTAGCGGCTCCCTATATATATATATACATACATATAGTGAAAGTGTAAAATATAATATCTCTTAACGTATAATACGTATGATACTGTGAAATCGCACGTTGGTTTTTTTTGTAGCAATTTCGTATGTTGGTAAATATGATGAAATCGCATGTTGGTATATAAAGCAATTTCGCATGTTGGTTTTTCAACACAAATCGCATGTTCAAAAGTGAATTCGCACCAGATCGGACGGCTGAGATGATCGCGTACATATTGTACGATAAGGGCTATTATACGTTAACCTAACCCTATATATATGTGTGTGTGTGTGTGACAGAAAACTAAGTTATATTTCCATATATTACAAGAATTAAATGAAACTGCCTTTTTTTACAGATCACAATAAGACAAGTAGGTGCAACTTATAATCATCCACAAGTTTACAATCCATTGCTCATGGTAATAAATACCCAACTTGCTTCTAAAGCGTTTAAGAGTTCTCGTCACAATCCTAAATTTTTAAATCATATTTACATAAATATATGCAGAATATCATTATCATTGTAAATCATATTTAAATAAATCATATTTACATAAATAAATGTGGAATATCATTATCATTGTAAATCTAATAACTTTTTTTTATAAAAATCTGTTTTTGATAATGTTTAATTTGAAAATATTATTATAAGTATAAATTAAAAATATAGTTACAGTAAGGGCAGTTGGATAGATTTTGTATGAAGGTTAACAGATTTAATCTAACAAAAAAATATTGGTCTACTTAAAGATATATTTGAAGCAACAATGAATATTAAGGTAATTATTTTAAAATAAACAATATTTTCATTTTATAATATTAATTTGATTTAAAAAATTATAAAAAATAATTTTTTTATTAGTAGCGCACTACAAGAATGGACCACCTTTAGCGGCGACAGCTGTCGCCGCTATTGACTTTTAGCGGCGACATGTCGCCGGTAAAGGGTCGCCGGTATTGCTCGGCCGCTATTGGCCTGTTGTCGCCGCTAAAGGTCACTGTTGCCGATATTGATCTTAGACCTTTAGCGACGACATGTGGCCGCTAAAGGGTCGCCGGTATTACTCATGGCCGGTAAAGGTATATGTAACACCCCGAAAACGAGTTTAGTAATCAAACCTCGTTAATAGTGATGGACGGGTAAAATGCCGTTAGTGGTAAAATTTAACCCGGTAAATATTAGGACTTAAATAAATAAACCTAATATTAAGTAAAAAGAGGGAATAAATGCTTGAGAAAATAAAGTTACGAAAGGCCCGAATTAACGGGACTTAAAAAAATAAAACGGGTCATAACTTCCCCGGACCTACCAAGTAACTAGGAATAATAACCTAGTTAAATACATGCCTTAAAATAAAGAAGGAAACTTGGGTAATAACCCTTATTATAAGGTTACAAACTAGAGGGGCTAAAAGAGGAGGAATTAAAACTTGATTTTATTTAATTAAACACTACACACACGCTAGTGTGTGTGTGTGTGAAATCGATCAGGAGAAGAGCCAGGGGCTCAAACCCTAACTCATCTCAATCTCACCAAATTGAAGGGCAGAACTAGCTCAAATCAGATGCATGAACACAAATTCATGATCACCTAGTCATGGGGATTACAAGGTATGTCGAATTTTACAATTTGGTGATACTTTGAGATTATGATGAACAATCAAAATCGAAATTCTGGAATGAATGTTGAATCTATGAGTGTTATTGTGATTATATCTTGGTTTAGAAACAAACCCTAGTAGAAAACTTGATGAATTGTTGTCAAAACTAGGGATTTGATAATTACCCTACTATGTGCTAAGTGGGTTTTGATTTTGTAGTGAAGATGATGATATGTTTATGCTAGAAATCATCATAGTTGATAGTTAATGCAAGATACTTGAACAATTTCCAAGTTTGAGTGTTGATCATACATGACTTGAAAAATGGGTTTTAGATGATTTAATGAAATTGATGTTGTATTGGTGTTTATAAACACCATACTAACTTGTATGAATGAACTACTTGAACAAAATGGGGAATTGTTAAGAGTTCATACTTGATTTGTAGTGGGTCTTGACACAAGAATTAAACTCATGATTTATGATTTAGTTCAATAAGAAAAGTAGTCAAAGATTCATAAGGTGTGAAAGTCATAATTTAGAATGACTAATCTAACAACCTTGTGAATGATGAATGATAGTTGGCGCTTAACAAGCTAGGTGAAGCTTGGGGAGAAAGCGGGTCGAACGAGTCAAGCATAAAGGAAAAGCGTATTCGGGATGCAAGGTAAGTGAAACTTACACAATTATGTAGAATACTTGTTTATTCTATACGATATAAATACGATAACGATAATATAGAAAATATGAATTTCCGATGCGATCAATACGAGTCGGAACATATAAAGATGATAAAAACCTTGGTTTATGGCATAAAGGGCAAAACGGTAAATAAATCATGTAATGATTTAAGAAATTATGAATTCTCGTTAAGATTACCTTGTAGTGTAATCTAATAATGATAAAAAGGATAATATGGAAATTTTTCAAGTGTCGACTAATGTAAATCAAGGTTAAAAAGGATACCCATGGCGTAATCCGAAATGGGTTGAATTAGTAAGAAAAGAGTTTAAAAGAAAAAGGGAATGATAATAAAATCCGGGATGGGATGGATGTATGAATTTGAAATCAAAAATGATGTTTTTGATTAAATAAATAACGTTGGGCATATAGTCCAAACGGGTCGAATGGTGGTGATAACACCATTTGACAATATCGACTAATGTGGTTGTCAAGTCTTATGTTAACAGGACCAATTAGCAAATCGGATAATTGAGTCACCATTGATTGTGTGATAATGAAAACGAGGTATAAATAGGGTCTACTTGTTGATCCGGGCCAGGTACGCATAATTATATTGTAGATAAAAGTGCTATTTTGGTTGAATAATTGAAGGGAGAGTCCTTCGTCGTAAAAGGACCAAAATTGACCAAAACGCCCTTGTAGGCTAAATTGAACAAACAACCCTTAAAGGTTGTTTGGAAACGAATTTCATGATTAGATGAATACTTAGAATAAGTATAGAAGTGAAAGATGTAATAAGTTAGTCAAATGACTCTAATTGAGTCTTTGCCGTAAAATAATAATCCGAGGGGTAAAACTCGGAGCATATTGATATACACATTAAACCTAACACACATATAGTTGTAGTGGAAGATTACTTGATAAGAAATGTAGGAATAAGATGCTAGAAAAGAATGAAAGCGAGTCCAAACCTTTAAGTGCTTAAATACCCTTAACGGGTCAAAATAAGCATACGAGCGAAAACAGGTTTAAATTGTGTAATAAACCTGTGATTAGAACCTAAAATGGTAGATAGCAATAATTTGAAGAAGTGTATGTGATATAGGAATCAAATAAACACGTTGGTGTGGTAAAATCATGAAGTGGTCAATATTTGGTAAAAAGGGTAGTAAGCCGAAGACTTAAAAGTCTAAGATTTTGTTAATCCGGATGTCGGATTTTAACTCCATAAGATGGAGAATTAAATTACGGACGCGTAGGAAAAAGAATCGGGTAAAACGGATCAATAACGAAGAAGTTATGGCCGTTTCCGCGAAATCGGATTGAGCTGGGTATGTACAGCAACTGATTAAGCATCAGGCTGTGAAAAAGGGGGCCTAGCGTCACGCGACGCCCCTTGGCGTCACGCGACGCCCCCTGTTCCGGGAATAAGTTTGTTTTGTTGTTGTTTGACCCATGTAACTTGTTTATACTTATTAGTTAACTATCAAAACTAACTTTTAAGTTGGTTTTGATTATAGGTGATAGCCAAGAGTGCCCGGATGAAGATCAAGCGACGAGCAAGAACCGAACACGATCACGAAATAAGCTTCCGCACTATGTATCGTTATTATGTTAAACAACGAACGTACACATGATATGTTGTATATTTTTAAATTGTAAAAAGTTTCAATAAACCCGTAATTTCCAATGCATATGTAATCGTAATTACATGATTGTTTTTCGTAAATGATACGTTAAACCTTAATTTATAAGAACGGGTGTTACAGTATAAGGCAATAGCGGCGACAGGTGTCGCCGCTAAAAGTCTTTTTTTTAATGCAGCAGCTGTATATACAGCACCCAGCCAGTTTTACGGCCGAAAAACAGAACCTGCCTATTTCAAACAACGCAAACATACGCCATGAACATATACTAAAGGTAATATAATTAAAAACTACATTTAAGTCGTACATTATAATCCTACAACGTTTAATTAAATCATACATTAAAAACAACAAGTCACTCGTCGGAATCATTATCGAATAAGTCATCAGAATCGTAGTCGTTTGACTTTCCTTTTCCTTGTGAAGCAAGATAGTTGTTAAGTTGGTTCAAAAAGGATGGGGTTTGGAACAAGCTGTTAACAAAATCCTACAATAATAGATATCAAAACGTATATTAGCATATTAATTAACGCTACCAACATATATTTAACAAGGAAACATGCGTTCGTTTGTCATTTTATAAATTGCGTAGTTTACCTCGGAAAAGGGTTCTTGCGTCCGAGCTTGCGAAGACGACATGTTCTAGGACGTGTTCGAGGACGTGTTGGAAGAAGGTTTAGGCCCCATCCCGCGGTACCATCCTCGCCGCTCTCCCAACGCTTCCTGATACGGGGCAATTGGAGGACCATCACTGCTCCATTCATTTGTGGCCTGTTGTAAGTTCCGCTGTATTTTACGAAGATGATTAACTATATATATGTGTATATATATATATATATATATATATTTGTTATAGAAAATAATAATTAAAAGAAATACTTACGTAATTTTGTTCAGCAAATGGATCAACCCAATTCCCTTGATTGTCCGTGTGGGTTTTAGCATACGTAGGTACCCAATCCATATCCTGTTTAACATTAAACTTATATTAGACATTAAATAAACAAAAGCCTACACACACGCACACATACATAAAACATTACATTTTTATAGGCGGTGCTACCGTACGACGATGTCCCCCCGCGGTATGGGAATTGTTGTTTCTCGCGTACTTGTTTGTTGGCCTCGCTTCTTTTAATATATTTTTGGTCCCGGAAACCTTCGATGGTTCTCAAACAGTTATCATAGGGCATATCCGCGGGATGGTATGCCCTTGCCCTCTCAATATCATTGTAACCTCCCTTGCTCTTAAATAATTTTTTAGCTTCGTACTTGCGGTCAGAGTACCGCTTCATAAGCACAGTCCTAATACCACCCGTCAAGTTTCTCGCCTCTAAATCACGTTCCACTTCATCAAAATTGAAATTTTCCTATGAATTAAATAAAAAAGTTAAAATATTATATATAAATTAGATTTGCATGTGCTTAAATATTTGATAAAATTTTATGCATATAACTTATTTACCCGTAAGTGGTTCATGAGGGCATCCTTGTGCGATTGTGAAACGTTATCCCATCCAATTTTATCGAACGGGATGGTCCACCACATATACAGGCCGGCCTCCCTTGAAAACAGATCTCTTGATTTACCAACGGGGGTATACGTGACCTGTCTGTCAAACGTAAGCGATACGCCCCCCCCGCTTTTACCAGACGCCGTAGTTTCTCATTTTTGCCTTTCCCCCTAACCCTCTTCGGGGGAACCGCTGCAATTAAAACAAAAATAATTAGTAACAACATTTATAATATATAAAATATAAGGACTACAAAATAATTTAGTAAAAGACTTACCGTCAGTCTCGTGCGTGCCATGAAAATGACCACCAGGAGGGGTGGATCACCAGCGCCGTCACCCCCATGTCCCCATGGGGCCACATCCGCCATCAGATATGCGAATATAAGCAATATCGAAAACATAATCCCTAAAAAGTTACAAATGTTACAGCATGTGTATCTAATAGAAATTAAGGGAAAGTACAACAAGTGTAACTCAAACATATTTTTTTCTCAAACCTAAACATAAACATAGAAATTATCAACTTAAACATTTTTTTTTCAAACGTGACCATAAACATATAAATTATGAAACTTAAACATAATTTATGCACATTAACACATACTTTATACATACTTACATACACAAATTTACATACTTACACATACACATACATACTTACAAACACATATTTTGATCAAAACCACAAAATTTATACATACACATTTGCATACTTTATACAAACATACATACTAACATACACATTTTTCACCAATTGCAAACATTTACATGCACAATTATTCATCATTTACATACACCTACATACATACATTCAATCATAGACTTACATACCCACATACATGCTTACATACTGTCGCAACCCCCGATCCCTGATTCCCGGGAACGGGCGGACGCGATCTCATAGTTTCGGTGGTATCAGTTATTTAATCTTGCAGCGGAATCTACATCAGGATCGTAGTTAGGAAATGTTTATCAGAGTAAAACCACCTCATTTAATATTAATAATCACATGGGTAAAACCCAAGTTTCTTAGTACAACACATTTATAGGGACAAACCCTATTTTATTAAATTTTAAAACATTGTTTATTTGGTAACTTTTATAGCCACATTCTCCCAAGCCTTCAGTGCTCTCCAGCTGGCTTTTACTAGTTGGCTGTCACATTGGGTTACCTGAAACGTGTTTTAAAAACATTTGTCAGTCGGAAATACTGGTGAGTGAATCCCAGTTTAATCAAGTTTCAATAAAAAGTCACAGTGAACAGTATTGAGAGCGATCACATTGTTTATGTCTACACAATTACTCCATTAGTACTGTCAACCCTGACTTGTGGGTCATATTACCCATTGGCTAACTCATTGTCCAATGGTAACGTATTGTCATCCTCGACTTACTACTCACAGTTTAGTAAATTTTGTATACAAAACCCCAACATACCGGCAGTAATTGAAGAACTACAAAGACTCAATCACTGCTAAATTTCATTGTAAAACATTTAAGGTTTGGTAAAACATTACCAAAAAGTTTAACAAAAAGAGGATAAACTCACATTGCTATCTTAGGCTTTTCGTAAGGGTTTCCTGGATATAATCTATAATTTATACAAATGTACATTGGTTAGTATCATAACCCTTTGAAAATATTAATGATACCCTCCCCGAGACGGCATTCCAACAACTACGTCGGGCAGAACCACGACAGTTGTTACGGAACCCTAAATCAATCGGGCAGCGTAACTATTACGAAACTGGGGTTATAATACTTACAACGGAGCAGAACCTCGCTAATTAGGGGTATAGTACCCGACTATAATGTCTACTACTTCAGAATTTGAGATTGAGAATTAAGAATGAGCAACGGAAAACGAAAACTGATGCCTGCTATTTATAGTTCCTGATTCTAGTCCTGTCGCGGCCCGCGTAAAACACAGGCCAGGGTTACGCGGCCCGTGTCAACTCTGGTCAATACTATAGCTTAGCTGATTCGATGGGTAGGTCCGCCACGATGTCGACACGTGTCGGCTCAGGATGTCTCCGTGTTTCATGATCTCTCGCGGCCCGCGTTAACTAACAAAGACTCTTACGCGGCCCGCCTGAACTAAAGATTTCAATGATACCAGGTTTAACCCTGATACCACCCGCGTAAACTAAGGATAAAGGATGTCGCGGCCCGCCTCAGCTCCATTTTTCTGTTTTTTAATTTATTTTATATGTTATAACCTATTTCGGGCTCGGTTTTCACATACGGGGTGTAATATAAGACATATTGAGACATTCTAATATACTTAGAGTGTCGGAAATATTATAAGGGTGTTGGTTTTACCGAGGGTTGTTACATTCTCCCCACCTTGTTTTAGAGCTCGTCCTCGAGATCTACTGAAACAAATGCGGATATTTCCTTTGCATCTCTGACTCGAGTTCCCATGTGTACTCAGGTCCTCTATTGGAGTCCCGCTTCACTTTGACTAGAACTAGTCTCTTGTGTTTGAGATTCTTGACTTTCCTGTCTTCAATCTGTAGAGGTCTTTCTACAAACTTAAGTTGTTCATTTACTTCTATATCCTTAAGAGGTACTATCAGTGATTCGTCAGCTAAACACTTTTTGAGATTAGATACATGAAACACATTATGTATTCCTGTCATTTCCTCTGGCAGTTGTAGCTGATAGGCTACAGGTCCTATTCTTCTAATAATTTCAAAAGGTCCAACATACCTGGGACTTAACTTCCCTCTTTTGATGAATCTTAATACTCCTTTCCAAGGAGAGACTTTTAACAAGACTTTATCTCCTATTTGAAATTCCAATGGCTTACGTCGATTATTAGCATAACTCTTCTGTCAATCACGTGCTGCTTTCAGTCGTTCCTTGACTTGAATGATCTTGTCGGTTATTTCTTGCACTATCTCAGGTCCAGATAGTTGTTTTTCCCCAATTTCTGCCCAACAGACTGGGGTTCGACACTTTCGTCCATAAAGTGCTTCGAATGGTGCAGCATTTATACTTGTGTGATAACTATTATTATAAGAAAATTCTATTAAAGGTAAGTGATCGTCCCAATTACCTCCAAAATCAATTACATAAGCTCTAAGCATGTCCTCCATTGTCTGGATTGTTCTTTCGCTTTGTCCGTCCGTTTGAGGATGATAAGCTGTACTTAACTTTAACTTAGTTCCCATTGCTTTTTGGAAACTTGACCAAAAATGAGAGGTAAATCGACTATCCCTATCAGAAACAATTGATAAAGGAATGCCATGTAAAGAAACAATTTCATTTACATACAATTTAGATAATTGTTCCATACTAATTGTTTCCTTCATTGGTAGAAAATGAGCTGACTTAGTTAGCCTATCTACAATCACCCAGATTGTATCATTTCCTTTCTTTGTTTTGGGTAATTTAGTAACAAAATCCATTGTTATCAATTCCCATTTCCACACCGGCATTTCTAATTGTTGTAACAAACCTGAGGGTTTCTGGTGTTCAGCTTTGACTTGTGAACAAGTTAAACATTTAGAAACATAGGTTGCTATGTCTTTCTTCATTCCTATCCACCAGAAATTTTTCCTTAAGTCCTGGTACATTTTATCACTTCCTGGATGCATCGTATATTTAGACTTATGGGCTTCTTCTAATATACGATTACGTAGGTTTCCTAATTTAGGTATCCACATTCTCTTTTCATGGAATCTCCAAATTCCATCTGTTCCTTGTTTTAATTCCTTTATCATACCTTTTAATTTTTCAGAATCATCCTTGATTACTGATTCTTGTGCTTCTCTTATTTGATCATTTAAATCTACTTGTAGATTTAACTTAAGAGAACATACCCTTCTTGGCTTTTCTTGATACTTTCGGCTTAAAGCATCTGCCACTACATTTGCTTTTCCTTCATGATACTGGATATCACAATCATAGTCACTAAGCATCTCCATCCAGCGTCTTTGTCTCATATTCAACTCCTTTTGTTTGAAAATATACCTTAAACTCTTATGATCAGTGAATATGGTAAACTTACTACCGTAAAGGTAATGTCTCCAAATCTTGAGAGCAAAAATTATAGCTCCTAATTCTAAATCATGGGTTGAATAATTCTCTTCATGATTCTTAAGTTGTCAAAATGCGTAAGCTATAACCTTTTGGCGTTGCATCAATACACATCCATAACCTAATCTAGAAGCATCGCAATAGACTACAAAGTCTTCAGCTCCTTCTGGTAATGCTAGTATGGGTGTATGGGTTAATCTTTGCTTAAGAATTCTAAATGCTTCTTCTTGTTTTAATCCCCATTCAAACTTAACAGATTTACAGGTTAACTTAGTTAAAGGAATGGCTATTCTAGAAAAATCTTGAATAAATCTTCTATAATAACCGGCCAATCCTAAGAAACTTCTAACCTCGGTTGGTGATTCAGGGGTTTTCCATTTAGTAATTGCCTCAATCTTTGTTGGATCTACATGAATTCCTTCATGATTGACTAGGTGTCCAAGGAATTGCACCTGTTCTAACCAAAATTCGCACTTAGAAAACTTAGCATAAAGTTTTTCCTTTCTTAACAGACTTAAAAGTGCGTGCAAATGTTTTGCATGATCCTCTTTACTCTTAGAGTAAATTAGAATATCATCTATGAAAACAATTATGAATTTATCCAAATATGGTTTACATATTCGGTTCATCATGTCCATAAATGCAGCTGGGGCATTGGTTAAACCAAATGGCATGACAGTAAATTCATAATGGCCATACCTTGTTCTAAATGCGGTTTTAGGAATGTCCTCTTCCTGTACTTTTAATTGATGATATCCTGACCTTAAATCGATTTTAGAGAAAAATCGAGCTCCTTGCAGTTGATCAAACAGATCATCGATTCTTGGTAATGGGTACCGATTCTTAATCGTAACCTTGTTTAGTTCACGGTAATCAATGCACATACGCATTGATCCGTCCTTCTTTTTAACAAACAGTATCGGCGCTCCCCATGGCGACGAACTTGGCTGTATGAATCATTTTCTCTAATAATTCATCTAATTGTTTCTTCAATTCTTGCATTTCTGCAGGTGCCAAACGGTAAGGTGCTTTGGCAATGGTGATGTTCCTGGTATCAGGTGAATTCTGAATTCAACTTCTCTGTCTGGAGGTAGTCCTGGTAATTCTTCTGGAAAGATATCTGAAAACTATGACACTACTGGAATATCTTTTAGTTGTTTTCTTTTAGTGTTAGTGATTATAGAAATCAAATACACTATAGAACCTTTTCTTATATAGCTTGCAGTTTTCATCACAGATATGAATTTTGTGGATCTAAAGGGCTTATCTCCTTTAATTGTGATCATTTTACCTTTTGGTGAATTTACTTGAATTGACTTTTGATCACATAAAATACTGGCTTTATTGGCTATTAACCAATCCATTCCTAAAACAACATCGAATCCTGCCAGATTCATGGGATATAGGTTTGCTATAAACATTTGGTTAAAATTTTCTATTCTTGCTCCTTGCAAGATTTCAGAAATCCTAATAGTTTCTCCGTTAGCCGTTTCTAATAGACATTCTTATGGTAGTTTAGTTAATGACTGATTTAGAATTTTGCAAAACGAAGTATTGATAAAACTTTGGTTCGCACCAGAGTCAAATAATACTTTAGCAAATATATCATTAACTAAAAACGTACCAGCTATAACGTCTGGGATCATCTTGGCTTCTTCTGTAGTTAGAACAAATGTTCTAGCATTTTTAGTATTTTTGTTGTTCGCAGCTGGGGCCAATTTCGGACAGTTTGGTCTGATATGACCTTTTTCTCCACAGTTGTAGCACAATCCATTACTGGATTTCTTCATACAATTTTCTTCCTTGTGCCCTGACATCTTGCAATAATTGCAGAGAATGGAGCATTTTCCCGAATGCTTTTTCTTGCAGACCTTGCAGTATGGTGCAGAGGTAGAACCCATATTCCTACGATTGTAATTTCCAGAACGAAATTCTTGAGTCAATTTCTGGGTTAGGCTCTTCCTTTGATCCTCTTCTCGGGTACAGACTAACTCATCAGTCAAGGTATTGGCTAGTTCTACAGTTTCTTCTATAGTTTGAGGTCTAGCTGCCTTGACTACATGTCTAATCTCTCCAATTAATCCCCAAATATAACGGGAGATTAACACTGGTTCTGGTGAAGCAAGAGTTGGCACTATTCTGGCATATTCAAAGAATATTTTAGTGTATCCCTTACTATCCACACCAGTCATCCTAAGGTTTAGGAATTTGTTTGCTATCTGTTCTTTTTCATTAGGTGGGCAGAATTTTCTTTCTACCTTGGTCTTAAATTCTTCCCATTCCATAGTGTAAGTTTTATCACTTCCTCTTGATTGGAGGATAGTGTTCCACCATTCTAGTGCTGCATTCTTAAACAGATTAGAAGCAAACAATATTTTATCTCCTTCAGCACACTTGCTTATTCTTAAGACTGCCTCAGTCTTTTCTATCCAGCGTAAGGTTGCAATGGCCCCTTCGTTGCCCGAGAATTCCATTGGTTTACAAGACTAGAATTCTTTATAAGAACAACCATAAGGCATGGTTCTTCTTCTTTTGGGAATAGGCATTTGAAGTACTGGTCCATTGTTCACGCTGTTTTCTGGTTCAACGGGTCGCTTACTGCTATGCTTACTTTTATTATCAGCATCCTTAGCAGTTTGAAGAATAAATGGCATTGCATCTATAATTCCCTGTGCCACTATATGTTGGATAACACTATTATCCACTTGATTTCCATTGTTATTGATGCTCGGATTTTCATTAACCACATTAATGTTACTCTGGTTATCGTTATTCAGATTTCCTTGATTTCCTTCATCGGCCATCTGAATTTTAAACATTTATCCCATATTAATATCACAATTAATATCTAATATAGTTAATCACATGACACACAATCTAGCAAAAAACGTAGATCATTACTACTATACTCTTTTCATATACTTATGCGTCTATTACATACTAGTACTGAAATGAAATTACAATACCAACAGAAATAGAATCACACTAATAGTAATATGTCTCCGTACACACATATATTATTTTATTATTATTATTACTACCATTTTCTCCATTCACACATTCATGGATATGGATTTATCCAAAAATCCATATTGCGCTCATCGTATTTCCATACGAGACGCTCTCCCACCTGACGCATTCTCTCACTGCTCTCCAAAATTTCCTCCCTGAAAGTCCTAAGTTCTTGAACGTTTTCTGCACTCATTGGGGGTGCAGGTTCTCGGACTGGGTTTGGAATCTGGGGTGCGGGTTCCTGATATGGGGGTGATAGTTCATGAAATTGGTAAGGATCCTCTAATATCTCCCTAATATAATCATCTTGGTAATAGGGATCTAAAGGGTCCATACCTGGGTAGGCTTCTATATTCTGTATGGGTGGAAAATCCTGGATAGGGTAACGTTGCACAAAGTCCCTATTATCGTCCCACCAGGGGTCGTAATTCGGGTCTAGTGGGTTTGGTGCAGGTACCCTAGGGATTTCTTCTGGGTTAAAGTCGTGCATCTCCACTTGGTTTTCCTGGTTTTCTATCTCCATAGGTTGTTCTGGGTTTTGTGGTTGTGGGGCTACTAGTTGTTCCAGACTTGGGTCAGCAGCAGTTGTAGCTAGGATATGGAAATTAGCTAGGCTTCTATTTAGCATATCTTGAGTATGGGCATCTGTCTTTCGCTTAATAGCTGCTAAAGCTCTTTGCTGTTGCAATTTTCGCATTCTCTTCCTACGAGCAAAAGCTTCTTTACTGAACCATCCTCGTTTCTTATTAGGAAATGGTTCTTCAGATTGAGCTCTAAAAGCAAACACTCCTTCTTCCTGATCAGCAGTATACCCAGAGAGGGCAGGCTGTGATGATGTACTTTCACTCCTAGGTGATTCAGACAACTGACGATTCACGTCTGATGGTCCTTGATCACTCATACTGTAAACTAACAAATAGTCAAATAACACATAACACATAATTACAGTTATGCACGTATTTTCGTAATTTATTTCCTAACACAAATTTTAAAATTTTAAGTGTCAGCAGAACACTTTTTTTTTTGCTCAGACCAGTGGCTAGGCTCTGATACCACCTTCTGTCGCAACCCCCGATCCCTGATTCCCGGGAACGGGCGGACGCGATCTCATAGTTTCGGTGGTATCAGTTATTTAATCTTGCAGCGGAATTTACATCAGGATCGAAGTTAGGAAATGTTTATCAGAGTAAAACCACCTCATTTAATATTAATAATCACATGGGTAAAACCCAAGTTTCTTAGTACAATACATTTATAGGGACAAACCCTATTTTATTAAATTTTAAAACATCGTTTATTTGGTAACTTTTATAGCCACATTATCCCAAGCCTTCAGTGCTCTCCAGCTGGCTTTTACTAGTTGGCTGTCACATTGGGTTACCTGAAACGTGTTTTAAAAACATTTGTCAGTCGGAAATACTGGTGAGTGAATCCCATTTTAATCAAGTTTCAATAAAAAGTCATAGTGAACAATATTGAGAGCGATCACATTGTTTATGTCTACACAATTACTCCATTAGTACTGTCAACCCTGACTTGTGGGTCATATTAACCATTGGCTAACTCATTGTCCAATGGTAACGTATTGTCATCCTCGACTTACTACTCACAGTGTAGTAAATTTTGTATACAAAACCCCAACATACCGGCAGTAATTGAAGAACTACAAAGACTCAATCACTGCTAAATTTCATTGTAAAACATTTAAGGTTTGGTAAAACATTACCAAAAAGTTTAACAAAAAGAGGATAAACTCACATTGCTATCTTAGGCTTTTCGTAAGGGTTTCCTGGATATAATCTATAATTTATACAAATGTACATTGGTTAGTATCATAACCCTTTGAAAATATTAATGATACCCTCCCTGAGACGTTATTCCAACAACTATGTCGGGCAGAACCACGACAGTTGTTACGGAACCCTAAATCAATCGGGCAGCGTAACTATTACGAAACTGGGGTTATAATACTTACAACTGAGTAGAACCTCGCTAATTAGGGGTATAGTACCCGACTATAATGTCTACTACTTCAGAATTTGAGATTGAGAATGAGCAACAGAAAACGAAAACTGATGCCTGCTATTTATAGTTCCTGATTCTAGTCCTGTCGCGGCCCGCGTAAAACACATGCCAGGGTTATGCGGCCCGCGTCAACTCTGGTCAACACTATAGCTTAGCTGATTCGATGGGTAGGTCCGCCACGATGTCGACACGTGTCGGCTCAGGATGTCTCCGCGTTTCATGATCTCTCGCGGCCCGCGTTAACTAACAAAGACTCTTACGCGGCCCGCCTGACTAAAGGTTTCAATGATATCAGGTTTAACCCTGATACCGCCCGCGTAAACTAAGGATAAAGGATGTCGCGGCCCGCCTCAGCTCCATTTTTCTGGTTTTTAATTTATTTTATATGTTATAACCTATTTCGGGCTCGGTTTTCACATACGGGGTGTAATATAAGACATATTGAGACATTCTAATATACTTAGAGTGTCGGAAATATTATAAGGGTGTTGGTTTTACCGAGGGTTGTTACACATACACCTACATACACAAATACATACACCTACACCTACATATACTCATTTTCACCAAATACACCCACATTATACATTTTCACAAACATTTACATACAAACATACATTCTTACATATACATTTACAAAACTAAACAAAAAATTATACAATTTCTAAACTTTGAAAAAATCCATAAAAAACTAACCGTAATTTCAAGCTTTCAAGTAGATGTAGACCGCTGAGACGAGGTGGTGACCGGAGAAGTGTTGGTGGTGACCGGAGAGGTGATGGTGGTGATCCGAATTTTCTTCCATAAACATAAATATACACAAAAACGAGCAAAAATTAAAGTCTATAACATGTAGATAACAAAATAGAGTAGAGATTTAACAAAAAATAAGTTAAACTAACCAATTTGGTGAAAATACGCGGTTCTCCGGCGGTATGATGAAGAGGTTTGGGGGGAAAAATGAAGGAGGAGGGAAGAAATGGCGCTGTATAGGACTTTACGGAACGAGTATTACCGGCGATGCGCTGTCGCCGCTACTTGTTCGTTTGTCGCCGCTATTAGGTTAACCAGGGTTAACCAGGATAAGATATGTGTGGCTGAGGATTAAAGTGGGACACCTACCTTTAGCGGAGAAAATCTGTCGCCGCTATTGATCCTAACATGTTGCCGCTATTGCCTTTTTAATCCCCAACCGTTAGATCAGGATAATGATCAACGGCTGGGGTTTGGTTTCATACTCCGTGACCCGGATCGACCAATAGCGGCGACAACTGGCCTGTCGCCGTTAATGGTGTCGTCACTAATAGTATTCTTTTCTTGTAGTGACGTCTTATCAGGGGATAATATGATGTTGACACGCGACATTCTTTGGAATCGTTTATTAGAAGTAGAATGGGAATGAGATATAGGATTTTAATTAAATAAAGATAAAAATGGTGAACAAGATGAATGAGCCTTTTTAAAGATAAATAAAGTTATAAATAAATGTGAGATTTAATTAAATTATAACGGGGGACGGGGCACTAGCATGGGTAGTAGACGCTGGTTCGAACCCACACGGTAACACCGTCGCCACCCTCACGGTTAGGCCTTGCGGGTACTTTGTCCGAGTTGTTTTTGCCGCTAGGATAAGGGGTTGAGGGTTGGGATGTTGGAGAGTTTAAGGTTTAGGGTGTGTGTGATTGGTGGGTGAAGTAAAAGAGTGGGGTCCATTGTTCCAGAGTACTTATGGGTAGACAACGTCAGTGCTTTGTAGTTCTAAGCAGGTGCGGACCCACATAGAGCGGGTCAGGGTCCTCGGACCCCGATGTTTTAAAAAAAATGGTAGATTTGGTATATTAAAGTTTATAAGGATCCCATAAATACAATTAGGTGGACACCGTAAAAAGAAAAGGAAAGCTGGTGTAATGGTAAACCTCCCTCTTTATCAATAAGAGGTCATTGGTTCAATCCTTGTATAGACTTTTGTTTCTGTTTTTTTTTATCTAATTCAAACCTCGTTCTGAACCGACCAGAAAATTTTAACGTTTTGTTATGCAAATTTTAAACACCGAAAAAATGGACCCCATTAGAAAAAATCCTGAGTCCGCCACTAGTTCTAAGGTACTTTGAAGTGTATTTGACATGGCAGCGTGGGATTGGTCGAGGCTAGGGTACAACAAGGGGTGTGTATAGTTCGATTCGGTTCGGTTTCTAATGATCCTAGCCACACACACAAACTATATTATAATACATATAAGAAAGATAAAAATGTAATTTTATAAGCCACACACAAATACTATATTATAATACATATTAGAAAGATAAAAATGTAATTTTACATAATTTTGAAAGTTGAAGTAATTATAACTTTTAAAACATATGATACAATCCCCTAAAACATATGTGGACTTTAAAACCATCCCTCAAGAATTTTGAACGGCCATAACATTTTTCATACGTTAATAATTTAAAAAAATAGACTGTAAAACGAGCATGTTATTCTCTTTAATTTTAGTATGGTATTACTATAATTATTTTAATTTTAAAAATTAACATGTTACGTGATTACCAGTGTTTGTGTTCCTCATTACATCGCGCGGGCACCGCTTTAGCGTGTGTATATGGGATGGAAAATTTGAGAACAAGGGTGAGTAGTAAAAATGTATGAGAACTTCATTTTTATTAATAACAACGAAAATTACAGTAAAATATCAAGTACATATTGGATCATTGCATAAAAACATAGTTTTAAACTAATCGTAATCATACATAACAACGAAAATTACACTAAACATCAAGTACATATCAGATTGTCTTTAAACAAAAACATTAAATAACATAGTAGGTCAACTAAGGCGATAGCATGCTATCCTATTAAAACAAGAGCCTTCAATCCATGTTGTGTACTTCTTATTAAGCATCAACATGTTCAACATGATACGCATGATAAAAATTCAGCTATGCTGAATGAGTAATAGTTTTAATAAAATGAGTTAATAGTTTAAAAACGTTTAGCCTCATCAAAACACATTCCAACATCAAAATATACACATCAACTTCAATCATAAGTAAACATCAATTTGTGAAGCTATCTTCACTATCAACTGCCTGAACATCGTCAGACAAGCTTTACATCGGCATAAGACTCCATGCATGCTACGATGTTATACTCACAAGACCATCACTAAGCTAGCATGATCATCAATCCTCAAATAGCAATTTTCAATCATTAAACATCAATCATTTAAACTTACACTCTTAACCAATCAAAGTTGACATATAGCATCAATCATACACGCATTAATAATCAAGTACTTCCGTAATTGGTACCATTTAAGGTAGCATGCATATGAACTCATAATGTTAGAAAGAAGGCATTTAGAACTCACGTGGGAGTTAGCTTCTCTTAACGTTTACACGTGCTATCAGACTCTTAGGCTCTTGGTCAAGGATATACATGCAATTCTTCCACATTGCACCCTATATGCCTTTCACAAAGTAGGGCTTTAGCAAGTGAGTAATGTTACTCGCAACGTGGCTCTGTGGTTGGACAACATCGCGTTCCATCATGGAGCCTAAAAAACGCTTACAGGTGATGTAAATGCTGATTCATGCTAACGTCAGCATTGTAAAAAGGTTGAAAACACCACTTCGATTTTTTTACAGTTGTGTTTTTAACATTTCAGCTTACGTGTAATGAGGGCAAAGCTCACACGGGCAGTGGCGAAGCTTGACGTTTTCGACGGAGGGGGGGGGGGGGTCGAAAACGTATACACCCAAAAATTTCTATAGAACCGGGGGGTCGAAAACGTATATACCCAAAAATTTCTATACGAAAACTACATATGTAACACTACTGAGCGAAAAGTTCGGGGGGTCGGGCGCCCCTCCCGGCCCCTCTTAAGCTACGCCCCTGCACACGGGAAGTCGGATTTCTCTAAGTTCTCACAATTCAATAGGGTTTTCTCTTGATCTTGATCATATATATATATAAAGGAGTGTTCAAATCAGAATTAAGAAATATATTGAGAACTACAAGAACCGTATAATACACTGGTACCTGACACTTTGAATGTGATACGTATATAAGACATTTATGTAACCGACACATTTGCTTTCTTCCACTACCTTATTTATTCTCAATACATTAAGCGGTTTTTATAGTTTTTAACATGTTGGTTCTAGTATGGATACTTGATTAAGTTTATATGAATTTACAATACGACATAAATTCAAGAAATCATTTTTTAATACAAAAATCAAACTTGTACAATCGTAGTTCTTAAACGGTCCAAGTTTTTCTATCTTCATATCTCTTACATAAAAAATAATCTCATGCTTGCCATCTTCATGTATGTTGGTATAATCACAATCCGAAAAAGTTTCACGTGGCTACCAATTAAGACGATTCTTTGTTGATTGCAAATCCTAGTTTTTGAGTTCCGTCCTTTTTCACTTCCTCATCAGTAGGTCTCTAGGTATTTTTACGAGAGTTTATGAATTTTAATACCTTTTATTATCTCTTGATCTATCTTTTCCAAACATAACTTTTGTCCCATCTTGAAATTTTCAGCTATAAAGTTTTCTAGAAAATAATTTATAATCTTTATCTTTGTATGTAATTTAAGAAAATGTGAATGTTATAGATTGGATTTACCCGAGGATTTCTTCTCAATTTTAGCTTTAACAATTGAGTTTGTATACCATGATACTTTTGAGTACAAAGTGCATAAAGACTTTTCATAATTATATTACATTTTACAAGTGGTGTTATGTAAAACTCGTAACCCTATCCATCTCCCTCTAGGTATTATTGTTATGGAAATATATATGCACTAGTACAAAAGCAGTTTTTTGATGCTAGGATTTATGTCTTTTTGAGAGCATTTTGAGAGAGCACCAACAAATATACCACAAAATAATGCGATTTGTTGGTGCTACTCAATAAGAGCACCATTAAATCTCTAAATACACCACCAAAAAATCAATAATAGAAACCAAATCAGTCCACTATTAAATCTCTAAACACCACCAAAAAATCAATGATTGAAACCAAATTAGCCCACCATTAAATTTCTAAAAACACCACCAAAAAATCAATGATTGAAACTGGTACGTAAAAACATACATTATTTGAACAAATGTTTTTTAGTTTTATTTTATTTTGCAAAACATCCAAGATCTTATACAAACACAAATAAAACAAAAAACTATAGAAACAAAAAATGTATAAAATCTACAAAGAATAATGAAATAAAATTACATGTTCATGGAAAGCTACAAAGAATGAGATACACACATGATTTCTATAAAGTCATTTCCTAAAGCAACAATTTATACACATACAATCAAACCAAATCAACATAGTGTATAATTGTACATCCTTGGCACTTCAAAGCATAAATGACGTCCGTCGCTGTAATAGTTTTCCGGCGAGTATCTTCAGTGTATTTGATGGCATCACACATAAAATCATCAAGAAAGATCTTCAAAAATCTCGTGTCTCTTCGTAGATAAGGCCATTGTTAAGCTTTACGCCACATTGCCGGTTTCTTGATACTGTGGAAGCCGTTCCGGAAAACTTTCCGTTGATGCTTTGCTCATTCTTAACATTTTTCTCTCTCTGAAAAAGATTTTGATTTTCACATTATGTCTATATATATATGTAGGTATAAAGGTTGTGTTTTTTGAGGCTTAATTTGATCCATTGATTGAATAGGATGAGAACAATTGAAAACCGTAGGATTATGATCCACGTGATGCCTAACAAAATGTTTTGATTGGTTCACTTTTTTGTTGCTATTAACTTCACCCTCAAAAAATCAATTTAATGGTGCTATTAACAATTTCACCCTCAAAAAATCAATTTAATGGTGCTATTAACAACTTCACCCTCAAAAAATCAATTTTTGGTGGTGTGTTTATTTATGGGGTATTGGATTTTAATAATCCCAACTTTCAGCAATTGGCCGATAATAATCCCAACTTCAAAAATAGCCTACAACACTCCCAACTTGTAACATTTTGGCCAGCAATGATCCTTGTCTAACTGGGTTATAACCCAGTTAGTTTTGAGAAGCGGAGAAGATTACAGGAGGTCGGAGATGATTGGTGTTGGTCTCGTTTGGTGGTTTCAGGGGTAAAACGGGTCGCCGGAATAAGTTGCAGGTCACCAGAGTTGGGTTTTTTGAACTTCTGAGCAGCGGAGAAGATTACAGGAGGTCGGAGATGATTGGTGGTGGTCTCGTTTGGTGGTTTCAGGGGTAAAAACGGGTCGTCGGAATAAGTTGCAGGTCACCGGAGGTGGTGATGGTGCCACGTCAGCAGCCTAGTCAGCAAAAAACTAACTGGGTTATAACCCAGTTAGACAAGGATCATTGCTGGCCAAAATGTTACAAGTTGGGAGTGTTGTAGGCTATTTTTGAAGTTGGGATTATTATCGGCCAATTGCTGAAAGTTGAGATTATTAAAATCCAATACCCCTTTATTTATTAGTGTGGTAATCTTGTTATTTAATGCTTTGTATTCTAAAACACCACCAAAAATTGAATTTGACACCACCAAAAAAATGGTTTTGTACTAGTGATGGATCCCCTAGGTGTGTTGTTCATTCTTGCTTCTTATAGGCTAAATGCACAAATTTTAACTTGTGTCAACTGTTGCTCTTATTTGAGCTCTTCCGTTTAATGTGTGATGAGTGTCTTCTCTTTGGTGAATTGTGTTTACCATATATGTACATGTCACCTTTCGAATTAGGGCTGGCAAATCATGTCTTATCGGGTTTAACAGGTCTCTAACGACGAGTGTAACACAAGTATTAAACATTAATACAACTCGTTTAACTACTTTATATCTCATGTTTATAACACACTTTTACGTTTTATGTACCAAGAAGAAGAAATAACGGATCCTAACCTCATAAGTATATTTATTTTTAAAAAGTAAAAAAATCGCGTTGTTTACTTTTTCAGTAATCAGGTCTAATCGTGTTTTATGCAGATATCTATTGTCAGCTCTATTTCGAATATGTCCCTTGGCGGTCGTAGACACGGCCTGCTATTAGTAATAGTCCTAGACCTCCCCTCGAATAGATTGAACTTATTGTCCCGTTCGAGATCCTAAATTTTTAGTTGAATTACCAAATTTATTGTCTGAAAAAAAAAACACAAATAAGTGACTAATAATCCACACCTTATGGCAGATTTATAAAAACGTGTTACCTTTTAAAGTAGACACAAAATTATAGATACTACACGAGTTTATGTTACGTGTGTATGACTAAATTGATCCCTCACTAAAAGGAATATACCTGAATGTAAAAGTTTATACACAACTACGAGTCACGTATTAATTACATGCATTCATTTATACGCATTGGCGGATCTTAGTGGAGCCGTGGCAGGGCCACGGCCCTGGCAAGTTTTTCGGCCGTAGTGCTAATTTTCTGCATTTCGATCGAAATTTTGTATATATACTATGTTCGGCCCTGGCAAGTTTTTCGGCCGTAGTGCTAATTTTAGTGCCCGTGTCTTTCGGCCCCGGCAGGTTCAACGGGCAAGATCCGCCACTGTTTATACGTATGCCTTGATGAAAATAAAATCTAATACGTTGGCGAAACTAGATACACAACTATATATGAATTATGAAGTCACATATTTCACAAGTTGATGCGTGATTTGTCTGTAACATAGCCATAGAAGAAAAACACAACCATCTAAAAACATACACTTTGATAATTTTCTCTCACTGAGATGTCTTCTTTTAAAAATAAAGTGTTAATTGAGTATAGACAATAGACATAGTTAACAAGAGTTGTGGAGTTTTTTCCCAAATGGGTGTAGTTAAGAAAATTATTTACCAAAATGGGTTGTTTTAAAAGTATTTACCAAAATGGGTTATTTTTTAAAAATAATAAAAGAAATATAGAAAAATCCCCCAACCTTCCCATCGTCTTCTTCCTTGTTATATCTGCCGACGCCAAATTGACTGCCAGATTGAAACCAGGATCTGCTCGTTCGATTGTTTAAGAATCATCACTTTAAGGACCCAATTTAAAAAGATGGTAAAAAAAACTTCTCAATCATTGTGAGAAATTAGTGACAAGTTGTCTGCTACGATCGGGGTTCGCCGGAATTCGCCATGTCTGTTGCCATGGGTATTGATGGTAAGATGAATCTGCCATGGGCTTTCTGCGATTCCCAGCCCCATGCAAAATTGGAAGTCTCCGATTCGTATGGATCCTTCAAAGGATGCCAATCTACCACCCAACCGACAACCTGATGGTCTTGTTTCAAACTATAAATCAGTCAAGTTCGAGATGGGAGGTTCGGAAACGGTGCAACAAAAACTGAATGACAATGTTCGAGATTGTAAAAATTTATAAATTGAACCTTCAAATTATGTTAACATCAATGGATTGGAGGTACTATATTCATCTTTTAGTTTGAATTTGAGCAAAAGCCTCTATAATACAATGAGAGAAGTTGTGTACTCTCTAATGAGAAACTGAAGCAGTGTTTTCAATCTTTTGCAAAGTTCTTCAATCACTTGTATGTGCTTATCATATCAATAACTCTCTAGAAATTTACCCAGTAGCAGACAACTTCTCACTAATTTCTCACAACGATTGAGAAGTTTTTTTTACCATCTTTTTAAATTGGGTTTTTAAAGTGATGATTCTTAAACAATCGAAGGGGCAGATTTAACAAGGAAGAAGACGATGGGAAGGTTGGGGAATTTTTCTATATTTCTTTTATCATTTTTAAAAAATAACCTATTTTGGTAAATACTTTTAAAACAACCCATTTTGGTAAATAATTTTCTTAACTACACCCATTTGGAAAAAAACTCAAGAGTTGTGTATGTAAAGAATAAGTAACATTCTACTTATAGTCCAATGAGCCTATTTTAGTTCTGAGGCTAACCCTAACCCTAATGCTATACTGAAAAAAAAAACCCGCCTACCTAGTTTAACACCCCCAAATTAAGGAAACTACAAAATTGTATTTGTTTTGTACCAAAAACATTTCTCCCCACCTTTTTTTGTGCCCCACTTTTTTTGTAATACAGCTAAAAGCTAAAGAACAATATTTTATTTTAACACAGAAAACACAGAAAACAAATATATTATTAAACTAAAGAAAAGTTTTAGAAGCTCCAACCCCACTGCTTCAAAAATTACTTTGTTGATAGAGACATATTTGAGGGGGGGTGGGGTAGTGACTAATTTAATCTCATCTAATCTGATATGAATGATGACTAGAAAGTAAAATACAAGCTTCTATCAAAGGCTTGTTTATTTTGATGCTTAAACAAGAAAATTATTAAAGATTTTATGACAAAGGCTTTTTCTTTAAAGTAAAAGACACCCTTAAAGAAGTTTTGTTTTTTTGTTTTCTTTAGACAAGGCATGAGTTTAATCTGTTATCATTTCTAACCTCCAGATTTTGAGAGAAAAAAACAGACATATAGAGCCAAGAGCATCAGTGTTTTGGAGATGATGGGAGAAAACCCTAATTATTGGTGGAGCTTGAATGGGAAGCTGCAAACACCATCCTCTCAGCAGGCTTTTAACCCTACTTTCTTATCAACACCACAGTTGCCGCTACCGTTGCCGCTGCCGTTGCCGGTTCCACCTCCATCTTCCATCTTGAATCCTCCATATCTTTTTGGTTCTTCCCTACTAGTGCCTGCTGCAAACCCTAATGCTTTGGCTGACCAGCAGCATCATGAAAACCAAGATTTTCCTGTCTCATGGAGCCAACTACTTATGTAACACCTCTTTGTCTCTTTCATCATCATATCATTCATGCATGCCTCCACCAAATATATAACAGATCTTTAAATTAGTTACTAATTAATATCATTGGGATATATATGTATGTATGTACCCAATGATTAAAAAAAAATCTATCTTTTTAAAACTGTGTTGATGGAGTAAATTTTTATTATTGATCACTGACATGTTATCAGGAATGGATTAGCTAATGATCAAGAACACCAAAACTTAAGAGCTGCACATGTTGGTGAAGTAAAGTATGGATATTTGGATAATCAACAAAGCAGACAACTTTATAATAATTATAGTAATAAAAATGATCATCATGGCAACAATAATAGTACTGAGGAAGATCTACAAGCTTGTAGTTCTTCTTGGTCACCTCAACTTCCATCTGTTGGTTCATCTTCTACCATGACTTTAAGCACCACTACTATGTTCGATTTCTCAAGTAAGATCGACAGCCGAAACCAACATGCTAATCAATATTCATCTCAGGTAATTATTTACTTAACACATACATAATCTAGCCAAAAAGATTACATGTTTCCCCTATATATATATTATGTCAGTTGGTAACATTTGGGTTTTGATTTCTTTGTTTTCTTATGTTATCCACTATACATCAAAGTATGATGATACATCTAGTAGTGGTGTGTCTAAAAAGCCAAGGTTTCAATCATCTTCGATACGACCTAATTCTTCAATGGTATGTATATAGAACACTTAACTTGTTTAATTACTTCTATTTTCTTGATCATTTGTGGTTACTACAAATTAATACAACAAAGATATTAATTTTTTTTAATTTAACTTTTGTCATGATCAAAGGAGTCTAATGACACATTTACAAGTGGAACTTCTAAAAGAGCTAGGGCTCAACACTCATCAACCCAAACCCCTCTAAAGGTTAACCATCTCTCCCTCTCTCAATTTCGATATCGATCTCGTCATGTTAAAGTATTGATCAAGAGTTTCAAAAAGCTATATGTTATAATAGCTTTTGCCTCACATAGCAAATATTCGTTGCAAGTATTAATTGAATTTGTTTTGACAACTTCGGCACTTAAAAAGTTTGTATTCTTGAATTTAGACAACAAAAGATGTACAACTAGGACACTTCAACTATAATTAGATGTGTGGTCCATTAACCTAGCTAGCTAGGCTATATTTTTAGAGAATTTAGTGTAGCTACTTGATCACAAGATTGTCTATATATCGATATATATAGATGAAAGTTCTTTGTAAGTTTGTTTGATTATTCTTTGTAAGTGTGTTTGATTATTTAAGTTATTAAGGTAATCTAGCTAATAGCACTAACAATGGCTCTAAATATAAGCAGGTGAGGAAGGAGAAATTGGGTGAGAGAATATCGGCTTTGCACCAGCTTGTTTCGCCTTTCGGAAAGGTACCATCTTAGTTATAGTGGCGGGCATACCTTGTATTAAGGGGTAGCCTCCGCTACCCCTTGACGATCTGACGCGGTAGTGTAAATTTTGGAAAAATTTGACTTTTTTTGACGTTTTTTCGATTGCGTTACCCATTGTTTTTGAAACGTTACCCCTATAAGGATTTTCTAGATCCGCCACTGCTTAGTTAGATAGACGTTTTAAGCGTGTCGTAAAATAACCTATAAAATCTTGCATTAAAATCTTAATTATACTTCAAAACAAATTTCTTGCTCCATTAAGCTTAGGACCTCTGATTTGTATAACATAAAATAAGCTTAGGACCTCTGATTTGTATAACATAAAATCATAAAAATATTGTCTAAAACTGAGGACCATGAAGTGTAAGCATAAATGCTCTCCCACTTTATTATTTGATTGATTAGATTAACAGCAGTTTAATAAGTTTTTAAGATTCAAAACTGAAAAAAGAGATAATTGTGCGTGGGACTTTTTGCAGACTGACACAGCTTCTGTGTTGTTAGAGGCCACAGCTCAGATCAGATTCCTTGAGGGTCAAATTGAGGTGACATTTTTTTCTTTATTATTTCTTTTTATTTATTAATTATTAGAATTCACAGCAGTAGGTTTTACAGACACCATTTTAGAGACGAGCGTGCACTTAAAAGTTGTTACTTTTTTCAACATTCTTCAACTGTAAAATAACATGCAGGCACTTAGTTCACCGTACATGAATTTGGCCAATAATGTTTCTGGAGGCACGAGACACCAACATACTCCTGTAAGTTGCCCATGCTTCCATTTTCCCTTATATCCCGTTTCCCAATGCATTCAAAATGGGTTGACCCGTTAACACATTTTGCTAAACAGATCGTGTTTACTGATGGACCCATTTATTTTTGCAAATTGTCTTATAAACATTTGTTCCTTTTGTTATAAGTTGTCTTGTTACAACCTTTGAATGGTAGGATCATGTTTGAATTCATGTGTCTGACACAACTTGTGTTCGTGTCGTTTTTTAGCTCGTTTAAAATGTCTGGGTTCGTGTCAACCCACCAACGCAACCTTTTTATCACCCCTAAGCTATTAAATGGGATAAACAAATGATAAAGAAAGCAGCTATGTGTATATTTATATATAATTTGTGATGCTTTATTGGATCCATCACTTATTAGCTCATTTAAAGGATTATATAACACAAAGTGGGAGACATGATTCTCAACTTTATTTTGAAGATTAATAAATTGAGAGGTTTACTTAATTACCTCGGGATTGCATCAATAAAAGTTGTTAATTATTGCTTAATTAATATAATTTTCAACCAAGTCCTTGATTGATGATCATTACATGAAAAGAATGGACCTTAATGTTTTGGGTAACTTTTAGTTTCTTTTTTCCTATTAAAGAACCTTGAAATACTTTTATATATGTAGGATGGGAAGACACTGCCCAAGGATCTTGCCAGTAGAGGGTTATGTTTGGTTCCAGTCTCGTGTATGGATCATATCGACACTACGAATATGACCACTAACGGTGCTGAATTCTGGACTCCAGCACTTGGTGGTGGATTCTAAGAACTCGGTGTTCCTTGAAGCATGCTCTTGTGTTTCTTCGAAATTTGAAATGCCCGAAAAGGAAAGAATTGATCGAAAATGAATTCTTGCACGTTATGTTGGTGATAGTTAAGTTGCTCTTTAGTTTCTCGTTCTTTTGTTTTCTGGCATTATTGGTGAAGTTAGGGGGATAACAAAGACTATATTTGGTACATGGATGTAATCTTGATTGTGAAATATTTCTACAATCTGTGAAATTAATATGTGAAGTTTATTGAGCAGAAATGAACACATCCTTGTTATTTACTTTGTTTAATCATCTTAAGTTATCTTTTAACATGTTTTTGTTCAGTCTACTACGGTTCTCTTAGTCAGCAACAATTATATATAGGCACACACATCATGATCATGAAATTAATAACTATCTCATCATATTTTCCTCTCTAATACAACACCAAATAAAAAAGGGTAATGCACGGTACCCCTGACCGCGGAGGGGATAACCCCTCCCAGGCCGCCACCCGACAAGCCTGAGCCTGGCAGTAAATACCCTTGCCGAGCCGACCCTTTGAGGGTACTTTGTTCGCCCCAAGGTTCGAACCCGGTACCTCTTGGTAAGAGGTGGGTGTCGGTGGCCAACTGGGCTACCCCAGCTGGTTATACAACACCAAATATAAGATGAAAATCAATAGACGACTAACAAAATAAAATGCATGAAAATATGGTATAACTCCTGGTTAAATAAGAAAGTGTTGGTAGTATCTTACATTTGATATTTCATAAAAATATTTCAATATATATTAGTAACTCTTGGTTAAACAAGAAAAGTGTTGGCGATATATACATTTTTGATAAATCTCAAACAATTTGGTAAACATCTTTGTTACTTTTCTTCTTAACATATCAAATTATCAATATTTTATAACGCGACGGTCTCGACCCATATATAAATCTAGTTATACAACTCGCATCATAGTGTAACGAGTCTAGGTTAGCTATATATATATAAATCGAGTTGTATTAATTCACAATTGTAATTATGTTTTTTGAGTTATTTTTTATAACAAACTTTTTGGGAGTTATCCATAACTGTTTGTAATTCGCTGCTATCAATTCATCGCATTAAACTGAAGTGAGGTTGTTAGTTAGCTTGATTATAAACACTTTTTAACACTCATATGATTGGTCATTAACTACCATGTAAGTGTGACGAGTTGGCGATCACTAACTATACCACTTTATAAAATATTACATAACTTTTGCTAATTATACAATTTGTTAATTAGATCTCAAAAGGAACAAAACTCAAAGTCTTTAGTTAATATTGTCACGCATGTTGAACATGAAACATTATAAACTGTTAAAATATTTATGAGTTGATTATTGGTTTAAAACTACAAGGTATATATTTATTGCTAAAATATTCTATATTTTTGTAGAAGTTTTGTTATTCATAATCATTATTGCCACCTTATAATTAGTGTGAGAAGTTGGTGATTTTTATGAGATGATGTTCAACATGATCACTTTCCTAAGGCTTATTCTAAATACACCATACTTTATTTTCCATTTACATTTTACATTATAAAATTAATTATATCTTAATTACTATTGACTAGTTAGGTCCAATAAGATTCATTTACTCTTTACTTTTGCTCTTTAATTAACTACTATTATTCTTTTCATTTTTTATGATGCTACTAATATATATACTAATATATTTTAGATTAAGAACGCTAGCAAGAAGCAAGAAAAATATATACAACAATTAGAAATTAGAGGAACACAAAACATGCTACTATAAATTATGCATTCTCGCTCTGTGTTAGAGGCATAGAAACGAGTTCGACATGATCTCTTCCACCATTTCCTTCCAAGGCTTAACTTTCTGACTTAAAAGTTTATCATTTTTAGCCTTCCAAATAAACCAAAGAGTGACTATATATACAGTACAAATCACCTTTTTTAGAGCCGTGTTCTGAACCGAAATATCCGGAACCGATAACATCTCTTGAAGTTGGGATTATATTTTTCTAATCATTTATAAGTTGGGATTATATTTTTCTAATGTATCAATTAAGTAATATAAAAAAAGCGATCAAGTAAAACAAGCTAGACCGGTTAAAAGTTGATAAAGTGTATCAATTGACTACCACCTTTTAAACAAAATTATCATTTTAATATAATATATTTGCAAATGATACAATTAATAAATTCATGTATGCGAATCAAAGTTTAATAATATGGGCCTGATCTTAGCAAGCATGATTCATAAAGCCCTGATGATAGATAGTACAGGCCCAATTCTTTATACAATTAATTAATTCATGTTTGCGAATCAATTGATTCATGAAGCCCTGATGATAGTACAGGCCCAATTAACTCGTCGGAGCAGCAGAGTTGGCCGGTGAAGGTGTTACTTTTCTGTGTTTAAAGAGGATACATATGTGATGTTGACAATCATCTTCTACAAACTGACGGAGATACAAACTTGGCAGGTTCAAACGATGACCGAATTATCGTCGTTAACGTTTGTAAGTTTGTTAAGCGTCACCGTCAAGCTCATCACCATTAAACAACATACCCAATGATTCTGCTTGTACTATAAGCAAAATGCAATTCAGGTGAGTAGCCCTGTCAAGCCTCTGTCACCATCTCCTGTCAACCTGCTACTCCGGTCAACCATCTCCGGTCATCAGAGTTTACTACAATCCCGTTCCCTTTATTATTATATTTAATAATAGTAACAACAACAATATAGAAGTTTAAAAAAATGAAAAATAAAAATATACATAAAATGACAATTTTACCCTTGAGCTAACTGTGTTTTTTAACTGGGGTTATTTTTTGGACTGAAATGGCACGTTTCGAGAACGTCAGGGAGGAAACTGGTGCAATTTTGAAAATTGACCTAAAATGGCATAAGTGATCAAACAACATGAACGAAAATAGCTGTTAACTCAAATATCAAATAACTACGGTGTATATAAATAAAATACCAAAATGATGAAAAAAATAAGCAAATGCATACATGACAAAAATAGTGTATGCCTAATTGACATGTCATATCTATACATATTTACAAAATAAATAAATAAAAGAAATAATGTCGGGTTTATCGGGTAAACGGATACATTTTATTAGTAATCTGTCAATTAAACGGGTATATCACCAAATCCCAAACCCGTTTCAAATCCGTGAAAAAAAAATTAAAAAACTAATCTCAAATCCGGTCTTATACCAGATTACCTAACCCCAAACCCATTCTAAATGTGTCGGGTTTTGCGCGTACCCATCAACTTCGGGTTTGATTGGCATCCCTAGTGTTTACGTCAACAACAATCATGAAAGGAAGATCTTAAATTAAAATAAATTTTGACTTTGGAATGACATTGCATTTATTGACTTATGCTTTTGGCATAGATAGGCAGTCGAATCCTCCTTGGTAAATTCTCTAGTCACATATGCAATAATTAATATGTTTGTTAGCAATGATTTGAGTTAACAACCCACATGAAATGACGTAAATTAGAAGCTTAATGTCAATAATCAGTTGATAATGTCAAACCTATAAAAGGCATATGTTATGTGGCATCCAATTTCCATGCAATTGGAATGATTAATAAAAGAATTTTTCACACTAATTGTGTTTATTTCTTTTGGGTCATAACATAATGTTGGTAACTTGTAGTGCACGTACAACAATAATTAGAGGTGTTAAAAGGTGAAAGGATTTTGGATTGACGGGCTGAATAGGTGAACCTGAACCTGACTTAAATATTTGAGTCGTGTTCGAGTTAAACATACTTAGACCATGTGTAACGCTCCGCTTTTTTTGTAACTTTCCTTAATTAGAAAGTTGTCTTGTAATTCTATTTTTGGAAACTTGTATTCCTTGTAATCGTATTTCGTTTTGAAACATTGTAATCCGAGACACCGATCATAATGAAAGTCATATTTATATCAATTATGTTCCATTTATACTTTTTATGTTCAATTTATACTTGTAAATTGTAATCGCATGTAACAAACCCTAATTCGATACTATGTGACGATACGTGCAAATAACCGACTTTCAACGCGTTTACGTGTAATACTTGTGATTAACCAACAATTAATGATTCCATTACTTATTATACATCATATTATACTTGTAACCACCTTCGACATATTAAGGGTATGTTTGGCAAAAGTAGCTGGTGGCTGGTGGCTGGTAGCTGGTGGCTGGAAGCTGGTAGCTAGTAGCTGTAGCTTTTTAGATATATTTGGTGTTTGGCAGAGTAGCTGGAGCTTTTAATAAAATGTTTAAAATGACCAAAATGGACATAACTAAAAATTTAAAAAGTTTGTGCATTAAAAAGTTTATTATCTTTAGAGGTTAAAATAGTCATTTTTTACCTAAAAGCTTGTAGCTCCTTCTAAACGCTACTACTAGGAGCGTTCAACCAAAAACTTCAAGCTACTAACCTAAAAGCTTCAAGCTCCTTCAACCAAACAAGTCTTTTTATTGAGTAGGAGCTTTTTCATAAAAGCTTAAAGCTAGAAGCTTCTAAAAGCCCCTAAAAGCTCTATGCCAAACATACCCTAATTATACTTGCAATTATGTGTTATAGATCGTAAATCGCCTATACTTGCATTTTGTGCGATAACGACAACTATGTGTTACAACCCGCATTACCGATACTTGTTTTACATAATTTCACATACATGGACATACTTGACATCACTATTGAGTTTACGATACTTGTATGCTTGTTACACGCTTGAAACTACGCGAAAAGCACTCGAAAACACCCTAAAACCTAACTTTGGGGCCCTAATTGCATACTTATCAAACTTGAGGGACCATTTGTGACAAAAAACCAAACCTCCCCTAAAACCCACGTTTTGAATCAACATTTTTGGCTCCAACCTCCACCTCCATTCTCCACCAATGGGCTTCTAAACCCCATTAAACACTCACCTAACCTTACTCAACTATAAAACGAAGCCTCCCATCACTCATTTTCATTTTTCCAACTCATTTACACTCTCAAAACACTCTAATCTTAGCTGAAAATGCAAGTTTTGGAAAGATTATTCTAAGTGTTAAATGAACACTTTTCTTCACCTTTCTTCCATCTTTTCCACTTCTTCTTCCTCTACAAAGTGTGGAACATCTCTAGAATTGTTCTCACAAGGTTTTCCATGGAAAACCAAGGTGAAATATCACCAAAATGAGGTCCAACTTTTTTGTTTTGGAAGGAAAATTAATTAAACATACATGAACTTATATTTTCTTTATACATTCCTATGTCCTTATGCCACTAATCAAGACTATGAGTATGTGTGCTTAAAAACAAGGTTTTAACATACAAATCCAGAGGTTTTAAGCCTCAAAACTTTCTGTTTTAAAAGGGTTTTAACCCACAAGTGATGAATAAGTCTTGAACTTGAATATGTGTGATTATTTGGATAGTTTGGGCTATCCTAGTTACAAATCCACACATCACTTGATGTTTTTCTTCTTAGTTAGTTAGTTAGTTTATTTCAATTTCTTATTGTACATTCATGACTATCCTTGTTGTCTTGTTACAACTTGTGTATTGGTGAATACAAAAGAGATCTTAAAATGGAAGATTTATCTTCCTACCTCTATGCATGACTTCCATGATAATATTGTTATATTTGATGGACTAAGACTTATGTTATATACTATATAGAATATATAAAACCTATAGTAACCGAACCTTTGATGATAATCTAATGGTTATTGGTCAAAATACTAAGTTACACCATCTAAGAACTTAGTTCTCGTTACGATTCTAATGGGTACTTTAACCCATGAAAACATTCAAACCCACATGGGTTTCATAGTGTCAAAAAACGAGTGTTATGTGCTAGATGGTTATTTTCTCATATATTTACTTTCCATATACTTTTAAATTCTGAATTCCAACTCTACACATACCTTGAACTCCAAACCGTATACATTCAACCTCCTAAACTCATTAACTCGTCAACACTTGGATAATCGGAAGAATTAGTAATTTTGTGAGTATACTTGAACCTCCTTTTTGTTTACCACCTTTTGGGGTGTAACATGTTAATCTATAAAACTTACACTTAAACTTTATTCTTAAATGCACAAACATTCCTTATACATGCATGCCTACTTGATTACTCGATACTTTAAACTTGGGGTTATACGTTTGTGTTAGACTTATCATTAACTTCGTACGAGCCTATCCTTGACATATATAGCGCTATAGGATTAACGCACAGCCTGTAAACTTTGGGTTATGTTAAGAGCTTATTGCGTTTCATCATTGGTTTGATTAGTTAAACACATGCCGATTTTATTGTTTATCTTGTTTTAATAGCTTGCCATGTGGAATTGTTTAAAACTTATCTTTTTATGCTATGTATGAAAACCTGTATACTCGCCAATACATATTTGTATTGAACTATACTTTTTAACATGTTACAGGTTGATGATGACGATGCCATGAAACTGAAGTAGTGATGATGCCTAGATACACATATAGACGTTTTAGGCTTTAATATTGTGACATCTGTGCTTGTAATCATTGTAAACAGTTCAGTTATCAATGAAATAAAGTTATTTGATCCCAATGTTTGTTTGTTTATGTTTGACATTTTTCATGTTTTGAATTTTATATTTCAAACTCTATATCACTTTCTAGAGAGTTATACGCAAACTGAGGCGTAAACGTAATCAGTTTAAGGCAACAAACACTCCAGAACATCATCATTGCTTAACATACTTTAAATAAACTTTACATAACTTAGAAATAAGTTTTGAAGGCTTTGGTATGGCAAAATCAAGTCTATTCGCTTACAGGGACTAAAATTGACAAACTGCGAAAGTATGCCAAATTGAACTGTAACGAACATTCTGGAACTTGATCATAAGTTAAACATACCTTAAATATCCTTCACATAGCTTATAAATAGGCTTTGAGGGGTTCGGTGTGCCAAAATAAACTTTTTGGTCATTCAGGGACTAAAAGCGTCAAAAAGTGCATAAGTTTGCATTTCCGCGCATAACTTACGTTCTGAATACATCCGGACATCTAAAAATTTATGTAATCATTAAAATATTATGTTTTAGTGATTGGCTTGTCAAAAATCCTTTCGTCACGCAATTTGGATCGTTTTTCGCGCTTGTGCGCATTTCGTCGTAATTAACCGAACAACGCAATCGTACGGCCAAACGAACCAACATCCGACATATTTTTGAGCATGTTTCATGTTCCCCATACTTTAACATCCTTAGGGAGCTTAAAAATGGGTTTGACGGGTGTTAGAAGTGCCAAAACATGACCATACGCGCACAGGGACTAAAGCTGCCAACTTTGAAAGTTGCTGGTCTGCAGACCAGCATATGGTCCGTAAGGGGAGGACCATACGGTCCGTAAGGCTTCCCCAGATGTGCAGAAAGTGTTTTCCAGCTTGTTCCAGCTGCTACCCACCTTTACACATGGTTTTGATGCATCTATGGGCTGGTTTGGAGGCTCCCCTGGTTTTGAAAAACAATGGGCTTGATGTGTACGGCTGGGATTGAATCTCGGTTTTCAAGAAATGATCCTAACGGTTCTACAAAAACTATAAATCCCCCTCCACCCCATTTGCTCAAACCCACATTTGAATCTAATTTTGGCCCTCTATGTTGGAGTTCACACTTCATACCTGAGGGTAAATCGGATTCAAAACTTGCGGGGACCCTCTGTAAGTATTCTTTCGTTCTTTTCATTCATTTTTAGCATTAAAGTCAAACTGCGTTTGACTTTCTGCATTGACCAGTTTATGGTCAATGCGAAGTTCGTTTGAACTTCATAACGTGAGCGTAATCACGATGGTTATAGTCCCTAGCGACTATACCTACTGATTACCACGTTATCTAGGCTCAGTGACGAGTCGTAGTTTCGGCCAAAATACGTATTCTTGCGTATTTTGTAACCAAACTACTCTTGGGTATCAAAACCGTTTGTTTTGATACCAAACCTGTTTTCTAAAGTCGTTAAGCATGTCTTAACATGCTTAGCTCGTCACTTTTAGATTTGTGCTTGTCTAGGGTCGTAAGGGTAAGCGATCTAATCAATCGCTTATGCTTTCGAACCCGACCCATTTGGTCGATCATTAGGATCCGACCAAACACTTTGGGTGACCATAGTTGTATAGGGAATAACCTTCCAAGGGTATACCTTATGGTCACGTCGTTTAAGTAGTTGTATGATAGGTAGTATATATGCCTTAGGTAAATTACCAAAATGCCCTTTTTACGCCAAATTTCATTTTAAGCCTATGTAACCTAATTTTTGACATCTAAACTGATTTAACAACAATATTAAACATATTAAGGCATATATCACTTGTCATAGGACTAGTTAGGCGTTCCGAACGCGTTTTACGCGAACGACGCGTTATAGTAGCATAAGCTACCTAAACGGGTCGTAACGGGTCAAAAGCACTTAGGATAAGTTTCGTTTTAGTATGTAGGCTTTGTTAAACCATATTACATGAGTTCCTACACTCATTTGGTTTACGAACCCTAATGCTATCCGATCCTCCGAATAGGTCCGTTTATTAATGTAGTTACCTATATTAGGTGCCGTTTGATTCCGTGATCTTCTAGCTTTGCTTGGTGGATATCTAAAGTCTATTAAGCAATCTCAAGTGAGTACATAGACCGCTCTTTTACTGTTTTCCAAACGTTTTGGGGTGAAACACATGTGCCTACTTGTTACTTTCGTGCTTTCCATGTTTTCATGTCATATACTTGCTATGTTCAATAGTACACTATTAGTACATAAATTTCATTTTGTCTTGCTATGTATGTTTACTTAGCATACTAGCATATTAATTTACATTACATCTTCTTTTGCTATGCATGTTTACTTGGCATGATAACTGTTTTGGTCAAAAATCAAGCAATGACAATGTAACCAAACTTTCTGTTGTGAGGTATGATGCTTGAATTGATGAACAATAATAAGGATCACTATGAAGTGTAATGAACAAATGACACGAAGATTTATACGGGGAAAAAGCCCTTGATCAAGAGTTGATCTCCGGCACAAAAAACCCCGGGTGATGGAAACTACCGATCACCAACTCAAATTAAACAAACAATCTGTTACAACTTCGGATGATAGCGAGCTAAGTACAAGGATCACTATAGTGTAATGTGTAGAAATGTATGGAAAATGCTAAGTGTTTGTCGAGAGCTGATGAGAGCGGTTGTATGAGTGTGTGTGTAGCCAAAAATAGCTAAGTGTCTCTAAAATAGCTCGCTACCCCTTTACAAATAGAAAATATCTAGCCTAACTAACATTCCGCAAAAGGTGCAAGTCTTCCACGACTCCACAACGTCCATTTCTGGCCAAGCACGTGCGGAATAGACTAAGAATATTCTCCAGGAATGTCGCCAAGACTAAGTCCAAGTTGATATTCCTGCAAAACATTTACGAATTCAAAGTAGACAATCGTTAGTACTGGGATCCTTATAGTTATCCATGATCCTGATCCTACAACACTTCTGAGGATCACTACTTCAGACAGAATTGAGGATCACTAAATCCAACAGCGAATAAGGATCACTGGTCATTTAGAAATCCACCCCTAACAATAACACATTGATTTACATGACTTTTTCTGCTTTATATGTTAACTTATTAGCATATTTAGCACATTGATTTACATGACTTTTCTGCTTTGTATGTTAACTTAGCATACTTAGTACATTACTTTCATTACATGTTAGTTTTTGGTATGACATTTGGTTTATACAACGGGACTAAACTACATTCATTAACATTAGCTACACCGCTCGGTAGTAAGTAATGGTACCATAGGACTTGACAAATCCCGTTCCTGACATCCTAGGTTTGTTTGGATGTAAGGAATGACTGAATCCGAAAACATTTTACTTTGATAATCTTTACTCTAAGGTTATCCGTCTGTCTCAAGCCTTGAATGTATGCGTTATCTTACCGCATAAATGTTTGTATCAGTAAAACATGCATTTATTTTACAAAACATAACATTTGGTTTATTCAAAATACTTTGTTTTGTACATCTTTACTTGTGGTTTAAGTAGTCTCATTTTACTTACCATGGATGCTTCTGTGGATACTCAATGCTTAGTTAAAAATACCTGAACCTTCAAAACTCAAAAATCAAGTAAAAGGAGGATAAAGGACGCAGGATCCTTATCCTTGTAAGAATAAAAAGAATGAAATAGTTTAAGATTGGAATGTTACCAGAAAGAGGATCATCTATCAGCGGGGATCCTTCAAGGATACTTGTCTGGTAAGGATCATGGATCATGATCACATGAAATATTTCTTCAAATGTACAACATTCCAAGCTCTAGGTAGCAAATCACCCTCCATTGTTAGCAATCGATATGCCCCCTTTCCTGGTTCAGCTTCAATCAAATAGGGTCCTTCCCACTTTGGTGCTAGCTTTCCATCAGCAGGATTGGTGGTGTTTTGAAATGCTTTCCTTAATACCATATCCCCAACTTGGAATTTCCTGAGCCTGACATTTTTGTTGTAGGCTCCAGCCATCTTTTGTTGATAACTGGCCATCCTTATCCTTGCTAAATCCCTGATTTCTTCTATAGTATCCAAGTCTTGAATCAAGTTTTCAGCATTTTCTTCAGGATCACGAACGCTTGTTCTTGCAGTTGGAACCACCAACTCTGTAGGGATCACTGACTCTGCCCCAAATACCAAAGAAAACGGAGTTTGGCCTGTAGCATTCTTGGGAGTTGTTCTATCAGCCCACAGCACATAAGGTAGTTCTTCTGCCCATTTTCCTTTCTTGGATCCAAGCTTCTTCTTCAAATTGTTGATGATGATCTTGTTGGATGATTCTGCCTGACCATTAGCTTGTGGATGGACTGGTGTTGATGTTATCATCTTAATTCCCCAACTGTCACAAAAGTTAGTGGTTCTATTCCCAATGAATTGGGATCCATTATCACAAATAATTTCAGAAGGGATGCCAAATCTAGTAATAATATTCCTTTTAATAAAGGATATAACTTCCTTTTCTCTGACTTGAGCAAAGGCTTCAGCCTCTATCCACTTAGAGAAGTAATCAGTCATAGCAAGCATGAATACTTTTCCACCTGGTGCCTTAGGAAGCTTTCCAACTATATCCATTGCCCATATCATGAATGGCCAAGAAGAGGATATAGGATGCAAGAGCTCTGCTGGTTGGTGAAGGATATTACTATGCCTCTGACAATGATCACACTTCTTGGCATATTCCACAGCATCCTTCTTCATAGTGGGCCAATAGTATCCTGTTCTCAGGATCCTTGAGAATAATGCCCTGCCCCCAGTGTGGTTTCCACAATCTCCTTCATGGAAATCCTTTAGGACTTCTTGAATTTCAGGATCCTCAATGCATCTCAAGTATTGTCCTGCAAGAGATCGTTTATACAACATATTATTTAATATTGTAAATTGAGATACCTTAGATTTAAAAGCCCTTGGGTTTTCTCCTGTAGGGATTTCTCCATGTTGTATGTATCTCATGATTGGGAGTATCCATGATCCTGAATGAGATTGGGTATCATCACCGGGGATGATTGCAGAATCTTCTCCTATCTCCATAGCTACATGATCCTTGATAGCAGGGGTCAGGATATGGATAATAGGGATCTCAATATCCTCAGGAATCTTCAAAGATGATCCTAGACTGGCTAATGCATCAGCTTCTGCATTCTCTTCCCTTGGTACCTGTGTCAAACTAAAGGATACAAAAGAGAGTGCCAATTCTTTGACTATCTCTAAATATTTGATTAGCTTTTCACCTTTAACAGCATAGGATCCATTAAAGTGATCAGTGATCAATAAAGAATCTACATGTACCTCAAGATACCTGATACTCATATGCTTTGCCATTTGCAAACCAGCTATCAAGGCTTCATATTCAGCCTCATTGTTGGTAGTTTGAAATTCACAAGCTATGGAGTGGGGTATTATGTCCCCCTGTGGCGATTTTAGTAGTATCCCAAGCCCTGTTCCATTCACATTGGAGGATCCATCAGTAAACAGTATCCAAGGATCCTTGGTTTCTTCAAGCTGTTGGACTTCTAGTTCAGCTTCCTTTTGCAAATCACTAGTGAAATCTGCCACAAAGTCAGCTAATACTTGGGATTTAATGGCTGTCCTAGGCTCATATCTTATATCATATGCACTCAACTTCACTGCCCACTTAGCCATCCTTCCTGACATTTCAGGTTTCCTGAGAACATTCTTAATTGGGAAATTAGTTTTAACGATAATGGCATGGGTCTCAAAATAATGTCTTAATTTAGTAGATGCCATAATTAATGCAAGGATAAGTTTTTCTAAATGTGAATACCTGGATTCAGCATCAAGTAAGCTCTTACTTACATAATAAACAGGATGTTGTGTACCTTGGTGATCCTTAACAAGGACCGCACTTGCTGCTTTTGAGGATACCGCCAAATATAAGGATAACATATCTCCCTTTTCTGGTTTCATTAAAGCTGGGGCTGAGGATAGGTAATCTTTAAGAGCTTTAAGGGCACTTTCATGCTTCTCAGTCCATTCAAATTTCTTGTTTTTCCTCAGGATGTCATAGAACTCCTTACACTTTTATAAGGATTTGGATATAAATCTGTTCAAGGCTGCGATCCTGCCAGTCAACCTTTGCACATCCTTAGCATTGGCAGGAGATTTGATATTCACGATAGCCTTAATTTGCTCTGGACTTGCTTCAATGCCCCTCTTTGTTACCATATATCCTAAGAATTTACCTGCCTTTACACCAAAATGACACTTAGAAGGATTTAGCTTCATATTAAATTTATCAATGATATTGAATGCTTCCTCCAAGTCTTTAAGGTGATCCTCAGCTCTTTTGGACTTAACCACCATGTCATCAATATAGACTTCCATAGTGTATCCAATTTGTTCTTTGAACATCATATTGACAAGCCTTTGGTAAGTAGCACCTGCATTCCTTAATCCAAATGGCATAGCAATATAACACTATATACCAGTTGGGGTCATAAAGGCTGTATCCTCTTGATCGGATGGTTCCATCTGAATTTGTTGAAATCCAGATGAAGCATCCATAAAAGTTAACAACTCATGGCCCGCGGTAGCATCCACCATGGAGTCAATGTGGGGTAATGGGAAAGGATCCTTGGGACATGCCTTGTTTAAATCTGTAAAATCGACACATACCCTCCACTTTCCCTTTTTCTTTTGAACAACAACCACATTGGCTAACCATCTTGGATACTTAACCTCTCTAATCATACCTGCTCGAAGTAGCTTATCTACCTCTTCCTGGATAATAGCATTTCTTTCAGGTGCAAACTTCCTTCTCTTTTGATGAATTGGCTTGAATAACCTGTCAATGCCAAGTTTGTGAGTAATTATATCCTTAGATATACCTGTCATGTCTTCATGTTTCCAGGCAAAGGTGGTCTTCCTTCTTTTGAGAAAGGATACCAGCTCTTGTTCAATATCGCTAAGGATCCCTGACCCTATGAAGATCTTTGATTCAGGATCATCAGGGTCCATGAGGATTTCTTTCAAATCCTGTTCTCTTGCCTCCAAGACGTCTCTTGAAGGATACTTTAATTGCTATTGCTCCCTTGGTCTTGAGGCTGGTTTCATTGATGAGGTATAGCAATTCTTAGCCTCCTGTTGATCACTCTCAATTTTCACCACTCCCTACGGACTTGGAAGCTTTACACACTGATGATAGATGGATGGAACTGCCTTCATATCATGTATCCATGGCCTGCCAAGGATAACGTTACAACACGATAAGCAATCAATAACACAAAACTTTTGATAAGAATGCAATCCTTCAATATAGATTGGGAGTTTGATGTCCCCCAATGTATTCTTTGTTTCTCCGCTAAATCCCACAAGTACTGAGGATCTCGGGATAATATCGGACTCTGGGATATTCATTTTCTTGAGAACATCCAGCTGAATGATGTTCACAGAGCTTCCTCCATCTATAAGGATCCTGCGAACAAAGTGGTTAGAAATAAACAATGTAATTACGAGACCGTCATGGTGAGGATCCTGGATGTCAACACGATCATCCTCATCAAAAGTAATGACTTTATCCTGGGTGACAATGGAGGTCCTGACGGGTCTGTCTCCATTATCCATCTTGGTTTCCTTAGCGTGTCTTTTTGCTGCTGAGAAGGATGTACCACAGATGTCTGATCCGCCGGATATGAAATTTATGACTTGTGCATCTGTCGGAGGAGCAGGAGCCCTTTCCGGGATCCTTTCAGGATCCTGGGTTCTTGACTTTTTTCGTCCCAAGAGTTCCTTTAAATGCCCCTTGCTCAATAAATAACCAATCTCCTTTCTAAGTGCAATACACTCTTCAGTGAGATGCCCAAAATCCTCATGATACGCACACCACTTGGATTTATCCTTTGTAGCAGCTGGTTTATCACTTTTCCTTGGCCACCTAGCTTTCTCACCTAGATTCTGCATTGCAAGGATTAGTTCATTGTTATCAACAGAGAAACAATATTCAGAAATAGGAGGATAATTCTCATCATCCTCTTCTTGTTCCACTGCGTGCACATTCTGATTATCTGATCTGTTATAAGACTTGGATTTGTTGTTCCTGAAGTAGGATCCTTGCTTATCCTGTTTAGAGGATCCTGTCAATCTGTCCTGGATCCTTTTGTCATCCTCTAGGCGGATGAACCTAAGGGCCCTAGTCCTTACTTCATCAAGATTCCAGCAAGGTGTCATAACAAGATCATCATAGAACAATGAATCCCTAAGCAATCCCATTTTAAAGGCTTCAACAACCGTAGCTATATCCAAATTGGGAATGTCTAAGGATTCTTTACTAAACTTAGTGATATAATCTCTAAGTGATTCATTTTGACCTTGTGTTACCCTATATAGATCACTAGTTAATCGTTTAAACTTTCTGCTACAAGAGAATTGACTATTGAACAAGTTAACTAAGTTAGCAAATAAAGTAATAGAGTAAGGGGGAAGACTTAGCAGCCATTTAAGAGCAGATCCTGTAAGTGTGGACCCAAATCCCTTGCATAGGCATGCTTCTTTCAATCTTTCCGAAATTGGATTGATCTCCATCCTCTCCCTGTATTGAGCTACATGCTCTTCTGGATCCGTTGAACCATCATATAGCTTCATTAATGGTATCTGGAATCTTTTAGGTATCTCAGCATCACACAAAGGTGGTGCAAAACGAGATATCCTATGGCTACCATCCGCAATCTCAGGAATGGGTTTAACCACTCCTGGTACACTGGATATCATATCCTTAAGCTTTTGCAATTCCCTAGCCATGGCCTGATTGATACCTGTATCCTGCGTAAAGCCATGGTTAGTGTTATATAAATTATTAAAAGTGTTACCTCCCACAGGATTCGAGTTTGGATTTGCGGATGTGAATCCATTTTGTCGAGACTCTGGCATAATTGAAGGACCAGATGAGGCAATGGTCTGCATTGGTATGAAGTCTCCTTGATGGACGTCTAAGTTCTGAGGTTGCATATTTCTCAAGGATCCTTGATTTTGAAGGGGGTTGGACCCTTGGAATTGCGATGATCCTTGAATCTGAAAGGATCCTGGAACCAGGGAGGATCCTTGAACAAGGGAGGATCCTGGGGCCAGAGAGGATCCTTGGATCTGGGAGGATCCTTGGACCTGGGAGGATCCTGTACTGCATGTATTCCCACATATCCTCCTGACGTGAAGTATCCCCGTTGCTGAGAAGAGGATCCTAATGGTTGAGAAGAGGATCCCTGAGGCTGGAAGCAAGAGCCAAATGTCTGACTTATTGTTGTTGTCCCATAACGCCTTCCTGGTAGTTCACCCAAGTATTGCACGTCCGGAACCGCTGAGTATTGTGAGGTTATGACCGGAGTGTCGAAGTTCAGCGATCTTGGCATCAGAGGGGAGTGATCCTCCACTGATTTCCTCCGTTTCTTGATTTCATCGATTTCCCGGAGGATCCTTTCGTTGGTCTTATCCTGCTCTTGTGCATGATTTCTCATCTGCAAAATCAAGGTATAGAGATCATTAGTAGTAGGATTAGTTGAAATAGAAGAAGTAGGTGGTTTTTGGAAAATAGGAGTTGGTTTCTTCGCAGCATTCTCAGCATTCTTCTGGGATCCAGAAGGTGGTGGAGGCAAAGGAGGAACGCCTTGTGAGGAACTGAATGAGGGCATCAAACTTGAAGTATTCTTCACTGAGGAAGCCATCTGTATGGTTGTAGCGAACCGAATTGACCACGAAAATACGAATTTTTCTAAGAATGAAGCACCAATTGCCCCACGGTGGGCGCCAAACTGTTTTGGTCAAAAATCAAGCAATGACAATGTAACCAAACTTTCTGTTGTGAGGTATGATGCTTGAATTGATGAACAATAATAAGGATCACTATGAAGTGTAATGAACAAATGACACGAAGATTTATACGGGGAAAAAGCCCTTGATCAAGAGTTGATCTCCGGCACAAAAAACCCCGGGTGATGGAAACTACCGATCACCAACTCAAATTAAACAAACAATCTGTTACAACTTCGGATGATAGCGAGCTAAGTACAAGGATCACTATAGTGTAATGTGTAGAAATGTATGGAAAATGCTAAGTGTTTGTCGAGAGCTGATGAGAGCGGTTGTATGAGTGTGTGTGTAGCCAAAAATAGCTAAGTGTCTCTAAAATAGCTCGCTACCCCTTTACAAATAGAAAATATCTAGCCTAACTAACATTCCGCAAAAGGTGCAAGTCTTCCACGACTCCACAACGTCCATTTCTGGCCAAGCACGTGCGGAATAGACTAAGAATATTCTCCAGGAATGTCGCCAAGACTAAGTCCAAGTTGATATTCCTGCAAAACATTTACGAATTCAAAGTAGACAATCGTTAGTACTGGGATCCTTATAGTTATCCATGATCCTGATCCTACAACACTTCTGAGGATCACTACTTCAGACAGAATTGAGGATCACTAAATCCAACAGCGAATAAGGATCACTGGTCATTTAGAAATCCACCCCTAACAATAACACATTGATTTACATGACTTTTTCTGCTTTATATGTTAACTTATTAGCATATTTAGCACATTGATTTACATGACTTTTCTGCTTTGTATGTTAACTTAGCATACTTAGTACATTACTTTCATTACATGTTAGTTTTTGGTATGACATTTGGTTTATACAACGGGACTAAACTACATTCATTAACATTAGCTACACCGCTCGGTAGTAAGTAATGGTACCATAGGACTTGACAAATCTCGTTCCTGACATCCTAGGTTTGTTTGGATGTAAGGAATGACTGAATCCGAAAACATTTTACTTTGATAATCTTTACTCTAAGGTTATCCGTCTGTCTCAAGCCTTGAATGTATGCTTTATCTTACCGCATAAATGTTTGTATCAGTAAAACATGCATTTATTTTACAAAACATAACATTTGGTTTATTCAAAATACTTTGTTTTGTACATCTTTACTTGTGGTTTAAGTAGTCTCATTTTACTTACCATACCTAACTTTTGTTTACACATTACATGACTTATATTCAACTTGGATTATACTATGACATTTGACTATTGGACTAAACATGGATATTTTACAATGTTGGTTGGTTTGAGTGACTTAAATAACGAGGCGTGTGTAATATGATACAAGCATGGTGGATACGCCGCTGGTACTTCCTATATATAAGTGTTTGTATGATATTACATATCGTAGCGTCATTTAAACCACTTCAGTTTAGACATATTACATTTACAACACATTTTCACTTAAACATTGTTTTACAAATAACTTGGTTTATACAAACTCTTTTTACTTGGTTATTCTTTTAACCATACACTATTCTTTTATATATACATATCATCTATTTTGCTATCGTTTTTCAAATGATTTATAAAACAAAACAATTAACAAGGTTCATGACTGAATTTTATTAGACATTTCTTTAAACTCAAGTCATGAATCCTATTTTCATAAAACCTATGTATCTCACAGGCATTTTTATGCTGACGTACCTATTTTCACATGTGTTTTCAGGAGCTGTTGCTTAGGATGATCGTGACATGCTAGGGCGGACCTGTGCCTTAGAGACTTAAAATAAAGATAGAACTAGTTTAATTATGTGATGTACTCTTTGTTTCAGTTATTTCAAGACAATGTAACTCTTTGTTTGATGAATAAAACATAACTTTTAAATGCCATGGTTGTGAAACAATAATTCTGTTACAACACTCCCCGACGTTTCCGCCACGAGTTGATGTTATACGTGGTCGGGGTGTGACAGAAGAGTTGGTATCAGAGCCAATGGTTATAGGGAATTAGGTTATTAGTAATGCTTTGACCTAGACTATAACCTTTCTAGGACCCCAACATAAGTCATCTTGTGTTTAGATTTTTAAAACATGCACTTCACCTATCCTTAGGTGATCACCAAAACAAGAACCCAATTTTTCCGAAACGCTTTTTGAAAATCAACCATCTGTTTTTAAATGATTTATTATATGGTTTTGAACTCTTTGATTTTTCATAATGATTTTGAAAATTTACCATCCATTTTTGAATGATTCTTTTGGCCTTGTGCTTTCCAAGTTTTCAAAATCTCGTCAAAAGTTTTGGGTTCTAAATAGTGTGAACACGTGCAAACTGGAAGAGTGAATTCCTGTACCCTGGGTTTTCTGTCTAAGGCTAGAGTGTTCGTACAAATCCACATAATCGGACCAGTCACTCTTACCTGGGAATTCTTGGGGTGAGTGTGCACTTATAGGCGAGCATGTGTTCGCGATACATTATTTTTGACCCATTTACTTTGATTAGTCACTGTGAGTCGTTTGTTTGCTTTGTGATACGGACAAATGACCACCATCTTTGCCTTTGTTGATTTTGTTTCATCTCGCTCTTTTCATCTAATCATCTCACTCGTTCCTTTCATGTTTCCTCTTTTAGAATGCCTCCTCGACGCGAAAATCCGCTACCAAATGCCGAACTGGCAGAAATCATCGTGCAGCAAATGGCTGCTGCATTCCCAAATCTTATTGCTCAATTGAACCAAGCCAACAACAGCAATAATGCTCCATGCAATTTCAAGAGTTTTAACTCGGCTAAACCACTCAAGTTCAGTGGTTCTGAAGGGGCAACTAGGCTCCTTCAATGGTTTGAGAGCATTGAGAATACTTTCCGTCACGTTCAGTGTCCTGATAATCGCAAAGTCGAGTTTGCATCAAGCCTGTTTCAGAAGAGGGCCCTCACATGGTGGAACGGGGTTATGAGAGATCGTGGTGCTGAGGTTGCTTTGGCACAAACATGGGCTGAACTTAGGACTCTTATGATGAGGGAGTTTTGTCCTCGTCATGAGCTGCGAGCTCTAGAAAGGGAGTTTGATGACCTGAAACAGGATAGTGGCGAGCACCGGGCGTATACTGATAGGTATGAGGAGTTGAGTTTGTTATGCCCAACAATGGTTACCCCACCCGAGAAGGCTATCGAGAGGTATATCGATGGCCTATCTGACTCCATACAAGACATTGTTACTGGTAGTACCCTACCATAGTCCGTCAGGCAATCGAGCTATCTGCGACATTGACTAAGTCGCAAGTTCGAAAGGGTAAGCTGCATAGAAAGGGTGACAAGGGTAAGAAGCAGGCGTCTGATAAAAGTGAAAGAAAGAAAGTTAAAAACAAGAAAGGTAAGGATTCTGGTTCCTCGAAGGGTTCTAGGAAGCGTAAGGCTTCTCAAAATTTCGCCGTTACTGCACAAGCTGCACCAAATCAGCCTGCGCAACCACTCACCAAGAAACCTTATCTTGGCAATGCACCTTTGTGCAACAGATGTAACGGTCATCATCAACCACACCTCCAGTGTCGTCATTGCACCAACTGTGAAAGATCTGGTCATCTTACTGACACCTGCCATATTCCTTCCAATCAGAATAGGGCAACTCAGAACCCGGCTCAACAAGTTGCTCAGCCTCTTGCTCAGCAACAAGGTCAAGCTTCACGACCTCACTACCCACCAGGTTCTTGTTATAACTCTGGGGATCTGACCCACTACCGTAATCAATGTCCAAGATTGGTAAATGCGAAACCAGCTCAGGCTCAGGCTCGAGGTCGAGTCTTCAACATGAATGCGCAAGAGGCGTAAGCAGACAATGAAGTGGTGAACGGTACGTTCCTTGTTAATAATCAACCCGCATCTGTTCTTTTTTATTCTGGTGCCGATAAGAGTTTTGTGTCATTATCTTTTGAGCCATTGCTTCGCGTGTCTAGAACGAAACTAGGTAAGCCTTTGACAGTAGAAGTTACGAGTGGTGATCCCGTTGTTCTTGATTCTGTTCTTCGTAATTGCCAATTGAACCTTAACAACCATCTTTTTCCCATTGACCTCACACCGATGCAACTTGGGAGTTTCGACATTATTGTGGGTATGGACTGGTTAGCCAAGCATCACACAGAGGTAGTATGTTTTGAGAAGATCGTTCGTGTGCCGCTTTCGTCAGGTGAGATCCTACAGGTTCATGGTGAAAAACCTGTTAGTAGTCTCAAGCTCAGGTCTTGTTTTCAAGCTCGGAAGTATCTGCGTAAGAACTATGTGGCCTTCTTGGCACATGTTGTAGCAGATAAAGGCAAAGGTAAGTCTATTCAAGATATCCCTGTTGTTCGGGATTATCCGGAGCTATTTCCTGAGAGTTACCTGGATTACCCCCAGCGCGCCAAGTCGAGTTCCGTATTGATCTTGTACCTGGTGCAAATCCCATTGCCAGATCTCCATATCGTCTTGCACTGTCTGAGATGCAAGAGTTGTCTAAGCAGCTTCAGGAGCTTTCAGATAAAGGTTTTATTCGTCCTAGCTTTTCACCTTGGGGTGCTCCCGTTCTTTTTGTCAAAAAGAAGGATGGATCTTTCAGGATGTGCATCGATTACCGTGAGCTTAACAAGCTTACCATCAAGAATCGATATCCCCTACCTCGTATTGATGATCTCTTTGACCAGTTACAAGGTGCTTCTTACTTTTCAAAGATTGATCTGCGTTCTGGGTATCATCAGCTTCGTGTGCATGAAGAAGATATTCCTAAGACAACATTCCGCACTCGTTATGGGCATTATGAGTTCACAGTTATGCCATTCGGGTTGACTAATGATCCTGCTGTTTTCATGGACTTAATGAATAGGGTCTGCAAACCTTATCTGGACAAGTTCATCATCATTTTTATTGATGACATTTTGATATACTCTAAGACGCAAGCTGATCATGAGCAACATCTTCGTCTTACTCTGGAACTCCTAAAGAAAGAGCAACTTTTCGCCAAGTTCTCCAAATGTGAATTTTGGCTTAAAGAAGTTCAATTTTTGGGTCATATTGTCAACGAACAAGGTATTCATGTAGATCCCTCCAAGATCAGTGCGATTAAGGATTGGGACACGCCTACTACTCCTACCGAAGTTTGTTCTTTTCTGGGTCTCGCGGGTTATTACCGCCGCTTCATCGAAAATTTCTCGAAGATTGCAGTTCCCCTAACTGCTCTAACTCAGAAGAATAAACCCTTTGAATGGGGTTCTAAACAAGAAGAAGCATTTCAGACCTTGAAGCAGAAGGTTTGTGATGCGCCTATCCTATCTTTGCCCGAAGGCAATGATGATTTTATCGTGTACTGCGATGCATCAAATTTGGGACTTGGCTGTGTTCTGATGCAAAGGAACAAAGTCATAGCATATGCATCGAGACAGTTAAAAGTGCATGAGAAAAACTACACCAGTCATGATCTTGAGTTGGGTGCAGTTGTGTTCGCTCTTAAGATCTGGAGACACTATTTGTATGGTACAAAATGTGTGGTTTTCACTGACCACAAAAGTCTTCAGCATATCTTTAATCAGAAAGAACTCAACATTAGGCAACGACGTTGGGTTGAGCTTCTAAACGACTATGACTGCGAAATTCGCTACCATCCTGGTAAGGCGAATGTCGTGGCTGACGCTTTGAGTCGTAAAGAACGTGTCAAGCTTCATTGTGTTCGTGTTCAATCTGATATCCAAGCTCGATCTAATATTCAAGCCCGCATCTCTCAGGCTCAACATGCATGTGTTTCACAAGACTTGATGGGTAAGGAATTACCCTATCACATTAAGCCTGATCTTGAACTGAAGGACAATGGATCGTATTATTTCATGGACCGTTTGTGGGTCCCAAGCCTAGATGATCTTCGCACTTTGCTTATGGATGAAGCTCATAAGTCTCGTTATTCTATTCATCCTGGCTCAGATAAGATGTATAAGGATCTTCGTACTCAGTATTGGTGGCCTGGTATGAAGAAAGACATTGCCTTGTATGTTTCAAAATGCCTTACTTGTCTTAAGGTCAAGGCTGAACACCAACATCCTTCTAGTTTACTGGAGCAACCAGAGATCCCAGTTTGGAAATGGGAAAACATCGCTATGGATCTCATTACTAAACTTCCACGCACTAAGAAAGGTCATGATGCCATTTGGGTAGTTGTTGATCGTCTTACTAAGTCAGCGCATTTCTTGCCAATCCGTGAGGATTTTTCTGCTGAAAAGCTTGCAAAAATTTATGTCGATGAAATCGTAACTCGACATGGTGTTCCTTTGAACATTATTTCTGATAGAGATGCTCGTTTCTCTTCTCATTTTTGGAGAACCATGCAAACTGCTATGGGGACCCAACTTAATCTGAGCACTGCTTATCATCCACAAACAGATGGCCAAACTGAAAGAACAATCCAGACTTTGGAGGATATGCTTAGAGCTTGTGTGATCGATTTTGGTGGTAGTTGGGATTCACATCTTCCATTGATTGAATTCTCCTACAACAACAGTTATCACTCCAGCATCAACATGGCTCCTTTCGAGGCTCTCTATGGTCGAAAATGTCGTTCACCAGTCTGCTGGAATGAGATAGGTGAGGCTCAACTTACTGGACCTAACCTCGTTCTAGAGACAACTGATAAGGTTAAGAAAGTTCGTGATAACATACAGACATCTCGAAGCCGTCAAAAGAGTTACGCGGACCAACGACGCAAGCCCTTGGAATTTCAAATCAGTGATCGTGTTTTACTTAAGGTCTCACCTTGGAAAGGTGTGATCAGATTTGGAAAGAAAGGAAAACTTGCACCTAGATATGTTGGACCATTCAAGATCGTCGAAAGAATCGGTAAGGTAGCCTACAGACTTGAGTTACCTCCTGAACTTGGAAATGTTCATCCAACCTTCCACGTATCCAATCTCAAGAAGTGTTTATCTGATGAGAACCTCCACATACCACTTGACGAAATTCGTGTTGATAAAACACTGCATTTTGTTGAGAAACCTGTGGAAATTATGGATCGTGAAGTCAAATGGCTTAAACGCAAGCGCATTCCTTTGGTTAAAGTTCACTGGGAATCTAAGCGTGAACCTGAGTTTACTTGGGAACATGAGGATCAAATGAAGGCGAAGTATCCGCATCTTTTCTCACGAGTTTCCTCTAAACAAATTTCGGGACGAAATTTCCACGAGTAGGGGAGACTGTGGCATCTGTGCTTGTAATCATTGTAAACAGTTCAGTTATCAATGAAATAAAGTTATTTGATCCCAATGTTTGTTTGTTTATGTTTGACATTTTTCATGTTTTGACTTTTATATTTCAAACTCTATATCGCTTTCTAGAGAGTTATACGCAAATTGAGGCGTAAACATAATCAGTTTAACACAACAAACACTCCGGAACATCATCATATGCTTAAAATACCTTAAATAACCTTTACATAACTTAGAAATAAGTTTTGAATGCTTTGGTATGGCAAAATCAAGTCTATTCGCTTACAGGGACTAAAATTGACAAACTACGAAAGTATGCCAAATTGAACTGCAACGAACATTCCAGAACTTGAACATAAGTTAAACACACCTTAAATATCTTTCACATAGCTTAGAAATATGCTTTGAGGGGTTCGGTGTGATAAAATAAACTTTTTGGTCATTCAGGGACTAAAAGCGTCAAAAAGTGCATAAGTTTGCATTTCCGCGCATAACTTACGTTCTGAATACATCCGGACATCTAAAAATTTATGTAATCATTAAAATATTATGTTTTAGTGATTGGCTTGTCAAAAATCCTTTCGTCGCGCAATTTGGATCGTTTTTCGCGCTTGTGCGCATTTCGTCGTAATTAACCGAACAACGCAATCGTACTGCCAAACGAACCGACATCCGACATATTTTTGAGCATGTTTCATGTTCCACATACTTTAACATCCTTAGGGAGCTTAAAAATGGGTTTGACGGGTGTTAGAAGTTCCAAAACATGACCATACGCGCACAGGGACTAAAGCTACCAACTTTGAAAGTTGCTGGTCTGCAGACCAGCATACGGTCCGTAAGGGGAGGACCATACGGTCCGTAAGGGGAGGACCATACGGTCCGTAAGGCTTCCCCAGATGTGCAGAAAGTGTTTTCCAGCTTGTTCCAGCTGCTACCCACCTTTACACATGGTTTTGATGCATCTATGGGCTGGTTTGGAGGCTCCCCTGGTTTTGAAAAACAATGGGCTTGATGTGTACGGCTGGGATTGAATCTCGGTTTTCAAGAAACGATCCTAACGGTTCTATGAAAACTATAAATACCCCCCCACCCCATTTGCTCAAACCCACATTTGAATCTGATTTTGGCCCTCTAAGTTGGAGTTCACACTTCATACCCGAGGGTAAATCAGATTCAAAACTTGCGGGGACCCTCTGTAAGTATTCTTTCGTTCTTTTCATTCATTTTTAGCATTAAAGTCAAACTGCGTTTGACTTTCTGCATTGACCAGTTTATGGTCAATGCGAAGTTCGTTTGAACTTCATAACGTGAGCGTAATCATGATGGTTATAGTCCCTAGCGACTATACCTACTGATTACCACATTATCTAGGCTCAGTGACGAGTCGTAGTTTCGGCCAAAATGCGTATTCTTGCGTATTTTGTAACCAAACTACTCTTAGGTATCAAAACCGTTTGTTTTGATACCAAAACTGTTTTCTAAAGTCGTTAAGCATGTCTTAGCATGCTTAGCTCGTCACTTTTAGATTTGTGCTTGTCTAGGGTCGTAAGGGTAAGCGATCTAATCAATCGCTTATGCTTTCGAACCCGACCCATTTGGTCGATCATTAGGATCCGACCAAACACTTTGGGTGACCATAGTTGTATAGGGAATAACCTTCCGAGGTTATACCTTATGGTCACGTCGTTTAAGTAGTTGTATCATAGGTAGTATATATGCCTTAGGTAAATTACTAAAATGCCCTTTTTACGCCAAATTTCATTTTAAGCCTATGTAACCTAATTTTTTACATCTAAACTGATTTAACAACAATATTAAACATATTAAGGCATATATTACTTATCACAGGACTAGTTAGGCGTTCCGAACGCGTTTTACGTGAACGACGCGTTATAGTTGCATAAGCTACCTAAACGGGTCGTAACGGGTCAAAAGCACTTAGGATAAGTTTCGTTTTAGTATGTAGGCTTTGTTAAACCATATTACATGAGTTCCTACACTCATTTGGTTTACGAACCCTAATGCTACCCGATCCTCCGAATAGGTCCGTTTATTAATGTAGTTACCTATATTAGGTGTCGTTTGATTCCGTGATCTTCTAGCTTTTCTTGGTGGATATCTAAAGTCTATTAAGCAATCTCAAGTGAGTACATAGACCGCTCTTTTACTGTTTTCCAAACGTTTTGGGGTGAAACACATGTGCCTACTTGTTACTTTTGTGCTTTCCATGTTTTCATATCATATACTTGCTATGTTCAATAGTACACTATTAGTACATAAATTTCATTTTGTCTTGCTATGTATGTTTACTTAGCATGCTAGCATATTAATTTACATTACATCTTCTTTTGCTATGCATGTTTACTTGGCACGATAACACATTGATTTACATGACTTTTTCTGCTTTATATGTTAACTTATTAGCATATTTAGCACATTGATTTACATGACTTTTCTGCTTTGTATGTTAACTTAGCATACTTAGTACATTACTTTCATTACATGTTTGTTTTTGGTATGACATTTGGTTTGTACAACGGGACTAAACTACATTCATTAACATTAGCTACGCCGCTCGGTAGTAAGTAATGGTACCATATGACTTGACAAATCCCGTTCCTTACATCCAAATACATCCTAGGTTTGTTTGGATGTAAGGAATGACTGAATCCGAAAACATTTTACTTTGATAATCTTTACTCTAAGGTTATCCGTCTGTCTCAAGGCTTGAATGTATGCGTTAACTTACCGCATAAATGTTTGTATCAGTAAAACATGCATTTATTTTACAAAACATAACTTTTGGTTTATTCAAAATACTTTGTTTTGTACATCTTTACTTGTGGTTTAAGTAGTCTCATTTTACTTACCATACCTAACTTTTGTTTACACATTACATGACTTATATTCAACTTGGATTATACTATGACATTTGACTATTGGACTAAACATGGATATTTTACAATGTTGGTTGGTTTGAGTGACTTAAATAACGAGGCGTGTGTAATATGATACAAGCATGGTGGATACGCCGCTGGTACTTCCTATATATAAGTGTTTGTATGATATTACATATCGAAGCGTCATTTAAACCACTTCAGTTTAGACATATTACATTTACAACACATTTTCACTTAAACATTGTTTTACAAATAACTTGGTTTATACAAACTCTTTTTACTTGGTTATTCTTTTAACCATACACTATTCTTTTATATATACATATCATCTATTTTGCTATCGTTTTTCAAATGATTTATAAAACAAAACAATTAACAAGGTTCATGACTGAATTTTATTAAACATTTCTTTAAACTCAAGTCATGAATCCTATTTTCATAAAACCTATGTATCTCACAGGCATTTTTATGCTGACGTACCTATTTTCACATGTGTTTTCAGGAGCTGTTGCTTAGGATGATCGTGACATACTAGGGCGGACCTGTGCCTTAGAGACTTAAAATAAAGATAGAACTAGTTTAATTATGTGATGTACTCTTTGTTTCAGTTATTTCAAGACAATGTAACTCTTTGTTTGATGAATAAAACATAACTTTTAAATGCCATGGTTGTGAAACAATAATTCTGTTACAACACTCCGCGACGTTTCCGCCACGAGTTGATGTTATACGTGGTCGGGGTGTGACAAATATGTTGTATAAATTTTTGTACTTGTTTGTTCTATTGTTTTTCTTGTATTGAACATGTTGTATTTCAAGTTCCATGTTGTTAGGGATAGAATTTTATTAGTTAAGGATCACAGATCCTCAGTATAGCTTGGGTTAGGGATCCTCAGTTCAGTATGGATCAGGGATCCTCAGGAGATGGTACAGGAAGGCTAAGGATCCATGATCCTCATTATTATTCTAAACTAACAATTGTTTCCATCATCCTTTAGCTTGTTTTGCAGGTGCAGTTGAAGAAGACTTGGTCTTGCCGAGATTCTAGGGGAATATGCTTCACATTTGTGCACGTGCAAAAGCTCCATGACCATTATGGTGATCGTGGGGAAGGCTAGCACATAATTCGGATAGTTTGTTAGCTAGATTTTTTTCTATTTTTGAATGGGGATAACAAGCTATTATTAGCAACTTAGTTACACACATACACATAACTCGAACTCTCTGCAATCACTTGGCGATTATACACTAACACTCTAGCAATCATTGTATCAAGCTTGTTATCATCCAAATTTGTAATCTTTATTTGTTCAATATAGTCGATAGTGATAGTTTTCACTATCCGAGGTTTTTTATGCCGGAGATTATTCATTGATCAAGGGCTTTTTCCTCGTACAAATCCTTGTGTTCATCATCATTTTCATTCATTCATTGTTCATACTTTTGTTCAATTAACCAAGCATCTAACCTCACAAAAATCAGATTTGGTTACATTATCCTTGTGTGATTTTGGACCAAAACAGTTTGGCGCCCACCGTGGGGCAATCGGTGCTTCATTCTTGAAATTTCTATTCATTTCATTCATTTCTGTTCATTACCTTTAACCAGATGGCTTCTCAAGGGAGGAACACTTCAAGCTCCATGTCGGCGATCACCTCTTCACAGGGCATTCCACCTTTGCCTCCTCTTCCTTCTGGATCCTAGAAGAATGCTGAGAATGCTGTGAAGAAACACACCCCCGTTTTCACAAAAGCAACTACTGCTGTTTCTTCTGCTCCTACTAACAATGATCTTTATTCTTTAATTTTGCAGATGAAGGAATACATGCAGCAGCAGGACAAAACCAATGACAAGATCCTTCGTGAGATTGATGAAATCAAAAAAATTGAAGAGATCAACGGAGGATCACTCTCCACTGGTACCCAGATCATTGGATTTTTCCACTCCAGCAACAACTCTCCAGCATTCTATGGCATCAGGTGTCCAATACCATGGAGGATCATCGAGTATGCACTATGGATCATCGGCAATGACACAGGCTCAAGAATCCTACTTCCAGCCTTCAGGATCCTCTCTTCAGCTTCAAGGATCCCCCTTTCAGCATCAAGGATCCTTCTCTAGTTCAGGAGGATACATGGGGACGCTGTCAGTTCAAGGATCCTATCCTCAGCATCCAGGATCCTCATCATAGGTTCAAGGATCCTCATCACAAGTTCACGGATCCATGGAGTATCCTCCAAGACCTTCAGCTCCGATGTATACTGGATCCTCATCACAGGATCAAGGACCCTTAAGGAGTCACCAACCCAGAAGTTCAGAGATTCATGTGGGAGACTTCATCCCCATGCAGACTATTGCTTCATCTGGTACCACAATCATACCAGAATCACATCAGTTTGGATTCCCATCTGGAATCCCAGCCTCGAATCAATCAGGAGGTAACACTTTCAATACATCTTATAATACTAACCATGGTTTGATGCAGGAACCAGGGATCAACCAAGCTATAGCAAGGGAGTTGCAAAAACTCAAGGATATGATATCCAGTGTCCCGGGAGTAGTTAAACCAATTCCTGAGATTCCAGATGGCAGTCACAGGGTATCTCGCTTTGCACCACCTATCTGTGATGCAGAGATACCAAAGAGGTTTTAAGCGCCAAATATGAAGCTCTATGATGCCACAACTGATCCAGAAGAGCATGTAGCCCAGTACAGGGAGAGAATGGAGATCAACCCCATTGCAGAAAGGTTAAAGGAATCATGTCTTTGCAAGGGTTTCGGATCCACATTGATAGGATCAGCTCTTAAATGGCTCCTAAGTCCTCCCCCTTATTCTATTACCTCATTTCTAATCTGGTTAACTTGTTCAATAGCCAATTTTCATGTAGTAGGAGATTTGAATGATTAACTAGTGATTTATATAGGGTAACCCAAGGTCATAATGAATCATTAAGGGATTACATAACTAAATTCAGTAGAGAATCCTTAGAGATTCCTAACTTAGGTATTGCAACAGCTGTTGAAGCTTTTAAAATGGGTTTACTTAAGGATTCACAATTCTATGATGATCTTGTTATGACACCTTGCAGGAACCTTGATGATGTAAGAAATAGGGCCCTAAGGTTCATCCGATTAGAGGATGAGAAAAGGATCCAGGAGAGATTATCAGGATCCTCAAAACAAGAAAAGCAAGGATCCTATTTCAGAAATAACAAGTCCAAGCTATACAACAAATCTGATAATCAGAATGTGCATGCCATGGAACAAGAGGAAGTTGATGAAGATTATCCTCCTATTTCTGAGTATTGTTTTGCTGTTGATAATAGTGAACTAATCCTTGCTATGCAGAATTTAGGTGATAAAGCTAGGTGGCCAAGAAAGAATGACAAGCCAGCTGCTACCAAAGACAAATCATAGTGGTGTACTTATCATAAGGACTTTGGTCATCTCACAGATGAGTGCATAGCACTAAGGAAAGAGATCGGTTACCTATTGAGTAAAGGATACTTGAAAGAGTTGTTCGAGAGGAAGAAGTCAAGGATCAAGGATCCTGAGAAAATTCCTGAGAGAGCTCCTGCTCCACCAGCGGATGCACAAATTATTAATTTCATCTCCGGTGGATCTGACATATGTGGCACTTCGTTCTCAGCAGCTAAGAGGCATGCAAAAGAGACAAAATGGAGAGTGGGGATAGGCCTATTCGAACTTCCGTCCTTACACAGGAAAAAGTCATATCCTTTGATGAAAATAACCGTGTGGATATTCAGGATCCTCATCATGATGGTCTTGTTATAACATTATTTATCTCTAACCATTTTGTTTGCAGGATTCTCATCGATGGGGGAAGCTCAGTAAACATTATCCAGCTAGATGTCCTCAAAAGAATGAACATTCCTGAATCCGAGATCATTCCAAGATCATCTGTCCTTGTGGGATTCAGTGAAGAGACCAAAAATACATTGGGGGACATCAAACTTCCTATTTATATAGGGGGAGTAAATTTTGTTCAAAAATTTTGTGTCATAGATTGCTTATCTTGCTGTAATGTTATCCTTGGCAGGCCATGGATACATGATATGAAAGCAGTTCCCTCAACATATCATCAATGTGTGAAGCTCCCTACTCCATGGGGTGTGGTGAAGATTAAAAGTGATCAGCAAGAAGCCAAGAATTGCTATACATCATCAATGAAGCCAGCTTCAAGGCCTAGGGAGGCATAGCAGTTAAAGTATCCTCCAAGGGATGTCCTGGAGGCAAGAGAGCAGGATGTCAAGGATATTCTGCTGAACCCGGAGGATCCTGAATCCCAAATTTTATATAGGATCCCGGATCCCTGATAGTATTGAACAAGATTTAATATCCTTCTTGAGAAGAAGAAAAACTGCCTTTGCTTGGAAACATGAAGATATGACAGGTATTTCTAAGGATGTGATTACTCATAAACTTGGTGTTGACAGGTCCTTCAAGCCAATCCATCAAAAAAGGAGGAAGTTTGCACCTGAAAGAAATGTCATTATCCAAGAGGAGGTAGATAAACTGCTCAAAGCAGGTATTGTTAGGGGAGGATTTTCTAACAATTAGTGATCCTTATTCGTTATCCTAATTAATGATCCTTATTTCTGTGACAGATAGTGATCCTCAGAAGAGCTTCAGGATCAGGATCATGGATCACTTTAAGGATCCTCGTACTGACGATTGTTTATTTGTGTTTTATATTACTTCGCAGGAGTAACAAGCTTGACTTGGTCTTGGCAACGGTACTAAGGAATATTCCACGGGTATTTCGCACACGATTGACCAAAAATGGACGTTGTGGAGAACGTGGGAGCTTGGCACAAAAGTCGGATAGTTAGTTATTGTAGTTAACTTCTATTTTAAAAGGGGTAACGAGCTAGAATTAGAACACTTAGTCATTTTTCAGCTACACACACTCTCATACACTCGCATACTTGAAGCTCTCGACGAACATTCATTCGTTTTCACTCACTTTTACACATTTCACGATAGTGATCCTTGTACCTAGCTCGTTACTATCCGAAGTTGTAAACATTTATTCATTTATTTGAGCTTGGTGATCGGTAGTTTCCATCACCCGGGGTTTTTTGTGCCGGAGATCAACTCTTGATCAAGGGCTTTTTCCCCGTATAAATCCTTGTGTCATTTGTGCAATTTACATTGAAGTGATCCTTGTTATTGTTCTACATTATTAGCATCATACCCCGTAACAGAGAGTTTGGTTGCAATATCCTCATCAGATTTTTTGACCAAAACAGTTTGGCGCCCACCGTGGGGCAATTGGTGCTTCATCCTTAGAAAAATTCGCATTTCTGTGCTCATTTCGGTTCACTACAACCAAGCAAATGGCTTCCTCGGCGAAGAATGCTTCAAATTTGATGCCCTCATTCACTTCTTCACAAGGCGTTCCCCCTTTGCCTCCACCACCTTCTGGATCCCATATGGGATCCTATCCTCAGCATATGGGATCCCTTACGAATTTCCAGCCAGCGGGATCCTATCCTCAGCATATGGGATCCCTTACGAATTCAGGAGGATATTCAGGAGCGCACCAGGTTCAAGGATCCTCCTTTGTTCCAGGATCATCCCAGGTTCAAGGATCCTCCTTTGTTCCAGGATCATCCCAGATTCAAGGATCCTCCTTTGTTCCAGGATCATCCCAGGTTCAAGGATCCTCCTTTGTTCCAGGATCATCCCAGGTTCAAGGATCCTCCTTTGTTCCAGGATCGTCCCAGGTTCAAGGATCCTCCTTTGTTCCAGGATCGTCCCAGTTTCATGGATCCTTCCAGATGCCAGGATCCTTGAGGAGTTTGCAAACAGGAAGTTCAGATGTCCATCAGGGAGATTTTATTCCAATGCAGACCAATGCTTCTACTGGTCCCTCGATCATTCCAGAGCCCCAACAATATGGACTAACATCCAATCTTCCTAATCTGAATCCAATGGGAGGTAACACTTTTAATAATTCTTATACTACTAACCATGGTCTTATGCAGGATCCAGGTATCAATCATGCCATGGCCAGAGAATTGCAAAAGCTAAAGGATATGATATCAAGTGTTCCAGGAATGGTCAAACCTATCCCAGAGATTGCAGATGGGAGCCACAAGATATCTCGTTTTGCACCACCAATATGTGATGCTGAGATACCCAAGAGGTTCCATGTGCCAACAATGAAACTGTATGATGGTTCGACGGATCCTGAAGAACACATAGCACAATACAGGGAGAGGATGGAGATCAATCCAATTCTAGAAAGGTTAAAGGAAGCATGCCTGTGCAAGGGATTCGGATCCACTCTTACTGGATCAGCTCTCAAATGGCTGCTAAGTCTTCCTCCCTATTCTATTACCTCATTTGCTAATCTAGTTAACTTGTTTAATAACCAGTTTTCTTGTAGTAGAAAATTTGAGCGATTAACTAGTGATCTATATAGGATAACCCAGGGTCATAATGAATCATTAAGGGATTACATTACCAAATTCAGTAAAGAATCCTTAGACATTCCCAACTTAGATATAGCTACGGCTGTTGAGGCCTTTAAAATGGGATTGCTTAGGGATTCGTTGTTTTATGATGATCTTGTTATGACACCATGCAGAAACTTAGATGAGGTAAGAACACGAGCACTTAGGTTCATTCGGCTAGAGGACGACAAGAGGATCCAGGAGAGGTTAGCAGGATCCTCAAAGCAGGATAAGCAAGGATCCTCATTCAGGAACAACAAGTTCAGATCCTACAACAGATCTGATAACCAGAACGTGCATTCTGTTGATCAAGAAGAGGATGATGAGGATTATCCTCCAATTTCTGAATATTGTTTTTGTGTTGATAACAATGAACTGATCCTTGCAATGCAGAACCTAGGTGATAAAGCTAGATGGCCGAGAAAAAATGATAGGCCAGCTGCAACTAAGGATAAGTCAAAGTGGTGTGCATACCATGAAGATTTTGGGCATCTCACAGAAGAATGTATTGCACTGAGAAAGGAAATTGGATACTTGTTGAGCAAGGGGCATCTAAAAGAATTGTTGGGAAGAAAAAAGTCAAGGACTCAGGATCCTGAAAGGATCCCTGAGAAGGCTCCAGCCCCTCCAGCAGATGCACAAGTAATAAACTTTATTTCTGGAGGATCAGACATTTGCGGCACATCCTTCTCAGCAGCTAAAAGGCATGCAAAGGAAACTAAAATGGATAATGGAGAAAGACCTGTTCGGACATCAAGTGTCTCCGAAGGAAAAGTCATAACCTTTGATGAGGATGATCGTGTTGATATCCAGGATCCTCATCACGATGGTTTAGTTATTACTCTTTTCATTTCTAACCATTTTGTCCGCAGGATCCTTATAGACGGAGGAAGCTCAGTGAACATTATCCAGCTTGATGTTCTAAAGAAGATGGGTATTCCTGAATCGGACATCATACCAAGATCCTCCGTGCTCGTGGGATTTAGTGGTGAAACTAAGAATACCCTGGGGGACATTAAACTCCCAATATACATTGAAGGCCTACACTCTTATCAAAAATTTTGTGTTATTGACTGTTTATCTTGTTGTAATGTTATCCTTGGCAGGCCTTGGATACACGATATGAAAGCAGTCCCATCTACCTACCATCAATGTGTGAAGCTCCCTAGTCCTTGGGGAATAGTGAAGATTGATAGTGATCAGCAGGAGGCTAAGAATTGCTACACTTCATCGATGAAACCAGCCTCGAAGTCAAGGGAGCAATAGCAATCAAGGTATCCTCCAAGGGATGTCTTGGAGGCAAGAGAGCAGGATGTGGTAGAAATCCTCATGGATCTTGATGATCCTGAATCCAAAATCTATATCGGATCAGGGATCCTTGGCGAAATGAAAGAAGACCTCGTATCCTTCCTCAAAAGGAGAAAGACTACCTTTACATGGAAACACGAAGACATGACTGGTATATCCAAAGATGTAATCACTCACAAACTCGGGATTGACAGATCCTTCAAACCAATCCATCAAAGGAGAAGAAAGTTTGCACCGGAAAGGAATGCCATTATCCAGGAAGAGGTAGAGAAATTGCTCCGGGCAGGTATGATTAGGGAGGTCAAGTATCCAAGATGGTTGGCCAATGTGGTTGTTGTTCAAAAGAAAAACGGAAAGTGGAGGGTATGTGTCGACTTTACCGATTTAAATAAGGCATGTCCCAAGGATCCTTTCCCATTACCCCACATTGACTCCATGGTGGATGCAACTGCGGGTCATGAACTGTTAACTTTTATGGATGCTTCATCTGGATTCCAACAAATCCAAATGGAACCATCCGACCAAGAGGATACAGCCTTCATGACTCCAACTGGTATATACTGCTATATTGCTATGTCGTTCGGACTAAGAAATGCAGGTGCAACATATCAAAGGCTGGTGAATATGATGTTCAAGGACCAGATTGGACAAACTATGGAGGTTTACATAGATGATATGGTGGTAAAATCCTTAAAAGCTGAGGATCACCTAAGAGACTTGGAGGAAGCATTCGATATCCTTGACAAATATAACATGAAACTTAATCCTTCAAAATGTCACTTTGGTGTTAAAGCAGGTAAATTCTTAGGATATATGGTGACAAAGAGAGGCATTGAAGCTAGCCCGGAACAAATCAAAGCAATAGTGAACATTAAATCTCCGGCTAATGCTAAGGATGTTCAAAGGCTAACAGGCTGGATAGCAGCTTTGAATAGATTTATATCCAAATCCTCAGAGAAGTGCAAAGAATTCTATGATATCCTAAGGAAGAACAAGAAATTTGAGTGGACTGAGAAGCATGAAAATGCTTTAAGAGCCCTCAAAGATTACCTATCCTCAGCCCCGGCTTTGATGAAGCCAGAAAAAGGCGATGTGCTATCCTTGTATCTTGCAGTATCCTCAAAAGCAGTAAGTGCGGTCCTTGTTAAGGATCATGAAGGTACACAACATCCTGTCTATTATGTAAGTAAAAGTTTACTTGATGTCGAATCCAGGTATTCACACCTTGAAAAGCTTATTCTTGCATTAATTATGGCATCTACCAAGTTAAGACATTATTTTGAAACTCATGTTATCATTGTTAAAACTAATTTTCCAATTAAGAATGTCCTCAGGAAACCAGAGATGTCAGGAAGGATGGCTAAATGGGCAGTGAAGCTAAGTGCATATGATATAAGATATGAGCCTAGGACAGCCATCAAATCCCAAGCATTAGCTGACTTTGTGGCTGATTTCAGTAGTGATTTACAAGAAGAAGCTGAGTTAGAAGTCCAGCAGCTAGAAGAAACCAAGGATCCTTGGATACTCTATACTGATGGATCCTCAAATGTCAAAGGCACAGGGCTTGGAATACTACTAAAATCGCCACAGGGGGACATAATACCCCACTCTATAGCTTGTGAGTTCCAAACCACTAACAATGAGGCTGAATATGAAGCCTTAATTGCTGGTTTGCAAATTGCAAAGCATATGGGGATCAGGTATCTTGAGGTACATGTAGATTCATTGTTCATTACAAACCACTTTAATGGATCCTATGCTGTTAAAGGTGAAAAGCTAACCAAATATTTAGAGATAGTCAAAAGTTTGGCACTCTCTTTTGTTTCCTTTAGTTTGACGCAGGTACCAAGGGAACAAAATACAGAGGCTGATGCATTGGCTAACTTAGGATCATCCTTGAAGATCCCGGAGGATATCAAGATCCCTATTATCCATATCCTGACCCCGGCTATCGAGGATCACGAGGCTATGGAAATAGGAAATGATTCTGCAATTATCCCTTGTGAGGATACTCAATCCCATTCAGGATCATGGATCTCACCAATTATGAGATACTTACAACATGGAGAGATTCCTACAGGAGAAAACCCTAGGGCTTTCAAATCTAAGGTATCTCAATTCACAATTTTAAATAATATGTTGTATAGACGATCTCTTGCAGGACCATACTTGAGATGCATTGAGGATCCTGAAATTCAAGAAGTTTTAAAAGACTTCCATGAAGGAGATTGTGGAAACCACACTGGGGGCAGGGCATTATTCTCAAGGATCCTGAGGACAGGATACTACTGGCCAACCATGAAGAGAGATGCTGTGGAGTATGCTAAAAGATGTGATCCTTGTCAGAGACACAGCAATATCCTTCATCAACCAGCTGAATTATTGCATCCTATATCCTCCTCTTGGCCATTTATGAGATGGGGTATGGATATAGTTGGTAAGCTCCCTAAGGCACCTGGTTGAAAAGTATTCATGCTAGCTATGACTGATTACTTCTCCAAGTGGATAGAGGCTGAAGCTTTTGCCCAAGTCAGAGAAAAGGAAGTTATATCCTTCATTAAAAGAAATATTATAACTAGATTTGGAATTCCTTCTGAGATTATATGTGATAATGGTTCCCAATTTATTGGGGGCAGAACCACTAACTTTTGTGACAGCTGGGGGATTAAGATGATAACATCAACACCAGTCCACCCACAAGCTAATGGTCAAGCAGAATCATCCAACAAGATCATCATCAACAATTTGAAGAAGAAGCTTGGATCCAAGAAAGGGAAATGGGCAGAAGAACTACCCTATGTGCTTTGGGCTGATAGGACAACCCCTAAGAATGCTACTGGTCAAACGCCATTCTCTTTGGTATTTGGGGCAGAATCAGTGATCCCAACAGAAATGGTGGTTCCAACTGCAAGAACAAGTACCCGTGATCCTGAGGAGAATGATGAGAACTTGGCTCAAGACCTGGATACTATTGAAGAAATCAGGGATATGGCTAGGATAAGGATGGCCAGTTATCAGCAAAGAATGGCTGGTGCTTACAACAAAAATGTCAGGATCAGGAGGTTTCAAGTTGGAGATATGGTATTAAGGAAAGCATTTCAGAATACCACCAATCCTGCTGATGGAAAATTGGCTCCAAAATGGGAAGGCCCTTATTTGATTGAAGCTGAAGCAGGAAAGGGGGCATATAGATTGCTAACCATGGAAGGTGATTTGCTACCAAGAGCTTGGAATGCTGTCCACTTGAAGAAATATTTCATGTGAGCAGGATCCTCATGGCACAGATGATCCTCACGATAAGGATATCCTTAAAGGATCCTCAAAGTATCGGTGATCCTTACTTAGGTAATATCCTAAACTTGAACTATTTCATTTCTTTATTTTCTCATATAAGGATAAGGATCATGTATCCTTTATCCATCTCTCACGTGAGTTCAAGTTTTGAAAGTTCAGGTATCCTTAGCATAACATTGGTTATCCGCTGAAGCAATCCGTTCCTTGGGTTTAACCCCAGTTATTTGGGCTTGACCCCAGTTCCGCCTGTAGCGCATGATGATCCTGGTATAGTTCAAGGTAGTGGGACCAGTACTCGTTTTAGGGGCTGATAATTCCATTGTACTGGCTATGCCTAGGATCCTACGTATAATGGTAGACGTACCATACATCCGTTCCTAAGGTTTCTAACGTTTTCACGTTAGCTAAGGTTTCTAACGTTTTCACGTTAGCTAAGGTTTTGGCATTTTCATGTCACTAAGTTTGGATAGTCGCCAGTTAGGGCCATACTCCAGTTTACATACGATCCTTGGGCTTGTCCCCAGTTATCCTTGGGCTTGTCCCCAGTTATCCTTGGGCTTGTCCCCAGTTATCCTTGGGCTTGTCCCCAGTTGCTAACTCTTATCTTATATTGGCTTAGTCCCAAGTTATGATCTATTTCAGGTCCTTGAAGATAGGCAACTAGGGATCCTTGATCCTTACTTTATTCTAAGGTTTGTCTTATAGTTATCCTTATTATGGTTAGGATCCTAACTTGGATCCTCAGGTATGATCCTTAACTATTTTTAATTTTATTCATCATTTATTTGAATAACCCTTAAATTTTGACAACTAGACTTGTGATCCTTAAAACATATTGCTTTTTGGGATTCTTTAACTATAGGATATCTGATCATGGATCATATCCTAAATATTTTCAATCTGACTTATTCAACATTATTTATTCAATGAATATGCATCAAAACAAAGGAGAGTTAAAGAAATAAAAGGATAACAATACAAGATAAGCGACAAAAGGTTAAGATTTTATTTATTAACAAAAGACTAACCCTTAAAAGGTTGTCAAAATTACCTGCCCGAGCATCTACCAGCAAAACGTGGCCCGTCCGCTGGGGTAGGTAAAGGGTGTCCATGATAATAAGTTCAAAGATAGTGCAGGAATATAAAGGTGGCAGGATTACAATGGCTTCATCCCCCAAACAGAGGATCCCTCCACCAATTGCAATCCTACCTATTGTCCAAAGGATCATACATGATCCTTAATCCTAAAAACTATTGTTCAAGTACAAACCATTAAATTATTCAACATCACAACCACAAAAAGCTACTACCAAATTTAAAAATTGGGCTCCGGCTGCGTCTAAGAATGTCCATCATCGCCCAATCATGCAGCCTAAACCTTCGCTGCATTATCACCTCCAGCTCCACTTGTTTCACCACCTTCACCTTTGCCTCCAGCTTCAATTGTCAGGATCTCTTCAACCTCCTCAGCCTCTTCATCGTCCAGTTCAGCCAGCCTTGCCTTCCAGCCTTCAACATCCCAGGTGCTCTTGTCAAAAGCAGGATCCTGAGCTTCCAAGGCCATTTGCAGCTTGGTCTTGTACATTGTTATGGCGGCAGAGACTTTGGCGTCTTCGGTGATCTCACTCTTCTCATAGTCAACATTGATCAACACCTTGGCCGTCTCCTGTTTGGCATCCCGGACTTCCTTCTGAAGATCAACAATTGCAAGGTCCATAAGCACTGCAACTTGCTGGAGCTCGGCAATCTTCCTATCCTGATCCTCGACGTGGCCAACATAATCCTCAATCTCATAGAATTTCTGCAAAAAGGATAAAAGATAAGGTCAGGACTAAGTGATCCTCAAATCAGCAGGATATGTCAACAGGATATACGAGCAGAGACAGTGATCCTTACCTCATTGAAGTACTCGAGGAATTGGTGGCGGATCAGAGGCAGACCCTGCAGACCCTCAGCTTCAGAGGCTTTTCTCTTCTTGATTGCCTTCCCTTTGAGGGGTGCCTTGGGGACCGAAGCTGTCGGACTGGTAGGAGCTTTTCTTTTGGAGGATCTGACAGTAGTGAGATCAGCGACATTGAACTTAGAAGCAGACTTGGTGGATTTTCCAGCACCTACACAACCAAAACAAGATAAGTATCTTCTCTTAGTTTATATTTCACTATTTATTTAAATTCTAAACAAGGATACTTACTTGACATCGTGACAGAGCCTGAGGATACCTCCTGTGAATCTTGGGTTGTTGTCTTGAAAGATCTTGTCTCAGGATCAAGTTTCTTGAAAGCAAGGAGCCTCTCCTTAGCAGCAGGGGACAATCTGAGGTGTGAGACGGTGATAGCTGCATAACAAGAAAGCAAAAATATAAGTGATCCTTACATCAAAAGAAAGTTTCTGGTGATCCTTCTCAGGATCCTCCACCCTACCATGGGTAGCCCATTTTTTGGGTAGATCCTTTCCATCCTCAATAGAATCTCTCTTGATAAAAAAGAAACGCCGCTTCCAATTAGCATCGTTCTTGGTGGCTTTAAAGATCGGATGTTCCTCACCGGGTTTACGTTTAAACAAATAGCGATGGGAACCAAAGGTAGTAGGATCGTACAGCTCTCCTAGCTCTGACATTCCTAGGTCTATCCCTTCCTGCTCGATGATCCTTTCAAGGGTGTACAAAACCCTCCAAATCATCGGCATGGCTTGAATATAAGAGATGCCGGTTAGGGAAAAGAAAGATTGAGTGAAGGCTGGAAAAGGATATGTATAGCCTATGGTGAACGGAGTAACGGGGAAAGCAACCCACTTGTCGGAGATATGATCACTCAGGGCATTGGGGTCAAAAGGCCTAAACTCGGTGTTCGCCGGGAAGCAGTGGCGGATCCTATCGATCTGAGCATCATTGAAACAGCAGCGTTCTTTAATGGAGTCTTCAATGATCCCCTGGCTTTTCGGAGGGCTGTTCTTCGGGTGATCCTTGGCTGGGGAATTTCGGAGCAACATCTTTGATGGAAAGAGATGAAAACAGAGCAAGAGAGGGAAGAAGATGAAGAGAGAGAGAGAGTACCTGATCGTCTTCGGAATGCAGTTATAAAGGGAGTCTCTCTGAAAATTTAAATGCATTTGATCCTATCTCTATCTCCTATTTATAATCACGATCTTGCAGGGTTGTCACCTCTGTGACGTCACGATTGCAACGGATAGTTCAACAATAACGGCTATATTTACGATAGTTAGTTGCGGATAAGATCAAGAAAACATAACTCGCTCATTTTACATATCACTCCTTATATTTTGGGGGCAATTGTTAGGGGAGGATTTTCTAACAATTAGTGATCCTTATTCGTTATCCTAATTAATGATCCTTATTTCTGTGACAGATAGTGATCCTCAGAAGAGCTTCAGGATCAGGATCATGGATCACTTTAAGGATCCTCGTACTGACGATTGTTTATTTGTGTTTTATATTACTTCGCAGGAGTAACAAGCTTGACTTGGTCTTGGCAACGGTACTAAGGAATATTCCATGGGTATTTCGCACACGATTGACCAAAAATGGACGTTGTGGAGAACGTGGGAGCTTGGCACAAAAGTCGGATAGTTAGTTATTGTAGTTAACTTCTATTTTAAAAGGGGTAACGAGCTAGAATTAGAACACTTAGTCATTTTTCAGCTACACACACTCTCATACACTCGCATACTTGAAGCTCTCGACGAACATTCATTCGTTTTCACTCACTTTTACACATTTCACGATAGTGATCCTTGTACCTAGCTCGTTACTATCCGAAGTTGTAAACATTTATTCATTTATTTGAGCTTGGTGATCGGTAGTTTCCATCACCCGGGGTTTTTTGTGCCGGAGATCAACTCTTGATCAAGGGCTTTTTCCCAGTATAAATCCTTGTGTCATTTGTGCAATTTACATTGAAGTGATCCTTGTTATTGTTCTACATTATTAGCATCATACCCCGTAACAGAGAGTTTGGTTGCAATATCCTCATCAGATTTTTTGACCAAAACAGGTATGATTAAAGAAGTAAAGTATCCAAGATGGTTAGCCAATGTGGTTGTTATTCAGAAAAAGAATGGAAAGTGGAGGGTATGTGTCGACTTTACTGATTTAAATAAGGCATGTCCCAAGGATCCTTTCCCTTTACCCCACATTGACTCCATGGTAGATGCTACAGCGGGTCATGAGTTGTTAACTTTTATGGATGCTTCATCTGGATTCCAACAAATTCAGATAGAACCATCTGATCAAGAGGATAGAGCCTTTATGACCCCTATTGGTATCTATTGTTATATTGCTATGCCCTTTGGACTAAGAAATGCAGGTGCTACATACCAAAGGCTAGTAAATATGATGGTTAAAGAACAGATTGAACACACAATGGAAGTCTATATTGATGACATGGTGGTTAAGTCCAAAAAAGCTGAGGATCACCTAAAGGATTTAGAAGAAGCATTTGATATCCTTGATAGATACAACATGAAACTGAATCCTTCTAAATGCCACTTTGGAGTGAAAGCTAGTAAACTCTTGGGTTACATGGTGACTGTTAGGGGAGGATTTTCCAATGATCAGTGATCCTCAATTACTGTTGGGTTTAGTGATCCTCACTTCTGTTAGAATTAGTGATCCTCAGAAGTGTTGCAGGATCAGGATCATGGATCATCTTAAGGATCCTTATGCTAACGATTGTCTACTTTGAATATGATGATGTTTTGCAGGAACACGAGCTTGGACTTGGTCTTGGCGATATTCCTGGAGCATATTCCATATTTATTCCGCACGTGCATGGCAAAAATGGACGTTATGGAGGTCGTGGGGGACTTGCACCAAATGCGGAATGTTTGTTAGCTTAGATATTTTCCATTTTTAAAAGGGGTAGCGAGCTAAATAGAAAACACTTGGCTATTTTTGGCTAAACACACACTCTTGCAACTGCTCTCATCAGCTCTCGATAATTCACTTGGCGATTACACACTTTTTTACACAATACACTATAGTGATCCTTGTAATTAGCTCACTATCATCCGAAGTTGTAATACATTTCTTGTTTAATCTGAGTTGGTGATCGGTAGTTTCCATCACCCGAGGTTTTTTATGCCGGAGATCACTCATTGATCAAGGGCTTTTTCCTCGTATAAATCTTTGTGTCACTTGTTCATTACATTTTAGAGTGATCCTTATTGTTGTTCATTCATTCAAGCATCATACCTCACAACATAAAGTTTGGTTGCATTATCATTGCTTGATTTTTGACCAAAACAGTTTGGCGCCCACCGTGGGGCAATTGGTGCTTCATTCCTAAGAAAATTCATACTTTTGTGGTCATTTCGGTTCATTACAACCAAGCAGATGGCTTCCTCAACAAAGAATACATCAAGTTCTATGCCGGCAATCCGTTCTTCACAAGGCGTTCCTCTTTGCCTCCACTACCTTCTCGATCCCAGAAGAATGCTGAGAATGCTGCGAAGAGACAACCCCCCATTTTCACAAAACCACCAACTTCTTCTGTTTCAACTAATCCTACTACTAATGATCTTTACGCTCTGATTTTGCAGATGAGGAATCACGCACAAGAGCAGGACAAAACCAACGAAAGGATCCTCCGGGAGATCGCTGAGATCAAGAAACAGAAGAAATCTGTGGAGGATCACTCTCCTCTGATGCCAAGGTCGCTGAACTTCGACACTCCAGTCATAACTTCCCAGCACTCAGCAGCTCCGGATGTGCAATACTTGGATGAATTACCAGGAAGACGTCATGGAACAACAACAATGAGTCAGGCATTTGGCTCTCACTACCAGCCTCAGGGATCCTATTTTCAGCTATCAGGATCCTCTATTCAGCATCAAGGATCCTTCAGCTCAGGAGGATATTTGGGAATGCAGCCTCAGAGCTCGGACGTTCATCAAGGAGACTTCATACCAATGCAGACCATTGCTTCATCTGGTCCTTCGATCATACTAGAATCCCGTCAATATGGATACACATCTGGAATTCCAAACACGAATCCTGTGGGAGGTAACACTTTTAATAATTCATACAACACTAACCATGGCTTAATGCAGGATACAGGTATCAATCAGGCTATGGCCAGGGAGTTACAGAAGCTCAAGGATATGATATCCAGTGTTCTAGGAGTGGTTAAACCCATTCCTGAAATTGCAGACGGTAGCCATAGGATATCTCGTTTTGCACCACCCTTATGTGATGCTGAGATACCCAAAAGATTCCAGATACCATCCATGAAACTGTATGATGGTTCAACGGATCCAGAGGAGCATGTAGCTCAATACAGGGAGAGGATGGAGATCAATCCAATTCCTGAAAGGTTAAAAGAAGCATATCTATGCAAGGGATTTGGATCCACGCTCACAGGATCTGCTCTTAAATGGCTGCTAAGTCTTCCCCCTTACTCTATTACTTCATTTGCTAATCTAGTTAATTTGTTTAATAGTCAATTCTCTTGTAGTAGAAAATTTGAACGATTAACTAGTGACTATATAGGGTAACACAGGGTCAAAGCGAATCACTTAGAGATTATATCACTAAGTTTAGTAAAGAATCCTTAGATATTCCTAATTTGGATATTGCTACGGCTGTAGAAGCCTTTAAAATGGGATTGCTTAGGGATTCATTATTCTATGATGATCTTGTTATGACACCTTGCAGGAACCTTGATGAAGTAAGAACCAGGGCCCTTAGGTTCATCCGCCTAGAGGATGACAAAAGGATCCAGGATAGGTTGACAGGATCCTCAAAACAGGAGAAACAAGGATCCTACTTCAGGAACAACAAATCCAAGTCCTACAATAAGTCTGACAACCAGAACGTGCATGCGGTGGAACAAGAAGAGGATGATGAGGATTATCCTCCTATTTCTGAATACTGTTTTTCTGTTGATAACAATGAACTAATCCTTGCAATGCAGAATCTAGGTGAGAAAGCTAGGTGGCCAAGGAAAAGTGATAAACCAGCTGCTACAAAGGATAAGTTCAAGTGGTGTGCATATCATGAGGATTTCGGGCATCTCACTGAAGAGTGTATTGCACTAAGAAAGGAGATTGGTTACTTGTTGAGCAAGGGGCATTTGAAGGAACTTTTGGGACGAAAGAAGTCAAGGATCCAGGATCCTGAAAGGATCCCGGAAAGGGCCCCTGCTCCTCCAGCAGATGCATAAGTTATAAACTTCATATCCGGTGGATCAGACATTTGTGGTACCTCCTTTTCAGCAGCAAAAAGACATGCTAAGGAAACCAAGATGGATAATGGAGACAGACCCGTTCGGACCTCCGTTGTTACCCAGGATAAAGTCATAACCTTTGATGAGGATGATCGTGTTGATGTCCAGGATCCTCATCATGATGGTCTTGTAATTACATTGTTTATTTCTAACCACTTTGTTCGCAGGATCCTTATAGATGGAGGAAGCTCTGTGAACATCATTCAGCTTGATGTCCTCAAGAAGATGAATATACCGGAGTCTGATATTGTCCCAAGATCCTCAGTACTTGTGGGATTTAGTGGGGAAACCAAAAACACATTGGGGGACATCAAACTCACAATCTATATTGAAGGATTGCATTCTTATAAAAAATTTTGTGTTATAGATTGCTTATCTTGTTGCAATGTTATCCTTGGCAGGCCATGGATACATGATATGAAGGCAGTTCCATCCACCTATCATCAATGTGTAAAGCTTCCAAGTCCTTGGGGAGTCATGAAAATTGAGAGTGATCAACAAGAAGCTAAGAATTGCTATACCTCATCAATGAAGCTAGCCTCAAGACCAAGGGAGCAATAGCAATTAAAGTATCCTTCAAGAGATGTCTTGGAGGCAAGAGAGCAGGATGTGAAAGAAATCCTCATGGATCCTGATGATCCTGAATCTAGGATCTTCATAGGGTCAGGGATCCTTAGCGAAATCGAGCAGAATCTAGTATCCTTCCTTAAGAGGAGGAAATCCACCTTTGCCTGGAAACATGAAGACATGACAGGTATATCTAAGGATATAATTACTCATAAACTTGGCATTGACAGGTCATTCAAGCCTATACATCAAAAGAGGAGGAAGTTTGCACCTGAAAGGAATGCTATTATCCAGGAAGAGGTAGATAAACTACTTCGGGCAGGTATGATAAGAGAGGTTAAGTATCCAAGATGGTTAGCCAATGTGGTTGTTGTTCAAAAGAAAAATGGAAAGTGGAGGGTATGTGTCGATTTTACTGATTTAAACAAGGCATGTCCCAAGGATCCTTTCCCATTACCCCACATTGACTCCATGGTGGATGCTACCGCGGGTCATGAGTTGTTGACTTTTATGGATGCTTCATCTGGATTTCAACAAATTCAGATGGAACCATCTGATCAAGAGGATACAGCCTTTATGGCCCCAACTGGTATATATTGTTATATTGCTATGCCATTTGGACTAAGGAATGCAGGTGCTACTTACCAAAGGCTTGCCAATATGATGTTTAAGGAACAAATTGGACACACTATGAAAGTCTATATTGATGACATGGTAGTTAAGTCCAAGAAAGCTGAGGATCACCTTAAAGACTTGGAGGAAGCATTCAATATCCTTGATAAATTTAATATGAAACTTAATCCTTCCAAGTGTTATTTTGGTGTTAAGGCAGGTAAATTCTTAGGCTATATGGTGACAAAGAGGGGCATTGAAGCAAGTCCAGAGCAAATCAAGGCTATTGTGAATATCAAATCTCCTGCCAATGCTAAGGATGTGCAAAGATTGACAGGCAGGATCGCAGCCTTGAACAGGTTCATATCCAAATCCTCGAAAAAGTGCAAGGAATTCTATGACATCCTGAGGAAGAACAAGAAATTTGAATGGACTGAGAAGCATGAAAGTTCCCTCAAAGCTCTTAAGGATTACCTATCCTCAGCCCCTGCCTTGATGAAACCAGAAAAGGGGGATGTGTTATCCTTATACTTAGCAGTATCCTCAAAAGCAGTAAGTGCGGTCCTTGTTAAGGATCACCAAGGTATACAACATCCTGTTTATTATGTAAGTAAGAGTTTACTTGATGCTGAATCCAGGTATTCACACTTAGAAAAACTTATCCTTGCATTAATTATGGCATCTACTAAATTAAGACATTATTTTGAGACTCATGTCATTATTGTTAAGACTAATTTTCCAATTAAGAATGTTCTCAGGAAACCTGAAATGTCAGGAAGGATGGCTAAGTGGGCAGTGAAGCTAAGTGCATATGATATAAGATATGAACCAAGGACTGCCATCAAATCCCAAGCCTTAGCTGACTTTGTGGCAGATTTTAGTAGTGATTTGCAAAAGGAGGCTGAGTTAGAAGTCCAACAGCTTGAAGAAACCAAGGATCCTTGGATACTATTCACTGATGGAGCCTCCAATGTAAAAGGAACAGGACTTGGAATACTACTAAAATCGCCACAGGGGGACATAATACCCCACTCCATAGCTTGTGAATTTCAAACTACCAACAATGAAGCTGAGTATGAAGCCTTGATAGCTGGTTTGCAAATTGCTAAGCATATGAGGATCAGGTATCTTGAGGTACATGTAGATTCATTACTAATCACTTTAATGGATCCTATGCTGTTAAAGGTGAGAAGCTAATCAAATATTTAGAGATAGTCAAAGAATTGGCACTCTCTTTTGTATCCTTTAGTTTGACACATGTACCAAGGGAAGAGAATGCAGAAGCTGATGCATTAGCCAATCTAGGATCATCCTTGAAGATCCTGGAAGATATAAGGATCCCTATTATCCATATCCTGACCCCTGCTATTGAGGATCATATAACTATGGAGATAGGAGAAGATTCTGCAATCATCCTTAGTGGTGATACTCAACCTCATTCAGGATCATGGATCCTCCCAATCATGAGATACATACAACATGGAGAGATTCCTACAGGAGAAAACCCAAGGGCTTTCAAAATTAAGGTAGCTCAATTTACCATATTAAATAATATGTTGTATAAACGATCTCTTGCAGGACCATATCTAAGATGCATTGAGGATCCTGAAATCCAAGAAGTCCTAAAGGATTTCCATGAAGGAGATTGTGGAAACCACACTGGGGGCAGGGCATTATTCTCAAGGATCCTGAGGACAGGATATTATTGGCCCACTATGAAGAAGGATGTTGTGGAGTATGCCAAGAAGTGTGATCCTTGTCAGAGGCATAGTAATATCCTTCACTAACCAGCAGAGCTCTTGCATCCTATATCCTCTTCCTGGCCATTCATGAGATGGGGAATGGATATAGTTGGAAAGCTTCCTAAGGCACCTGGTGGAAAAGTATTCATGCTTGCTATGACTGATTACTTCTCTAAGTGGATAGAGGCTGAAGCCTTTGCTCAAGTCAGAGAAAAGGAAGTTATATCCTTTATTAAAAGAAACATTATTACTAGATTTGGTATCCCTTCTGAAATTGTTTGTGATAATGGATCCAATTTATTGGGAATAGAACCACTAACTTTTGTGACAGCTGGGGGATTAAGATGATAACATCAACACCAGTCCTCCCACAAGCTAATGGTCAGGCAGAATCATCCAACAAGATCATCATCAACAATTTGAAGAAGAAGCTTGGATCCAAGAAAGGAAAATGGGCAGAAGAACTACCTTATGTGCTTTGGGTTGATAGGACAACTCCCAAGAATGCTACTGGCCAAACTCCATTTTCTTTGGTATTTGGGGCAGAATCAGTGATCCCTACAGAGATGGTGGTTCCAACTGCAAGAACAAGCATTCGTGATCCTGAAGAAAATGCTGAAAACTTGGTTCAAGACTTGGATACTATAGAAGAAATCAGGGATTTGGCAAGGATAAGGATAGCTAGTTATCAACAAAGGATGGCTGGAGCCTACAACAAAAATGTCAGGATCAGGAAATTCCAAGTTGGTGATATGGTATTAAGGAAAGCATTTCAGAATACTACCAATCCTGCTGATGGAAAGTTGGCACCAAAATGGGAAGGCCCCTATTTGATTGAAGCTGAGGCAGGAAAGGGGGCATATCGATTGCTAACAATGGAAGGTGATTTGCTACCAAGAGCTTGGAATGCTGTCCATTTGAAGAAATATTTCATGTGATAAGGATCCATGATCCTAACATGACAAGTATCCTTGAAGGATCCTTATAAGACAGATGATCCTCTTTCTGGTAATATTCTGATCTCTAACTATTTCATTCTTTAATTATCTCATATAAGGGTAAGGATCCCGCATCCTTTATCCTCCTTTTACATGATTCTGAGTTTTGAAGGTTCAGGTATCCTTAACTAAGGATTGAGTATCCACAGAAGTATCCAGTTATTTGGGCTTGACCCCAGTTATTTGGGCTAGTCCCCAGTTTGGCCTGTCCCCAGTTTCGCCAGTAGCGCACGATGATCCTGGTATAGTTCATGGCAATGGGACCAGTACTCGCTTTAGGGGCTGATAATTTCCTTGTACTGGCTATATTCAGGATCCTACGTATAATGGTAGACGTACCATACATCCGTTCCTAAGGTTTCTAACGTTTTCACGTTAGCTAAGGTTTTGGCATTTTCATGTCACTAAGTTTGGATAGTCGCCAGTAAGGGCCATACTCCAGTTTACACATGATCCTTTGGGCTTGTCCCCAGTTATCCTTTGGGCTTGTCCCCAGTTATCCTTTGGGCTTGTCCCCAGTTACTAACTCTTATCTTATGTTGGCTTAGTCCCAAGTTGTATCCTATTTCAGGTTTTTGGAGATAAACGACCAAGGATCCTTGAAACTTACTTTCTACTAAGGTTTGTCTGTTGTGTTATCCTGATTATAAGTGTTAAAGGATAGGATCTTAACTTGGATTCGCAGGTATGATCCTTAACTATTTTTATTTTATTCATTATTCATTTGAGTAACCCTTATCCTTTGACAACTGAACTTATGATCCTTAAAATATGTTACTTTTCAGAACTTGTCGACTATAGGATATGTGATCCTTGATCATATCCTAAACTTTTTGAGGATATTTGTTAAATATTTCTTTATTTGATAAATTTAAACAAAATGAACATCACAATAATTGAAAAGTAAAGTACTAACAAGGATAGTAACACGAGAGATAGCCAAAAAGTTAAAGTTATTTTATTCACAAAAGATTAAACCCTTTAAGGTTGTCAAAATTGCCAACCCACGTTTCTACCAGTAAAACGTGGCCCGTCCACATGGGTTGGCAAAGGGTGTCCATTGTTCATAGGTCTAGAAAGTGCAGGAATCAAAAGACGGCAGGATCACAATGGCTTCATCCCCCAAACAGAGGATCCCTCCACCATTTGTAATGCTACCTATTGTTCAAAGGATCCATGATCCTTAGCCCTAATTACTATTGTTCAAGATACAACCCATCATTGTTCAACAAAAACACCATAACCAAAATAAACTACCAAATTCTAAAAAAAATGGGCTCCGGCTACGTCTAGAAATGTCCTTCATCGCCCATTCATGCAGCCTACACCTTCGCTGCATCACCATCTCCTCCAGCTCCAGTATCCTTCACATGATCCTTGCCACTGCCACCAGCCTCGATTGCCAGAACCTCTTCAGCCTCTTCTTCATCCTCCAACTCAGCCAGCCTAGCCTTCTAGCCCTCCATGTCCCAATTTCTCCTGTCAAAGGCAGGATCCTGAGCTTCTTGGGCCATCTGCAGCTTGGTCTTGTACATGGCAATGGCAGCAGAGACTTTCGCATCCTCCATGATCTCGTGCTTCTCATAGTCAGCATTGATCTGGGCTGCAACCATCTGAGTTTTGGCATCATTGAGATCCTTTTCGAGGGAAGCAATCTTGTGATCCTTGAGCACCGCCACTTTTTGGAGGTCAGAGTATTTCTCCTCAAGCTCTTCGACGTTCCCAACATAGTCCTCGATTTCAGCAAATTTCTACAAAGAAGACAATGTAAAGTTAGGATCACATGATCCTCAAGTGGATAGGATAACTAAGCTAAGTCAGTGATCCTTACATCTGCAAAGTACTCGAGGAACTGATGGCGGATCAGAGGCAAGCCTTCTAGGTTGTCAGCTTCAGAGGTCTTCCTTTTCTTTCCACCTCTTCCCTTTGAAGTGGTTGCCTTGGGGATTATGACGGAGGGGCTAGCAGCAGACTTTTTCTTTGAGGATCGGACAGTGTCAAGATCAGTGACACTAAATTTGGAGGCAGATCTTGAAGGTTTTCCAGCGCCTACACACCCAAAACAGATAAGTATCCTTATCCTATTTCTATTTAACTATTTATTTAAACATTTAACTATACAAAAAACAGGATACTTACTCGACATAGTGACAGAACCTGAGGATACTTCCTGAGAATCCTGGGTGTTTGTTTTAAATGATCTTCTTGCAGGATCAAGTCTCCGGAAAGCGGCAAGCCTTTCCTTTGTTGCAGGTGTTGTGATGAGGTGTGCGACAGTAATAGCTGCAAGATAGAAACACAAGGACGTTAGTGATCCTTAAACAAAAACAAGGTCATCTGGTGATCCTTCTCAGGATCCTCTATCCTACCATGGGTGCTCCACTTCCTTGGCAGTTCCTTTCCATTAGAGATAGAATCCCTTCTGACAAAGAAGAATCGCCGTTTCCAGTTGGTATCATTCTTAGTGGCTTTGAAGATGGGGTGTTCTTCACCAGGTTTATGCTTGAGTAGATATCGGTGGGATCCAAATGTTACGAGGTCATACATCTCTGCCAACTCCGACATTCTCAGAGCAATTCCTTCTTGCTCAATGATCCTTTCAAGGGTATATAAGACCCTCCAGATCATTGGCATAGCTTGAATGTAGGGGATGCAGGTGAGGGAGAAGAAAGACTGGGTGAATTCAGGGAAAGGATATGAGTATCCTATTGTGAATGGTGTGACCGGGAAAGCTACCCATGTTTCAGAAATATAATCATTTAGAACGGTGGGATCAAATGGTTTGAAATCGGTGTTTGCCGGAAAACAATGGCGGATTCTGTCTATTTGTGGATCAGTGAAGCAGCATCTTTCTTTCGCTGAATCTTTGATGATTCCCTGGCTCTTAAGAGGACTGTCTTTTGTGTGATCCTTAGCCGGAGAGGATCTTAGCATCATCTTGGTCATGAGGGTAGAGAAGAAGATGAACAGAGAAAGAAAACGTAAAGAGAGAAGAGGAAGAGAGATACCTGCTTGATCTTCGGATGTGGATTTAAAGGGAGTTTCTCTTGAATTTAAATGCGAATTGATCCCTATCTCTAACTTCAATTTATAATGATGGTCTTGCAGGATAGTCACTTCAGTGACGTCAGGATGGTAACGGCTAGTCCGATTACAACGGCTAGTTATCCGTTGATTCATTACGGATAAGAACAGAAAATATAACTCGTTTATTTACATAATTACTCCTTATATTTTGGGGGCAATTGTTAGGGGAGGATTTTCCAATGATCAGTGATCCTCAATTACTGTTGGGTTTAGTGATCCTCACTTCTGTTAGAATTAGTGATCCTCAGAAGTGTTGCAGGATCAGGATCATGGATCATCTTAAGGATCCTTATGCTAACGATTGTCTACTTTGAATATGATGATGTTTTGCAGGAACACAAGCTTGGACTTGGTCTTGGCGATATTCCTGGAGCATATTCCATATTTATTCCGCGCGTGCATGGCAAAAATGGACGTTATGGAGGTCGTGGGGGACTTGCACCAAATGCGGAATGTTTGTTAGCTTAGATGTTTTCAATTTTTAAAAGGGGTAGCGAGCTAAATAGAAAACACTTGGCTATTTTTGGCTAAACACACACTCTTGCAACTGCTCTCATCAGCTCTCGATAATTCACTTGGCGATTACACACTTTTTTACACAATACACTATAGTGATCCTTGTAATTAGCTCGCTATCATCCGAAGTTGTAATACATTTCTTATTTAATCTGAGTTGGTGATCGGTAGTTTCCATCACCCGAGGTTTTTTATGCCGGAGATCACTCATTGATCAAGGGCTTTTTCCTCATATAAATCTTTGTGTCACTTGTTCATTACATTTCAGAGTGATCCTTATTGTTGTTCATTCATTCAAGCATCAAACCTCACAACAGAAAGTTTGGTTGCATTATCATTGCTTGATTTTTGACCAAAACAGTGACTGTTAGGGATAGAATTTTATAGCCTATGAATCATGGATCCTCAAGAGTAGCATGGATCACGGATCCTCAGTTCAGTTTGAATTAAGGATCCTCAGGAGACGCTGCGGGAATAAGGATCCAGGATCCTCATTATTATTCTAACTTAACAATTGTTTCCATCACCTTTTGGCTTGTTTGGCAGGTATGTTTCGAAGAAGACTTATTCCACGCGAGATACCAGGGGAATATGCTCTATATTTTCAACATGTGCTCGAGCTAGTGACCGTTAGTGGTGATTGTGGGTGATGGGCTGATGTTATGATCTGAGTTTGGTTTTGATTGTGTTTTACGTTTGAATTAAGATGAACAATGAATAAGTAATGCAGCGGAATAAGATGGTAACAAACTTTTCACAATCAAACAGGAGAATTGCTTTCAACACACATTTTCAACAATGAACCGAATGATTGAATTTATTTCATCAACGATTACAATTGCATGCATGTAACAAACTCCCCCTCAGCCTGAGCTCACAGTGATTTGTTCGTACAGGAAGAAAGACGGTGAAGAGCTAATAGAACAGTACAGGGTACTATTCTATTTATAGGCACGGACAAACCACTGAGGCATCTTTGCTTACGTCACCATGAAAGTGACATCTAACCTCCTAACAAACTCTAACAACTGATCTATACAAGTACTGCTATGCTAACAACTGTTATACATTACATTACATAAAGACAAACTAAACTACTGCTGAATCCTTCCACTGATGTGAACCCAGCAGCACTTGATATATTCAGCAGTGCTTGACCCATAGCAGCAGATTGAACAGCATGGCTTTAGTCTTTATCAGTCTTTGACTTGATCAGCAGTTGTAGGTCAGCAGTTGTACCGATCAGTGGATTGGAGGTCATTAGATGTTGAAACCACTTTCAAGGGGAGAGACTTGAATACATAACATCTGCTTATTTTGGATCCACTGCCCTGATCCAGTTTTGGCTTTAATTATATGTTCCTCTGATAGGGTTCAATCCCAACAATCTCCCCCTGGAACAGATAATGCCAAAACCTTTCATTATTGGTAGATCTTTATTGCCTCATCAACAGTTCCCTTATTTGCCCTTTGAGTTGTAACTCAAAGCCTAAGGCATCTGTGTCATCTTCATCCTTGCACAGTGGAAGATCACGGAGATCCTGCAAATCTTCAAAACTTAGGCCAAGTGCTTGTTCCCTTGTTATTTTCTTCACTTCTCCACTAGACTTGATCACTGTCAGTACATGGGTCTGTTTATCAGTTTTCCACTTTAGTACTTTTGAGTCTGGTGGGTTTCTTGGGAGATTTTTATTAGATGAGGTGTTTGGTGATGCTGGCCTTGTGATGACTGACTGAGCAGTGCTTGCAGGTTGATTTAGGCCAAGAGTTTCACCTATCATCTTCTTAATGCCCTCTTTTACAAGGTCATCTCCTGCCATTAATTCTTCCACTGTTTCAACATCCAGCTATTTTTGTTGTCTTCTTTTGTAGATGGCAGTACCAGCTGGAGCAGTGGATCTCCTGATTTGCAGCTTTGGTGGTCTTGTTGAAACCTCTGCTTCAGGGTAGTCAGGTTTTTGTGGAACTTTTGGATCTTTCTTCCTTAGTTCCTCCAACCTTTTGTAGGTGGCCCTGACTTTATTTTCTCTCCATCTCATCACTTGATTTTCAGACCCATAATCAGCATCAATTAATTCCTCTTTCATTATCCTCAGCTCTACCTTTTTATCAGGTACATTCTTCTTGTACTTTGCCCAATCAGGAGGAGTATGTTTGACTTTGTTTTTTATCATGTCTTGAATCCTAGCTGCTTCTCTTTCCAGCTCAGGAATGGTCCAGTCTTTATACAAGTATTTTTCTCCTTTGTATTTCTTGTAAGCCATAATGTTTTCAATGTAGTCTTTTCTCAGGGTTTCATCTGCTCTTTCTGATACTTGCTTACAAACATTCTTTGCAAACTGCTCCAAAGATCTGATTTGTGTGAGCAGAAATTGATAATGCCTTTGAATCTCTTTGTCAGTTTTTCCTTGAGAGCTTCTTTTGGAGATATCCTCTGCCTGTTGAGCCTTAATTTTCAAGTACTCTTCAATGTTGTTAGGCCTAGGATATCCTTCAACTGATGGCAACCTCCTTTTAGCAGGATCATCCTCAAAGTAGAAGGATTTGATCTCTTCTCTAACTGCTATAAGTTCAAGAGGATACTGGAAACCTGCAGGAGTGATGGTAGTGATTGGTTGTTGTACTTGAGCTGATGAGAGAGGAACAGGGTTTGGGATATTAACAAGTGAAAGAGATTGTGAGGATGTTGGTGGTGGTGATGGAGAATCATCATCAGGTATAAAAATCCTTCTCCTTTTTATTGTAGGAGAGGCTGATGATGTTTTGGGTGGATCAGTGGTGGTGATTTGTATGGTAGAAGGTGGCTGACTAACAGTTGTTGAAACAACTGGTGTTTCAACCACTGTTGTCATTACAACAGATGTTGTAACATCTGATGTCTTCTGCTTCTTAGCAGGAGGTGATGGTGGTGAGGTTGTTTTTGGTGGTGATGGTGGTTTTGGTGGTGAGATGATTTTTGGTGGTGGTGGTAAAGCAGTGGTTGTGGTGTGTGTTGAAGTGGTGTGTGTTGAAGTGATAGCAGATGCTGAAACTACTGAAGTACCAGCAGTTGTTGATACAGCAGAAGTTACAACAGCTGTTTGGGTGGAAGTTTGAGGTTTGGAGCCTTTAGTAGGTGGTTTGGAAGCATGCTTTGTGGGTCTGGATGGTGTGGATTTGGGTTGCCTCACTTGTCTAGTGGGCTTCTTCTTTTCATCCTTAGGATTTTCATCATCCTTTGGCTCAGAAGTACCCTGTGCATTCAGCTCCATATAAGCTCTTTTCTCCTGTTCCCACCTGGCTTTATCCTTAGCCTCTCTATCCCTTTTTACACTTTCTTTTGCTTCAGCAAGTGCATTTGTTGTAGCATCAATCTTTTTACTACCATCTTGCAAAGGAATGTCTTTAGTCATGTTTTCTTTTTCTGGTTCAATATAGAGACCATCTTCAATTCCCTTCTTCTTCCACTGCTTGATTTTCTCCCCCTTTTTGGCATTATCTGGAGGGGGTTATCAATGAAGAGAACAGTGGGAGGAGCAGTGCCAGTGGTGTTCAGGATGTGGGCCTTTATAGCCTTGTTTCAGGCCATACAAAACTTTATTTAGCTTGTAGACATGATTTGGATTAAATGGATCCTCAAAACCTGGAGGTTGACACATATAAACCTCTTATTGGATCTTACCATAGAGGAATGCACATTTAATGTCCATTTGATACACCTTGATTTTGTGGTTGATAACAAAGGCCAGAAATAATCTGATAGCTTCAAGTCTTGCTACAGGGGCAAATGTTTCATCATAATCAATGCCCTCTTCATGTTTGAACCCTTGAACCACAAGCCTGGCTTCATTCTTGACAATAGGACTTACACCCTCTGGCAATGGTACAAGCTCCCAAACTTGTTGTCTTCTAAACTGTTGGAGCTCCTCTTGCATGGCTTCTACCCAGCTGTTGTCTTTTAGTGCCTCTTGGTACTTGACTGGCTGATGGAGAGATAGAAAACCAGTAAAAAGACAAATGTTTTGGGATTGACTTCTTGTGAGCACCCCTTCATTGATGTTGCCAATGATTTGGTCTGGTGGATGAGATTTCAAGAAGATGAGCTCTGCTTGGTATGGAACAATGGCATTGAGTGGGGAGGGCTGCAGATGTGAATCATCTGAGCTAACCACTGCTGGTAACTTTGATGATCCAGCAGTGGCTTCAAAAGGTGGTGGAATAGGTGGTAATGGTGTGGACACATGCTGACTTTTATCCACTATTTGAGGACTTTTATCAACAGTGCTTGATGATGTGGAAGCAGGGATTAATGGGCTACTTTGATCAACAACTGTTAAGGTAGCAGTGGTTGAGCTTTGACAGCTGTTTTGAACATCTGCTGCTCTTCCCATTGTGACAGACTTTTGTTGAGGAATGATGATTTCATACCCATAGTCTGGTGATGAATCCTCTGATGGACCTGCACTGTTAGTCTTGACAACAGTATTTTCAAAAGTGAATTTATCAAGAACAAACAATTCTACAGGGTTTGCTGGGATTTTCATTGATGAAAGTTCATTGAACTTTACATTCAAAGTCTCTTCCACTGTTTTGGTCCTTGTGTTAAACACTTTGTAGGCCTTAGCAGTGGTTGAGTATCCAAGATGATAACCACAATCAATTTTAGCTGCAAACTTTGAGATAGAATCTTTTAAGTTTAAAATGAAGCATGGGCAGCCAAAAACCTTGAAATATGAAATCAATGGCTTTGTTTTATACAGCAGTTCATAGGCAGTCTTTTGATGCCTAGGGTTGATTAAAACTCTGTTTTGGACATAGCAAGCAGTGTTTACTGCCTCTGCCCAAAAAGTTAATGGCAAACCTGAATCAGCAAGCATGGTCCTGGCAGCCTCAATCAAAGTTCTGTTCTTTCTCTCAACAACCCCATTTTGTTCTGGTGTCCATAGAATGTTGTATTGTCTCACAATTCCTTTTGACACAGAGAAATCGTCTAACTCTTTGTTCCTGAACTCTGTGCCATTGTCACTTCTGAAGATTTTTACTGGAAGGTCAAACTGCTTTTCAACCTGTTTCACAAAGTCTTGCAGAATGCCTGCAGTCTCATCTTTTGAGTGTAAAAAGTAAGTCCATGTAAACCTAGAAAAGTTATCAACAATAACCAAACAATACCTCTTTTTCTTAAGACTCATGACTTTAACTGGGCCAAACAAATCCATATGAAGCATTTGCAAACATTTGGTTGTTTTGGACTCATCAATGGATTTGTAGGAGCTTTTATGTTGTTTTCCTTTTAGGCAAGAAACACAATGCATAGGACAGGTGAACAATTTTTGAGGTAAACCTCTTACTAACCCCTGTTTTGAAATGACAGTGATTGTCTTGAGATTTGTGTGCCCCAATCTCCTGTGCCATAATTCTGTCTCTTTGTTTGATGCAGCTGAGAACAGACAGGCATCAGTTCTGGGGCTCTCTTTTGACATATCCACCACATAAACATTGCCACTTCTTTGAGCAACAAGTTTGGTTTTTCCAGTTTTTATTATTGCTTCAATCTTTTCAACCATTTCTGGTCCAACAATCCTACAACACTCCTTTGTGAAGAATGATCCATACCCCTTATCACTCATTTGTGAAACACTCAGGAGGTTGAATTTTAGATTGTCTATCAGATTGACATTTTCAAATTTTACATTACCAGACTGTACTGTACTAGACCCCAGAACTTTCCCTTTACTATTATTACCAAAAGATATATCACCCCTCCATGGATTTTGAAATCTTTGAGAAGGGTATTACATCCTGTCATGTGCCTGGAGCCTCCACTATCTACATACCAAAGGCTATCTAAGCATGCATAAGCTCCCTGCACATGAAGTAAAAGGATTAGTTCATTAGGGTCTCCAAAGCCAATAAGGCTTTGGATGGGGTCTCAACAGTGTCTGGGATGAGTTCAGATGGATGGATAGTGGTTAGGTCAGGGGTTTGAACAGTTTTAGGACTGTTTTTCTCTAACCACTGTTGTGGGTCTTGACCAATCACCTGCTGATAACCAAAAGGATGCCTGTTCACTCTTGGTTTAGAAGGCCTTTTGTAAGCCTCATAAACATGTGGGATCCTTTGGTATGGTGGTTGTCCCTTACCTCTTCTGAATTGATTGGCAGGGGGTGCATCAGTCACTTGAACATCTCTTTAGACAGATGTTTGGTTCAGCTGTTTTGTAACAGCTGTTTGGACTGGCACAAACAGTGGTTGGTTCTTGGTGAACTTGACAGATGATGTTGATGAACTTAAGGATGTTTTTGCACTGTACTCATTCTTTTTTACATCAAAGTTTTTGAGATACACACATTCTTGAGTTTTGTGGTTTGTTTTACCACAGATGGTGCAGCTTTCAGCAGCTACAATGACACTGGGTTTGTTTAGATCATATGCATTTAGATGAAAACAGACTTTTGTTAGATGATTCCTCTTTTCACAAAAATCACAAAACAGGTTTTTGATCTTTTCTTTTTTCTTCCTTTTCTCAGACTCCTTAGCAACAGAGTTTTGAACCACTGTTGGGATGTCTTTGATAGGAATGACCTTTGCTTTTGGAGCTGTGACACCATCAGTGGTTGTGAAATCCATGGGCTTGAAATTTTCAAGAATGTCACACTCATCAGACCATGTGGGTTTAAATTGGTATTTCTCAATTTCCTCAAAAGTTGAGGACCCCACAGATGATCTTTCCAGAGTGATTTTGTTACCAAGTTTGTCAGTTATCTTAACTTCTTGGCCATTCTTGTTGGTTGGTTTTATTTCAGTTGAACCAGCTTGTTTTACAGCAGTGTTTTCAAGTTCATCATATTTTCTATATCCTATTCCAAACTTGACATTGCTTTCAAGCTGTTTCTCAAGCATGACCTCATAACCTTTGCAAGACTCCACCCATCTTTCACAAGTGATTTGGGTGGACTCCAACTCCTTTTTACAAACTTGGTATTTTTCTACCATAGTTTGGAGTTGAGTCTTGGTTATGCTTTGTTCTTCTTTGAGACTGCTGATTTCCTTGTCCTTTTCAGCCAATTTGTTTTTAAGTTCTTTCAATAACTTTTCAAATTTGACTTTATCAGTTAAAACTTTATCCCTAAGGTTTTCATTTACCTCTTTAATGCTAGCAAAGGCAATAATGCATTTGTCTGAACACAGTTTTTCAAGAACTTGAGGTGATACCTTAGCAGCAGCCATCATGGCACAATCACATTGATGATCACCTTCTTCATCAGCTTTAACTTCTTTCTCACCTGCTTTCTTCTCTTCTATTTATTCTTTGTCTTCTTTGGACCAGGGGTCAGACAGTGGTTCAATCAGGGTTTCTGAATTTTCTCCCAACAGTAGTTCACCAGCAACTGCAGTAACCACTGCTTCAGCCACTTCATCCACTATTTCAACACTTAGCTGTTCACCTTCAGTTTCTACCCCTTCTGGTATTGACTCTAAGGCCATCAAACAAAATTCATCATTAAAAGTATCATTAGAAGCATAGAGTGCAAAATTTTCATCACCAAGCTCATCAGGCATGCTGCTCCAGTCAACAAAGCCTTGGGTGAAAAAGCTTTGCTGATCTGTTTGTACCACTGTTGGAGCAGCTTGTTGAGGTGCAACAGGTTGAACTTGTGCTTGAGGGGCAGGGGCTTGAACATACTGAATTTGTGGAACAGTGGTTTGAACATAATGCACAGGCACAGGGGTTGCAGCATAGTGAGCAGTGTTAACATGTGCTGCAGGGGTATATTGGATATAGTGCACAGTGCTTTGATGTTGTGGTCTAGGGTCTGAGCTGGGATGAGTTATTATTGGACCAGTGGTTTGACTCCTGCATTCCCTAGCAAAATGACCTAGCCTATTGCACTTATAACACTTCAGTTTTGATTTATCCAACCCCACTCTTAAATTCCCATGTAACCCTGGGAATTTTCTCCCAGTTCTTTTATAGAATTTGCTTGTTCTTACACTAAGCAAAGCCAATTGATGCAAAATGTCCATCTCATCTAAGTCAGTCGGATCAAAGTGTTGCAAATCATTGAGTTCAAAACATAAGTATCTGACATCTGGTTTTCACAATTTGCAGTAAAAGCATAATTTGCAGCGTGAGAATCAGAGTTGTTAAAATTTCCACCAGTAGTTATATCAATAAAATGATCATAACTCTGATCCTTACTACTGCTACCAAATTCTTCCGGACCAAAAAGAGTTGTGCTGCCAAATGAATAATCATCAGCAACTTTGCCAGACTCTTGCAACTTCTTTTTCTGGTTTAACTCCCTTTCATAGGCTAGGAGTCTACCATGAAGTTGGGTCAGGGTCAGATCCTTGAACTCAGCAGAATTTCTAGTTACAAATGCAATGGTATCCTATTTTTCTGGTAGTGATCTAAGAAACCTGTTATTTTGACTTGAATTTGAAAATGTAACTTTAACAAGTCTTAGCTCACTAATGAGACAAATAAACCGCTCAAACCGCTGAGTCAGTGATTCACCCTTGATGTGACAGAAGGTTTCATACTGCTGATTCAGAATTTCCCTATTATTTTCAATAACTTCTTCCGTTCCCCCAAACGGTTCCTTCAGTGCATCCCATAACTCTTTGGCACTGTTACAATGTAACAGTCCAGCATAGATTTCATTGGGTAATGCAGATGCTATGATGCTAAATGATTTGGCATCGAGTTTGAACTTTTGAAAGTCAGTTTCAGTATAGTTTTCAGGTTTTTTAGGTTCGAACTTCTTTGTATCCTCAGCACTTGGCACCATAGGAACATGGGGCACAAAAACAACAGATCTCCAACATCCAGTGTTCTGTTGAGCAAGGATGTGACCCATCCTTCTCTCCCAGATGTTGTATTCATTACGTTTAAGCATGGGTGGTTTGAAAAGAGAGCCAATGTTATTCTTATCATCTTGTGATTGTGACGTCATCCTGGTTGTTTTACAGACACTGATTAATCAACTTTGATGGTGATTAAACCTTTCTCTGTTTTTCAACAAAACGAACAAACTATCAGTATCAATGATTGTGAGCTGAACTATTTATGTCAAAATTATTGTTAAATCAAATTTGATTGTCTGAGCTCTGATACCAATTGTTAGGATCTGAGTTTGGTTTTGATTGTGTTTTACGTTTGAATTAAGATGAACAATGAATAAGTAATGCAGTGGAATAAGATGGTAACAAACTTTTCACAATCAAACAGCAGAATTGCTTTCAACACACATTTTCAACAATGAACCGAATGATTGAATTTATTTCATCAACGATTACAATTACATGCATGTAACAAACTCCCTCTCAGCCTGAGCTCACAGTGATTTGTTCGTACAGGAAGAAAGATGGTGAAGAGCTAATAGAACAGTACAGGGTACTGTTCTATTTATAGGCACGGACAAACCACTGAGGCATCTTTGCTGACGTCACCATGAAAGTGACATCTAACCTCCTAACAAACATTAACAACTGATCTATACAAGTACTGCTATGCTAACAACTGTTATACATTACATTACATAAAGACAAACTAAACTACTGCTGAATCCTTCCACTGATGTGAACCCAGCAGCACTTGATATATTCAGCAGTGCTTGACCCATAGCAGCAGATTGAACAGCAGGGCTTTAGTCTATATCAGTCTTTGACTTGATCAGCAGTTGTAGGTCAGCAGTTGTACCGATCAATGGATTGGAGGTCATCAGATGTTGAAACCACTTTCAAGGGGAGAGACTTGAATACATAACATCTGCTTATTCTGGATCCACTGCCCTGATCCAGTTTTGGCTTTAATTATCTGTTCCTCTGATAGGGTTCAATCCCAACAACTGATTTTTCGGATAGTTAGTTAGGATATTTTTAGCTAAGATTAAAGGGGTATTGAGCTTATTTTTAGAAACACTTTGCACTCTGGTTTACGTACAACACTTCTGCTACTCTCTTTCTCGAACACACACACTAGAACTCATTGTATCAAGCTCAATACTTCCGAAGTTGTAAACTTGTTTATTCAATATACTTGATAGTGATAGTTTTCACTATCCGAGGTTTTTTGTGCTGGAGATCATACATTGATCAAGGGCATTTTCCTCGTATAAATCCTTGTGTTCAACATTCATTTCATACACTAATTGTTCATACATTTGATTATTTAGCTAAGCATCACACCTCACAAAATCAGATTTGGTTGCATTATCCTTGTGTGATTTTTGACCAAAACAGTTTGGCGCCCACCGTGGGGCAATTGGTGCTTCAATTCTTAGAAATTTTGAATATTTCATTCATTTCTCTTCATTATCTTCAACTACATGGCTTCTCAAGCGAAAAAAACTTCAACTTCCATGTCGGCGATCACCTCTTCACAGGGCATTCCACATTTGCCTCCTGCACCTTCTGGATCCTAGAAGAATGCTAAGAATGCTGCGAAGAAACAAACCCCAGTTTTCTCAAAACCAACTACTGCTGCTTCTTCTGGTCCTACTAACAATGATCTTTATTCTTTGATTTTGCAGTTGAAGGATTACATGCAGCAGCAGGACAGAACTAATGACAGGATCCTTCGAGAAATTGATGAAATCAAGAAATTGAAGAGATCAGCAGAGGATCACTCTCCATTGATGCCTTGATCACTGAATTTTGATTTTCCAGTCATAACTGCCCAGCACTCCACAGCATCAGGCGTTCAATACCAGGATGGATCATCAAGTATACGCTATGGATCATCGGCAATGACACAGGCTCAAGGATCCTACTTCCAGCCTTCAGGATCCTCTATTCTGCCTCAAGGATCCTCCTTCCAGCATCAAGGATCCTTCTCTAGTTCAGGAGGATACATGGGCATGCAGACCACCCAGGGATCCTACTCTCAGTATCCAGGATCCTCATCTCAGGCTCACGAATCCATGGACTATCCTCCAAGACCCCCAGCTTAAGTGTATCAAGGATCCAACATCTTTCAGGATCAAGGATCCTTAAGGACTGTACAACCCAGAAGTTCAGAAATTCACTTGGGAGACTTCATCCCTATGCAGACTATTGCTTCGTCTGGTCCCTCAATCATGCCAGAATCACATCAATATTGATTCACATCAGGAATTCCACCCTTGAATCCATCAGGAGGTAACACTTTAAATACTTCCCATAATGCTAACCATGACTTTGTGCAGGATACAGGAATCAACCAAGCCATGGCTAGGGAATTACAAAAGCTCAAGGATATGATATCCAATGTTCCAGGAGTGGTTAAACCCATTCCTGAAATTCTAGATGGAAGTCACATGATATCTCGTTTCGCACCACCTATTTGTGATGCAGTTCTATGATGATCTTGTCATGACCCCTTGCAGGAACCTTGATGAAGTAAGAACCAGGGCCCTTAGATTCATCCGATTAGAGGATGATAAAAGGATCCAAGAAAGACTGTCAGGATCCTCAAGGCAGGAAAAGCAAGGATCCTATTTCAGGAACAACATATCTAAATCATACAACAAGTCTGATAATCAAAACGTGCATACAGTGGAGCAAGAAGAGGATGATGAGGATTATCCTCCCATTTCTGAATATTGCTTTGCTGTTGATAACAATGAACTAATCCTTGCCATGCAGAATTTAGGTGAAAAAGCTAGATGGCCCAGAAAGAATAATAAGCCAGCTGCTACAAAAGACAAATCCAAATGGTGTGCATATCATGAATATTTCGGTTATCTCACTGATGAATGCATAGCACTCAGGAAAGAGATTGGTTATTTGTTAAGAAAAAGGCATTTGAAGGAGCTGTTTGGAAGGAAAAAGTCAAGGATCCAGGATCCTGAAAAGATTCCAGAAAGAGCTCCTGCTCCCCCTGCTGATGCACAAATTGTCAACTTCATATCTGGTGGATCAGACATATGTGGTACTTCCTTTTCAGCAGCCAAGAGACATGCTAAAGAGACAAAGATGGATAATGGGGATAGACCCATTCGAACCTCGATCCTTACACAGGAGAAAGTTATATCCTTTGATGAGGATGATCGTGTGGATATTCAGGATCCTCATCATGATGGTCTTGTTATTACATTGTTTATTTCTAATCATTTTGTTCGCAGGATTCTGATAGATGGAGGAAGCTCAGTGAACATTATTCAACTTGATGTCCTAAAAAAGATGAACATCCCTGAATCAGAAATTATCCCAAGATCATCAGTTCTTGTGGGATTCAGTGGAGAAACCAAGAACACATTGGGGGACATTAAACTTCCCATTTACATAGAGGGAGTTAATTCTTTTCAGAAGTTTTGTGTAATAGATTGCTTATCTTGTTGCAATGTTATTCTTGGCAGGCCATGGATACATGACATGAAAGCAGTTCCCTCAACATATCATCAGTGTATGAAACTCCCTACTACATGGGGTGTGGTGAAGATAGAAAGTGACCAACAAGAAGCTAAAAATTGTTACACTTCATCAATGAAGCCAGCTTCAAGACCCAAGGAGCAAAAGAAATTAAAGTATCCTCCAAGGGATGTCCTGGAGGCAAGAGAACAAGATGTGAAAGATATACTGATGGATCCTCAGGATCCTGAATCCAAAGTTTTCATAGGATCCGGGATCCTCAATGACATTGAACAGGAAAAAGGGGATATATTATCCTTATATTTGGCAGTCTCTTCTAAGGCAGTAAGTGCAGTCCTTGTTAAGGATCATGAAGGTACACAGCATCCTGTATGTTATGTAAGTAAAAGTTTGCTTGATGCTGAATCCAGGTATTCTCATTTAGAAAAACTTATCCTTGCTTTAATCATGGCATCTACTGAACTACACCATTATTTTGAAACTCATGCTATTATTGTTAAAACTAACTTTCCCATCAAGAATGTTCTCAGGAAACCTAAAATGTCAAGAAGAATGGCAAAATGGGTAGTCAAGCTTAGTGCTTATGATATCAGATATGAACCAAGAACTACCATTAAATCTCAGGCCTTGGCTGACTTTGTGGCTGATTTCAGTAGTGATCTACAAAGGGAAGCTGAATTGGAAGTTCAACAGCTTGAAGAGACTAAGGATCCTTGGATACTCTTCACAGATGGAGCTTCAAGTGTCAAAGGAACTGGACTAGGCATACTACTAAAATCGACACAGGGGGACATAATACCCCACTCAATTGCTTGTGAGTTTCAAACTACTAACAATGAGGCTGAATATGAAGCCTTAATAGCTGGTTTGCAAATTGCCAAGCATATGAGGATCAGGTATCTTGAGGTACATGTAGATTCATTGTTAATTACTAACCACTTTAGTGGTTCTTATGCTGTTAAAGGTGAAAGAATAATCAAATATCTTGAGATAGTCAAGAAATTGGCAGACTCTTTTGCTTCTTTTACTTTGACACAGGTACACAGGGAAGAAAATGCAGAAGCTGATGCATTAGCCAACCTTGGATCATCATTGAAGATTCCAGAGGATATTAAAATTCCCATCATCCACATCTTGGCTCCTGCTATTGAGGATCATACAGCTATGGAAATAGTAGAGGATTCTACAATCATACCTAGTGATGGTGCACAATCACATTCAGGATCCTGGATCCTTCTAATCATGAGATATATACAACATGGAGAGATTCCTACAGGAGAAAATCCTAGAGCTTTCAAAGTCAAGGTATCTCAGTTTACAATACTAAATAACATGTTATATAAATGATCTCTTGCAGGTCCATATCTAAGGTGCCTCGAGGATCCAGAAATCCAAGAAGTCCTGAAGGATTTTCATGAAGGAGATTGTGGAAACCACACTGGGGGCAGAGCACTGTTCTCAAGGATCCTTAGGACAGGATACTATTGGCCTACTATAAAGAAGGATGCTGTGGATTATGCCAAGAAATGTGATGCTTGTCAAAGACATAGCAATATCCTTCATCAACCAGCAGAGCTCCTACATCCTATATCGTCTTCTTGGCCATTCATGAGATAGGGAATGGATATAGTTGGGCAAACTTCCGAAAGCACCAGGAGGAAAAGTATTTATGCTTGCTATGACTGACTACTTTTCCAAATGGATAGAAGCTGAAGCCTTTGCACAAGTCAGAGAAAAAGAAGTGATATCCTTTAGTAAAAGAAACATTATTACCAAATTTGGTATTCCTTCTGAAATTGTTTGTGATAATGGATCCCAATTTATTGGGAGTAGAACTACTAACTTTTGTGACAGTTGGGGGATAAAGATGATAACATCAACACCAGTCCACCGACAAGCTAATGGTCAAGCAGAATCATCCAACAAGATCATCATCAACAACTTGAAGAAGAAGCTTGGAGCCATGAAAGGAAAATGGGTAGAAGAGCTACCTTATGTGTTTTGGGCTGATAGAACAACTCCCAAGAATGCTACTGGTCAGACTCCATTCTCCTTAGTGTTTGGAGCTGAATCAGTGATCCCTACAGAGATGGTAGTCCCTACTGCAAGAACAAGCATCTGTGATCTTGAAAGAAATGCTGAAAACTTGGTTCAAGACTTGGATACTGTTTTGGTCAAAAATTACCGAAGCAATTAAGTGATCAAATTAGTTAAGTGAGGTAGTGTGCTAAGAATGTGTATCAAAAATATGATGATTAAGTTGTTTGTAAAAACAGTTTTCAGGATATGGCTCAAGATATCGAGCGGTATCTACAATCAAACAATGAGCAAAAATGTAAAGGGTGACACAGGATGTACGAGGAAAGCCCTTGATCAATCTAGATCGCTGGCACAAAACCTCGGGAGCTGACAATCGCAGCTGCCTTCTTCTTCTTATTGCTTCAAATATCATAATACAGTGCAGAATATGATGCGGATCAACTAAGTGTTACAATGTGGTTTCGATACAAGTGTAAGTGTGTTGTGAGTGTTTGCAGCTAGAGAGGAAGAGAGTTCGAGAGATTGTGTGTGTTCTAATCTGATCCAGTCACTCCTATTTATAGTAAAACAAAACTAACTAGCCTATAAATCTGGGATATATCGAATATTCCCTTTGTGAACGTTGTAGTCCACGTCTTCCGGCTTCAACATCCATAATTCAACAGATTTGCCCGAGTCTTTGGGAGAAGAAGTCCACTTGAACGTTATAGACTTGTTCCAATAATCTGCACTTAAATTAATTAGTTACTACAAGGATATCGTATCAGGATGTTACCAATATCCTGATCCGGTATCCTAGTCACAACAAAAGAAACATAGTCAGAATATTAGTCAGGATATATGAGCAGAAAACCACCCATAACAATTGTCCCCAAAATATATCTGTTGGTATACCAATTCCAACGGATATATTTTAAAGCTTATCTCGTAAATCGAGGTTATTAAGTTGAAGCGACGGTCGAGATATCATTGTGCAACTTCCAACGCGGTTTACACTCAATGGCTATCCATTATGCCCCTATATCTTCTCTCTTTCTGTTTGAAAACCAAAAATCATCAACATAATCTCGAGGTAATTATTCATTCTTTCTTCCTTCCCTGCTAATCTTCTTCATTCTACTCTGAATGGCTACTAGAATCCGTTCTCATACTGGTGAATCGACAGAGACCTTCATCCAACAAAACCTTCTCAAGAACCCCGAGAAGGAGATCTGTTCCTTCAATAATGCAGATATCGCATCATTGAAAGCCTCCGGCGCCTTTCAGGACAGTGCGATCATCAGACCATTCGACCGGTCAGTTCGATCGGATGTTTCGTCTGTCGATTGGGTCTGTTTTCTGGCATATCCCTTCTTACTAGGTCTATGGTATCCTTTTCCCGACTTTGTGATGCAATTTTTTCGAACCACTGGTCTTTGCTTTGCCCAAACAATGCCCATGGTTTGGTGGGTACTGATCGTACTTAACCAAATCAAAAACCTCCACTTTCCTGACCTCTGCATTAAGGATATCCCGATCGCCTATCGTCTCCGATCTCATAGTTCCAGCCGGTTTTTACTTTTTTCCACTTCCAGTAAACCCCTCATTCTCAAAGCCACCAAAAACAAGGATGGATGGCAACGGAAATTCTTCTTTGTTAAGCGAGACTCCATCTCTGAGGGTGCTAGCCTCCCGGTGGAGTGGTTAACCACCGGTAGGATTTAGGGTTTTAAGAATATCCCCAAATACCCCTTGGGTCTATATCCTGTACTGATACTTTCTTTATTTGGCCTTTATGCAGTGAACTTTAAAGAAGTAGCTCCTCCTACTGAAGAATCTGAAAAGAGAATCAAAGCGATTTACCAGTTACCGGAAGGTGATAGGAGCTTTTCCACACACCTCCCAAGTTCCAGCCAATATTCATCGTCTGACATGTCTGGTAAGGGTTATTCAGCAAATGACTAATTAGTTCAATATAATGACAGGGTAGAAAAGATTTAGAACTTCTCTTTTTATGCAGCGCCAGCCAAAATCCTAGAAGTTTTTGACCTTGAGGAGTTGGACAGTTACTCCGACCCTGTCCCAGTCAAGAAAGAGCCAAATCCCAAAACTATTGCTTCACCCAAGCCCAGTAGCTCTAAAGCCGCCATTCCCAAGCCTTCATCAGCTACCAAGCCCCGGACCTCTAGTTCCCGTAAGAGGAAAGAGACTGATTCTCCTGCCGCTTCTGAAACATTTCCCTACGAAAATCACGGGTTTGTCGAGGCAAGCGGGTTCATGAATTCCTTTCTCAACCAGCTATAGATCCTTACCCCTTATCCTGTATATATATGTTAGATCGATATCCTGGTGAATATACAATAATACCTGCATTTTTTGTTACAGGGCCTCGAACGTCTAGTCTACTTATATGAAGAATCCTGCAGGCTTAACAAGATACTTGAGTCCAAATTGAAGAAAGCCGAGATCACTATTTCCGACCAGGGAATGATCACCGCTGCTAAATCTCAACATCACGAAGACAAGTTCAAAGCTATGACTCAGGAACACCAGGCTGCCATTAAGAAAGTTACTCACGAAGCCCAAGTCCATCTTGATGCCACCCAAGTGCAACATGAACAGGATATGGTCTCTTACCGGGAAGGCCTTAAAAGCTCGGTCTTCATCTCCCTTCTTCAGGCTAGGCTAAAAATGGCTTGTGAAGCCAAGGCCCTGGGTTTTGAATGCCCTTCTTGGAATGTCGACGCCTGGGAGACGAAGCTAAGAGGTCTTGGTGGTAATCCTGTGGAGCATCCTGCTAAACCTGTAGTTGAGGGGACTTCTAAGGTGACTGAAAAGCTAACCGAGGCTGGTGGCGAGGCTGAGAAGGATGTTCGAGCTGATCCCGAACCGAATGCTGGTGAAGACATGATGGATGAAGAGGGTGCTGCCCCTTGAATGCAGTGAAGTGGGCAATGATGGATGTTCGTGCCTAGGCCGAAGCCCATTATTTAAACTTGATGGTTGTACTTTTTCGAACAATTTCGTTTCTTGTTATTTAAACAATTCACTTTAAACAATTTACTTTCCTGCATTAAGACAATATGATGGCCAAAGGTGGATGGGTCCTGAGTTTCAGGACGAAGCCCTTGGTCATCAATTAGTATGGTTTATTTTGAACATTCTAACAGTTGAAGGGGAGGTATCTTGGGTTCCAAGACGAAGCCTTCAATTGTTAAGTAAATATGGTAGAAAACTAATTGTGCTTTTGGTGGATGGGTCTCGGTTTGAGATGAAACCAAATGCACAAACTTTTGCTATGTTAAACTAACTTTCTTTTGGCCTTATCCATAGTTGTTCATTTTATTTTTGCAAAGCTTGTTCTGATAACTGTTGTTTAATTTGAATATTGTTTTAATTAAACATTTTGAGCAATTACCCTAAAATATATCCTGAGAATATATCCTGGAATATATCCTGAAACATATCCTGAGGAAATATCCTGAAAATATACCCTGATCAATCTAAGTATTGTATTAATACAGTTTCAGAAATTCAGACAATTTAGATAAGGCCTTTTTTAAGGAACAAAAAGGAAAGATCATACCAGATACAGAGTATATCCTTATCCTTAGACTTCAATCCTTATGCAACCTTTTCATTAAAGATGTCCCCAGTCCAGGACACTTAGTGGAGTAAGCCCAAGCTCGATCCCTAGAGCTTTTACACTGCCTCAGTAGGAATGTCCCCTGTGTATCATGTCTTTGAATACTTAGAAATTTTCTGGACATCAATTGCAACCGTTTGTATAATTTCTGTGTTACATGGGATAAACCCTAAGATATCCTGGAGATAAATCCTTAGTGCACTGGGGATAAACCCAAAGGTATTCTGGGGAAAATCCCAAGTTTTCATGCGCTACAGGCGGGGGTGTATAAACTCCAAGACATAGAAATGTGAAAACCTTTAAACCTTAGAGAGTATGAAAATACCCTTTCGTGAGAGAGGGTGATCAATCCTCATATACCTTTAGGATCCAGGATATAGCCAACAATAACGAAATTGTCAGCCACTTTTACATGGACTGGTCCCGCTATCTTGAACTATTCCTGGATAACTTGTGCTCCAGGCGGGGTGTTTAAACCCAATTTGGGAGAAAGGTGAATAACTTTAAACATGTGAAGGGATCAGGATCCCTTAAACGTGAGAGAGGGGGCCAATCCTCTAGTCTTTCGAAGTATCCTGAGTGTGTATCCTGGAGCTATATCCCGAAGCATATACTGCAAAACAACTGTTAACTAAGGTGGGTGTTAGCCTGGCTAACACCCCTCCGATGCTTAAGTCAGTATTGGGTTCAAAAGAATAAATAATATCAAATATATTAAAAGAGATATAATTCATACCATCCTGAGTTAGAAACTAAATTCTAAACTCACTTAAAATAGAGCTTTAGGTGTACAGCATTCCAGGATCTTGGTAGCATATCCCCCTCTATATTTTTAAGCCATTATGCTCCTTTTCCGGATTCCTGTTCAATCTCATAAGGTCCTTCCCAATTAGGAGCTAACTTTCCTTCGGCAGGATTAGTGGTATTTTGAAAGGCTTTTCTTAACACCCAGTCTCCAACTTGAAATCTTCTAGTCCTTACACTCTTGTTATATGCTCTGGATATCCTCTGTTGATATGCTGCCATCCTTAGCTTTGCCGCATCTCTTATTTCATCCACAGTATCCAATCCTCGACATAGGGCTTCAGGATTCTGCTCAGGATCCCGGAGGTTGGATCTTGCTGTGGGTATCACCATTTCTGTTGGGATCACCGCTTCTGCCCAAAATACTAAGGAAAATGGGGTTTGGCCAGTTGCACTTTTTACTGTCGTTCTATCAGCCCATAAGACAATGGGTAATTCTTCTGCCCATCTTCCTTTCTTAGCTCCAAGTCTTTTCTTCAGGTTATTGACAATTATCTTGTTCGAGGATTCTGCTTGTCCATTTGCTTGAGGATGTACTGGAGTAGACGTGATCATTTTGATTCCCCAACTCTTACAAAAATCGGTTATCCTCTTACTGATAAACTGAGAACTGTTGTTGCAAATTATCTCAGCTGGTACCCCAAATCTAGTAAGGATATTCCTTTTTATGAAGGATACTACTTCTTGGTCTCTAACTTGAACAAATGCTTCAGCTTCAACCCATTTAGAGAAATAATCAGTCATGGCCAGCATAAAGACTTTTCCTCCCGGAGCCTTTGGCAATTTTCCTACTATATCAATTCCCCAATTCATGAATGGCCAAGGGGAAGCAATAGGATACAGTGGTTCAGCAGGCTGATGTAATATATTACTGTGCCTTTGACATGCATCACATCTTCGGGCATATTCTACAGCATCTTTCCTCATCGTTGGCCAATAGTATCCCGTTCTCAATACCTTTGAGAATAATGATCTGCCCCTAGCATGGTTACCACAATCCCCTTCGTGTATATCCTGAAGTACTTCTTTAGTTTCGGGATCCTCCAAACACCTCAGATATGGTCCTGCAAGAGATTTCTTATACAAAACATTATTTATAATAGTGAATCGTGATACCTTCATCCTGAAGGCCTTAGGATTCTCATCCTTTGGAATGTGTCCTTCCTTGAGATATCTTATGATTGGAGCTATCCAGGACTTAGGATCCTCCTCAGGATACTTATCATCAGGATCCTGGATACTTACTACTTCCTTATCCTGAGATTTGAGAAGATCCGTCGCAGGATACAGGATATGTAATATTGGTATTTGGGTTCCCTCCGGTATCCTGATTGATGATCCTAGATTTGCCAAGGCATCCGCTTCATCATTATCCTCTCTTGGTACCTGTTCAAGTGTAAAAACATCGAAATATCCTACTAATTTTTTGAGAATTTCGAGATATTCGATTAACTTCTCACCTTTAACTGCATAGGTTCCATTAAAATGATTAGTAATTAACAAGGAATCAACAAATACTTGTAAACTTTTAATACTCATATTACTGGCCAATTCTAATCCTGCAATCAAGGCTTCATATTCTGCTTCATTATTAGTAGCAGGAAATTCACACCTAATAGCCTGGGGTAATATGTCCCCCTGTGGCAATTTTAGTAGTATACCTATTCCTAAGCCTCTTACATTGGATGCACCGTCAGTATATAATGTCCAGGATTCTAGATTTTCTCCTAGCTGTTGTACTTCTAGGTCTACTTCATTTTGAATATCACTACTGAAATCAGCCACAAAGTCTGCTAGAGCCTGAGACTTTATAGCATTTCTAGGTTCATACACTAAATCATAGGCACTTAATTTTACTGACCACTTAGTCATCCTACCTGACATCTCGGGTTTCCTAATCACATTTTTAACAGGATAGTTGGTTTTAACATGAATCCTATGTGTCTCAAAATAATGTCTAAGTTTTGTCGATGCCATAACTAAGGCCAATATCAATTTTTCTAAATGAGAATATCTAGTTTCAACATCTAATAAACTTTTGCTAACATAATAGACATGATATTGCTGACCTTCGTGATCCTTTACCAGGACAGCACTTAACGCATTCCCTGATACTGAGAGATACAGGGATAATGGTTCACCATCCTCAGGCTTCATCAATAGAGGTGCAGTTGAAAGATATTGCTTCAGATCCTGCAAGGCTACTTCATGCTTCTCTCCCCATTCGAATTTCTTATTCTTCTTCAGGATATAATAAAATTTCTTGCATTTTTCCGAGGATCTTGAGATAAATCTGTTTAATGCTGCTGCTCGTCCCGTCAGTCTTTGTACATCTTTCATGTTGGAAGGTGACTTGATATCCAAGATGGCTTTGATCTGTTTTAGGCTTGCTTTTGTCCCTCTTTTTGTCACCATATATCCTAAAAACTTTCCTGCCCCCACTCCAAAATGGCATTTAGCAGGATTTAGCTTCATGTTGTACTGATCCAGGATATCGAATGCTCCTTCAATATCTCGAAGATGATCCTCAGCTTTCTTAGATTTTACCACCATATCATTGATGTATACCTCCATGGTGTCTCTCAGCTTGTCTTTGAACATCATGTTCACCAACCTTTGGTATGTTGCACCTGCATTCTTTAAACCAAAAGGCATAGCAATATAACAATATATACTTGTCAGTGTCATGAAAGCAGTATCCTCCTGATCCGAGGGTTCCATTTGGATCTGCTGGAATCCTTAGGAGGCATCCATGAAGGTTAACATCTCGTGACCGGCAGTAGCATCCACCATTAAATCGATATGAGGTAGGGGAAATGGGTCTTTGGGATAAGCTTTGTTCAAGTATGTGTAGTCTACACAGACTCTCCATTTCCCATTTTTCTTTCGCACCACCACTACATTTGCTAGCCATCTGGGAAATTTCACTTCCCTAATCATCTTGCTCTTTAATAATCTTTCAACTTCTTCCTGAATGATAGTGTTCTGTTCAGAAGCAAACTTTCTTCGTTTATGCTGGACAGGCTTGAAGGATCAATCTATTCCGAGTTTGTGAGTTATGATATCCTTTCAAATACCTGTCATATCCTCATGTTTCCATGCGAATGTTGACATCCTGCATTTCAAAAAGTTAGTCAATTGATTTTCAATATCCGGCGGGATATTGGTCCCAACGAGCACCGAGATATCTGGATTATCCTGATCTAGGATAATCTTCTTAACATCCTGCTCTGACGCCTCCAAGATATCCTGGGCTCGCATCTTTAATTGCTATGCTGCATTGGGCTTTGTGGAGGATTTCATCGAAGAAGAATAACACTCCTTCGCTTCTTATTGATCACTTTCCACTTTGACAACCCCCCAAGGGGTAGGTATCTTGATGCACTAGTGATAGGTAGATGGCACAACTTTCATATCATGGTTCCATGGCCTACCCAATATAATATTGTAGCAGGATAAGGAGTCCATGACACAGAAGCGTTGCATTGAGTTGACCCCTTCAACATACACAGGCAACTTTATTTCTCCAACGGTATTCATGGCTTCTCCATTGAACCCAACAAGCACAGTGGATTTCGAAGTGATATCCATCGGGGATACATTCATCCTCTTCAGTGTTTCTAGCTGAATTATGTTGACGGAGTTGCCATTATCCACCAGTATCCTGCGCACAAAATGATTAGCAACATATAAAGTTATTAACAAAGCATCGTGATGAGGATCCTGGACAATATCACTGTAATCATTATCGAACGTAATCACTTTATCAGTTGTGAGGGTTGACATCCTGGTTGGCTTCTCTCCCCTTTCCGCCTTAGCTTCCTTTGCATGTCTTTTGCTGCGGAATAAGAGGTCCCACAGATATCGGATCATCCTGAAATAAAGTTAATTATCTTGGCATCTGCAGGAGGTGATGCTGCACGTTCACGATCCTTCTCAGTATCCTGACCCTTATTCTTCTTTCTTCCAAGAAGATCCTTCAGATATCCTTTGCTCAATAGGTAGCTTATTTCCTTCCTCAGAGCAATGCAATCCTCTGTAACATGTCCAAAATCTTCATGGAAGGCACACCACTTGGACTTATCCTTCCAACCAGCTTTCTGTTGGTTCTTCCTAGGCCACCTTGCTTTGTCTCCTATACCCTGCATAGCATACATCAGTTCAGGTATATTAACAGAAAACAATATTCTGACAATTCAGGATACTCCTCAGGATCCTCGTCTTCAACAGCATTCACTTTCTTGCTGCCATTCCTGCCATATGGCTTAGAGCGATATGGTTTGTACGAGGAATCTGATTTCCTGTTGGTTGACTCATAGGTTGTGGTTGAGTTCATCCTCTCTTGCATCTTCCTGTCATCTTCCAGCCAAATATATCTTAAAGCCCTGTTCCGAGCTTCATCCTGGTTCCTGCAGGGATTCATTACAAGATCCCGGTAAAATTGGGAATCCTTTTGCAAACCCATTTTGAATGCTTGCACAGCTGTTGCAACATCAAGGTGTGGGATGTCTAGAGATTCCCTGCTAAACTTGTTCACATAATCTCTCAAGGATTCCTGAGGTCCTTGAGTTATCCTGTAGAGATCACTGGTGTTATGGGTGAAATTCTGAGCCCATATCCTGGGCAATATCTTAAGTTATATATTAGTTTCATGATATATGTTCATGCCCGGGATACTCATTCAGGGTATTGGTAACATCCTGGATGATATCCAGAGGATCACTAACGGATTATGTGCAGGAATATGAGTCCAAGCTTGCAACGTTCTTGAGGACCTCTTCTCCTGAAGACTCGCTCTAAGTTGTTCAAAGAAGGACGTTGAACCCACTTTACCTGGTCTCCAACAGCTACTAGAGAATATTCGAAGGCATCCCATACTTATAGGAGATTTTGTTTTCGTTTACTAGCTATAAATAGGTGGATAAATCAGATCGAATAGGACACAACAACACTCACTGCTTTCTAACACTTTTCTCTCTCGCAACTTTCACTCTCACAAAAAGTATTGTAACACTTAGCGATCTGATCAATATCCTGCACTGTATCCTGACGTTTAAAGCAATAAGAAGAACAAGGCAGCTTCGATTGTCAGCTCTCGAGGTTTTGTGTCGGCGATCCAGATTGATCAAGGGCTTTCCTAGTATATCTCGTGTCACCCCCTTTACTTTTTGCTCATAGTTTGATCGTAGATACAGCTCAATATCCTGAGCCGTATCCTGGAAACTGTTTTTGCAAACAACTTAATCAGCATATTTTCAACACACTTTCTTAGCACACTACCTCACTTAACTAATTTGATCACTTAATTGCTTCAGTAATTTTTGACCAAAACAATTTGGCGCCCACCGTGGGGCAAGTGGTGCTGTCATTACTAAAAACTTTTGCGAAATCGTTACTTGGTTTTCTATTCTCAAAACTTTTTGCCACACTATTTACAATGGCCTCAAGATCAAACATGAGCTCCTCCACCGTGTCTACTACAACCTCTGCTACCATTGGTTCAACGCTTCCACCACCTCCTCCAAGGATGCAAGCTTCTTCACAACCTCAGGATATTATCCCTACTCGGAACACTCAGGGATCTGGTCCTGTTCTGGCTTCTAATGACGAAATTCTAACCTTGTTTGGTAGTGTACAGGAACAGATGAGGCAACAGCAAGAAACCAACCAAATGCTAATGAGAGAAATACAACTCTTGAAATCTAGCTCAAGCAGGCCCGCTGAGGATAATGTCACTCCTTTACTGCCCAAAGCTTTGAACTTCAGTTCAGCCGTATATACTGAGGATAACAGGGGAAATATTGTGCCTAGCCATCCTCAGAATCATACTCCTGAAATACCCTCCCCGGTCAGGATGTCGACTGTGAGGAGCTCAGGATATGGTTCAGGATATGGCTAGAATCCTCAGATTGGTAACGTGTCAAATAATAATATTCTTGCTACTAACAATAGTGGATCTTTGCAGGATGCAGGTATGACGTCAACATTTACTAGCGAGCTTCAGAAATTGAAGGACATGATATCCAGTGTACCTGGAGTGGTCCAGCCAATTCCGGAGGTGTCCCAAGACAGCCACAGGATATCTCGCTTTGCATATCCTATCTGTGATGCTGAAATCCCAAAAAGATTTCAAACCCCCAACATGAAGCTCTATGATGGGACTACGGATCATGAAGAGCATATTGCCCAGTATAGGGAAAGAAAGGAGATTAAACCTATCCCTCCGGAGCTCAAGGAAGCATGCCTATGCAAGGGTTTTGGTTCTATCTTAACAGGATCGGCCTTGAAATGGCTCTTAAATGTTCCTCCTCATTCGATTACATCATTTGCTCACCTAGTGAATTTATTTAATAGTCAATTTTCTTGTAGTCGAAGTTTTGAAAAACCAACAAGTGATCTCTACAGGATAACTCAAGGACCTCAGGAACCCTTAAGAGATTATGTGAACAAGTTTAGCCGAGAATCCTTAGATATTCCACATCTTGATGTTGCAACAGTTGTGCAGGCTTTCAAGATGGGGCTGCAAAAAGACTCTCAATTTTACCAAGATCTTGTAATGAACCCATGCAGAAACTTGGATGAAGCTCGAAACAGGGCCCTAAGATATATTCAACTGGAGGATGACAAAAAGATGCAAGAGAAGATGAACTCGTCCACCACTTATGAGTCAACTAATAGGAAGTCAGAATCCTCATTTAAACCATATCGCTCTAAGCCGTATGGCAGAAATGACAACAAGAAAGTGAATGCTGTTGAAGACGAGGATCCTGAAGAATATCCTGAATTATCTGAATATTGCTTTTCTGTTAACATACCAGAATTAATGTATGCTATGCAGGGTTTAGGAGACAAAGCTAGGTGGCCTCGAAAGAATCAACAAAAAGTTGATTGGAAGGATAAGTCCAAATGGTGTGCCTTCCATGAAGATTTCGGACATGTAACTGAGGATTGCATTGCTCTAAGAAAAGAAATAAGTTATCTTCTAAGCAAGGGATATCTGAAGGATCTCCTAGGAAGAAAGAAGAATAAGGGTCACGATACTGAGAAGGATCCTGAACGAGCAGCATCACCTCCCGCGGATGCCAAGATAATCAACTTTATTTCAGGAGGATCCGAAACTTGTGGGACTTCGTATTCTGCGGCCAAGAGACATGCAAATGAAGCTAAGGCTGAAAGGGGAGATAAACCAGCCAGGATGACTACCCTCACAACTGATAAAGTGATCACTTTCGACAGTGATGACAGGGATACTGTCCAGGATCCTCGCCATGATGCTCTCGTAATAACATTATATGGCTAACTAGAAACTTTGAAAAGAATGAATGTATCTCCAATGGATATCACTTCAAAATCCACCGTGCTTGTTGGGTTCAGTGGAGAGGCTAGGAACACAGTGGGAGAGATAAAGTTACCAGTATATGTTGAAGGGGTCAACTCAATACAACGTTTCTGTGTGATGGACTCCCTATCCTGCTATAACATCATATTGGGCAGGCCATGGATCCATGATATGAAGGCTGTGCCATCAACTTATCATCAATGCATCAAGATCCCTACCCCTTGGGGGTTGTCAAGAATGATAGTGATCAGCAGGAGGCGAAGGAATGTTACTCATCCTCAATGAAATCCTCAACTAAGCCTAATGCAACATAGCAATTGAAGATGCGGGCCCAGGATATCGTCGAGGCTTCAGAGCAGGATATGAAGAAAATTATCCTGGACCAGGATAATCCGGATATCTCGGTGCTCGTAGGAACCAATATCCCTCAGGATATTGAAGAACAGTTACCTAACTTTTTGAAGTGCAGGATGTCGACATTCGCGAGGAAGCACGAGGATATGACAGGCATTTCGAAAGATATTATAACACATAAGCTCGGTATTGACAGATCATTCAAACCTGTCCAACAAAAGAGGAGGAAGTTTGCTCCAGAGTGAAATATGATCATTCAGGAAGAAGTAGAGAGGCTATTGAAATCTAAGATGATCAGAGAAGTCAAGTTTCCAAGATGGCTAGCAAATGTAGTCGTGGTACAGAAGAAAAATGGGAAATGGAGAGTCTGTGTAGATTACACAGACTTGAACAAGGCTTGTCCCAAAGACCCATTTCCTCTTCCTCATATTGATGCAATGGTGGATGCTACTGCCGGCCATGAGATGTTAACCTTCATGGATGCATCCTCAGGATTTTAGCAGATTCAAATGGAACCTTCGGACCAGGAGGATACGGCCTTCATGACACCAACAGGTATTTATTGTTATACTGCTATGCCTTTTGGTTTGAAAAATGCAGGTGCAACATACCAGAGATTGGTAAACATGATGTTTAAAGACAAGCTGGGGGACACCATGGAGGTATACATCGACGATATGGTGGTAAAATCTAAAAAGGCTGAGGATCACCTCCAGGATATTAAGGGAGCATTTGATATCCTGGATCAGTATAACATGAAACTAAATCCTGCTAAGTGCCATTCCGGAGTGGGGGCAGGAAAGTTTCTAGGGTATATGGTGACCAAAAGAGGAATAGAGGCAAGCCCGGAGCAGATTAAAGCTATCTTGGATATCAAATCACCTTCAAATATGAAGGATGTTCAACGGTTAACAGGGCGAGTAGCAGCATTGAACAGATTTATCTCAAGATCCTCCGAGAAATGCAAGGAATTTTACGTTATCCTGAAGAAAAGCAAGAAGTTCGAATGGGGAGAGAAGCATGAAGCAGCCCTGTAGGATTTGAAGCAATATCTTTCAACTGCACCTCTATTGATGAAGCCTGAGAATGGTGAACCACTGTCCCTATACCTTGCAGTATCAGGGAATGCTGTAAGTGTCGTCCTTCTAAAGGATCATGAAGGTCAGCAATATCCTGTCTATTATGTTAGTAAAAGTTTATTAGATGCTGAAACTAGATATTCTCATTTAGAAAAGTTAATATTGGCTCTAGTTATGGCATCAACAAAGCTTAGACATTACTTTGAGACACATAGAATTCATGTTAAAACCAATTATCCTGTTAAAAATGTGCTTAGGAAACCCGAGATGTTATGCAGGATGGCTAAGTGATCAGTGAAATTAAGTGCTTATGACTTAGTGTATGAATCTAGAAATGCCATAAAATCACAGGCTCTAGCTGACTTTGTGGCTGATTTCAGTAGTGATATTCAGGATGAGGTAGATCTAGAAGTCCAACAATTAGGAGAATCCTCAAGATCCTGGACATTGTACACTGATGGAGCATCTAATGTTAGAGGAGTAGGATTGGGAATACTAATAAAATCGCTACAGGTGACATATTACCCCAGGCTATTAGGTGTGAATTTCCTGCTACTAATAACGAAGCAGAATATGAGGCTTTAATTGTAGGATTAGAGTTGGCTAAAAATGTGAATATCAAGAATTTGTAAGTATATGTTGACTCCTTGTTAATCACTAATTATTTTAATGGATCCTATGTAGTTAAAGGTGAGAAGTTAATCAAATACCTCGATATTCTCAAAAAATTAGCAGGATATTTCGATGTTTTTACACTTGAACAGGTACCAAGAGAGGATAATGTTGAAGCAGATGCCTTGGCAAACTTGGGATCATCAGTCAGGATACCAGAGGGAACCCATATACCGATACTTCATATCCAGTATCCTGCTATGGATCCCTTCAAAGCTCAGGATAAGGAGGTAACAAGCATTCAGGATCCTGGTCATGATCCTGAGAAGGATACTGAATCCTGGATGGCTCCAATCATAAGATATCTCAAGGAAGGACGCATCCCTAGAGACAAAAATCCTAAGGCATTTAGGGTGAAGGTATCGCGATTCACCATTATAAATAATGTTTTGTACAAGAAATCTCTTGCTGGACCATACCTGAGGTGCTTGGAGGATCCTGAAACTAAGGAAGTGCTTCAGGATATACATGAAGGGGATTGTGGTAACCACACTGGGGGCAGGTCATTATTCTCAAAAGTATTAAGAACATGATACTATTGGCCGACAATGAAGAAAGATGCTACAGAATATGCTCGAAGATGTGATGCATGTCAAAGGCACAGTAACATACTACATCAACCAGCTGAACCACTATATCCTATAGCTTCCCCTTGGCCATTCATGAAATGGGGGATGGACATAGTAGGGAAATTACCAAAAGCGCCTGGAGGAAAAGTCTTTATGCTGGCAATGACTGATTATTTCTCTAAGTGGGTTGAAGCTGAAGCATTTGTTCAAGTTAGAGACCAAGAAGTAGTATCCTTCATAAAGAGGAATATCCTGACCAGATTTGGAGTACCAGCCGAAATCATTTGTGACAATGGATCCCAGTTCATAAGCAAAAGGACTACTGACTTTTGCAAGAGTTAGGGAATCAAAATGATCACGTCTACTCCGGTACATTCTCAAGCAAATGGACAAGCTGAATCCTCAAACAAGATAATTATCAACAACTTGAAGAAGAGACTAGGAGCTAAGAAAGGAAGATGGGCAGAAGAACTACCCTTTGTTTTGTGGACTGATAGAACAACAATAAAAAAATGCAACTGGCCAAACTCCATTCTCCTTAGTATTTGGGGCAGAAGCAGTGATCCCAACAGAAATGGTGATACCTACGGCAAGATCTATCTTCCGAGATCCTGAGCAGAATCCTGAAGCTATGTGCCAAGAATTAGACACCGTGGATGAGACAAGAGATGCAGCAAAACTAAGGATGGCAGCATATCAACAGAGGATATCCAGAGCATACAACAAGAATATAAGGACTAGGAGGTTTCAAGTTGGGGATTGGGTGTTAAGAAAAGCTTTTCAGAATACTACTAATCCTGCCGATGGAAAATTAGCTCCAAAATGGGAAGGACCCTATGAGATTGAATTAGAAGCAGGAAAAGGAGCATATCGACTCAAGAATATGGAAGGGGATATGCTACCAAGATCCTGGAATGCTATACATCTAAAGCTCTATTTCAAGTGAGTTTAGAATTTAATTTCTAACTCAGGATGGTATGAATTCTATCTCTTTTCAATATATTTGAGTTTATTTATTCTTTCGAACCCAATACTGACTTAAGCATCAGAGGGGTGTTAGCCAAGCTAACACCCACCTTAGTTTAAGGTTGTTTTGCAGGATATACTCCAGGATATACACTCAAAATAACTCGAAAGATTAGAGGATTGGCCCCCTCTCTCACGATTAAGGGATCCTGATCCCTTCACAGGTTTAAAGGTATTCACCTTTCTCTCGGATTGGGTTTAAACACCCCGCCTGGAGCGCAAGTTATCCAGGGATAGTTCAAGATAGCGGGACCAATCCATGTAAAAGTGGCTGACAATTTCGTTATTGTTGGCTATATCCTGGATCCTCAAGGTATATGAGGATTGATCACCCTCTCTCACGAAAGAGTATTTTCATACTCTCTAAGGTTTAAAGGTTTTCACCTTTCTAAGTCTTGGAGTTTATACACTCCCGCCTATAGCGCATGAAAATCAGGGTTTATCCCCAGGATATCAAGGTTTATCCCCAGGATATTAAGGGTTTATCCCCAAGATATTAAGGGTTCATCCCAGAATATTAAGGGTTTACCCCAGGATATTCAGGATTTATTCAGTAAAGCTAAAGTATGACTATGTTTACATTCCTATGTTGAACACAGGGGACATACATTATACAATTTAAAGGATGGATTCAAACTTATAAGTGTGCACTGGGGACATCCCTGTGATTGAAGATTGGAATTGACTCTCTGGGAATATTTGGTATGGTCCCTCCTTTTTATTTGGATAACTTGAGGCAGTATCCTGGGTAGGATATCTCTCAGGATATTCTTACAATGTGTTCCCAAAATTGTCCAAACTAAACCATTTTCATAAGATTTATGCACTAAAATAGTAACAACAGAAATAAAACCAAAAGAAAGTTATATTATTAACATATCAAAAGTTGTGCTTCTGGTTTCACCTCAAACCAAGGTCCATCCACCAAAAGCACGATTAGTCCCATACCATATGTACTTAACAGTTGAAGGTTTTGTCTCAAACTGAGACCCATCCACCTCCAACTGTTATATTGTCCAAAAGTAAAGCATACTAACATTAATGACCAAGGGCTTCGTCCTAAAACTCAGGATCCCTCCACCTTTGGCCATCATATTGTTCAAATGCAGGAAAAGTAAAGTGCAAAAAAAGTAAATTGTTTTGGGGTTACAGACCAACGATCAAATTTAAAAAAGTGGGCTCCGGCCTAGGCATCAATATCCATCATCGCCAACTTAAATGCCCTCACACAGCAGCATCTTCACCAGCCTTCTCCGTCTTCTCAGCCCCAGCATCCTGAGCAGTATCCTGACCAGCATCTATCCCAACATCCTTTTCTTCTCCAGCCTTGTCCACCACCTCTGCTGACTTAGAGGATTCACCAGCTTCAGCAGGATATGGCACAGCCTTGCCTCCAAGCTCCTTCAGCTTTGCCACCCAGGATTCAACCGGCCAGGATGGGCACTCAAGGCCTGTCTCCTTGGCCTCGTAAGCCATCTTAATGCGAGCTTGTAGCAGAGAGACGATGGCAGAGGCTTTGATCCCTTCCCGGAAAGAGACCATGGCCTGTTCATGCTCCATTTGGACGGTAGCCAGTTTGATTTCAGCATCCTGGGTGACCTTCTTCAGCTTGTCCTCGTAATGCCGAGTCTTCACCTCGGCAATGGCCCCTTGGTCGGCAACGGTGGTCTCGAGCTGTTTGATCCTGGCCTCTTGGAACGCTTTCGTGCTGCAAGCATCGGTGTAAAGGTGGAGCAGATGTTGGAGGCCCTGTACGTCAAAATTCAGGTATGAGTTAAAATATATTACCTAGGATATCCTGTCAGGATATCCTATCAGGATATATGTGCAGGATATAGTTGCAGGATATTACCTTGTTGAGGAAGGATGTCATCGGCTCCAAGGAGTCAGAAAAGCTGAGTTCTTCATAGGAGAACCCTTCAGAGCCTGGGGCACTAACTTCGGAACCTTTCCTCTTTTTTGCGGTGGAAGCACGAGTCCTCGTTGTTTTGGTCAAAAAATCTGATGAGGATAATGCAACCAAACTCTCTGTTACGGGGTATGATGCTTATAATGTAGAACAATGACAAGGATCACTTCAATGTAAATTGCATAAATGACACAAGGATTTATACGGGGAAAAAGCCCTTGATCAAGAGTTGATCTCCGGCACAAAAAACCCCGGGTGATGGAAACTACCGATCACCAAGCTCAAATAAATCAATAAATGTTTACAACTTCGGATAGTAACGAGCTAGGTACAAGGATCACTATCGTGAAATGTGTAAAAATGAGTGAAAACTAATAAGTGTTCGTCGAGAGCTTCAAGAGTGCGTTTGTATGAGAGTGTGTGTAGCTGAAAATGGCTAAGTGTTCTAATTCTAGCTCGTTACCCCTTTAAAAATATAAGTTAACTACAATAACTAACTATCCGACTTTCCTGCCAAGCTCCCACGTTCTCCACAACGTCCATTTCCGGTCAATCGTGTGCGAAATACCCGTGGAATATTCCATAGTAACGTTGCCAAGACCAAGTCAAGCTTGTTACTCCTGCGAAGTAACACAAAACACAAACAAACAATCGTTAGTATGAGGATCCTTAAGGTGATCCATGATCCTGATCCTGAAGCTCTTCTGAGGATCACTATCTGTCACAGAAGTAAGGATCATTAATTAGGATAACGAATAAGGATCACTAATTGTTAGAAAATCCTCCCCTAACAATTGCCCCCAAAATACAAGGAGTGATATGAAAAATGAGCGAGTTATGTTTTCTTGATCTTATCCGCAACTAACTATCGTAAATATAGCCGTTATTGTAGAACTATCCGTTGCAATCGTGACGTCACAGAAGTGACAACCCTGCATAATCATGATTATAAATAGGAGATAGAGATAGGATCGATTGCATTTAAATTCAAAGAAACTCCCTTTAAATTCTTGGTCGAAGATCTATCAGGTATCTCTTCTTTTATCTCCCTTCTCTTACTCTGTTTTTCTTTCTTTCTATCATCTCTTCAAGAATGATGCTCCGGTCCTCCCCCGCCAAGGATCACCAGAAGGATAGTCCCTTGAAGAGTCAAGGGATCATCAAAGACTCGATACATGAGAGGTGTTGTTTTAACGATGCTCAAATAGACAAGATTCGTCACTGCTTTCCGGCGAGTGCCTTTTTCAAACCCTTCGATCCTACTATTCTGAGTGACTATGTTTCAGAAACATGGGTTGCCTTTCCAGTTACTCCATTCGCCATAGGGTACACCTATCCTTTCCCAGAGTTTACACAATCCTTCTTTTCCCTTACCGGCATTTCTTATGTCCAAGCCATGCCGATGATTTGGAGGGTTTTGTATACCCTAGAGAGGATCATCGAGCAGGAAGGCATTGATTTAGGAATGTCGGAGCTGACACAAATATATGATCTTACTACCTTTGGTTCTCATCGTTATTTGTTCAAACGAAAATCCGGCGGAGAACACCCCCTTCTTAAAGTCACCAAGAACGACACAAATTGGAAACGTCGCTTCTTCTTTGTCAGGAGGGATACCATTCTAAACGGAAATGATCTACCAAGGACATGGTCCACCCATGGTAGGCCAGAGGATCATGAGAAGGATCACCAGGTAGTCTTGTTTTTGTATAAGGATCACTAACCCCTTTTTGTCTTGTGTTATGCAGCTATTTCTGTTTCACACATCATCACAACACCCGCAACCAAGGATAGGCTTGCTACTTTTTGGAAGCTTGATCCTGAAATAAGGACATTTAAGATAGACACCCAAGACTCACAAGAAGTATCCTCAGGTTCCATCACCATGTCAAGTAAGTATCCTGCTTGATTTATAGTTTGAATATTAGAATAAATAATTAAATTGAAATAAGATTAGGACACTTATCTTGCTTTGAATGTGTAGGCGCCGGAAAATCTGCCAAGCCTGTATCCCAGTTCAACATGGCTGACCTTGATGTTGTTCGATCCAGGAAGAAGAGGGCCACTACCAGTCCTAGCATCTCCATTCCCAAGGCACCCATTAAAGGAAAGGGTGGCAAGAAGAGGAAAACTTCTGACACTGAGGACCTCCAAGGCCTACCACTGATCCGCCACCAGTTCCTTGAATACTTCAATGATGTAAGGATCACCAATTCTGCCTAGGTATCCTACTCGTATGAGGATCACCTGATCTTGAACTGCTTTGTCCTTTTCTTTGCAGAAATTTGCTGAGATTGAAGATTATGTGGGGAACGTCGAGGAGCAGGACAAGAAGATTGCTGACCTCCAACAGGTTGCAGTGCTTAAGGACCTTGCAATTGCTGACCTTCAGAAGGAACTCCAAGATGCCAAGACTAAGACGGCTAAACTCCTGATTGACCTTGACTATGAGAAGCATGATCTCATAGAAAATGCTAAGGTCTCTGCTGCCATCACAATGTATCAGAAAAAATTAAAGATGGCCCAGGAAGCTCAAGATCCTAACTTCGATAGAAGCAGGTGGGATGTTGAGGGCTGGAAAGCAAGGTTGGCCGATCTGGAGGATGATGAGGAGGCTGAGGAGGTTTTGGCGATCGAGGCTGGAGGTAGTGGGAAGGATCTGGTGAAGGATACCGCAGCTGGAGGGGAAGAGGATGCAGCAAAGGTGTAGGCTGCACAATTGGGCGATGATGGACATTCCTAGACGCAGCCGGAGCCCAATTTTTAAATTTGGTAGTAGTTTTTTGTGGTTGTGATGTTGAAAAATTTAATGGTTTGTACTGAACAATAGTTTTTAGGATTAAGGATCATGTATGATCCTTTGGACAATAGGCAGGATTGCAAATGGTGGAGGGATCCTCTGTTTGGGGGATGAAGCCATTGTGATCCTGCCGCCTTTATATTCCTGCACTACTTTTGAACTTATTATCATGGACACCCTTTACCTACCCCAGCGGACGGGCCACGTTTTGCTGGTAGATGCTCGGGGTAGGTAATTTTGACAACCTTTTAAGGGTTAATCCTTTGTTAATAAATAAAACCTTAATCTTTTGTTGCTTATCTTGTGTTGTTATCCTTTTATTTCTTTAATTCTCCTTTGTTTTGATGCACATTTACTGAATAAACAATTTTGAATAAGTCATATTGAAAATATTTAGGACATGATCCATGATCAAATATCCTATAGTTAAAGAATCCCAAAAAGCAATACGTTTTAAGGACCACAAGTCTAGTTGTCAAATTTTAAGGGTTATTCAAATAAATAATGAACAGAATTAAAAATAGTTAAGGATCGTACCTGAGGGTCCAAGTTAGGATCCTAACCATAATGAGGATAACTATAAGATAAACCTTAGAGAGAAGTAAGGATCAAGGATCCCTAGTCGCTTGTCTTCAAGGACCTGAAATAGATCATAACTTGGGACTAAGCCAATATAAGATAAGAGTTAGCAACTGGGGACAAGCCCAAGGATAACTGGGGACAAGCCAAAGGATAACTGGGGACAAGCCCAAGGATAACTGGGGACAAGCCCAAGGATCGTATGTAAACTGGAGTATGGCCCTAACTGGCGACTATCCAAACTTAGTGACATGAAGATGCCAAAACCTTAGCTAACGTGAAAACGTTAGAAACCTTAGGAACGGATGTATGGTACGTCTACCATTATACGTAGGATCCTAGGTATAGCCAGTACAATGGAATTATCAGCCCCTAAAGTGAGTACTGGTCCCACTGCCTTGAACTATACCAGGATCATCATGCGCTACAGGTGGAACTGGGGTCAAGCCCTAATAACTGGGGTTAAACCCAAGGAACGGATTGCTTCTGCAGACAACCAATGTTATGCAAAGGATACCTGAACTTTCAAAACTTAAAATCACGTGAGGGATGGATAAAGGACACATGATCCTTATCCTTATATGAGAAAATAAAGAAATGAAATAGTTTAAGATTAGGATATTACCAGAGTAAGGATCACCGATATTTTTAAGGATCCTTTAAGGATATCCCTAACGTAAGGATCATCTGTGCCATGAGGATCCTGCTCACATGAAATATTTCTTCAAGTGGACAGCATTCCAAACTCTTGGTAGAAAATCACCTTCCATGGTTAGCAATCTATATGCCCCCTTTCCTGCTTCAGCTTCAATCAAATAAGGGCCTTCCCATTTTGGAGCCAATTTTCCATCAGCAGGATTGGTGGTATTCTGAAATGCTTTCCTCAATACCATATCTCCAACTTGGAACTTCCTGATCCTGACATTTTTGTTGTAGGCACCAGCCATTCTTTGTTGATAACTGGCCATCCTTATCCTAGCCATATCCCTGATTTCTTCAATAGTATCCAGGTCTTGGGCCAAGTTCTCATCATTTTCTTCAGGATCACGGGTACCTGTTCTAGCAGTTGGAACCACCATTTCTGTTGGGATCACTGATTCTGCCCCAAATACCAAAGAAAATGGTGTTTGACCAGTAGCATTCTTAGGGGTTGTCCTATCAGCCCAAAGCACATAGGGTAGTTCTTCTGCCCATTTCCCTTTTTTGGATCCAAGCTTCTTCTTCAAATTGTTGATGATGATCTTGTTGGATGATTCTGCTTGACCATTAGCTTGTGGGTGGACTGGTGTTGATGTTATCATCTTAATCCCCCAGCTGTCACAAAAGTTAGTGGTTCTGCCCCCAATAAATTGGGAACCATTATCACATATAATTTCAGAAGGAATTCCAAATCTAGTTATAATATTTCTTTTAATGAAGGATATAACTTCCTTTTCCCTGACTTGGGTAAAAGCTTCAGCCTCTATCCACTTGGAGAAGTAATCAGTCATAGCAAGCATGAATACTTTTCCACCAGGTGCCTTAGGGAGCTTACCAACTATATCCATACCCCATCTCATAAATGGCCAAGAGGAGGATATAGGATGCAATAATTCAGCTGGTTGATGAAGGATATTGTTGTGTCTCTGACAAGGATCACATCTCTTAGCATACTCCACAGCATCTCTCTTCATGGTTGGCCAGTAGTATCCTGTCCTCAGGATCCTTGAGAATAATGCCTTGCCCCCAGTGTGGTTTCCACAATCTCCTTCATAGAAGTCTTTTAAAACTTCTTGGATTTCAGGATCCTCAATGCATCTCAAGTATGGTCCTGCAAGAGATCGTCTATACAACATGTTATTTAAAATTGTGAATTGAGATACCTTAGATTTGAAAGCCCTAGGGTTTTCTCCTGTAGGAATCTCTCCATGTTGTAAGTATCTCATAATTGGTGAGATCCATGATCCTGATCCTGAATGGGATTGAGTATCCCCACTAGGGATAATTGCAGAATCATTTCCTATCTCCATAGCCACATGATCCTCGATAGCCGGGGTCAGGATATGGATAATAGGGATCTTGATATCCTCCGGGATCTTCAAGGATGATCCTAAGTTAGCCAATGCATCAGCTTCTGTATTTTCTTCCATTGGTACCTGCGTCAAACTAAAGGAAACAAAAGAGAGTGCCAAATTTTTTACTATCTCTAAATATTTGGTTAGTTTTTCACCTTTAACAGCATAGGATCCATTAAAGTGGTTTGTAATTAACAATGAATCTACATGTACCTCAAGATACCTGATCCCCATATGCTTTGCAATTTACAAACCAGCAATTAAGGCTTCATATTCAGCCTCATTGTTAGTGGTTTGGAACTCACAAGCTATAGAGTGGGGTATTATGTCCCCCTGTGGCGATTTTAGTAGTATTCCAAGCCCTGTGCCTTTGACATTTGAGGATCCATCAGTATAGAGTCTCCAAGGATCCTTGGTCTCCTCTAGCTGCTGGACTTCTAACACACCTTCTTTTTGTAAATCACTACTGAAATCAGCCACAAAGTCAGCTAATGCTTGGGATTTGATGGCTGTCCTAGGCTCATATCTTATATCATATGCACTTAGCTTCACTGCCCACTTAGCCATCCTTCCTGACATCTCTGGTTTCCTGAGGACATTCTTAATTGGAAAATTAGTTTTAACAACAATAACATGAGTTTCAAAATAATGTCTCAACTTAGTAGATGCCATAATCAATGCAAGAATAAGCTTTTCAAGGTGTGAATACCTGGATTCGGCATCAAGTAAACTTTTACTTACATAATAGACAGGGTGTTGTGTACCTTCATGATCCTTAACAAGGACCGCACTTACTGCTTTTGAGGATACTGCAAGATACAAGGATAGCACATCGCCTTTTTCTGGTTTCATCAAGGCCGGGGCTGAGGATAGGTAATCTTTGAGGGCTTTTAAAGCATTTTCATGCTTCTCAGTCCACTCAAATTTCTTGTTTTTCCTTAGGATATCATAGAATTCTTTGCACTTCTCTGAGGATTTGGATATAAATCTGTTCAAAGCTGCTATCCTGCCTGTTAGCCTTTGAACATCCTTAGCATTGGCCGGAGATTTGATGTTTACTATTGCTTTGATTTGTTCCGGGCTAGCTTCAATGCCTCTCTTTGTCACCATATATCCTAAGAATTTACCTGCTTTAACACCAAAGTGACATTTTGAAGGATTAAGTTTCATGTTATATTTGTCAAGGATATCGAATGCTTCCTCCAAGTCCCTTAGGTGATCCTCAGCCTTTATTGATTTTACCACCATATCGTCTATGTAAACCTCCATAGTTTGTCCAATCTGATCCTTGAACATCATATTCACCAGCCTTTGATAAGTTGCACCTGCATTTCTTAGTCCGAACGGCATAGCAATATAGCAGTATATACCAGTTGGAGTCATGAAGGCTGTATCCTCTTGGTCGGATGGTTCCATTTGGATTTGTTGAAATCCAGATGAAGCATCCATAAAAGTTAACAGTTCATGACCCGCAGTTGCATCCACCATGGAGTCAATGTGGGGTAATGGGAAAGGATCCTTGGGACATGCCTTATTTAAATCGGTAAAATCGACACATACCCTCCACTTTCCGTTTTTCTTTTGAACAACAACCACATTGGCCAACTATCTTGGATATTTGACCTCTCTAATCATACCTGCCCGGAGCAACTTCTCTACCTCTTCTTGGATAATTGCATTCCTTTCCGGTGCAAACTTTCTTCTCCTTTGATGGATTGGTTTGAAGGACCTATCAATGCCAAGTTTGTGAGTGATTACATCTTTAGATATGCCTGTCATGTCTTCATGTTTCCATGCAAAGGTAGTCTTTCTCCTTTTGAGGAAGGATACGAGGTCTTCTTTCATATCGCCAAGGATCCCTGATCCGATATAGATTTTGGATTCAGGATCATGAGGATCCATGAGGATTTCTACCACATCCTGCTCTCTTGCCTCCAAGACATCCCTTGGAAGATACTTTGATTGCTATTGCTCCCTTGACTTTGAGGCTGGTTTCATCGATGAAGTATAGCAATTCTTGGCCTCCTGCTGATCACTATCAATCTTGACTATTCCCCAAGGACTAGGGAGCTTCACACATTGATGGTAAGTAGATGGGACTGCTTTCATATCGTGTATCCAGGGCCTGCCAAGGATAACATTACAACAAGATAAACAGTCAATAACACAAAATTTTTGGTAAGAGTGTAGGCCTTCGATGTATATTGGGAGCTTAATGTCCCCCAGGGTATTCTTAGTTTCACCACTAAATCCCACGAGCACGGAGGATCTTGGTATGATATCGGATTCGGGAATACCCATCTTCTTTAGAACATCAAGCTGGATAATGTTCACTGAGCTTCCTCCGTCTATAAGGATCCTGCGGACAAAATGGTTAGAAATGAAAAGAGTAATAACTAAACCATCGTGATGAGGATCCTGGATATCAACACGATCATCCTCATCAAAGGTTACGACTTTTCCTTCGGAGACACTCGATGTTCGAACCGGTCTTTCTCCATTATCCATTTTAGTTTCCTTTGCATGCCTTTTAGCTGCTGAGAAGGATGTGCCACAAATGTCTGATCCTCCAGAAATAAAGTTTATTACTTGTGCATCTCCTGGAGGGGCTGGAGCCTTCTCAGGGATCCTTTCAGGATCCTGAGTCCTTGACTTTTTTCTTCCCAACAACTCTTTTAGATGCCCCTTGCTCAACAAGTATCCAATTTCCTTTCTCAGTGCAATGCATTCTTCAGTGAGATGCCCAAAATCTTCATGGTATGCACACCACTTTGATTTATCCTTGGTTGCAGCTGGCCTATCATTCTTTCTGGGCCATCTGGCTTTATCACCTAGATTCTGCATCACAAGGATTAGTTCATTGTTATCAACAGAAAAACAATATTCAGAAATTGGAGGATAATCCTCATCATCCTCCTCTTGTTCAACAGCATGCACATTCTGGTTATCAGATCTGTTGTAGGATCTGAACTTGTTCTTGAACGAGGATCCTTGCTTATCTTTCTTTGAGGATCCTGCTAACCTCTCCTGGATCCTTTTGTCATCCTCTAGCCGGATGAACCTAAGTGCCCGGGTTCTTACCTCATCTAGGTTCCTGCATGGTGTCATAACAAGATCATCATAGAACAATGAATCCCTAAGTAATCCCATTTTAAAGGCCTCAACAGCCGTGGCTATATCTAAGTTGGGAATGTCTAAGGATTCTTTACTGAATTTGGTAATGTAATCCCTTAATGATTCATTATGACCCTGGGTTATCCTATATAGATCACTAGTTAATCGTTCAAATTTTCTACTACAAGAAAACTGACTATTAAACAGGTTAACTAGATTAGCAAATGAGGTAATAGAGTAGGGGGGAAGACTTAGCAGCCATTTGAGAGCTGATCCAGTAAGGGTGGATCCGAATCCCTTGCACAGGCATGCTTCCTTTAAACTTTCTGGGATTGGATTGATCTCCACCCTCTCCCTGTATTGTGCTATGTGTTCTTCAGGATCTGTCGAACCATCATACAGCTTCATTGTTGGCACATGGAACCTCTTGGGTATCTCAGCATCACAGATTGGTGGTGCAAAACGAGATATCTTGTGGCTCCCAACCGCAATCTCTAGGATAGGTTTGACCACTCCTGGAACACCTGATATCATATCCTTTAGCTTTTGCAATTCTCTGGCCATGGCATGATTGATACCTGGATCCTGCATAAGACCATGGTTAGTAGTATAAGAATTATTAAAAGTGTTACCTCCCATTGGATTCAAATTAGGAAGAATGGATGTTAATCCATATTGTTGGGGCTCTGGGATGATCGAGGGACCAGTAGAAGCATTAGTCTGCATTGGAATAAAATCTCCCTGATGGACATCTGAACTTCCTGTTTGCAAACTCCTCAAGGATCCCGGCATCTGGAAGGATCCCTGAAACTAGGACGATCCTGGAACAAAGAAGGATCCTTGAACCTGAGATGATCCTGGAACAAAGGAGGATCCTTGAGCCTGGGATGATCTTGGAACAAAGGAGGATCCTTGAACCTGGGATGATCCTGGAACAAAAGAGGATCCTTGAACCTGGGATGATCCTGGAACAGAAGAGGATCCTTGAACCTGGGATGACCCTGGAACAAAGGAGGATCCTTGAATCTGCTGCGCTCCTGAATGTCCTCCTGAATTCGTGAGGGATCCCATATGCTGAGGATAGGATCCCGCTGGCTGGAAATAGGAACCCGATGCCTGGGTCACTGTTGTTGTTCCGTAATACACTCCTTTTGGTCCTCCAACATATTGAACGTCTGGAACCGTTGAAGGCTGAGAAGTTATAACCAGAGTATCGAAATTCAAAGATCTGGGCATCAGTGGAGAATGATCCTCTGCCGATCTCTTCTGTTTCTTGATGTCTCCAATTTCTCTAAGAATCCTCTCATTGGTCTTATCCTGCTGCTGTATATGCTCCTTCATCTGCAAAATCAGAGTAAACAAGTCACTAGTAGTGGGAGTATAAGAAGCAGAAGAAGTTGGAGGTTTTGAGAAAATAGGAGTTGGTTTCTTCGCAGCATTCTCAGCATTCTTCTGGGATCCAGAAGGTGGTGGAGGCAAAGGGGGAACGCCTTGTGAAGAAGTGAATGAGGGCATCAAATTTGAAGCATTCTTCGCTGAGGAAGCCATTTGCTTGGTTGTAGTGAACTGGAATGAGCACAGAAATACGAATTTTTCTAAGAGTGAAGCACTAATTGCCCCACGGTGGGCGCCAAACTGTTTTTGTCAAAAAATCTGATGAGGATAATGCAACCAAACTCTCTGTTACGGGGTATGATGCTTAAAATGTAGAACAATGACAAGGATCACTTCAATGTAAATTGCATAAATGACACAAGGATTTATACGGGGAAAAAGCCGTTGATCAAGAGTTGATCTCCGGCACAAAAAACCCCGGGTGATGGAAACTACCGATCACCAAGCTCAAATAAATCAATAAATGTTTACAACTTCGGATAGTAACGAGCTAGGTACAAGGATCACTATCGTGAAATGTGTAAAAATGAGTGAAAACTAATAAGTGTTCGTCGAGAGCTTCAAGAGTGCGTTTGTATGAGAGTGTGTGTAGCTGAAAATGGCTAAGTGTTCTAATTCTAGCTCGTTACCCCTTTAAAAATATAAGTTAACTACAACAACTAACTATCCGACTTTCGTGCCAAGCTCCCACGTTCTCCACAACGTCCATTTCCGGTCAATCGTGTGCGAAATACCCGTGGAATATTCCATAGTAACGTTGCCAAGACCAAGTCAAGCTTGTTACTCCTGCGAAGTAACACAAAACACAAACAAACAATCGTTAGTATGAGGATCCTTAAGGTGATCCATGATCCTGATCCTGAAGCTCTTCTGAGGATCACTATCTGTCACAGAAGTAAGGATCATTAATTAGGATAACGAATAAGGATCACTAATTGTTAGAAAATCCTCCCCTAAAAATTGCCCCCAAAATACAAGGAGTGATATGAAAAATGAGCGAGTTATGTTTTCTTGATCTTATCCGCAACTAACTATCGTAAATATAGCCGTTATTGTAGAACTATCCGTTGCAATCGTGACGTCACAGAAGTGACAACCCTGTATAATCATGATTATAAATAGGAGATAGAGATAGGATCGATTGCATTTAAATTCAAAGAAACTCCCTTTAAATTCTTGGTCGAAGATCTATCAGGTATCTCTTCTTTTATCTCCCTTCTCTTACTCTGTTTTTCTTTCTTTCTATCATCTCTTCAAGAATGATGCTCCGGTCCTCCCCCGCCAAGGATCACCAGAAGGATAGTCCCTTGAAGAGTCAAGGGATCATCAAAGACTCGATACATGAGAGGTGTTGTTTTAACGATGCTCAAATAGACAAGATTCGTCACTGCTTTCCGGCGAGTGCCTTTTTCAAACCCTTCGATCCTACTATTCTGAGCGACTATGTTTCAGAAACATGGGTTGCCTTTCCAGTTACTCCATTCGCCATAGGGTACACCTATCCTTTCCCAGAGTTTACACAATCCTTCTTTTCCCTTACCGGCATTTCTTATGACCAAGCCATGCCGATGATTTGGAGGGTTTTGTATACCCTAGAGAGGATCATCGAGCAGGAAGGCATTGATTTAGGAATGTCAGAGCTGACACAAATATATGATCTTACTACCTTTGGTTCTCATCGTTATTTGTTCAAACGAAAATCCGGCGGAGAACACCCCCTTCTTAAAGTCACCAAGAACGACACAAATTGGAAACGTCGCTTCTTCTTTGTCAGGAGGGATACCATTCTAAACGGAAATGATCTACCAAGGACATGGTCCACCCATGGTAGGCCAGAGGATCCTGGGAAGGATCACCAGGTAGTCTTGTTTTTGTATAAGGATCACTAACCCCTTTTTGTCTTGTGTTATGCAGCTATTTCTGTTTCACACATCATCACAACACCCGCAACCAAGGATAGGCTTGCTACTTTTTGGAAGCTTGATTCTGAAATAAGGACATTTAAGATAGACACCCAAGACTCACAAGAAGTATCCTCAGGTTCCATCACCATGTCAAGTAAGTATCCTGCTTGATTTATAGTTTGAATATTAGAATAAATAATTAAATTGAAATAAGATTAGGACACTTATCTTGCTTTGAATGTGTAGGCGCCGGAAAATCTGCCAAGCCTGTATCCCAGTTCAACACGGCTGACCTTGATGTTGTTCGATCCAGGAAGAAGAGGGCCACTACCAGTCCTAGCATCTCCATTCCCAAGGCACCCATTAAAGGAAAGGGTGGCAAGAAGAGGAAAACTTCTGACACTGAGGACCTCCAAGGCCTACCACTGATCCGCCACCAGTTCCTTGAATACTTCAATGATGTAAGGATCACCAATTCTGCCTAGGTATCCTACTCGTATGAGGATCACCTGATCTTGAACTGCTTTGTCCTTTTCTTTGCAGAAATTTGCTGAGATTGAAGATTATGTGGGGAACGTCGAGGAGGCTATGGGTTACTAACGGTCAGATGGACTTCTTCTCCTCAAGACTCGGGCGTATCTGTTATGTGAGAGACGTTGAACCCGAAAGAACAGGTCTACAACGTTCGAATATGGAATATTCGCTGGATCCCGGTTTATTAGGGTAGTTTGTTGCATTTCTTTTACTATAAATAGATGGGGGCGGATCAGATTAAGGCACACAACTTTCACACACACTTTCGAACACTTTTGCTCTCTAGCTTTCAGCAGTCACTACACACAAACACTTGTAAACGCATTACATTGTAACACCTAGTTGATCCGCATCACATCCTGCACTGTATCCTGATATTTGAAGCAATAGAAGAACAACGCAGCTGTGATTGTCAGCTCCCGAGGTTTTGTGCCGGCGATCTAGATTGATCAAGGGCTTTCCTCGTACATCACATGTCAACCTTTACTTTTTTGCTCATTGTTTGATCATAGATACAGCTCAATATCCTGAGCCGTATCCTAAAACTGTTTTTACAATTAACTTGATTAACATATTTTCGACACTCATTTCTAGCACACTACCTCACTTAACTAACTTGATCACTTAATTACTTCGGTAATTTTTGACCAAAACAATTTGGCGCCCACCGTGGGGCAAGTGGTGCTATTTTTGCTAAAAACTTTAGTAAAATCATTACTCGGCTTTCTATTATCAAAACTTTTTGCTACATTGTTTTCAATGGCCTCGAGATCAAACATGAGCTCTTCCACCATGTCTACTACAACCTCTGCAACAATTGGTTCGGTGCTTCCACCTCCTCCTCCACGAATGCAAACTTCTTCACATGGAACTGAAAGTCATGTGGCTCGGGATGTCATCCCCGCTCCCACTACTCAGGGATCTGGTCCTGTTTTAGCTTCTAATGATGAAATTCTGAATTTGTTTGGTAGTGTACAGGAACAGATGAGGCAGCAGCAGGAAACTAATCGGATGCTGATGAGAGAGATACAACTCTTGAAATCCGGCCCAAGTAGACCTGCTGAAGAAACTGTCACTCCTTTGCAGCCTAGAACTTTGAACTTCAGTTCTGCAGTTTACACTGAAGATAACCGGGGGAATATCATGCCAAGCCATTCTCAGAATCATATTCCTGAGATACCCTCCTCGGTCAGGATGTCAACTGTGAGGAGCTCAGGATATGCTTCAGGATATGGCTAGAATCCTCAGACCGGTAACATGTCAAATAATAATACTCTTGCTACTAACAATAATGGGTCTTTGCAGGATGCAGGTATGACGTCAACATTTACTAGGGAGCTTCAGAAATTGAAGGACATGATATCCAGTGTACCTGGAGTGGTTCAGCCAATTCCGGAAGTATCCCAAGACAGCCACAGGATATCCCGCTTTGCATATCCCATCTGTGATGCTGAAATCCCAAAGAGATTTCAAACCCCCAACATGAAGCTCTATGATGGGACTACGGATCCTGAAGAGCATATTGCTCAGTATAGGGAAAGAATGGAGATTAACCCTATCCCTCCGGAGCTCAAGGAAGCATGCTTGTGCAAGGGATTCGGATCTACCCTAACAGGATCAGCCTTAAAATGGCTGTTAAATGTTCCTCCTCACTCAATTACTTCATTTGCTCATTTGGTTAATTTATTTAATAGTCAGTTTTCTTGCAGCCGGAGTTTTGAGAAACTAACCAGTGATCTTTACAGGATAACTCAAGGACCTCAGGAATCCTTGAGGGATTATGTGAACAAGTTTAGTCGAGAATCCTTGGATATCCCACATCTTGATGTTGCGACCGCTGTGCAGGCTTTTAAGATGGGGTTACAAAAGGATTCTCAGTTTTATCAGGATCTTGTAATGAATCCCTGCATGAATCTGGACGAAGCTCGTAACAAGGCCTTAAGATATATTCGCTTGGAAGATGACAAAAAGATGCAAGAGAGGATGAATTCCACCTCAACCTACGAATCAACCAACAGGAAATCAGAATCCTCGTATAAACCATATCGCTCCAAGCCATATGGCAGAAATGATAACAAGAAAGTGAATGTTGTTGAAGAAGAGGATCCTGAAGAATATCCTAAATTATCTGAATATTGCTTTTCTGTTAATATACCTGAGTTAATGTATGCTATGCAGGGTTTAGGAGACAAAGCTAGGTGGCCTCGAAAGAATCAGCAGAAAGCTGATTGGAAGGATAAATCCAAATGGTGTGCCTTCCATGAAGATTTCGGACATGTGACCGAAGATTGCATTGCTCTAAGGAAAGAAATAAGCTACCTATTAAGCAAGGGGTATCTGAAGGATTTGCTGGGAAGAATGAAGAATAAAGGGCAGGATCCTGAGAAGGATCCTAAACGACCAGCATCACCCCCAGCAGATGCCAAAATAATTAACTTTATTTCAGGAGGATCCGACATTTGTGGGACTTCGTATTCTGCGGCCAAGAGACATGCAAAGGAAGCTAAGACTGAAAGGGGAGACAAACCAGCCAGGATGACTACCCTTACAACCGATAAAGTGATCATTTTCGATAATGATGACAGGGATACTGTCCAGGATCCTCACCATGATGCTCTCGTAATAACATTGTATGTTGCTAACCATTTTGTACGCAGGATATTGGTGGACAATGGTAGCTCCGTCAACATAATTCAGCTGGAAACATTGAAGAGGATGAATGTATCTCCGATGGACATTACTTCGAAGTCCACTGTGCTCGTTGGTTTCAGTGGAGAAGCTAGGAATACCGTAGGGGAGATAAAGTTACCAGTATATGTTGAAGGGGTCAACTCGATACAACGTTTCTGTGTGATGGACTCCCTATCCTGCTATAACATCATACTAGGCAGGCCATGGATCCATGATATGAAGGCTGTACCATCGACTTATCATCAGTGCATCAAGATCCCTACCCCTTGGGGGGTTGTCAAGGTTGATAGTGATCAGTAGGAGGCGAAGGAATGCTACTCATCCTCAATGAAATCCTCAACCAAGCCTAATCCAGCATAGCAATTAAAGATGCGGGCCCAGGATATCATGGAGGCTTCTGAGCAGGATGTAAAGAAAGGTATCCTGGGTCAGGATAATCCGGATATCTCGGTGCTCGTAGGAGTCAATATCCCTCAGGATATTGAAAATGAATTGATTAATTTTTTGAAATGCAGGATGTCAACATTCGCATGGAAGCATGAGGATATGACAGGTATATCCAAGGATATTATAACACATAAGCTTGGTATTGACAGGTCATTCAAGCCGGTCCAACAAAAGAGAAGAAAATTTGCTCCGGAGCGAAATGTGATCATCCAAGAGGAAGTTGAAAGACTGTTGAGGAGCAAGATGATTAGAGAAGTGAAGTTTCCTAGATGGCTTGCGAATGTAGTCGTGGTGCAGAAGAAAAATAGGAAATGGAGAGTCTGTGTAGATTACACGGACTTGAACAAGGCTTGTCCTAAAGACCCATTTCCTCTTCCCCATATTGATGCAATGGTGGATGCTACTGCCGGGCATGAGATGTTAACCTTCATGGATGCATCCTTAGGATTTCAGCAGATTCAAATGGAGCCTTCGGACGAGGAGGATACTGCCTTCATGACACAAACAGTTATTTATTGTTATACTGCTATGCCCTTTGGTTTGAAAAATGCAGGTGCAACATATCAGAGATTGGTGAACATGATGTTCAAAGATAAGCTGGGGGACACAATGGAGGTATACATCGATGATATGGTGGTGAAATCTAAAAAGGCTGAGGATCACCTCCAGGATATTAAAAGAGCATTTGATATCCTGGATCAGTATAACATGAAACTGAATCCTGCTAAGTGTCATTTCGGAGTGGGGGCAGGAAAGTTTCTAGGATATATGGTGACCAAAAGAGGCATAGAGGCGAGCCCGGAGCAGATTAGAGCTATCCTGGATATAAAATCACCTTTAAATATGAAGGATGTTCAACAGTTAACAGGCCGAGTAGCAGCATTGAACAGATTTATTTCAAGATCCTAGGAAAAATGCAAGGAATTTTATGATATCCTCAAGAAGAATAAGAAGTTCGAATGGGGAGCAAAGCATGAAGCAGCCTTGCAGGATTTGAAGCGATATCTCTCAACTGCACCTCTATTGATGAAGCCTGAAAATGGTGAACCACTATCCCTATACCTCGCTGTATCAGGGAATGTTGTAAGTGCCGTTCTTATAAAGGACCATGAAGGTACCAAGAGAGGATAATGCTGAAGCTGATGCCTTGGCAAATCTGGGATCATCGGTCAGGATACCGGAAGGAACCCGAATACCAATATTACATATCCTATATCCTACGATGAATCCTCAGGATAAGGAAGTAATAAGTATTCAGGATCCTGATGATGAGTATCCTGAGGAGGATCCTGAGTCCTGGACGGCTCCAATCATGAGATATCTCAAGGAAGGACACATCCCAAAGAATGAGAATCCTAAAGCCTTTAGAATGAAGGTATCACGATTCACTATTATAAATGATGTTTTGTATAAGAAATCTCTTGCAGGGCCATATCTGAGGTGCTTGGAGGATCCTGAAACCAAAGAAGTACTTCAGGATATACATGAAGGGGATTGTGGTAACCATACTGGGGGCAGGTCCTTATTCTCAAAAGCATTAAGGACAGGATATTATTGGCCGACGATGAGGAAAGATGCCACAGAATATGCTCGAAGATGTGACGCATGTCAAAGACATAGTAACATATTACATCAGCCTGCTGAACCGCTGTATCCTATCGTTTCCCCTTGGCCGTTCATGAAATGGGGTATGGATATAGTGGGAAAGCTTCCAAAGGCTCCAGGAGGAAAGGTTTTCATATTGGCAATGACGGATTACTTCTCCAAGTGGGTTGAAGCAGAAGCATTTGTTCAAGTTAGAGATCAAGAAGTGGTATCCTTCATAAAAAGGAATATCCTGACTAGGTTTGGAGTACCAGCTGAGATAATTTGTGACAACGGATCTCAATTTATAAGTAAAAGGACTGCTGACTTCTGCAAGAGTTGGGGAATCAAAATGATTACGTCTACTCCGGTACATCCTCAAGCAAATGGATAAGCAGAATCATCGAACAAGATAATTGTCAACAACTTGAAAAAGAGACTAGGGGCTAAGAAAGGAAGATGGGCAGAAGAATTACCCTTTGTTTTGTGGGCTGATAGGACAACGGTAAAGAGTGCAACTGGTCAAACCCCGTTTTCCTTAGTGTTTGGAGCAGAAGCAGTGATCCCGACGGAAATGGTGATACCTACTGCAAGATCCAACCTCAGGGATCCTGAGCGGAATCCTGAAGTCCTATGCCAGGAACTGGATACTATTGATGAGACAAGAGATGCTGCAAGGCTAAGGATGGCAGCATATCAACAGAGGATATCTAAAGCATATAACAAGAATATAAGGACTAGAAGATTTCAGGTTGGAGATTGGGTATTAAGAAAAGCTTTTCAGAATACTACTAATCCTGCTGATGGAAAGTTGGCTCCGAAATGGGAAGGACCCTACGAGGTTGAATCAGAATCAGGAAAAGGAGCATACCGACTCAAGAATATAGAGGGGGATATGCTACCGAGATCCTGGAATGCTATACATCTAAAGCTCTATTTTAAGTGAGTATGGAATTCAAATTATGACTCAGGGCGGTATGGATTCTGACACTTTTATTAAATTTTAATATCATTTACTATTTTGAACCCGTTACTGACTTAAGCATCGGAGGGGTGTTAGCCAGGCTAACAACCACCTTAGTTTACAGTTGCTTTGCAGTATATTCTTCGGGATGTAGCACCAGGATACACACTCAGGATACTTCGGAAGATTAGAGGATTGGCCCCCTCTCTCACGTCTAAGGGATCCTGATCCCTTCACAGGTTTAAAGGTATTCACCTTTCTTCCGAATTGGGTTTAAACACCCCGTCTGGAGCGCAATTTATTCGGGAATAGTTCAAGGTGGCGGGACCAGTCCAAGTAAAAGTGGCTGACAATTTTGTTACTGTTGGCTATATCCTGAATCCTAAAGGTATATGAGGATTGATCACCCTCTCTCACGAAAGGGTATTTTCATACTCTCTAAGGTTTAAAGGTTTTCACCTTTCTAAGTCTTGGAGTTTATACACTCCCGCCTGTAGCGCACGAAAATTTGGGATTTCCCCTAGGATACGAAGGATTTATCTCCAGTATATTTTGGGTTTTACCCCTGTAACACAAAAATTGTCTATACAATTAGAACTATTGTTCAAAAATTTTCTAAGTGTTTAAGGACTTCATGCACAGGGGACATTCCATCTAAAGCAATTGTATGATGCGCAAAGGATCAAAGTTGAGCTAAGTGTCTCGAGCTGGGGACATCTTAGTAGGAGAAGTCGCAAAAGGGATTGGAGTTTAATACTAGGGTTAGACTCAGTTCCTGGTATGATCTTTCCTTTATAAACCTTACATAAATTTTATAACTCAGGTTAAGGTTTAAGTATCCTGAAAAGGATATATCTTTAGGATATATCTTCAAAATGTGTTTTTGGGATGCGTTTCAGGATATTTGATTGAAATATTTGGAAGTGATACTTGAATGAAATTAAAACTCTGATCAAACAAGTATTGTCAAAACAAGTTTTAGAAAGTGGACTATCTTTTATTCTTTAGAAGTTTTCTCTAAAGTTGACTGAATTTTTAGAAGTTCTATTTAATAAAAGTTTTCATAATATATCACTGAGTATATTGATCAGGATATTTTCAAAAGATAGTTGTACAAAATTTTGCAAAGCTAAAATCTACATTAAGAAATGCATGATAGAAATTAAAAGGCAACAACAAATAAGTCAAGAGGTAGTTATATTATTAACAAGTCAAAAGTTGTGCTTTTGGTTTCACCTCAAACCGAGGCCCATCCGCCAAAAGCACGATTAGTTTTTACCGTACCTACATAACGGTTGAAGGTTTTATCTCAAAACGAAACATGTCCACCTTCAACCGTTACGACATTCAAAACAGGTTATACTAACCGATGACCAAGGGCTTCATCCTGAAACCCAGGACCCATCCACCTTTGGTCATCGTATTGTTCTAGTGCAGGAAATATAAATTGTTCAACGACAGGAAAAGTAAATTGTTTGTACAAACCACAACCATGAAATTTAAAAAAGTGGGCACCGGCCTTGGCACGTATATCCATCATCGCCCACTTCACCGCCTAAGGGGCAACACCTTCTTGATCAGCAACTTCTTTCCCAGCATCTGCACCAGCATCCCCCTCAGGATTCTTCTCGGCATCATCACCAGCATTGGCCACTTCCTCTGCCGCCTTAGAAGGCTCTTCACCAGCATGCTTTATGGGATGAGTGACGGGATGACCTCCAAGATCCTGTAGCTTTGCTTCCCAAGCCTTTACATTCCAGGAGGGGCATTCGAAGCCCAAGCTCTTGGCCTCATAAGCCATCCTTAACCTGGCTTGGAGAAGGGAGATAACAACGGATGCTTTGAGACTGTCTTGATATGAAATCATATCCTGCTGGTAATGAAGAAGGGCGGCATCTAGTTTGGCTTGAGCATCCTCATTGGCTTTGTGGAGGGCAGCTTGGTGTTCCTGGGTCATTGCCTTGTATTTGTCTTCATAATGCTGGGACTTGGCGGCCGCAATTGTTCCTTGATCAGCTATAGTGGCTTCAGCTTTTTCGAGCTTAATCTCCAGCATCTTATTAAGCCCACAGGCGTCTTCATACAAGTGCATGAGACGTTCCAAGCCCTGCAGTTAAAGATACAGGTATCAATGTAAAATGAGCAGGATAATGATTAACATGCATGTTCAGGATATCGGAAGGGAATTTTTACCTGCTTGAGGAATGAAGTGGCTTCACTAAATCCATGATTCTCGAGAGAGAATGTCTCGGAGGCGGCAGGAGAATCCATTTCTTTTCTCTTCCGGGAGCTAGAGGCCCGGGTCCTGGATGCCGGAGGAGCTTTAGGAGCGGTAGTAGTCTTTGAAGTGGTAGGCTTTGGTGTGGCAGACGACTTCGGCTTGGATTCTTGTTTGACAAATACAAGGCTGGAGTAACTATCCAACTCGTCAAGTTGGAAGCCTTCGAGGTTGACAACTGGTACTACACAAGGGAAGATATTTTTAAACTCATCATACCTCTGAAAGATAATCGGTTTAATAAATAAAGATAATTACTGAAAATATGCTTACCAGACATCTCTGAACTTGATTTTTTGGCTTGAATCTGTAAGAGACAGGGAGAAAGTTCTTTCACTGGCAGTGTTTTGGTCAAAAATCAGACGAGGATAATGCAACCAAACTCTCTGTTACGGGGTATGATGCTTGAATTGGTAAACAACAATGAGGATCACTATGAAATGAATTGCACAGGAGACACAAAGATTTATACGAGGAAAAAGCCCTTGATCAATGTATGATCTCCGGCATAAAAAACCTCGAGTGATGGAAACTACCAATCACCAACTCAAATTAAACAATAATTCTTTTACAACTACGGATGATAGCGAGCTAAATACAAGGATCACTACAGTGTATCGTGTAGAAATGTATGAAAAATGCTAAGTGTTTTGCCGAGAGCTGGTGAGTGTAGTTGTACGAGTGTGTGTAGCCAAAAAATAGCCAAGTGTTGTAAAATTAGCTCGCTAACCCTTTTAAATCTAGTAAAATATCTAAATAACTAACTATCCGCAATTCATGCCTTCTCCCCACGATCTCCATAACGTTCACGATGGTCAAGCACGTGCGGAATAAGCGTGGAATATTGTTCAGGAACGTTACCAAGACTAAGTCCAAGCTGGTATTCCTGCAAAACAACATCGAATTCAAAGCAGACAATCATTAGTATAAGGATCCTTAGGATGATCCATGATCCTGATCCTGAAGCACTTCTGAGGATCACTAACTAACACAGAAGTAAGGATCACCAAACAGGATAACAATTGAGGATCACGGGTCATTAAGAAATCCTCCCCTAACAATTGCCCCCAAAATATAAGGAGTAATATTATAAATAAACGAGTTGTATTTTGTTGATCTTATCCGTAACATACTAACGGATAACTAGCCGTTGAAGACGGACTAGCCGTTGCAAACCTGACGTCACCGAAGTGACAATCCTGCAAATCATCATTATAAATAGGAGTTAGAGATAGGATCAATTTGCATTTAAATCCAAGAGAAACTCCCTTTAAATTCTCAGCCGAAGATCAATCAGGTATCTCTTTTCCTATTTCTCCTTCTCTTACTCTGTTTTTCTTTCTTTACCAACATCACGTTAAGAATGATGCTCTGGTCCTCCCCCGCCAAGGATCACCAGAAGGATAGCCCCTTGAAGAGTCAAGGGATCATCAAAGACTCAGCGAATGAGAGGTGTTGCTTTACCGATCCACAAGTAGATAAGATCCGGCACTGCTTTCCGGCGAACGCTTTTTTCAAACCCTTCGATCCCACTGTTCTGAGCGACTACATTTCTGAAACATGGGTTGCCTTTCCGGTTACCCCATTCACCATAGGATACACCTATCCTTTTCCAGCTTTTACCCAATCCTTTTTCTCCCTAACCGGCATCTCCTACATCCAAGCTATGCCAATGATCTGGAGGGTCTTATATACCCTTGAAAGGATCATAGAGTAGGAAGGGATTGATTTAGGAATGTCGGAACTAGCAGAGATGTATGATCTCACGACGTTTGGATCCCACCGATATCTGTTTAAGCGAAAACCCGGCGAAGAACATCCCATTTTTAAAGCCACCAAGAACGATACAAACTGGAAACGACGCTTTTTCTTTGTCAGAAGGGATACCATTCCAAACGGAAAGGATCTACCAAGGAAGTGGTCCACCCACGGTAGGACAGAGGATCCTGAGAAGGATCACCAGGTAATTTTGCTCTTGTGATAGGATCACTAACCCCCTTTTGTTTTATGTTATGCAGCTGTCACTGTTTCACACCTCATACCATCTCCTGATACTAAGGAAAGGCTTGATGTTTTTAGAAGACTCGGCCCTGAAACAAGATCATTCAAGACAATCACCCAGGATTCTCAAGAGGTATCCTCAGGCTCAGTCACCATGTCAAGTAAGTATCCTGCTTTTTATATAGTTAAATATTTAAATAAATAGTTAAATAGAAATAGGATAAGGATACTTATCTTGCTTTGAATGTATAGGTTCCGGAAAAGCTTCCAAGCCTGCCTCCCAGTTCAACATGGCCGACCTTGACACTGTTCGATCCAGAAAGAAGAAGGCCATTGCCAGCCCTAGTGTCTCCATCCCCAAGGCACCCACTAAAGGAAGGGGTGGCAAGAAGAGGAAAAACTCTGAGATAGAGGACCTACAAGGCCTGCCACTGATCCGCCACCAGTTCCTTGAATACTTCAATGACGTGAGGATCACCAATTTTGTCTAGGTATCCTACTTATTTGAGGATCATCTGATCTTGAACTGCTTTGTCTCTTTTGCAAAAATTTGCTGAGATTGAAGACTACGTGGGGAGCGTTGAGGAGCTGGATAAGAAGATTGCTGGCCTCCAACAAGTTGCAGTGCTCAAGGATCTTAAGATTGCTGATCTCGAAAAAGCCCTTCAAGACGCCAAGACTAAGACAGCTAAGATCTTGATCGACATTGACTACGAGAAGCATGATCTTATAGAAGGTGCAAAGGTCTCCGCTGCCATCACAATGTACAAGACAAAACTGAAGATGGCCCAGGAGGCTCAAGATCCTGACTTCGACAGAAGCAGCTGGGATGTTGAGGGTTGGAAGGCGAGGTTAGCTGATCTGGAAGATGAGGAGGAGGCTGAGGAGGTTTTGGCGATCGAGGCTGGAAGCAGTGGAAAGGATCAGGTGAAGGATACCGAAGCTGGAGGGGATGAAGATGCAGCGAAGGTGTAGCCTGCATGATTGGGCAATGATGGACATTCCTAGACGTAGCCGGAGCCCAATTTTTTAAATTCGGTAGTAGTTTGTTTTGTGGTTGTGCTGTTTTAAAACAATGATGGTCTGTATTTGAACAATAGCTTTAGGATTAAGGATCTAGGATCCTTTGGACAATAGGTAGGATTACAAATGGTGGAGGGATCCTCTGTTTGGGGGATGAAGCCATTGTGATCCTACCGCCTTTTGATTTCCTGCACTTGCTATAACCGCATAAACAATGGACACCCGTTGCCAACCCATGTGGACGGGCCACGTTTTGCTGGTAGAAACGTGGGTTGGCAATTTTGACAACCTTCGACAGTTAAACCTTTGTTAATAAAATAACTTTAATATTTTTTGGCTTATCTTATGTTGTCATCTTTGTTTGTCCTTTTAATTTTCATTTGTTTTGATGTACACTTGTCTGAGTAAGAAAAGTTGAACAACTTAGATAAAAAATTTAGGATATGATCCGGGATCGAATATCCTATAGTTGAAAAATTCCAAAAGGTGGTATATTTTAAGGATCATGAGTTCAGTTGTCAAAGTATTAGGGTTATTCAAATAATCAATGAATAAAATCAAAATAGTTAAGGATCATACCTGAGGATCCAAGTTAGGATCCTAACCCTTAATATTATAACCAGGATAACAATAGGACAAACCTTACTAAGAAGTAAGGATCAAGGATCATTGGTTGTTTAACTTCGAAGACCTGAAATAGAACATAACTTGGGACTAAGCCATTATAAGATAAAAGTTAGCAACTGGGGACAAGCCCAAAGGATAACTGGGGACAAGCCCAAGGATAACTGGGGACAAGCCCAAGGATCGTGTGTGAACTGGAGTATGGCCCTAACTGGCGATTATCCAAACTTAGTGGCATGAAAATGCCAAAACCTTAGCTAACGTGAAAACGTTAGAAACCTTAAGAACGGATGTATGGTACGTCTACCATTATACGTAGGATCCTAGGTATAGCCAGTACAATGGAATTATCAGCCCCTAAAACGAGTACTGGTCCCACTGCCATGAACTACACTAGGATCATCGTGCGCTACTGGCGGAACTGGGGTCAAGCCCAAATAACTGGGGTTAAACCCAAGTAACTGGTTGCTTTTGTGGATAATCATCCTTTTGCTAAGAGTACCTGAACCTTCAAAACTCAAAATCACGTGAAAGGGGGATAAAGGATGCAGGATCCTTATCCTTATGTGAGAAAGTATGGAAATGAAATAGTTTAAGAGTAGAATGTTACCAAAATGAGGATCATCTGTACTTTAAGGATCCTTTAAGGATATTTATCATGTGAGGATCATGGATCCTTATCACATGAAGTATTTCTTCAAATGGACAGCATTCCAGGCTCTAGGTAGCAAATCACCTTCCATTGTTAGCAATCGATATGCCCCCTTTCCTGCCTCAGCTTCAATCAAGTAAGGTCCTTCCCATTTTGGTGCCAACTTTCCATCAGCAGGATTGGTGGTATTCTGAAATGCTTTCCTTAGTACCATATCACCAACTTGGAATTTCCTGATCCTGACATTTTTGTTGTAGGCTCCAACCATTCTTTGCTGATAACTGGCCATCCTTATCCTTGCCAAATCTCTGATTTCTTCTATAGTATCCAGGTTTTGAACCAAGTTCTCATCATTTTCCTCAGGATCACGAATACTTGTTCTAGCAGTTGGAACCACCATTTCTGTAGGGATCACTGATTCTGCCCCAAATACCAAAGAGAATGGAGTTTGGCCTGTAGCATTCTTAGGAGTTGTCCTATCAGCCCAAAGCACATAAGGTAGTTCTTCTGCCCATTTCCCTTTCTTGGATCCAAGTTTCTTCTTCAAATTGTTGATGATGATCTTATTTGAGGATTCTGCCTGACCATTAGCTTGTGGGTGGACTGGTGTTGATGTTATCATCTTAATCCCCCAGCTATCACAAAAGTTAGTAGTTCTGCCCCCAATGAATTGGGAACCATTATCACATATAATTTCAGAAGGAATACCAAATATAGTTATAATATTTCTTTTAATGAAGGATATAACTTCCTTTTCTCTGACTTGGGAAAAAGCTTCAGCCTCTATCCACTTGGAGAAGTAATCAGTCATAGCAAGCATGAACACTTTTCCACCAGGTGCCTTAGGGAGCTTACCAACTATATCCATGCCCCATCTCATGAATGGCCAAGTGGAGGATATAGGATGCAATAATTCAGCTGGTTGATGAAGGATATTGTTGTGTCTTTGACAAGGATCACACTTCTTAGCATACTCCACAGCATCTCTCTTCATAGCTGGCCAATAGTATCCTGTCCTCAGGATCCTTGAGAATAATGCCCTACCCCCAGTGTGGTTTCCACAATCTCCTTCATGAAAGTCTTTTAAAACTTCTTGGATTTCAGGATCCTCAATGCATCTTAAATATGGTCCTGCAAGAGATCGTTTATACAACATATTATTTAAAATTGTGAATTGAGATACCTTAATTTTGAAAGCCCTAGGGTTTTCTCCTGTAGGAATCTCTCCATGTTGTATGTATCTCATGATTGGAAGGATCCATGATCCTGAATGAGATTGATTATCATCACTAGGGATGATTGCAGAATCCTCTCCTATCTCCATAGCCACATGATCCTCGATAGTCGGGGTCAGGATATGGATAATAGGGATCTTGATATCCTCCGGGATCTTCAAGGATGATCCTAAATTGGCTAATGCATCTGCCTCTGCATTCTCTTCCCTTGGTACCTGTGATGTCGTGTTTCCATGCAAAGGTAGTCTTTCTCCTTTTGAGGAAGGATATGAGGTCTTCCTTTATTTCGCCAAGGATCCCTGATCCTATATAAACTTTAGATTCAGGATCATCAGGATCCATAAGGATTTCTACTACATCCTGTTCTCTTGCCTCCAAGACATCCCTTGGAGGACGCTTTAATTGCTATTGCTCCCTTGACTTTGATGCTGGTTTCATTGATGAGGTGTAGCAGTTCTTAGCCTCTTGTTGATCACTATCAATCTTCACTATTCCCCAAGGACTAGGAAGCTTCACACATTGATGATAAGTGGATGGGACTGTCTTCATGTCATGTATCCAAGGCCTGCCAAGGATAACATTACAACAAGATAAACAGTCAATAACACAAAACTTTTGGTAAGAATGTAGGCCTTCGATATAGATTGGGAGTTTAATGTCCCCCAGAGTATTCTTAGTCTCGCCACTGAATCCTACGAGCACAGAGGATCTTGGTATGATATCGGATTCAGGAATATTCATCTTCTTGAGGACATCAAGCTGGATAATGTTCACAGAGTTTCCTCCGTCTATAAGGATCCTGCGAACAAAATGGTTAGAAATAAAAAGAGTGATAACCAAACCATCATGATGAGAATCCTGAATGTCAACACGATCATCCTCATCAAAAGTTATAACTTTTCCTTCGGAGACACTAGATGTTCGAATGGGTCTATCCCCATTATCCATCTTGGTTTCCTTTGCATGTCTTTTAGCTGCAGAGAAGGATGTTCCACAAATGTCTGATCCTCCAGAAATAAAGTTTATAACTTGTGCATCTGTTGGAGGGGCTGGAGCTTTCTCTGGGATCCTTTCAGGATCCTGAGTCCTTGACTTCTTTCTCCCCAATAATTCTTTCAAGTTCCCCTTGCTCAACAAGTATCCAATTTCTTTTCTCAGTACGATGCATTCTTCTGTGAGATGCCCAAAATCTTCATGATATGCGCACCACTTTGACTTGTCTTTAGTTGCAGCTGGTCTGTCATTTTTCCTGGGCCATCTAGCTTTATCACCTAAATTCTGCATCGCAAGGATTAGTTCATTGTTATCAACAGAAAAGCAATATTCGGAAATTGGAGGATAATCCTCATCATCCTCTTCTTGTTCAACAGCATGCACATTCTGGTTATCAGATTTGTTATAGGATCTGAACTTGTTGTTCTTGAATGAGGATCCTTGCTTCTCTTGCTTTGAGGATCCTGCTAACCTCTCCTGGATCCTTTTGTCTTCCTCTAGCCGGATGAACCTAAGGGCCCGGGTTCTTACATCGTCTAGATTCCTGCATGGTGTCATAACAAGATCATCATAGAATAATGAATCCCTAAGCAATCCCATTTTAAAGGCTTCAACAGTCGTAGCTATATCCAGGTTAGGGATATCTAAGGATTCTTTACTAAATTTAGTGATATAATCCCTTAATGATTCATTATGACCTTGGGTTATCCTATACAGATCACTAGTTAAACGCTCAAATTTTCTACTACAAGAAAACTGGTTATTAAATAGGTTAACTAGATTAGCAAACGAGGTAATAGAGTAAGGGGGAAGACTTAGCAGCCATTTAAGAGCCGATCCAGTAAGAGTGGATCCAAATCCCTTGCACAGACATGCTTTCTTTAACCTTTCTGGGGTGGGATTGATCTCCATCCTTTCCCTGTACTGTGCTATGTGTTCTTCAGGATCTGTTGAACCATCATACAACTTCATGGTAGGCACATGGAACCTCTTGGGTATCTCAGCATCACAGATTGGTGGTGCAAAACGAGATATATTGTGGCTCCCATCTGCAATCTCCGGGATAGGCTTGACCACTCCTGGGACACTTGATATCATATCCTTTAACTTTTGCAATTCTCTGGCCATGGCATGATTGATACCTGTATCCTGCATAAGGCCATGGTTAGTGGTATAAGAATTATTGAAAGTGTTACCTCCCATTGGATTCAAATTAGGAAGAGCGGATGTGAATCCATATTGTTGAGGCTCTGGAATGACCGATGGACCAGTAGAAGCAATGGTCTGCATTGGAATGAAATCTCCCTGATGGATATCGGAGCTCCCTAATTGCAAACTCCTTAAGGATCCCGGAATCTGGAAGGATCCCTGAAACTGAGAGGATCCTTGGACCTGGGAGGATCCTGGGACGTAGGAAGATCCTTGAACCTGGGAGGATCCTTGAAACTGAGAGGATCCTTGAACCTGGGAGGATCCTTGAACCTGAGAGGATCCTTGAACCTGGTAGGATCCTAGAACCTGGGAGGATCCTTGAAACTGTGAGGATCCTTGAACCTGGGAGGATCCTTGAAACGGCCAGAATCCTTGAATCTGCTGCGCTTCTGAGTATCCTCCTGAGCTTACGAAGGATCCAATATGCTGAGGATGGGATCCTGCTGGTTGGAAGTATGACCGTGAAGCCTGAGTCATTGCTGATGATCCGTAATGCACTCCTTTTGGCCCTCCCACATATTGAACGTCTGGAACCGCTGAAGGCTGAGAAGTTATAACCGGAGTATCGAAATTCAAAGATCTTGGCATCAATGGGGAATGATCCTCTGCCGATCTCTTATGTTTCTTGATGTCTCCAATTTCTCTAAGAATCCTTTCATTGGTCTTATCTTGCTGCTGTATATGCTCCTTCATCTGCAAAATCAGAGTAAACAAGTCACTAGTAGTAGGAGTATAAGAAGCAGAAGAAGTTGGAGGTTTTGAGAAAATGAGAGTTGGTTTCTTCTCGGCATTTTTCTGAGGTCCAGAAGGTGGTGGAGGAAAAGGTGGAATGCCCTGGGATGAATTGACTGCAGACATCGCACTGGAGGTGTTCTTTGATGACGAAGCCATCTGCTTGGATGTAACGAACCGAAATGATCACAAGAATGAGAATTTCTTAGGAATGAAGCACCAATTGCCCCACGGTGGGCGCCAAACTGTTTTGGTCAAAAATCAGACGAGGATAATGCAACCAAACTCTCTGTTACGGGGTATGATGCTTGAATTGGTAAACAACAATGAGGATCACTATGAAATGAATTGCACAGGAGACACAAAGATTTATACGAGGAAAAAGCCCTTGATCAATGTATGATCTCCGGCATAAAAAACCTCGGGTGATGGAAACTACCAATCACCAACTCAAATTAAACAATAATTCTTTTACAACTACGGATGATAGCGAGCTAAATACAAGGATCACTACAGTGTATCGTGTAGAAATGTATGAAAAATGCTAAGTGTTTTGCCGAGAGCTGGTGAGTGTAGTTGTACGAGTGTGTGTAGCCAAAAAATAGCCAAGTGTTGTCTAATTAGCTCGCTACCCCTTTTAAATCTAGTAAAATATCTAAATAACTAACTATCCGCAATTCGTGCCTTCTCCCCACGATCTCCATAACGTTCACCATGGTCAAGCACGTGCGGAATAAGCGTGGAATATTCTTCAGGAACGTTACCAAGACTAAGTCCAAGCTGGTATTCCTGCAAAACAACATCGAATTCAAAGCAGACAATCATTAGTATAAGGATCCTTAGGATGATCCATGATCCTGATCCTGAAGCACTTCTGAGGATCACTAACTAACACAGAAGTAAGGATCACCAAACAGGATAACAATTGAGGATCACGGGTCATTAAGAAATCCTCCCCTAACAGGCAGGAAGTTGGTAGATTTCTTTGATCCTGGACTTGGATTCAGCACTGGGGGGGTGCTAAATCTCTGAAGTTCGCTGCATAAAAACATCAGGATATAAGTCTGGGATATAGTTTAAGGATACATTTGGGGATATTCCTAAAACTCTAGATCCTACCCTTGGTTAACCATCTAACCGGCAGATCGAAACCCTTGTCAATAGAGTCTCTTTTCACGAAAAAGAACTTTCGCCGCCATCGGTCTTCGTTCTTGGTGGCCTTAAGGACTAAAGGGCTCTTGGAGGTAGAGAACAAAAGAAAACGGCTATCACCATGGGACCTCAACCGGTATGCTATGGGGAGGTCTTCAATACACAGGTCAGGGCAATGGCGAGATTTGATTTGGTCTAGCACCATCAAAACTCGCCAGACCATTGGCATAGTTTGGGCATAACTAAGGCCGGTGAGGTCGAAAAAACGAGAGATGAAGGGTGGAAATGGATACCGGAGTCCCAAAGAAAAGGGGTAAGCGAAAAAGCAGACCCACTCATTTGATGACACGTCTGATCAGACCTCCCGATCAAAAGGGCGAATGACTGTTCCAGCGGGAAAGGCGCCGGAATCTTTGAGGGCAGCGATATCGGCATTGTTAAAGCAGCAGATTTCTTTTTCTGGTTCTCGTATGAGGTTTTGACTCACGAGGGTTGGGACTGGTTCATCCGAACGAGATCTTGTCCGTGATGCCATGAAGGGTATCAAGCAAACTAAAAGAAATTCAGGAAGAAGAACAGAGGATGAAGGAAAGGATGATTACCTGAAAATCGCTTGAAGAGTAATGATAACAAGAAGAAATATCTCAGCTAATTATAGGCTGAATATAGGGGGTAAAGAGTAAATATTGCATTGAAAATGGCACAATGTCACCTCAACCATCGTCTCGTTTTAATTGCCTCGGTCTACGACTTAGAATTTTTAAATATATCCGTTGGATTGGTATACCAACAGATATATTTGGGGACAATTGTTATGGGCCATTTTCTGAGTATATATATCCTGACTAATATCCCGCTTTTGGTTGTTTACTTGTGATCAGGATACTGGATTAGGATATTGGTATCATCCTGGGCCATATCCTGGTGTTAACTAAATTAACCACGTGCAGGTTAGAGTCTGTGGGTTACTAACGGTCAGATGGACTTCTTCTCCTCAAGACTCGGGCGTATCTGTTATGTGAGAGACGTTGAACACGAAAGACCAGGTCTACAACGTTCGAATGGGGAATATTCGCTGGATCCCGGTTTATTAGGGTAGTTTGTTGCATTTCTTTTACTATAAATAGATGGGGGCGGATCAGATTAAGGCACACAACTTTCACACACACTTTCGAACACTTTTGCTCTCTAGCTTTCAGTAGTCACTACACACAAACACTTGTAATCGCATTACATTGTAACACCTAGTTGATCCGCATCACATCCTGCACTGTATCCTGATATTTGAAGCAATAGAAAAACAAGGCAGCTGCGATTATCAGCTCCCGAGGTTTTGTGCCGGCGATCTAGATTGATCAAGGGCTTTCCTCGTACATCACGTGTCAACCTTTACTTTTTTGCTCATTGTTTGATCATAGATACAGCTCAATATCCTGAGCCGTATCCTAAAACTGTTTTTACAATTAACTTGATTAACATATTTTCGACACTCATTTCTAGCACACTACCTCACTTAATTAATTTGATCACTTAATTGCTTCGGTAATTTTTGACCAAAACATCAGGAATATGATTTCTCTTGATCTGGTCAAGAACAGACAAAACTCGCCAGAGCATCGGCATTGTCTGACTAAAGCAAATTTTTGTAACATTAAAGAACTCGGTGATAAAGTTCGAGAAAGGAAATTGTAACTCTAAGGTAAAAGGAAAAGCATTGAAGCATAACCACTCGTCGGAAGCCATATCTGATCGGATTTCCCGATCAAATGGCCGGAATACCGTCCCTTTCGGAAAGATGCCGGAGGTTTTAAGGGCTGACAAGTGTGCACTATCAAAGGTGCATATTTCCTTCTCCGGATCTTGGAGAATATTCTGGTGGATAAACGTGGGAACAGAATCGCCGGAGCCGGATCTTGTCTGCCTTGCCATATTGTCGCCGGAATATTGAGCAGAATGAAAGAAGAAGCTGGAATTGAGAGAGAGAAGTATTTACCTTTTTTCTCTTTGGTAAAGGTTAAATGGGGATAAGCATGAGAAGATATAGGAGAACAATGAGTAAATATAGGCTGCACGGTTACAAGCGGTCACATCATGAGTCTAATCTCTTAATTGCCTCATTTATCATGAAAAAATGTAACCGTTAGTATCAGGATACCTAACGGTAACATTTTTGGGGACAATTGTTATGGGTGAAATTCTGAGCCCATATCCTGGGCAATATCTTAAGTTATATCTTAGTTTCATGATATATGTTAATGCCCGGGATACTCATTCAGGGTATTGGTAACATCCTGGATGATATCCTGAGGATCACTAATGGATTATGTGCAGGAATATGAGTCCAAGCTTGCAACGTTCATGAGGACCTCTTCTCCTGAAGACTCGCTCTAAGTTGTTCAAAGAAGGACGTTGAACCCGCTTTACCTGGTCTCCAACGGCTACTAGAGAATATTTGAAGGCATCCCATACTTATAGGAGATTTTGTTTTCGTTTACTAGCTATAAATAGGTGGATAAATCAGATCGAATAGGATACAACAACACTCACTGCTTTCTAACACTTTTCTCTCTCGCAACTTTCACTCTCACAAAAAGTATTGTAACACTTAGCGATCTGATCAATATCCTGCACTGTATCCTGACTTTTAAAGCAATAAGAAGAACAAGGCAGTTGCGATTGTCAGCTCCCGAGGTTTTGTGCCGGCGATCCAGATTGATCAAGGGCTTTCCTCGTATATCTCGTGTCACCCCCTTTACTTTTTGCTCATAGTTGATCGTAGATACAGCTCAATATCCTGAGCCGTATCCTGGAAACTGTTTTTGCAAACAACTTAATCAACATATTTTCAACACACTTTCTTAGCACACTACCTCACTTAACTAATTTGATCACTTAATTGCTTCGGTAATTTTTGACCAAAACAACTGGTTAGCTTTTCAAAACTCCGACTGCAAGAAAATTGACTATTAAATAAATTCAGTAAATGAGCAAATGATGTAATCGAATGAGGAGGAACGTTTAAGAGGCATTTTAAGGCTGATCCTATTAAGGTAGAACCAAAACCCTTGCAGAGGCATGCTCCTTGAGATCTGGAGGGATAGGATTGATTCCATCCGCTCCCTATACTGGGCAATATGCTCTTCAGGATCCGTAGTTCCGTCTTAGAGCTTCATGTTGGGGGTCTGAAATCTTTTTGGGATTTCAGCATCACAAATAGGATATGCAAACCGGGATATCCTGTGGCTGTCTTGGGATAATTCTGGAATTGGCTGGACCACCCTAGGTACACTGGATATCATGTCCTTCAATTTCTAAAGCTCCCTAGAAAATGCTGATGCCATACCTGCATCCTGCAAAGATCTAATACCGTTAGTAGCAAGAGTATTATTATTATTAGATACGTTACCAGTCTGAGGATTCTGGCCATATCCTGAAGCATATCCTAAACTGCTCACAGTTGACACCCTGACCGAAGAGGGTATCTCAGGAGTATGATTCTGAGAATGGCTAGGCACAATATTCCCCCTGTTATCCTCAGTAAACACTGCAGAACTGAAGTTCAAAGCTCTGGGTTGCAAGGGGGTGACAGTATCCTCAGCGGGCCTGCTTGAGCTGGATTTCAAGAGTTGTATCTCTCTCATCAGCATTTGGTTGGTCTCCTGCTGTTGCCTCATTAGAGGCCAAAACAGGAGCGGATCCCTGAATATTGAGAGCGGGGATTGTTTTGGTCAAAAATCAAGCAATGACAATGTAACCAAACTTTCTGTTGTGGGATATGATGCTTGAATTGATGAACAACAATAAGGATCACTATGAAATGTAATGAACAAGTGACATGAAGATTTATACGAGGAAAAAGCCCTTGATCAATGAATGATCTCCGGCATAAAAAACCTCGGGTGATGGAAACTACCGATCACCAACTCAAATTAAACAAGAAATGTAATACAACTTCGGATGATAGCGAGCTAAGTACAAGGATCACTATAGTGTATTGTGTGTAAAGGTGTGTAATCGCCAAGTGAGTTAGCGAGAGCTGGTGAGAGCAGTTGTACGAGTGTGTGTGTAGCCAAAAAATAGCCAAGTTTTTTTCTAATTAGCTCGCTACCCCTTTAAAAATAGAAAATATCTACTCTAACTAACATTCCGCAAATCGTGCAAGTCCTCCACGACTCCATAACGTCCATTTTCAGCCAAGCACGTGCGGAATACTTCAAGGAATATACTCCAGGAATATCGCCAAGACCAAGTCCAAATTGATACTCCTGCAAAACAATTTCGAATTCAAAGTAGACAATTGTTAGTACAAGGATCCTTATAGTGATCCATGATCCTGATCCTGAAGCACTTCTGAGGATCACCAGTTCATACAGAAGTAAGGATCACTAAGCCTAACGGCAATTAAGGATCACTGATTACTTAGAAATCCACCCCTAACAATTGCCCCCAAAATATAAAGAGTAATTTTGTAAATAAATGAGTTATATTGTGTTCTTATCCGCATTTAACCAACGCCTAACTAGCCGTTATAATCGGACTAGCCGTTGCGAACATGACGTCACTGAGGTGACTATCCTGCAGAATCATCATTATAAATAGGAGTTAGAGATAGAGATCAATCTGCATTTAAAATCAAGAGTAACTCCCTTTAAATTCATATCCGAAGACCAAGCAGGTATTTCTCTTCTTCTTCCTTCTTTACGTTTTCTTTCTCTGCTCCTTCTTTCTTCACCTTCTTCAAGATGATGCTAAGATCCTCACCAGCCAAGGATCATAAGAAGGACAGTCCTCTCAAGAGCCAGGGGATCATTAAGGATTCACCGAAAGAAAGATGTTGTTTTACTGATCCACAGATAGACAGGATCCGACACTGCTTTCCGGCGAACACCATTTTCAAACCATTTGACCCCACCGTTCTTAGTGACTACATTTCTGAAACTTGGGTAGCTTTCCCAGTCACACCGTTCACAATAGGATATTCGTATCCTTTCCCTGAATTCACCCAATCCTTTTTCTCCCTCACCGGCATCTCATATATTCAAGCTATGCCAATGATCTGGAGGGTCTTATATACCCTTGAAAGGATCATTGAGCAAGAAGGAATTGACTTGGGAATGTCAGAATTAGCTGAGATGTATGATCTCACAACCTTCGGATTCCACCGATATCTATTCAAGCGTAAACCTGGTGAAGAACATCCCATCTTTAAGGCCACTAAAAATGATACCAACTGGAAACGGAGATTCTTCTTCGTCAGAAGGGATTCTATCCAGGATGGAAAGGATCTGCCAAGGAAGTGGAGCACCCATGGTAGGGTAGAGGATCCTTAGAAGGATCACTGAGTAAGCTCATTTCTGATGATGGTTACTAATATGCTTCTGTTTCTTTTGTACAGCTATCACATTCTCGCATATTATTCCTTCAGCTGCCACCAAGGGGAGACTTGCTGCTTTTAGAAAACTTGATCCTGCCACAAGATCATTCAAAACAAACACCCAGGATTCTCAAGAGGTATCCTCAGGCTCTGTCACTATGTCAAGTAAGTATCCTGTACTTTTTATATTTAAATATTTGAATAAATAGTTAAAAAGAGATTGGATAAGGATACTTATCTGTTTTGGGTGTGCAGGCGCTGGAAAATCATCAAGATCTGCCTCCAAATTCAGCGTCACTGAGCTTGACACTGTTCGATCCTCCAAGAAAAAATCTACTGCTAGCCTTTCCATCGTCATCCCCAAGGCAACCGCTTCGAAGGGAAGAGGTGGAAAGAAAAGGAAGACTTCCGAAGCCGATAACCTACAAGGCCTGCCCCTGATCCGCCATCAATTCCTCGAGTACTTCAATGATGTAAGGATCACCGACTCAGCTTAGTTATCCTATCCACTTGAGGATCACTTGACTCTAATCTTTACATTGTCTTCTTTGTAGAAATTTGCTGAGATAGAGGACTACGTGGGGAATGTTGAAGAGCTTGAGGAGAAAAACTCCGATCTCCAAAAGGTGGCGGTGCTCAAGGATCACAAAATTGTCTCTCTTGAAAAGGATCTTAAGGATGCCAAGGCTCAGATAGCTACCATTCTGATCAATGTTGATTACGAGAAGAGCGAGATCACGGAGGATGCTAAGGTCTCCACTGCCATTGCCATGTACAAGACCAAGCTACAAATGGCTCAAGAAGCTCAGGATCCCGCCTTTGATAGGAGCAGCTGGGACATGGAGGGCTGGAAGGCTAGGCTGGCTGAATTGGAGGATGATGCTGATGAGGCTGATGAGGTTGAGGAGGTCCTGGCAATCGAGGCTAGTGGTAGCGGCAAGGATCATGCGAAGGATACTGGAGATGGAGGGGATGATGATGCAGCGAAGGTGTAGGTTGCTTGAATGGGCGATGAAGGACATTTCTAGACGTAGCCGGAGCCCATTTTTTTTTTAAGTTTGGTAGTTTGTTTTGATGATGTTTTGATGAACAATGGTTGGTCTGTACTTAAACAATAGTAATTAGGGTTGAGGATCATGGATGATCCTTTGAACAATAGGTAGGATAATGGGTGGTGGATGGATCCTCTGTTTGGGGGATGAAGCCACTCATTATCCTTCCGTCTTTAATTTCCTGCACTTGTTAGACCTATGAACAATGAACACCCTTTGCCTACCCCAGCGGACGGGCCACGTATTGCTGGTAGATGCTCGGGGTAGGTAATTTTGACAATTTAGAAGGGTTTAATCTTTTGTGAATAAAATAACTTTAACTTTTTGGCTTATCCTGTGTTGATATTTTACTTTCCAACTGTTCTGATGTTTATTTTGTTTAAACTTATCAAGTAGAGAAAAAATTTAAGAAATGTCCCAAAAAGTTCAGGATATGATCAAAGATCACATAACCCATTATTGATAAGTTCTGAAAAGTAACATAGTTTAAGGATCATAAGTTCAATTGTCAAAGGATAAGGGCCAATCACATAAATGATAAAATCAAAATAGTTAAGGATCATACCTGAGAATCCAAGTTAGGATCCTAACCTTTAACATTTATAATTAGGATAACCAAAATACAAACCTTAGTTGAAAGCAAGGATCAAGAATCCTTGGTTATTTATCTTCACAAACCTGAAATAAGATATAACTTGGGACTAAGCCAATATAAAATGAAAGTTAGTAACTGGGGACAAGCCCAACAATTCTGGGGACAAGCCCAAAGGATAACTGGGGACAAGCTCAAAGGATAACTGGGGACAAGCCCAAAGGATAACTGGGGACAAGCCCAAAGGATCGTGTGTAAACTGGAGTATGGCCCATACTGGCGACTATCCAAACTTAGTGACATGAAAATGCCAAAACCTTAGCTAACGTGAAAACGTTAGAAACCTTAGGAACGGATGTATGGTACGTCTACCATTATACGTAGGATCCTGAATATAGCTAGTACAATGAAATTGTCAGCCCCTAAAGCGAGTACTGGTCCCATTGCCATGAACTATACCAGGATCATCGTGCGCTACTGGCGAAGCTGGGGGCAGGCCCAAACTGGGGACTAGCCCAAATGACTGGGGTCAAGCCCAAATAACTGGGGTCAAGCCCAAATAACTGGATACTTCTATGGATACTCAATATTTAGTTAAGTATACCTGAACCTTCAAAACTCAGAATCAAGTGAAAGGAGGATAAAGGATGCAGGGTCCTTATCCTTGTAAGAGAATAAAAGAATGAAATAGTTTGAGATTGGAATGTTACCAGAAAGAGGGTCATCTGTCACTAGGGATCCTTCAAGGATACTTGTCTGGTAAGGATCACAGATCATGATCACATGAAATATTTCTTCAAATGGACAGCATTCCAAGCTCTTGGTAGCAAATCACCTTCCATTGTTAACAATCGATATACCCCTTTTCCTGCTTCAGCTTCAATCAAATAGGGGCCTTCCCACTTTGGGATAGTTTTCCATCAGCAGGATTGGTGGTATTTTGAAATGCTTTCCTTAATACCATATCCCCAACTTGGAATTTCCTGATCCTGACATTTTTGTTGTAAGCTCCAGCCATCCTTTGTTGATAACTGGCCATCCTTATCCTTGCTAAATCCCTGATTTCTTCTATAGTATCCAAGTCTTGAATCAAGTTTTCAGCATTTCCTTCAGGATCACGAATGCTTGTTCTTGCAGTTGGAACCACCATCTCTGTAGGGATCACTGATGCTGCCCCAAACACCAAAGAAAATGGAGTTTGGCCAGTAGCATTCTTGGGAGTCGTTCTATCAGCCCAAAGTACATAAGGTAGTTCTTCTGCCCATTTTCCTTTCTTGGATCTAAGCTTTTTCTTCAAATTGTTGATAATGATCTTGTTGGATGATTATGCCTGACCATTAGCTTGTGGGTGGACTGGTGTTGATGTTATCATCTTAATCCCCCAGCTGTCACAAAAGTTAGTGGTTCTATTCCCAATAAATTGGGATCCATTATCACAAATAATCTCAGAAGGGATACCAAATCTGGTAATAATGTTTCTTTTAATAAAGGATATAACTTCCTTTTCTCTGACTTAAGCAAAGGTATCAGCCTCTATCCACTTAGAGAAGTAATCAGTCATAGCAAGCATGAATACTTTTCCACCAGGTGCCTTAGGAAGCTTTCCAACTATATTCATTCCCCATCTCATGAATGGCCAGGAAGAGGATATAGGATGCAAGAGCTCTGCTGGTTGATGAAGGATATTACTATGCCTCTGACAAGGATCACACTTCTTGGCATACTCCACAGCATCCTTCTTCATAGTGGGCCAATAGTATCCTGTCCTCAGGATCCTTGAGAATAATGCCCTGCCCCCAGTGTGGTTTCCACAATCTCCTTCATGGAAATCCTTTAGGACTTCTTGGATTTCAGGATCCTCAATGCATCTAAGATATGGTCCTGCAAGAGATCGTTTATACAACATATTATTTAATATTGTAAATTAAGATACCTTAGTTTTGAAAGCCCCTGGGTTTTCTCCTGTAGGAATTTCTCCATGTTGTATGTATCTCATGATTGGGAGGATCCATGACCCTGAATGAGATTGAGTATCATCACTAGGGATGATTGCAGAATCTTCACCTATCTCTATAGCTGCATGATCCTCGATAGCAGGGGTCAGGATATGGATAATAGGGATCTTGATATCCTTAGGAATCTTCAAAGATGATCCTAGATTGGCTAATGCATCAGCTTCTGCATTATCTTCCCTTAGTACTTGTGTCAAACTAAAGGATACAAAAGAGAGTGTCAATTCTCTGACTATCTCCAAATATTTGATTAGCTTTTCACCTTTAACAGCATAGGATCCATTAAAGTGGTTAGTGATCAGTAAGGAATCTACATGTACCTCAAGATACCTGATCCTCATATGCTTTGCAATTTGCATACCAGCTATCAAGGCTTCATACTCAGCCTCATTATTAGTAGTTTGAAATTCACAAGCTATGGAGTGGGGTATTATGTCCCCCTGTGGCGATTTTAGTAGTATTCCAAGCCCTGTTCCTTTCACATTAGAGGCTCCATCAGTGAAGAGTATCCAAGGATCCTTAGTCTCTTCAAGTTGTTGGACTTCTAACTCAGCTTCCTTTTGCAAATCACTACTAAAATCTGCCACAAAGTCAGCTAAGGCTTGGGATTTGATGGCAGTCCTTGGTTCATATCTTATATCGTATGCACTAAGCTTCACTGCCCATTTGGCCATCCTCCCTGACATTTCAGGTTTCCTGAGAACACTCTTAATTGGAAAATTAGTCTTAACAATGGCATGAGTTTCAAAATAATGTCTCAATTTAGTAGATGCCATAATTAATGCAAGGATAAGTTTTTCTAAGTGTGAATACCTGGATTCAGCATCAAGTAAACTCTTACTTACATAGTAAACAGGATGTTGTGTACCTTGGTGATCCTTAACGAGGACCGCACTTACTGCTTTTGAGGATACCGCCAAGTATAAGGATAACACATCTCCCTTTTCTGGTTTCATCAAGGCTGGGGCTGAGGATAGGTAATCCTTAAGAGCTTTAAGGGCACTTTCATGCTTCTCAGTCCATTCAAATTTCCTATTCTTCCTCAGGATGTCATAGAATTCCTTGCACTTTTCTGAGGATTTGGATATGAATCTGTTCAAGGCTGCGATCCTGCCCGTTAATTTCTGTACATCCTTAGTATTGGCAGGAGATTTGATATTCACAATAGCCTTGATTTGCTCTGGACTTGCTTCAATGTCCCTCTTTGTCACCATATATCCTAAGAATTTACCTGCCTTAACACCAAAATGACACTTAGAAGGATTAAGTTTCATATTATATTTATCAAGGATATTGAATGCTTCCTCCAAGTCTTTAAGGTGATCCCCAGCTTTCTCGGACTTAACCACCATGTCATCAATATAGACTTCCATAGTGTGTCAAATTTGTTCCTTGAACATCATATTAACTAGCCTTTGATAAGTGGCACCAGCATTCCTTAGTCCAAACGGCATAGCAATATAACAGTATATACCAGTCGAGGTCATAAAGGCAGTATCCTCTTGATCAAATGGCTCCATCTGAATTTGTTGAAATCCAGATGAAGCATCCATAAAAGTTAACAGCTCATGACCCGCGGTAGCATCCACCATGGAGTCAATGTGGGGTAATGGGAAAGGATCCTTGGGACATGCCTTGTTTAAATCAGTAAAATCGACACATACCCTCCACTTTCCATTTTTATTTTGAACAACTACCACATTGGCTAACCATCTTGGATACTTAACCTCTCTGATCATACCTGCTCGAAGTAGCTTATCTACCTCCTCCTGGATAATAGCATTCCTCTCAGGTGCAAACTTCCTTCTCTTTTGATGGATAGGCTTGAATGACCTGTCAATGCCAAGTTTATGAGTAATTATATCCTTAGATATACCTGTCATGTCTTCATGTTTCCAGGCAAAGGTGGATTTCCTTCTCCTAAGGAAGGATATTAGCTCCTGTTCGATGTTGCTAAGGATCCCTGATCCTATGAAGAACTTGGATTCAGGATCATCAGGATCCATGAGGATTTCTTTCAAATCCTGCTATCTTGCCTCCAAGACATCTCTTGAAGGATACTTTAATTGCTATTGCTCCCTTGGTCTTGAGGCCGGCTTCATTGATGAGGTATAGCAGTTTTTAGCCTCCTGTTGATCACTCTCAATTTTCACCACTCCCCAAGGACTTGGAAACTTTACACATTGATGATAAGTGGATGGGACTGCCTTCATGTCATGTATCCATGGCCTGCCAAGGATAACATTACAACATGATAAACAATCTATAACATAAAACTTTTGATAAGAATGCAATCCTTCAATATAGATTGGGAGTTTGATGTCCCCCAATGTATTCTTTGTTTCCCCACTGAATCCCATAAGTACTGAGGATCATGGGATGATATCAGATTCCGGGATATTCATCTTCTTGAGAACATCAAGCTGAATGATGTTCACAGAGCTTCCTCCATCTATAAGGATCCTGCGAACAAAGTGGTTAGAAATAAACAATGTAATTACAATACCGTCATGATGAGGATCCTGTATGTCAACACGATCATCCTCATCAAAAGTAATGACTTTATCCTGGGTGACAACAGAGGTCCGGACAGGTCTGTCTCCGTTGTCCATCTTGGTTTCCTTAGCATGTTTTTTTGCTGCCGAAAAGGATGTACCACAGATGTCTGATCCACCGGATATGAAATTTATGACTTGTGCATCTGCTGGAGGAGCAGGAGCCCTTTCCGGGATCATTTCAGGATCCTGAACCCTTGACTTCTTTCGTCCCAAAAGCTCTTTCAAATGCCCCTTGCTCAACAAGTAACCAATTTCCTTTCTAAGTGCAATGCACTCTTCAGTGAGATGCCCGAAATCCTCATGATATGCACACCACTTGGACTTATCCTTTGTAGCAGCTGGTTTATCGCTTTTCCATGGCCACCTAGCTTTCTCACCTAGATTCTGCATTGCAAGGATTAGTTCGTTGTTATCAACAGAAAAACAGTATTCAGAAATAGGTCTTCTTGTTCCACTGAATGCACATTCTGGTTATCAGACTTATTGTAGAACTTGGACTTGTTGTTCCTGAAGTAGGATCCTTGTTTCTCCTATTTTGACGATCCTGCTAATCTATCCTGGATCCTTTTATCATCCTCTAGACGGATGAACCTAAGGGCCCTAGTCCTTACTTCATCAAGATTCCTGCAAGGTGTCATAACAAGATCATCATAGAATAATGAATCCCTAAGTAATCCCATTTTAAAGGCTTCTACAGCCGTAGCAATATCCAGGTTAGGAATATCTAAGGATTCTTTGCTAAATTTAGTGATGTAATCTCTAAGTGATTCATTCTGACCTTGTGTTACCCTATATAGATCACTAGTTAACCGTTCAAACTTTCTACTACAAGAGAATTGACTATTGAACAAGTTAACTAAATTAGCAAATGAAGTAATAGAGTAAGGGGGAAGACTTAGCAGCCATTTAAGAGCAGATCCTGTGAGTGTGGATCCAAATCCCTTGCATAGACATGCCTCTTTTAACCTTTCAGGAATTGGATTGATCTCCATCCTCTCCCTGTATTGAGCCACATGCTCCTCTGGATCCGTCGAACCATCATACAGCTTCATGGATGGTATCTGAAATCTTTTAGGTATCTCAGCATCACATAAAGGTGGTGCGAAATGAGATATCCTATGGCTACCATCCGCAATTTCAGGAATGGGTTTAACCACTCCTGGTACACTGGATATCATATCCTTAAGCTTATGTAGTTCCCTAGCCATAGCCTGATTGAGACCTGTATCCTGCATAAAGCCATGGTTAGTGTTATGTGAATTATTAAAAATGTTACCACCCGGAGGGTTCATGTTTGGAATCGCGGATGTGAATCCATATTGACGAGACTCTGGCATGGTTGAAGGACCAGATGGAGCAATGGACTGCATTGGTATGAAGTCTCCTTGATGAACGTCCGAGTTCTGAGGCTGCATACTTCTCAAGAGTCCTTAGTCCTGAAGGACGTTGGATCCTTGGAGCTGAGATGCTCCTTGAACCTGAGAGGATCCTGGGACCAGAGAGGATCCTGTGGCCAGAGAGGATCCTGGGACCAGAGAGGATCCTGGGACCAGAGAGGATCCTGGGGCAAGGGAGGATCCTTGTACCTGGGAGGATCCTTGGACCTGGGAGGATCCTTGTACTACATGCATTCCCAAATATCCTCCTGACGTGAAGTATCCCTGATGCTGAGAGAAGGATCCTGATGGTTGAGAAGAGGATCCCTGAGGCTGGAAGTAAGAGCCAAATGCCTGACTCATAGTTGCTGTTCCATAACGCCTTCCTGGTAATTCACCCAAGTATTGCACGTCCGGAACCGCTGAGTGTTGAGAAGTTATGACCGGAGTGTCGAAGTTTAGCGATCTTGGCATCAGAGGAGAGTGATCCTCCACTGATTTCTTCTGTTTCTTGATCTCATCGATCTCCCGGAGGATCCTTTCATTGGTTTTGTCCTGCTCTTGTGCATGATTCCTCATCTGCAAAATCAGAGTGTAAAGATCATTAGTAGTAGGATTAGTTGAAACAGAAGAAGTTGGTGGTTTTTGAAAAATGGGGGTTGATTTCTTCGCAGCATTCTCAGCATTCTTCTGGGATCCAGAAAGTGGTGGAGGCAAAGGAGGAACGCCTTGTGAAGAACTGAATGATGGCATCAAGTTTGAGGTGTTCTTCGCTGAGGAAGCCATCTGCCTGGTTGTTATGAACCGAAATAACCGCAAAGATATGAATCTTCTTAGGAATGAAGCACCAATTGCCCCACGGTGGGCGCCAAACTGTTTTGGTCAAAAATCAAGCAATGACAATGTAACCAAACTTTCTGTTGTGGGATATGATGCTTGATATGATGAACAACAATAAGGATCACTATGAAATGTAATGAACAAGTGACACGAAGATTTATACGAGGAAAAAGCCCTTGATCAATGAATGATCTCCGGCGTAAAAAACCTCGGGTGATGGAAACTACCGGTCACCAACTCAAATTAAACAAGAAACGTAATTCAACTTCGGATGATAGCGAGCTAAGTACAAGGATCACTATAGTGTATTGTGTGTAAAGGTGTGTAATCGCCAAGTGAGTTAGCGAGAGCTGGTGAGAGCAGTTGTACGAGTGTGTGTGTAGCCAAAAAATAGCCAAGTTTTTTTCTAATTAGCTCGCTACCCCTTTAAAAATAGAAAATATCTACTCTAACTAACATTCCGCAAATCGTGCAAGTCCTCCACGACTCCATAACGTCCATTTTCAGCCAAGCACGTGCGGAATACTTCAAGGAATATACTCCAGGAATATCGCCAAGACCAAGTCCAAATTGATACTCCTGCAAAACAATTTTGAATTCAAAGTAGACAATTGTTAGTACAAGGATCCTTATAGTGATCCATGATCCTGATCCTGAAGCATTTCTGAGGATCACCAGTTCATACAGAAGTAAGGATCACTAAGCCCAACGGCAATTAAGGATCACTGATTACTTAGAAATCCACCCCTAACAGGGATAACATCCCGAGCCACATGAATTTCTGTTCCTTGTGAAGAGGCTTGTGTTCTCGGAGGAGGTGGTGGAAGCACCGAACCAACTGTTGCAGAGGTTGTAGCAGACACGGTATAAGAGCTCATGTTTGATCTCAAGGCCATTAGAAATAGTGTAGCAAAAAGTTTTGAAAATAAAAAACCAAGTAAGGATTTTGCAAAAGCTTTTAGTAGCAATAGCACCACTTGCCCCACGGTGGGCGCCAAATTGTTTTGGTCAAAAATTACCGAAGCAATTAAGTGATCAAATTAGTTAAGTGAGGTAGTGTGCTAAGAATGTGTATCAAAAATATATTGATTAAGTTGTTTGTAAAAACAATTTTCAGGATACGGCTTAGGATATCGAGCGGTATCTACAATCAAACAATGAGCTAAATGGTGACATAGGATGTACGAGGAAAGCCCTTGATCAATCTAGATCGCAGGCACAAAACCTCAGGAGCTGACAATCGCAGCTGCCTTCTTCTTCTTATTTCTTCAAATATCAGAATACAGTGCAGGATATGATGCGGATCAACTAAGTGTTACAATGTGGTTTCGATACAAGTGTAAGTGTGTTGTGAGTGTTTGCAGCTAGAGAGAAAGAGAGTTCGAGAGATTGTGTGTGTTCCAATCTGATCTGATCACTCCTATTTATAGTAAAATAAAACTAACTAACTAGCCTATAAATCCGGGATATATCGAATATTCCCTTTGTGAACGTTGTAGTCCACGTCTTCCGGCTTCAACGTCCATAATTCAACAGATTTTCCCGAGTCTTTGGGAGAAGAAGTCCACTTGAACGTTATAGACTTGTTCTAATAATCTGCACGTGAATTAATTAGTTACTACCAGGATATCGTATCAGGATGTTACCAATATCCTGATCCGGTATCCTGGTCACAACAAAAGAAACAGTCAGAATATTAGTCAGGATATATGAGCAGAAAACCACCCATAACAGATACCATAGAAGAACTCAAGGATTTGGCAAGGATAAGATTGGCTAGTTATCAACAAAGGATGGCTGGAGCTTATAACTTGTTGATGGCAAGTTAGCACCAAAGTGGGAAGGCCCCTATCTTATTGAAACTGAGGCAGTAAAGGGGGCATACCGCTTATTAACAATGGAAGGTGATCTATTACCAAGAGCTTGGAATGCTGTCCATCTAAAGAGATACTTCATGTAAGAAGGATCCAGGATCCTTAGTCATCCTCATATCTGGTATACATAAAGGATCCTTAGAGGATATATGATCCTCATTCTAGTAATGATTTGATTCTAATTTATCTAATCCTTTAATTTATTTGATTACAAGGAGAAGGATCCAGGATCCTTTATCCTTTTTCACTAAGTTATGAGTTTTGCAGAAGTGGGTGCATCTTTGACAAAGGATCAAGTATCCACAGAAGTCTCCTAAGTTTTATGGGCTTGTCCCCAGTTTTATGGGTTTATCCCCAGTTTTTGGGCTTGTCCCCAGTTTAAGGTATCTATTACCTCCCACGAATCAGGTTCTTACACCTTCGCCAGTAGCGCCCGATTATCCTGGTGCAGTTAAAGGCAATGGGGCCAGTACCCGCTTTAGGGGCTGACAATTTCATTGTACTGGCTGTATCTATGATCCTAAGTATAATGGTAGATGTACCATACATCTGTTCCTAAGGTTTCTAATGTTTTCACGTTAGCTAATGTTTTGGCATCTTCATGTCACTAAGTTTTGATAGTCGCTAGTATGGGCCATACTCCAGTTTACACAAGATCATTTGGGCTTGTCCACAGTTTTTGGGCTTATCCCCACTTTTTTGGGCTTGTCCCCAGTTTTTTGGTCTTGTCCCCAGTTTATTGGGCTTGTCCCCAGATACTAACTCTTTCTTTTACATATTGGCTTAGTCCCAAGTTATGTCTTATTTTAGGATTTCAAAGTTAAACAGTTAAGGATCCTGGATCCTAACTTTCTACAAGAGTTTGTCTTATGATTGTTACAATTGTATGCATTAAGGATATAGGATCCTAACTTGGATTCTCTGGTATGATCCTTATTTACTTTAATTTTATTCTTGGTTTATCAATCATACCCTATTCTTTGACAACAGGATATATGATCCTAAAATTGTCACTTTTTAAACTTTATGACTAAAGGATATTTGATCCTTGATCATATCCTGAATTTCTTGACATAAACTGATTTTTATACCTTCACTAATGACTTGTAAATCTAAAAAGTTGTACAATAACAATTGAAAGGTAAATATACACAAAGTGAACAACACCAAGATAGCCAAAAGTTAAAGGTTATATTTATTTATCAAAGTTAAACCCTTTATAGGTTGTCAAAATTACCTACCCCGAGCATCTACCAGCAATACGTGGCCCGTCCGCTGGGGTAGGTAAAGGGTGTCCATACTAAAAAGTTCTAAGTCATGCAGGAAATTAAAAGATGAGGGGCATCAAAGGCTTCATCCTCCACAAACAGAAGGACCCATCCACCTTTGCTACCCCCTATTATCCCAAGGATTCATGATCATTAAACCTAAATACTATTGTTTAGTTACAGACCATAATTGTTTGAAATAAAAACATCATCATTCAAAAACCATAAAAAATGGGCTCCGGCCGCGTCTAGGTATATCCATCATCGCCCATTACTGCAGCCTAAACCTTCGCTGCATCCTCACCACCTTTACCAGCTGCCTCCTCCACAAGATCCTTAACCCCACTGCTACCGGCTTCGAGTGCCAAGACCTCCTCAGCTTCATCCTCATCATCCAGCTCAGCCAACCTCCGCTTCCAAACCTCCTGGTCCCATCCAGACCTGTCAAAGGCAGGATCCTCAGCCTCCTTAGCCATTTGCAGCTTAATCTTCAGCATGGCAATAGTGGCAGAAAGCTTAGCCCCTTCTATGACCTCTGCCTTCTTTTGCTGGGCTGTGATCTGAGCCAAGACCAGTTCCTTCTGCAGGAGGTTGATATCCTTCTCAAGGGAAGAGATCTTCTTGTCTTTAGCAAGGAATATCTGCTGGAAGTCCAGGTTTTTCTGCTCAGCTGCTACCAGATGTTGATCAAGGAGCATTTGGATCTCGGCAAATTTCTGCACAAAGAATGTTAACAATCAGGATCCCATATCCTCAGAAAGGAAAGTTCAGACTTAAGGATACAGGATCCTTACCTCGGAGAAGTATTCCTCAAACTGATGTTGAATGAGAGGGAGGCCTTCAGTGGGCTCAGCGGTCTTTCTCTTTTTGGCACCCTTGCCCCTTGTGCTCATGCCCTTAGGATTCGGGATGCTTGGGCTTGCAGCCAGCTCCTTTTTAAGAGACCTTGAGGAGGCGTATTCATTAAGATCACTTACGCTGAACCTGGAAGCAGACTTTGAGGATTTTCCAGCACCTACAAATACAAAACACAGATAAGTATTCAAACCTTATATTCATTTAAACATTTATTTACACATAGATATGGATACTTACTTGACATTATGTAGGAACCGGAGGAGATTTATTGAGAATCCTTTGTTTTGGCTTGAAATGTTCTTATAGCAGGATGAAGCTTTCAGAAAGCAGCAATCCTTTCTTTTGTAACAGGAGATTCTTGAATGTGAGAGAGTGACATGGCTGCACAACAGAAACAAAAAGAAGGATCAGTTATCCTTAGCAGAAAAGAAGAATCCTACTATGGTCCTGGTCTGAGGATCCCATATCCTACCCTGGGTGATCCACTTTTTGGGGAGGTGATTCCCATTCGGGATTGAGTCCCTCCTTACAAAGAAGAACTGGTTTCTCCAGTTGGAATCAGTTTTTGTGGTTTTCAGAATTGGATGAGCCTGAACAGGTTTGTGCTTGAAAAGAAAACGAAGAGAACCATGGCTGACAAGATTGTACAACTGACTCAATTCAGACATCCCTATTTCAATACATTCCTGCTCAATGATGTTTTCAAGTGTGTAGAGGACTTTCCACATCATCAGCATGGATTGTATATAGCACATACCGGTAAGTAAAAAAGAACCCCTGTGCTAAGGCAGGGAAGGGATAAGTGAATCCTATCAAAAAAGGGATTGCCGGGAAAGTGATCCAGGCATCAGAGACGCAGTCACTCTTCATCAAAGAGTCGAATGATCTAAAGATGGTTATCTTCCGGGAAGTGACAAAGTTCCAGTGAAGGATTTTTAGTTATGCCCTGGCTCTTCAGGGGGCTCTCCTTCTTAGGATCCTTAGTAGGGGAATATCAGAGATTCATCTTGGCCATGGGATTTTGAAGAAGCAGAGAATCGGAAGAAGAAAATTTAGAGAGAAGGAAAGAGAGATTCCTGTTGAGGTCTTCGAATGAAGATTTAAAGGGAGAAAGTCTCGAATTTAATTGCAAAATGTCGTTCCTATCTCTATCCTATTTATAATCATTGTTTGTTGAAGGGATGACCCTCGCTGACATCAGCCTCGCAACGGCTATATCTCCAAGTAACGGCTAGTCTGATTTTTCGTTCAAACATGACTACCTAATTGGATATCAACTAATCATGTTTGGGGGCAATTGTTAGAGATAGAATTTTATAGCCTATGTGTTAGGGATGGATTTTCACAATGTATGGATCACGGATCCTCAAGTGCAGCCAGGATCACAGATCCTCAGTTCAGTTTGAATTAAGGATCGTCAGAAGACGTTGCAGGATTAAGGATCCCGGATCCTCATTATTATCCTAACATTAACAATTGTTTCCATTGTATTTGAATTTGTTTTGCAGGAGTATTCGAATGGGACTTGGTCTAACCGAGATTCTAGGGGAATATGCTCCTTTATTCTGCACGTGCATGGCCTTCGTGATCGTTGTGGAAATCGTGGGAAGCTAGCACCATTTTCGGATTGTTAGTTAATTAGCTAGTTTCTATTTTTAAAAAGGGGATACAAGCTTGTTTAGAAATAAGAATTATTAGCAACACACACTACACTCAAGCTCTCAACAACTCTCGGCGATTACATACATTTTGCACACTAGTGAACTTTGTACCAAGCTTGTTATCATCCCGGTTTGTAAACATTATTTGTTTAATATAGTTGGTGATCGGTAGTTTCCATCACCCGAGGTTTTTTGTGCCGGAGATCATTCATTAATCAAGGGCTTTTTCCTCGTATAAATCCTTGTGTTCAACATTCATTTCATTCATTCTTTGTTCATACATTTGGTCATTTAATCAAGCATCACACCTCACAAAATCAGATTTGGTTACATTATCCTTGTGTGATTTTTGACCAAAATAGTTTGGCGCCCACCGTGGGGCAATTGGTGCTTCAATTCTGAGAAATTTTGTTCATTTCATTCATTTCTCTTCATTACCTCCAACCGCATGGCTTCTCAACTGAAAACCACTTCAAGCTCCATGCCGGCGAACCAGTCTGCCATCCAGAAGATCACCCATGAGACCCAAGCCAAGTCCGATGCTGCCCAAGTTCAACACGAGCAGGATATGGCTTCATATCGGGAAAGCCTCAAGAATTCTGTTGTCATCTCCCTCCTCCAGGCTAGACTGAAAATGGCCTATGAGGCTATGGCTCTGGGCTTCGAATGTCCTTCATGGAACATCAAGGCTTGGGAGGTGAAGCTGAAAGATCTTGGTGGTAATCCCGTGGAGCCTCCTGTGAAGTCTGCTGCGGAGGAGTCTGCTATGGTGGTCAAGAAGGTGGATGATGCCGGTGCTTCGAAGGATGCTGGTGGCGATGCTGGGACGAATGCTGAAGAGGATGCTGGGAAGGATGCTGGAGAGGATGCTGCCGATGAAGCCATGGTGGAAGAGGGTGCTGCCCCTTAAAAGCAGCGAAGTGGGCGATGATGGATATTTGTGCCTAGGCCGGAGCCCACTTTTTTAAGTTTGATGGTTGTGGTTTGTAATCCCTGAACAATTTACTTTTCCTGCACTCGAACAACTTACATTTCCTGCACTTAATACAATATGATGGCCAAAGGTGGATGGGTCCTGAGTTTCAGGATGAAGCCCTTGGTCATCAATCAGTATGGTTTATTTTGAACAATATAACGGTTGGAGGTGGATGTGTCTCGGTTTGAGATGAAACCTTCAACCGTTATGTAAATATGGTTAGAAACTAATTGTGCTTTTGGTGGATGGATCTCAGTTTGAGATGAAACCAAAAGCACAACTTTTGCTATGTTAATAATATAACCTCCTTTTGACCTTATCTATCATTGTCTTATTCCGATTCTTAATATGCATTGCTTAGTTTGAATTTCAATGTTCCAAACTTAGTGCAATATTTCAAATGTCTTATCCAAATATTGTGAAAATATCTTGACGCAAATATTCTATTAAGACTTTCGTCAAATAGAGTTTTTCAAATGATTCAGATAATGTTTCTAAAGAAAAAGGATAGTTCACTTTTATTTTATAAAGCTTGTTTTGATATAGATGTTTGAGATGAATACAATTTTAATTTTCAATCCAAGTATCAAGTCCCAAGCATTCCAACCAAATATCCTGAAACATATTCTAAGAATATATTTTGAAAGTATATCCTGAGAACATATCCCAATCAGGATAATGACAAGCGTTATAATCAAGCTTTTGTCAAACATAATTTCAAAAACTTAAATGATTTAAATAAGGTTTTTAAAGGAAAGATCATACCAGAGGTAGAGTACAACCCTATTCTCAAACTTCAATCCCTTTGTAATCTTTCCAACGAAGATGTCCCCAGTCTGGGACACTTAGTGTACTAAGTCCATGCTTAATCCTTTGAGCTTTGCACAATTGCCTCAGTAGGAATGTCCCCTGTGCATTGTGTCTTAGAATACTTAGAAATTTTATGGACATCAATCGCAACCATTTGAATAATTTGTTGTATTACAGGGGATAAACCCTAAAATATACTGGAGATAGATCCTTAGTGTTCTAGGGATAAAGCCATAAGTATTCTGGGGAAAATCCCAAGTTTTCATGCGCTACAAGAGGGAGTGTATAAACTCCAAGACTTAGAAAGATGAAAACCTTTAAACCTTAGAGAGTATGAAAATACCCTTTCGCGAGAGAGGGTGATCAATCCTCATATACCTTGAGGGTCCAGGATATAGCCAACAGTAACGAAATTGTCAGCCACTTTTACATAAACTGGTCCCGCCACCTTGAACTATCCCTGGATAACTTGCGCTCCAGGCGGGGTGTTTAAACCCAATTCGTGAGAAAGGTGAATACCTTTAAACCTGTGAAGGGATCAGGATCCCTTAAACGTGAGAGAGGGGGCCAATCCTCTAATCTTTCGAAGTATTCTGAGTGTGTATCCTGGAGCTATATCCCGAAGCATATACTGCAAAACAACTATAAACTATGGTGGGTGTTAGCCTGGCTAACACCCCTCCGATGCTTAAGTCAGTACTGGGTTCCTACAAAATAAAATATAATTATATTTAAAAAAGATAGAATTCATACCATCCTGAGTTAGAAATTAAATTCTAAACTCACTTGAAATAGAGCTTTAGGTGTATAGCATTCCAGGATCTTGGTAGCATATCCCCTTTCATATTCTTGAGTCGGTATGCTCCTTTCCCAGATTCTGATTCAACCTCATATGGTCCTTCCCACTTAGGAGCTAACTTTCCATCAGCAGGATTAGTAGTATTCTGAAAAGCATTTCTTAATACCCAATCTCCAACCTGAAACCTTCTAGTTATTATATTCTTGTTATATGCTCTGGATATCCTCTGTTGATATGCTGCCATCCTTAGCTTTGTTGCATCTCTTATCTCATCAATAGTATCCAATTCTTGGCATAGGGCTTCAGGATTCTGCTCAGGGTCCTGGAGGTTGGATCTCGCTGTAGGTATCACTATTTCTGTCGGGATCACTGCTTCTGCTCCAAATACTAAGGAGAATGGAGTTTGGCCAGTTGCACTTTTTACTGTTGTCCTATCAGCCCACAAAACAAAGGGTAATTCTTCTGCCCATCTTCCTTTCTTAGCTCCAAGTCTTTTCTTCAAATTGTTGACAATTATCTTGTTTGGGGATTCTGCTTGTCCATTTGCTTGAGGATGTACTGGAGTAGATGTGATCATTTTGATTCCCCAACTCTTAGAAAAATCGGTTGTCCTCTTACTAATAAACTGAGAACTGTTGTCACAAATTATCTTAGCTGGTACCCCAAATCTAGTTAGGATATTCCTTTTTATGAAGGATACTACTTCTTGGTCTCTAACTTAAACAAATGCTTCAGCTTCAACCCATTTAGAGAAATAATCAGTCATGGCCAGCATAAAGACTTTTCCTCCCGGAGCCTTTGGCAATTTTCCTACTATATCCATTCCCCACTTCATGAATGGCCAAGGGGAAGCAATAGGATACAGTGGTTTAGCAGGCTGATGTAATATATTGTTGTGACTTTGCCATGCATCACATCTTCGAGCTTATTCTACGGCATCTTTTCTAATCGTCGGCCAATAGTATCCTGTTCTTAATACTTTTGAGAATAACGACCTGCCCCCAGCATGGTTACCACAATCCCCTTCGTGTATATCCTGAAGCACTTCTTTGGTTTCGGGATCTTCCAAACACCTCAGATATGGTCCTGCAAGAGATTTCTTGTACAAAACATTATTTATAATAGTGAATCGTGATACCTTCATCCTAAAGGCCTTAGGATTTTCATCCTTTATGATGTGTCCTTCCTTAAGATACTTCATGATTGGAGTCATCCAAGACTTAGGATCCTCATCAGGATCATGACCAGGATCTTGAATGCTTGTCACCTCCTTATCCTGAGTCTTGAATAGATCCACAGCAGGATGTAGGATGTGAAGTATTGGTATTTGGATTCCTTCAGGTATCCTGACTGCTGATCCTAGGTTCACCAAGGCATCTGCTTCAGCATTATCTTCTCTCGGTACCTGTTCAAGCGTAAAAACATCGAAATATTCTGCTAATTTTTTTAGAATTTCAAGATACTCGATTAACTTCTCACCTTTGACTGCATAGGATCCATTAAAATGATTAGTAATTAACAAGGAATCAACATATACTTGCAAACTCTTAATATTCATGTTTCTAGCCAACTCTAATCCTGCGATCAAAGCTTCATATTCTGCTTCATTATTAGTGGCAGGAAATTCACATCTAATAACCTGGGGGTAATATGTCCCCCTGTGGCGATTTTAGTAGTATACCCAATCCTACACCTCTAACAATAGTTGCACCATCAGTATATAATGTCCAGGATTCTAAATTTTCTCCTAGTCGTTGTACTTCTAGGTCTACTTCATTTTGAATATCACTACTGAAATCAGCCACAAAGACAGCTAGAGCCTGAGACTTTATGGCATTTCTAGGTTCATATACTAGATCATAGGCGCTTAATTTTACTGACCACTTAGCCATCCTACCCGACATCTCAGGTTTCTTAAGCACATTCTTAAAAGGATAATTAGTTTTAACATGTATCCTATGTGTCTCAAAATAGTGTCTAAGCTTTGTTAATGCCATAACTAAGGCCAATATCAATTTTTCTAAATGAGAATATCTAGTTTCAGCATCTAATAAACTTTTGCTAACATAATAGACAGATATTGCTGACCTTCGTGATCCTTTACAAGAACAGCACTTACAGCATTCCCTGATACTGCGAGATACAGGGATAACGGTTCACCATCCTCAGGCTTCATTAATAGAGGTGCAGTTGAAAGAAACTGCTTCAAATCC